>JASEVX010000010.1:54956208-55359831 GCA_031761405.1 Serripes groenlandicus | reverse complement strand
CTCCTCCGAAAGTGTCGGGCCGATTTTCAAATAATTTTGCAGAAACATTCCTTAGGTGACACTCTACAAGATTCCTTTAAGCCATGGTGGTTGGTAAAAAATATGGCCACTAGGGGGCAGGGCTGTTTGGAGATTTGATTTTTGCCTTATGGCCGTGGAGCGATACTGGCCCTCTTGGGCCTCTTGTTTATATAGTTGACTAATATGGTGTGCAACTTAGTTATAACAATCAATCAATTTGTTCCCGCTTAGACCTAATCAGAAACAAACAGATTGCTACAAAACAAGTAAAAGAATACTAGCATGAAACCTGTTATTACCGTACAAATAAATATTAAGCTAATAATAGTTACACAGTAACATTGTTAAAATGAGCATTTTACAGGGAGAGGAGAAATGCTAAACTTACCAATTTATAAAATTGAATGCAGATCTATATAGTTCTCATTTCTTCCCTCAACCTGTCTTTGGTTCCAAAGTGATGTGCTGTAATAAAAACATGTAATTGTTAAGTATTGTGTAATGTAAATGCAAATTAATCCAGTTTTAAATGTGAATTACCCGATAAACACATGCTGCAACACTGAAGTTCAGTTCGCGAAGACCTATAATTATTTCGGCTGCCAGACTTCTCGACCCTGGTCGTGATATGATAGTTCTTATACTATTGGTAATATGGAAAAGTGTAAATGACGCAGTTGGAAAAGGGTAAATGACGCAGTTGGAAAAGGGTAAATGTTGCAGTATCACCCAAAACAAAAGAGTGCATGTGCAATTTCTCCTTTTCACACAATGTTAATAAGTTGATATGTTTTCAAAGTATGAAACAGATTCTTAATGTGATTTATAAGGGTTAATTACGCATTATCACCCGATAGAGAGTATGTGCAATTTCTCCTTTTCACACAATGTTATTTTAATAAGTTGATATGTTTTCAAAGTATGAAACATGGTCGTGATATGATAGTTCGTACAAATTCTTACCATTATCTAAAGTTCCTGTATTTAATTTTCAATCTACTGTTTACGTCTAACTAACAAAGATGTCTGCCCCCAGAAAAGATTGACACCTCCAGTCTGCACACTTCTATTTAGGTCAAAGGGAAGTAAGTCGGATCGGCTTGCTGGGCAGACAACATGCATTCTGTACTCAACATGGTGGTCTCACATTGGACAGTAATGATTTTGTTTGAAAGTTGAAAGTGTTTTAATAAAGTTGAATACCCTTTGACTGATTTGTGATCACAACATTGTTTGCTTTTAGCTTTATTGACAGCTTAAGAGCAATTTTCAGAACAACATGTATTTTCTTAAATTGAAAGTAAAATTCACTGCGGATTTTCGGTTTTCACTCAAGCCATATAACTGAGCAAGGATTTTAGGGCACTTGCTCTGAACATGTCCCTTCTGTTTGCAGATAAAACATTCTGAAGTGAAAGTATATTCTGCCCTTGTATGACCATATGACCATCTGCCTCTACCTCTTTAATTTGTTGCGAATTTGCTCCTCGCCAACCACGTCTATTCCTATCACCTGAATTCCAGTTCCTTCCCTCTTCTATCTGACTTGCTTGCCCTTTCTCTAACTTCTCAATTCTTTCACTGATTTGCTTTAAGAGATGTTTCATCTCTGTATCCTCATTCTTTTTCCTTTCGGATGCTACTACCGGTTTACACGGCTTCTTTTCTTCAAGGTTTCCATCCTTCATGTCAGCCTCTAATCTCCTGAGTTCCATTTTAAATTCATCATAGTTACTCGTTTTGTCGCAGTGGTAAACTGACAGGTGTTTTAAGTCCTTGCTTAAACCACTGTGCAAAACATGTTTCAGTATTTCAGTGTCAATTCGCCTTAGTCCACCAAGTTCAACAGCCTTGTCAAACAATTCCTCTAAGCGGGAAGCAAATGATTCGACATATTCTGTTGGCTGTTGTTCACATACGTAGAATTTCCCCATAATGCTCTCTTTGGTTTCCACTGAGCCATAAGCGCTTTCAAGCCTGACAATTACTTCATCAATTTTTACTGCTGGTCTAAGTTTTCTCACTTTATCCTTCAAAGCTCTCCTCATTCCAAATAAAAAAAAATCTTTACTAAAAACCTTTTTCCCTCCAGGACAGCCAAAACTTCATACCTTGAAGTTTCCCAATTAGCTTCACCTCTTCCACCATAAAATATTGAAAACTTACGATAATGGTGGACATCTTGTCTAACAGAAGACATATCTAACTAGTTCACTGGTGCATGATCTCTAACATCACCTCTCAGTTGACTAAAAATGTTCTCAATCTGACGATATCATCTATAGATCCAGCCTTTGGTTGAAAATCAAGTCTTCTTAGGGTAATCATAATCTTTAATTCTGCATCTGAAAATTCATTTACCTTATCCTCCTCATCCAAATCAAATTGTTTTCCTTCCTCCTTATAAGCCATTTTTACAATATTTAAGACCAATAACAATACATAGGACAAAAAATCACTTTACAATGTACTTCTATCACTATTGGACAAGCGCAACAAAGACTTATGGTACTTCAACACCATAAAACAGATTAGCATAAACTTTGACGTGAGTATATAGTCTAAGTTAAGAAAGTTGATCAAAGTAATGAACTAATTGCAAACACTATTTGCAGTCAGTGCAGAGAGTATATTTAGTCTGTATACATGTATATGTCTATTCTAAATAGATCCTGAAAGCTTTTGACATCTTATAACTATCACTGTAGTTTAACCAATGTGGTTGAAGAATACACTTTAGTTCACAAACTGTTCCAATATTGAACTATGGAAATATAACTGTAAAGCCAAAATGTTTCAAATAATTTATAGAGTTCTACAAAAATTGTTTTACCAAATTGTGACTTCCTTCTTTCTTCTTCCTTTAGAATAACTGCGATGATTACTTAGTCACATATGAAGGTCAATGCCAAACTTTCCAAATCCTCAATATTTTAATCTAGGTTGTAACTGGCTGTTATAAATGAATTACCATGACTTAAAACTGTCAAGATAGTATAAGTTAAGCTTTAAAAGCATGTGCTTCTTTTTCCAAGTTATTTAATTACTAGTAAAGGTAATTAAATGTGATTAATTAAAGTAGGTGATTTCGTGAAATGAACTTATCTAGGTTCTATAATGAAATGTGTTTTATAAACAGACCTATACTAAATTATTGCATGCAATAGTGAAGTTCTTTCAATCTACAAAGACTTTTATAAAAAAAATATATATATTTTACTCACGCATACTCAAAAAGAAAACTGCACTGTGTCTGTATCATTAGAATGCTATAACAAAACGTATGCATATGTATATATTATAGAAAGTAAAAACATATAGGTTATAAGTACATGAATCAACTGTTAAACGACGTGATAACATAGTGTATGCCTATGTCTATGTGTAAACCTTTAGCTTTTTCATAATAAAATATGCTTCTATCGTAGATACTAATTCAAAACATAATGGGAAAAGTAGAAACTGCTCAAAATAACTTATTTCTCATTTCGCATCAATGTTTTCAAGGTTTTATATAAATCACAGTTAAGATACCAATTGTTTCATTCTCGTATGCTTTCAATACAGACAGATCTTAACATATCATATAAGGTAAACTGTAAAACAAGTTCTGTGTGAAAATGTAATATGATGTAAACATAATTGTTATGGGCCGGTGGCCTTATGTCAATAAAATATTGTCATTTCATCGTTGTCACTGACTGTTAATGTCTTAACCAAATATAGTGTCTCTTATGTTGTGTTGCTGGTCCAATCCTAACTAAAACATTATATTGTCCAAAAACTATAACGGTATCGATTGTCATGCTGGTCCCATCCTGGATAAGTCTTATTTTATAGTCCGAAAGCGGTGTTTGACTGTTAGTTGTCTGGGTAATTTTACGTTGGGACTGTATTGATGGTCATGCTGGTCTCATCCTGGATAATTCTAGTTTTATAGTCCAAAACCGGTGTTGACTGTTTGTTGTCTGGGTAATTGTACGTTGGGACTGTATTGCGGATTGTCATGCTGGTCCCATCCTGGATAATTCTAGTTTTATAGTCCAAAACCGGTGTTGACTGTTTGTTGTCTGGGTAATTTTACGTTAGGCGCCAAATGTAACCTTTTGTCATAATGTTTTCAACTCTATTCAATTATTTTGCTTAACAGGGATTTATCATGTTTTTGCCAAAATGTTTTTAGGGTCGTCTGCTGCAGATTTGTAGACACAGATTTGAATGCAAGGTTGTCATTTTTTGCATTGGTAAAGTAGGCATTGTTCAAATGAAACATTGTCTCGCTATTTCAGATTTGTTTTTGTCTTTATTATGATTTTTGTTTGTTTAACTTGCAATAAAACTTGCAGTTTTCATGCAATAAAATATATTGTATTGTATTGTATTTTATAAATCGACTTCTCTATCTGGAATCAATGTTTGGAAATGACAGTTAACCACGATGTAGTAAAAGTTATTCCTCCAACTTAAAGGTTATGTTATTACATTTTGAAAACTACATCATCACCACAATATTTGTAGTACTTTTTGTATTTTGCTATATGTTCTGTATGTACATGATTGAAATTTAAATGTTCTGTATTGTATTGTATTGTATTGTAAATACGTCACAAAATGAACCACGCCACAACGCCTGCTGTATATTGATTATAACACATTCTCCTTTATACGTACCACTATAGATTCAAATACCGATTTTAGTGATACAAAATGTCGGAGATTTATTTGTTAACACAATGGTGGTGGTTATATCATCCGGTTTATGTTGGTCGGTGTTATTATTTGTTTGATATTCACCTTGCATTATAATACATTCTGAGATTTTACACCATTGTTGAAAAGTTAATATATGCCGCTTTTATTAGCTCACATGGGCACGAAGTTCGGGTTGGTTGAGCTATAGTGATCACTCCGTCGTCCGTCGTCGTCGTCGTCGTCGTCGTCGTATGTATGTCCGTCTGATCACATTTTCCTACAAAAGTTATTCAAATTAGTTCCATGCAGTACTTTGGTTTCTGCGGCATCAGAAAGGGTGAAGAATGCAAAAACTTTAAAATTCACCTTGTCCAAAAACTAGCCCGATTTGAAAATAGTTTGGCACAAATAATCTTTAGGTATCCCTCATTTTAGAGTGTGCCCATGTTTACAATCCGTTGAAAAAAATGGCCCTCAGAGAGCGGAACTTGTTTTCCTTATATGTATGTATAATGAGATCTTTAAAAACCCTTCTTGAACAAAAGCAGTGGCCCAATTTGAAAATAATTTGGCGCAAATAATCCTTGGATGATCCTCTACTAAGAGTGTCCAAATTATTCTGATCCGTTGAAAAACATTGATGCCAGGGGGACAGGGCTTAGTTTCCTGATATGTGTATTACAGTACAATATTCAAAAACCTTCTTGTGTTAGACCGATTTGAAGATAATATGGCTCAAATAATCCTTGGGCGAAACCCTTTACCAAGTTTGTTCAATTATTTCCAATCCCATAGCCAACGATGTGTGTGGAACGGTTTCCTTATATGTTTACAGAAAGACAATTGAAAACTGTCTAAATTCTATTTTACGACATTGCATTTAATTATTCATTTACACCATTCTGTGCACATCATATTCGCAATCAGTTAGCCCCTTTACCACATACCGACGATTTCTGAGGCCTCAACAGCAGACACCGTTTACGAAACATTGTGGGATAAAATGCTCTACATGGGCATTTTCTCCTTTTGCAACATTATTTCCAACTCTATCTGTGATCACATTTACTTTCATTTATGGATTTTTAATATTTTACCTATGTTTTATTTAATGTCGTCTGCTGCAAATTTGTTTTATGTGGGAAAGATTTGAGAACTTTTAAAAAGAGTTACGTTAACACGTGCCCACGCAGAGTCTGAAGAAACTCTTCCATCTTGTTGGCCATCTTGTTGAACAGGATCCTGGACGATTATCATGGGTTATGATAGTTACCGACAATACAATCATGTACATGTAATTGTATTGTAATCGAACACCGACAATACAAGTTTGTATATGTAATTGTATTGTAATCGAACACCGGCAATACAAGTATGTATATGTAATTGTATTGTAATCGAACACCGACAATACAAGTATGTACATGTAATTGTATTGTAATCGAACACCCACAATACAATCATGTACATGTAATTGTATTGTAATCGAACACCGACAATACAAACATGTACATGTAATTGTTTTGTAATTGTCATTTAACCCTTTCCCCACATACAACAATTCTGCAGCAGACGACTTTGAAAACATAGTGACAAAAACCTGAACAATCTCCATAAAAAGGATAATTGTTAAATAAAGTTGAAAACATTGTGGCCATAGGAGAAATTGCTCATCACGAGCAATTTAATCTTCGGCCACAATGTTTTCAAAAGTCGTCTGCTGCAGATGCGTGTATAGGTGCGAAAGGGTTAATTACAGTCGGTTTTCGCCGAGCCTCGGTAGCTCAGTCGGTAACGACGCGGGCTGTCAATCCAGGGGTTATGAGTTCGAACCCCAGATCGGTCTACCTTCTTTCTGACGTTCGACAAAGGTCAATGCGACATGCCTCATTCCTCGTCCACCAAAGGGCAATATGTCTATATGGAAAGGCAGGCAGTTGCATGGAAAGACTGTTTTGTAGAGTATTGGGGTGAGAAAACCAAGAAACACATGACTAATGGAAAGGCAGGCCTTTGCTTGGAAAGACTGTTTTGTAGAGTATTGGGGTGAGAAATCCAAGAAACACATGACTAATGGAAAGGCAGGCAGTTGCTTGGAAAGACTGTTTTGTAGAGTATTGGGGTGAAAAATCAAGAAACACATGACTAATAGAAAGGCAGGCAGTTGCTTGGAAAGACTGTTTTGTAGAGTATTGGTGTGAGAAATCCAAGAAACACATGACTAATTGAAAGGCAGGCCGTTGCTTGGAAAGACTTTTGTAGAGTGAAAAATCCAGGAAACAAACGAGCCGGTGAACTGGCCGCCATGACATGACTAAAACAGTGTTGAAAACGATGTTAAACCCAAATCAATCTTGTTTGTGGTTTTCGTGGACTTCGGCTTAATTTAGATGATTTCAAACATCTGTGAGATGATATAATTACATGAAACAGAAAATATTTTTTTAAATACATTTATTTCATATATAAACTTAAAATAAAGCTAATCACATATTGTACTGGCAATACATAAATAATACGTCTAATAAAAAGGATGAAATGATAAAGGCGATATTGGAGACTTTTGATATTTCCCACCAGATATCAGTTTAGCCACAGACAATGAAAATTGGTAATTTAACCTTAATTAACCCTTTCCCACATATTACATCACTGCAACATTCAACTTTTGAATCATCTGGAGAAAATTATGGGAAATAATTTTTTTATAAAAAAGTTAAGTATTTTCATAAATTTGAAAACATTGTGGAAATAGGATAAAATGTTCATTTTGAGCTATTCCTCCTTTTGCCACAATATTATTATGTGTCAAGTCATCTGCTACTGATGCGTCAATAAGCGACTGTGTGTGGGAAAGGGTTAATCCCTTGTCTGAAAGCATACTTTTAAACATGGTCTGCTTTGAACAACTTTCAAATCTGATATATTGAAAGAAGATTTTTGGTTAGAAATGATTTGTTGGAAAAAGAGCAATTACTATGAGGTTTTTTTTTTCTTTTTTTTTCTAGAATGTCTTATGAAGTCTTGCTGCACAGGTATCAATAATATAACACAGTTTTGTAATTCCGTCTCAAAATATTACTTTCTGTTTCCTGTATTTTCTATATATGTATTTTCAACTTTGAATAATTTTGATTTGAAACGGTTTGATATTCATGTAGATAATGAATGAAACCTTTATCTGGTCTAACGTTTAACCCTCTCCCTCATAAAACGATTTTCCAGGAGACGAATTTGAAAACATCAGGACAAAAACCTGAAAATGTCCAAAAAAGATAGCTTAATAGTTAAATAAATGTGAAAACATTGTGGCCAAAGGAGAAATTGGTTGTCAATGTTTTCAAAATTCGTCTGCTGCTATTGCGTCAAAAATGCGTCTGCAGGTGGGAAAGAGCTAATTATTATTATTACACTATATGGGCGTATAGAGGGGCTATTTATAGTAACACGTGCGGAATTCCCCGTATTATTACGATCATTTTTATCACAGCGTATAGACAATATAGAGAGACTTTTTTAGTTTTTTAACGAGATATTGAGTATTTTTTCAGCATGTTTTGCTGCGAAAGAAATTCGGACGCCTGTGTTCAGAGATGAAAACACTATACAATGGTATAAGAAAACAGGTCCAGATAAGGAAGGGTTTAAAGCTCTTTCCTCCACAATATCTTTCTTATTATCAAACCAAACCCTATGTTGTGGGTACTCAAAAGAATCGTCTCATTGAGACGATTTTTTTGAGTACCCACAACAAAGGGTTAGTGTATAAAATAAGGATTTTTGAACAAGCAAAACGCTCCTTATCTAGAGCTCCGAGAAAAGAAAATTATTGTTTTTAGCGAATCTTCAATTTTTCTCAAAAAAAAAGTAATAGTCTCTTCAAAAGTTATCTGCTGTGGAGGCGCAAAAGGTGCATTGATCCAGTAAATGGTTAAATTGCATGAAGTATATTATATATCAATTTAATACAGACAGCACCAATAAATCATACGAACACAACACAAGAAAATGTCATTGAGCAATATCTGAGATCAAAATTTGTTACAGAATTTGAATTGGGTAGTCTTAGACCTATATTTGACATCGCCATTTCATTCAAAAAGTGTGAAAAAGGATTTGCATACATGCTTTTAGTCCTTGGACGAGATAGACGACAGTTGACACATACAATAGCGTACAACTTTGAAAACATTTAGGGAAACGAGGAATTGCTCAAATTGAGCCATTTCTCATTTTCACACAATGTTTCAATTCCTTAAACTTTTTTTTAAAATGAAAATGTCAATACAGATCACTAATTCCGTTACTTTACTTGCCATCTGACATGAAGGCGCGAACAGTCCCCTGAATGGGTGACCTGCACATACAGCAGTGTTTTAAAGGTCCAATACATTGTGGACACGTGACCATATGTCCGCACGGGATTGTAATAATACAAGCACGTGCATCAAAACATACTTTACAAGCTATCTTGTCTATTAAACTCTGATTTTCCTGTGTTTCATCTACCACACGTTTTGTTTCCTTATTATTAAGTTTATCTTGTATTTGTGTTGCATTTACACCAGTATCTATCTCTTCAATTGCTTTCATTATATCAACACCTGAGAATATCTCTATTCCACGTGTAACAAAGTATTTCACTGCCTCTTCTACCTTATCGTTAGTTTCGAATTCCTTCGCCGCCAACACTGCGATAGAGTTGTTTTCGATGCATTTTCTTACACACGTCGCTTGATCGTCACTAAAATCTCCATCCACCTCCAATGACATTTCTCCGTGAATCTCCCGTATGTAATCGTCCCCTTTACAATTTCGCACATGCGCGCACTCCCGGAAATGAAGCGCATGCTGTTTCCACGGGCAATTATCAGCCTCCCAATTCTGTAACCCATTACCACATGAGAAGCATCTTGCAGCATCTCCAACTCCGGTATATGCAAAGCCAGCTTCCGCCATTATTTTCGGCGTCTGCGTTTTCTTTTTGGGCCATTTTTCAAAAGAGTCAGTTCTTCGTTGAAGGAGTGCGTACTGAGGATACGTAGGTTTGTCCTCTATCACGCCTAGCCTTTTGCGAACACCCTGGTCTTCGAAGAGAAACTGTTGGGAAACCTGAGTACTCGGGTGTGAAATTGACGAGCTTTTCATATCTGAAAATAATAATGATAATAATAATAATAATAATAATAATAATGATGATATTAATGATAATGATACAACTACTACTACCAAATGTGATGATAGTAGTAGTTGTAATAATAATTATTATAATAATAATGATAGATTATATATAAAATAACGATAAATATAAATGTTTTATTTAGGAAATATATCAAGCATGTTTCTTGACACTCTATTAAATGTTATTTTACAATACATTTTTGATATTTTGTCTTTTTAAAATCAAGCTAACCTGTTGTTGCTATACACTTCCCATTGATAAATGATCAAGTAAATTACTAAAAAGAAGTCCCCAAAAGTCCAGAGTATCGAAATACACTCATTGGCACGTGATTTTGGTTAACTGCAAATGATTATATCATATTGGGGGAAACCATGAATGTTTCATTATGTTTGTTTTCTTTTTTTATATCTTTGTAATGGGTTTTTCCGATTGGTGTCAACCCATGGAATCCTCAAGATTTCTAGTACACATATTATGTTTTTTGGTACATCGTACTTTAAATAACACTTCATTAATACGTGTACTTTAAAGACTTGAAACACCATCATTTTATTTTTTACTACTTTAAGAAAATGATGTCGCTAGATGTGTTATCTTCTAGAATGCTCTCAAGTTAACAACACATTATTTACTATGTTACCAATCCCGGATTTCCAGATCTAAAAATAGAACCGATGAAAACCCATTTTCGATACTAAAAATAGACAAACGGATCTGCAAAAGGTGTGACTGCTATCTTAGTCATACCCCCAAAGTATGTTATTTGAAACATAATGCCAACGATTATATGAAAATAATCTAAGAAATATATCTACACATCGTAAATTATTAATGTTAAAGATTAATTGAATGCATGTGTGTTAGTCTGTTGATGCAAAATTTAAAGCCAAATTTAGCTCCAATGTAATTTCGAAGTCTGCATCGAAATACTATCAACAAGCACAAGTAAATTCTAAAATTGCATAAATTAATAATTCATATGTGACATATATACAAAAAGACTAACCTGATCTAGTGTATAGCATTTCCTTTCGTTAAATCGAAATTATTATTTTAATGTAGGTTAAAACGATACACTATCGGAAGTTTTCCCTTAAATTCTGACAAGTTAAATTATACATCTGTCTAGATGTATATATACACACTCAACGGGTTTAGCTACTCAACTTGCGAAATTTCTATAATATCTATTTATAGAACGCAATCTCCGTTACTTTAGTCAGGGACGTAGGATCCTGTTTAGTGTAATTTGAATCGGGAAACCATTTACTCTTTCTGTTCCCACAAACAAAAAATCTGCAGCAGACAACCTTGGAAACATCTTGGTAGAAAAATGGGTAATCTGTCCCTGTCTAAACTAAAGTACAATTTCAGAGTAGAGTAGAAGATATTGTGAAGAAAGGAGAAATCGATCCTCATATAGACCTTTCTGACGCCTCTGCAGCAGACGTCTTTTTGAAAACATAGTGACAAAACGTGCAATTTCTCCTTTTGTCACAATGTTTTCGACATTTTGTCATAGGTTATCCATTTAATTATGGGGATTTTCTATGTTTTGACAAAATTCGTTCAAAGTCGTCTGCTGCAGAATTGTCGTATGAGGGAAAGGGTTAAATGGGGGGCATCGACACAAACACCAACTTTTGAGATTGACGGTAACAGAGACATATAAATACATTTGAGCCGTTCAACGAGAAAACCAACATTATGGACTCTGCGTAATGTATCGACCCAGATCGGCCTGCGCAGTCCGCGCAGACTAATCCCGGCCGACACATTTCGTCTCAGGGGTATAGAGGTATAGAGTTATGATTCCTGAAACAGAAAAACAACAGAAGGCGAAACGTGTTTTTCCGGGTTAGCCATGCGTAGGCTGACCGGGGTCGATACTTGACGTCCACAATGTTGGTTTTCTCTTGGTACGGCTCATTTATATTTCTCTGACGGCAAATACAATCATATTTAGTCGGCATACCCGTTGTGTCGTATTTGTCAGATAACTAGATAACAAAAGCAGGCTGACCTAGATCTGCATAGGTCGAAAAGTATGTTAAGTCGGTTTTATCTGACGTGTCTCACTAACACCTGTATATTTTCGTCTAAATATCAGCAGGGGTAATAACTGCGTAGTATGACATATCAATATTAAGGTTTTCCGTTAAACGTTACGAAAAAGAAATGAAGAATGACTCTTAGCTCCAAGCAGGTGGGGTAAGAATACCTACTATTGTTTTAAAGTGTTTGATATATCCCGTCCTGGGATTTTGGAATTAAACAAAATTCAATTAATCTTAGAAAGGGATAATTATCTTTCTATATTGATATTTCTACCTGATATGATATGTTAAGACAACTGAGGAAGAAAAAAGGACATTTGGAGAAGTTTTATATTAACAATATTGTTAAAATTGTAAGAAAAGGAGAAATTTGCCCGCTTATTAATAGTTATCTGATGTATCGGCTTTTAATGGACTTAAGTAATTTACAAGCGAAAGTAAATTTTCCGAAACGTCAGGGCGTCATTTTAGGGATTATTAAACAAAAAAAAAGATTAATTAAAAGAGTATTATGCCATTTCGGTTGAATCACCGAATTAGTAATTAGATGATCAAATAAGCAAAACGTCAATGACATGCGATCTAAAATAAGATTTGTAAGTAAATCAACTTAATCATTTACAACCTGTCCGTGGGGACACGGTCTGAATACCTTTTCCAGCATACAGCAAACAAGAGTTGCTGCAAGATGCAGCAATTCGATGTTAGCGCGGGAATCAGCATTTGATGGCTTAAGAAATACTGTTTGATTCGAAAAAACACGAAACCCGCTTTTAAATAAACAATATAAATATATGATAACAATATTTTTTTTTTAGTTAAATACGTAAAACGAAAACAAAAATATCTTTTTCCAACGTGTTGATCTCGATCTCCCAAAATTATTGTAAACATTTGTCTGCGCATGCGCGTCCCTTTTTCCCCCTTAATATATTCTTAAAATCGCAAAATTTAGCACAATAACTTCGCATTTATGAAAATATTCCCATTTTCCTCTTAATAAAACCCCGGTGGTTCCCAGTGATGTTTCAAAGACTCCGCTCTGGTATACAGCTTGTGTTCAGTTGTGTGACTTCGGATCGAAGTCAAGAGAAAAGTGGGAGAAATTTAACGGGAACGGGGTATATGTATAAGTATTAAATCTACAGCCTTGCTGTGGAAGCCGGCTTTGACGTTGGTAGAGTGGTTGACCTTTTTGTTAAGTAAGTGATTGATTGATTGATTGATTGATTAACATTTTCTCAGTTATATCACGGCGGCCAGTTCACCTACTCATGCATTTCATGGTTTTCTCACACCAGTACTCCACACAACAATCTTCCCAAGCAACTGGCTGCTTTTCCACATAGCCATTAGCCCATTGGTGGAAGACGAATGACGCATGTCGCATTGACTTTTGTCAATCGTCGGAAAGAAAGTTGGCCGAACCGGGATTCTAACTCACAACCCCTGGATTGACAGCCCGCGTCGCTACCGACTGAGCTACCGGGGCTCGGCTCGTAAAGTTAAGCAACGTTCATCTCGGTTAGTGCCTGGATATGTGACCCGCGATGGCTTAACGGCGGTACACGTTACACTGTTTTTTTAATTTAATTTTTTATTATAAAATCAAAGCGCCGATGGCACTGTAGTGGCGATCGTATAGAAACTTCTGCAAAGTAACAAACAGTCTCTCGGTGTAGGCCTTGCGATTTTCAATAATAGTGCACTCTGGTGCAGGCAAATTTGAGAAAAGCTGCATCTTTTGACAGTAAAATAATGTTATTTTTTTCATGTTCTTTCCATCACAAACTCGGTCATCTGTAAGTAATCAACTCTATGAACGAAACAAAAAATGATCGATTTGCAAGATTTCGTTCTGCTATAATCGAAGTATTCTAAACGCTTCATAAACAAGCGCTTAGTACATTGACTCGCAAGCGTTTGCCAGTCGTCGTAATTTAAAGCGCTAAAATGATTTGATGAAAGTCTGGAATTTAGACGCGGACCTTGTCGAATACACCTAAACAAACCATAAGTCATCGTTAATCTACGACTTTCGGCGAGTGCTAGCAGCGATCGCAGAATACATATGAGAACACTAGTTATTCATATATTAAAACGCCCCACCTTAATCGTTTTTTGATTGTGGCACATATTTGAACCGATGATTTTGACAAAACGAAACGGCAATGTTTCGCCGGGTGCCGGTCCTTATTGAAAACCCTGATTAATTGTATTATGCGAGTTATAGAACGCGCAATGATATTTATTATCTGCCCAAACATGAAGAAAGATAATATTTACATAATTTAATTCTATGTAGATATTACCTCAATATATCTCAAATTTTAGTATCAATCCGGTACCAAAGTAGCACTGACATGATTATTATTAATCGTGTCTCTGCATCACTGATGGAACTATATATTTGGCGGTTTAACGGATGTAGGCTAATTGGTTTGAAGTAAGGAATAAAAAGTCAACGGGCTGTACAAAACTGATTATGTAAATTGTTTCGTTGTTATTGTTTCTGTTAGCATTGTGGCGATTGTCAAACCAATCGGCACAAAAACTACTCGCATATAAATAGACAGGTTCACTAATCTTAATATTCTATTGCAAACTCGAACGAGAACCAGTTTTAGTGACGAACTGCTACGGAAATATCCGAGAGCTGACGGTAAAATACGGCGCATGTCCGATCAAGACGATTTACACGGCGCATCTGCAAGCCCATTGCCCCAGTGGTAGTAAACACAACCAATATATGCACTGTTGCTGATGCACCAGCGCAATAAACAGTAGACGACTTTTTTTTAAAAGAAATAGGCAAAAGTATGTGCAATCTCCTTAAATGAATGCCAGTATGATAACTGAACAGGTTTGATAACATCGTGGCGCATTAAGAACAATAACTCCTTTTGCATACATGTTTTCAAAAATTGACTGCACGTGGGAAAGGGTGGACCGTTTGACATTTAGTTATAAAACGGAGAATCTCTATGGCCTGAAGAAAACTTGAATTATTCGGGGCTCAAGGAAACTACAATTAACCTAATTAATATCGAAAAACATCTACCTTCGCCCTCATGCTAAGGATTCACATTAACACGCTTTACATACGTTACTTGAAACCTTCGTATACTAATTGGCAAACAGTGTAGAGTCAGGTCAGGCAGCGCTGATCTACACTGGTCGCACATTTCCAACGGTCGTTTTTTTCAGTGCCGCTCAATAAATGAACAGTTTTCATCCAATTCGTAACGTCATTTATTTCAAAACATATGCTCCGAAGCAAATTTGTATAGTATTGGTGCACAATGGTTGTAGGTTTTGATTAATTGATTTGGGTTTAACGCCGTTTTCAACTATTTTTCAGTCAGTCGGTCAGGTCAGTTCAACTACCAATGTAGTACCTAGCTTTCTCAAACCAGTACTCCACAAAACAGTTTTTCCAAGAAAGTCACTTAGACTTTTGTCAAACGTCGGAAAGAATGTTGTCCGAGCTGGGGTTCGAACGCATAACCCACGGACTGACAGCCCGCATCGTTACCGACTGAGTTACCGGAGCTCGAGATTCTAGGAGAGCCATGCCAAATCAGGACAAGAGTGTTCTAATAAGGGGTATGCCTTTTCCTTTAACAACTCGAGTTCTGAACAGAATTCACTCTTAAAACAACATAACATAATATATAAATATTGCACGGCTTCCAGTGTGACAGTACATATTGTCAATATGAGGAAAATAATCTAACATACTTATTTTCCATGGAAATCGAAATGACCATTGCAATTGTTCATATGTGGTGTTATATTGTAGTACCCATGTTCACCTCACCTATGAGGGGTGTTTACTATATCTATAGGTGCTATCTATTTACGAAAAAACGCAAGATAATTATAAACAAAAATTAAATTACATACTTTGGCCATAAAAAAAGGATTTATAAGTAATTGACTAGACAATAATAATGTTAATGTCATGTTTCTTGCATTATCAAAACATATTTGGAATTCGTATTGCTGTCGTCTATTATTACGAACAGAAAATAATAAAGTAAAAACTTTCAGAAAATCAAGGAATACATTTATAATGAACGAGGTTAAAACATGAGGGCCAAGATGATCCTTAATCGATCACCTGCATTATGGTAAAGAAGCAAATAGATCAGCCCTTTTCTGATGCCACCTGGCAACTACCTTTTTCAACCAGTCAATATGACTGGAATAAATTATGTAAGGGGTCACATTTCTGCTAAACCCTTTCCCTATTAGAGACGGTTTCTGAGGCCTATGCAACAGACGATTTAGGAAAAGATTGTCACCAAAAGAACAATTGCTCCTTATCAGAAAGTTATCCTTTTGCCACAATGTTTGATAAATAATTATAATTTGAATGAGTGTGGCAATAGCTCATGTATAGGAATTTGGGGTCTTTCATGTTGATACCACTTCTTTGCGGGAAACGACGTCGCTCCATTGACGTTACGCCAAGATGAAGTGTAACGGAAATGACATCACGCACTTCTTTGGCTACGATACAGTCAAAATTTAGTTTCGGGCGTAGAATGCTAATGCTGTCATTTTTTTTGACGAACGGGAAAACATATTTCTTACAGATTTCCATTTATTTTTAACCTTTCGTACAAATGTTAATTCCCACATAATACAACACTTTAATGATCTTAAATATCGATTTTAAAAAAATGATTAAAAAGACGACAATCATTTTCAATCCGTGTTTTTCTGCTAATTTTTTACATACCCAAAATACCGATTTAAAAAAAAAATGATTAAAAAGCCGACAATCATTTTCAATCTGTGTTTTACGTCTGCTTTTTATACATATCCAAAATGGCGGCCCCCAAGGATTTTTTTTCCAGTTTCATTTCAGAAAGCTTCATGGGTTATTGAAAAAAAAAAAAAAAAAAAAATATCTCACACCTGTTACCTATAAGCGAAAAAACCCATTTATGTTTTTTTTCCGTATTATCTGAGGCGATAATGGCTCGAAGGTGGCGTTTTCTGCCCCAAATATGTCCGAAACAGTTTGACACTCCGATTAACGAACCGTTTTGTGCTGATGGAATCCTTTGGTCATCTAGAGTTGATAAATCTGCTTCCGAAATCAAAACAAACTGTTTGTTTACATTAAAAGTCATTTTGTTGCAAATGCGGTTTGGAAAGTTGAATTATAACGGTGACGTCATTGTTTTAAATGACGTCATGCACGTAATATCATGTAATATCAGAGATAAAATAATTCGTTATTTTAGATCTCTGGTAATATCAATAAGTCTTTTCCGAGAAGTTGAGGTTGGAATAAGCCGTTTTTGAAATCAATATCAATTTAAGTTTTTAAACGTTAGAAGACATTGGGAAAAGTTAAAGCAAATGAAATTATTGATGTCGTGGGTTTGGAGATATACGGAGATGTTTGTTTTACAAACTGCAATAATTTAGTGACGACACTTAGCTTTTTGAAATATATATAACGGATACAAACCATTTACCCCATATGCTATTTTTGGAGTGGGTCGGTTTGCAAAGATCTAGACCAGAATTATAGTTTTTGCTGTGACAATGTTCGTTTGAGATGAAAGAGAAATAAAACCTATATCGCATGGCGGTCGGTGAGACAAAGCGTGACAGACAGAAGATGGACAAGCAACCCCTTTTGATCGCCCTGCCAAGGCAGGTGACACTAGACAATTTAATCCACGTACCCATTTCACTAATTGATAATTTTTATTCTGCAACAGACACATTTTGAAAACAAGAATATTTGAACGAACACATTTGTCGTATGCTCAAGGAAGTCACAAAGTTTAAACGGGTCACACAGGCGGACAGACAGACGAGTGAGAAGCGATCCCGGTGTGTCTCATAACAAACACTTGTGGGATTTCCTACATTATTTATTATCCATTGTATCTCAAGTACCTTATTGTTTCAATGGATACCACTGTATCTCGAGTACCTTATCGACCGCCTCGGTGGTGTAGATGTAGAGCGTCCCCCTCAAGTGCGCGTTCGATCCCCGGTCGGGAAATACCAAATACATTAAAGATGCCCTCTTTGGCGTTCAGGGTTGGCATTACGACTGACTGGCTTGTGTTAGGATAAAGGGACCAGTAGTGCTGGTAACTTACCCAGGAAACGCCGAGATATAACTGCAATCATGTTGAAAGCGGTGTAAAACACCAAACAATCAAGTAACTTGACATCCATGGTATTATCAAAGCTGACGGCAGTAAATTATCTTATCAGGCAGATGGTAAACTTTTTAACCCTTCCCCACATATAGCAAATCTGCAGCAGACGACTTTGAAAACATATAGACATATATGAGGAAAATCTCTATAAAGGGAAGTATAATTATTAAATGGAGTTGAAAACATTGTGGCAAAGGGAGAAATTGCTCATTATGAGCATTTTTTCCTTTTGACTCAATGTTTTCAAGAGTCGTCTACTGCACAGGCGTCAGAAAGCGGGAAAGGGTTAGGTTCCTGATGCAAACACATTGATGTCATGTTCCAAGTTACGTAGTTTGATATTAATACTATTAAGATAACTCGTTCAGCGACGAATTGTTTAACGACGACTCTTCCATGTTCAAAATCGGGCGTCTCCATTTCTCATGTATTAAGAGTTTTGGAATATTTTTATATAACTTAAAGGCAACGAATGCAGATTTCATGTGATACAGCTAGTAGCGGGCTGGCTGACATGAATCTGTATTGTTTGCAAAATATCTCAATATTGCCATTGGGTTAAATTTGAATATGAAGTCATAACCCCTGTTCTACCACTTCACAACTGAGGCGGTATTTGATTGTCACGAATAGTGATTGTACCCAAATGCAACAAGATCAATGTTTGCATCACAGAAACATTAAACACTGCACACATATTTTCCAGGTGTAAATATTTGTCATATGGCTCATTTTTTTCTGGAAATATCCAATGATGTGTTTGAAAACAAGAGGGCATTGATGATCCTGGATCGCTCACCTGAGTTATGCCAACTGCATAGTCAATAACAATAACTCATTTGGCGTCAGGTAAGCTATTATCATCAAAAACCCATTCTGACAAAGTTTTAACATGCTCAAATAAAACAAGACCTCGAGCTGAGGGTGTCTCGCCCTTCTAAGAAAATCAGATATTAAATGGTATCACTAAGCAAAAAGAAAGTAAAGTTGTTCAAATGTGAAAAAGTAAGTGTCTGTCAATGCATTGTTATCAACATGTCATGATACATAATAAACTCACTACATGTGTATATATCTTAATATATTTATTCACACATGAAGTAAAGAGGGATCAATAATACTACATTAAATTTTGACGTTGACGGATGTCCCATGACTTAACAATACATCTGACAAAGTTTCAGAAAAATTCCAGCAGGGGTTGCTGAGATATAAGAAAGTTTAAGTTTTGAGGTTAAGTTACCTAACAAAGGTCAAGTTCTGCACAATTATGACCTCGACCCTGAACACTTTGACGTTGACAGATGTCCCATGACCAAACAATACATCTGACAAAGTTTCAGAACAATTCAAGCAGAGGTTGCTGAGATAAAAGAAAGGTTAAGTTTTGAGGTTAAGTTACCTAACAAAGGTCAAGTTCTGCACAATTATAACCTTGACCCTAAAACAAATAATACAGCTAACAAAGTTTCAGAAAAATTCAAGCAGGGGTTGCCGAGATATAGCTATTTGTAAAAGCGACCGCCGTCGCCGTCGCCGGAAAAGTGACTGCTATGTCTCACTTCACTATCGTAGGCGAGACAAAAAGGGCTACCAGAGACCTTCAAATTTGCCTAGTGAGCTAGTGTTTGACCTGACATGACCCATGTTCGACCATCGCGTAGATACCCTAAAGATAAACATTCTGCCAAAGTTTCAATCTGTCAAAATGCGGTCTCTAGAGTGATATCAAGGTTTTCCTTGAATTTGACCGTATATGACCGGACATGACCTATAATGGAACAAAGTCTTGACATCATCAAAACACACATTCTGAAGTTTCAACATGCTCCAATTAAAAATGCGACATACAGATTGTTAACAAGATTTTCCTTCAATTTGGTACATCCTGACTAAGTTTCGAGCTGCTGAATAAAAAAAATGCGGTCTCCAGAGGTTTTCCTTCAAGTTTGCCTAGTGACCTAGTTAATGACCGAACATGATATACATTTTAACTTAGCCATTGATATCTTCAAGACAATTATTCTGACAAAGTTTCAACATGCTAAAGAAAATAGAAGATTTTCCTTCAGTTTGACATTGTGATCTAGTTTTTTACCTCACATGACCCACTTTTCGACTTGGTCTAGATGTCATCAAGACAAACATTCTGACAGAGTTTCAAGCTGCTGGAGCAAAATGCAGTCTCTAGATAATGTTCCTTCACTTTGACCTAGTTTATGACCGGACATGAGAAACATTAGAACGTAGCCTAGATATATTCAAGACAATTATTCTAACAACTTTTCAACAAGCTAAAATAATAAATAAACAAGGGCACCACAAAGCGGATGCATCCCCTCGGTATTCAATTTAAAAATATGGCCAATAACTGGATATTAATGTTATGTACCAGAAAACTAATGTTAGTTGTCCTTGCCTTTATTAAATTGTTATTACTGTTATGTACCACAGAACTAAGTGTAATTTGTCCTTGTCTCCGCCTTTGGCCTTTGCCAAATGACCCCGAATTTGCCCATTGACATTTACAATCAAAAGGCTTTTAGATCTTACCATATACTTAATGTATGGCAATCAGTGTAGAGATGTGACAAGGTTGTTGATATGGGAAAATAGTCAAAGTCCAATTTTGACCTTGACCTTTAACATTGAAAATAAATAGGCTTGCCATATACTAACTGTATACCAATTTTGGTTAAGATCGGTCAAAGGATGTTCAGTGTAGAGTGGTCACAAGGTTGTTGATATGGGAAAATAGTCAAAGTCGAACTTTGACATTGACCTTTAACCTATGACCTCAAAAATAAATAGGCTTCTAGACCTTGCCATATACTAACTGTATACCAATTTTGGTTACGATCGGTCGAAGGATATTCAGTGTAGAGTGGTCACAAGGTTGTTGATATGGAATAGTGAAATTCCAATTTTGACCTTCAACCTATGATCTTGAAAATTAATAGGCTTCTAGACATTGCCATATACTAACTGTATACCAAGTTTGGTTAAGATCGGTCGACAGAAGTTTAGTGTAGAGTGGTCACAAGTTTGTTGATGTGAGAACATAGTAAAGTCCAATTTTGACATTGACCTTTAACTTATGACCTTGAAAATAAATAGACTTCTAGACCATGCCATATACTATCTGTATAGCAAGGTTGGTTATGATCTGTCAAGAGATGATCAATGTAGAGTGGTCACAAGGTTGTTGATATGGGAAAATAGTAAGTCCAATTTTGACATTGACCTTTAATCTATGACCATGAAAATAAATAGGCTTCTAGACCTTGCCATATACTAACTGTATACTAAGTTTAGTTAAGATTGGTCGAAGGATGTTCAGTGTAGAGTGGTCACATGGTTGTTGATATGAGAAAAAATTCAGTCCAATTTTGACCTTGACCTTTAACCTATGACCTTGAAAATAAATAGGCTTCTAGACCTTGCTATATTCTAACTGTATACCAAGCTTGTTTAAGATCGGTCGAAGGATGTTTAGTGTAGAGTGGTCACAAGGTTGTTACGGACGGACAAACTAACGAACAAACGGACAGCCCCATTACTATATCCCTTCGCTAGCCGAGGGGATAATAAGGCCTCTTGACTGTTAACAAAAGTTTCCTTCAATTTGCCCTTGTGACTTAGTTTTTTTTTACCTCACATGACCAAATTTCGACCTTGGCCAAGGTTAAATGGAGATGTGTGTTCTGTAAACTTTTATGAAGATTGGTTGTAAAATGTGACCTGTAGAGTGTTAACAAAGCAATTGCAAATGACGATAAACAATGGACAACAGACGGACAAAATATGATTGTGCACAGGTGAGCTAAAAAGTTATCTTCAACCAAAAGTAAAGTAACATAACAAGAGGGCCATGATGGCCCTAGTTCGCTCACCTTAATTATACAATGTACTGCAATGCAAAACACATCAAGACAATTATTCTGAATGCAACCTCAGTGTTAACAAGATTTTCATTCATTTGGCCTAGTGATCTATATTTTTTTTACCTGATATGACCTACATTCCAACATGGACTAGATATGCGACAATATTTTCCTTTATTGACCTTGTTTCTGACCCAATATGACCCATATTCAAACTTAACCTAGATATAATTCAGACAAACATTCTGACAAAATTTCAAGCTGCTGAAGCAAAAAAAGTGGCATCAAAAGTGTTAATAAGATTTTCCTTCAATTTGGCCTAATGACCTAGTTTTTGACCCTACATGACCCATATTCGAACTTGGCTTAGATTTTATTTAGATAAACATTCTCATCAAATGTCAAGCTGCAAAAAATGTGTCTTCTACAGAGTTGACAAGATTTTCCTTCAATTTGGCCTAGTGACCTAGTTTCTGACCCAATATGACCAATATTCGAATTTGACCTAGAAATGTTTAAGAGAAACATTCTGACAAAATTTCCAACTGCTGAAGCAAAAATTGCGGGCCTCTGGAGTGTTAACAAGATTTTCCTTCAATTTGACCTAGTGACATTTTTTTGGACCCGACATGACCCATGTTCGAACTTGACTTACATATCATCAAGACAAACATTCTGATAATGTTTCAACATGCTCAAGTTGAAAATGTGGCCTCCAGTGTTAACAAAATTTCCCTACAATTTGACCTAGTGACCTAGTTTTTAACCCGGCATGACCCATATTCGCACTTGGCCTAGATACCATTTAGATAAACATTCTGACCAATTTTCAAGCAGCTGTAGCTAAAAAAGCGGCTTCTACAGACTTAACAAGAGCGGCTTCTACAGAGTTAACAAGAAAGAGTTAACAATATTTTCCTTCAATTTGACCTAGTGACCTAGATTCTGACCCAATATGACCCATATTCGAACTTGACCTAGACATTTTTAAGACAAACATTCTGACAAAATTTCAACATGCTTATGTTGAAAATGTGGCTTCTAGAGTATTAACAAGATTACCCTTCAATTTGGCCTAGTGACCTAGTTTTTGACCTCATATGGCCAAGTTTCGAACTTGTCCAAGATTTGATGGTGATGAATGTTCTGACAAACTTTCATGAAGATTGGATGCAATTGTAGCCTGTAGAGTGTTAACAAGCCCAAATGTTGACGACGCACGCCGGACAAAATATGATCACAACAGCTCACCTTGCACTTCGTGCATAGGTGAGCTAATAACTGCAACTGACTAGTTTAATATCATTCATTTTAAACAACTTATGTGTCAAAAAGAAACTTCCTAATGTTAAACCTTACCCTAACTTTTCAAAGTTTGAAACAAGGGGCTTATTTCATATTGTTATCCTCCAGTCACAATGTTGAGATATTCAAAATAAATGCTTCCCTGTGGATGGGGATGCTCAATAAGAATGGATGAACCCTTGATTGATCTGAATGATTGAAGTCAATGGAACTCTTGAGCTCCAGCAGGTGGGGTGGTATTGATTTCATACCTTATATATTTTTATTCTTATGTAAATATAATGTGAGTGAATCTTTCCTGTCAGCTTTGATATGACCTTAGCAGATGTAAGCAGAGTAAAACCGAACACAAACAAATCAAGACAACTCTTTATTGAGATTACCACAAAACAGGATTGATTTGAGTACTTGTTATAAGATGGAACACAGACCAGTTTACCCCTTTCCAATATACAATAAATCTGAAGCGGACGTCATTGGAAACATCTGTTAAGAAATACGGAAACTCTATATAAATGAAATAACATTTATTGAATAAAGTTGAAAACATTGTGGTAAAAGGAAAAATTGTTCTGGATGTTTTCAAAAGTTGTCTGCTGTGAAGGCCTTCAGAAAGTGTACCGGTATGTATAAGCATAACCCTTTCAATGCTGATTTTTTAACATGCTTTGCACTTGGAAGACTTCATAGCTAATTTTAGGTAAATGAAGATAAAAACGTTGAATTGAAGAGCCAACAGTATGGAGTCTGGTCAGATGACGTGGGCGAGCTGGCAGGCCTGGCTCTATTCTTGTGGCACAGGCTTCACAAAACTGATCCCAGCAGTCAAAGGGCTAAACTGTCTAGCCAAGCCCTGGTAGCTCAGTGGGTTGTAACAAAAAAATTAAATGCAGGGATTGTGAGGTCACACCCCAGCTTGTCCAACATTCCTTTTTACTTCGTGTCATTCTTCTTCCACCAATGTTTGTAACTAGATTTTTTCTAGATTTTACAAGATTCAATGTCTTCAGATATTTCTAAGCAGTTGCTTGCCTATCAAAGAAAATATCATTTAAGATAAATGGTTGATGAATCCTAGAATTCACAGCACAAATTAAAAACACACATCTGTCTTTCTGTCTTGTCAGGTTTTATTTTCAACTGGTTCCTGCATCATTCGTCCATCTTGGGGTACCAGATTAGGGATACCGTTCACAATAGGAAATGCCACTTGGATTGAATCACTTATCAGCTCATTAGTGTCTTTATCGTATCTGAAAACAGTTAATATAATCAATAAATCTTATTGCTCAGACATTTCCAAAGTCATCTGCTACAGATTCCTCTGTAAGTGGGAAAAGGATTATAGATTATTTTGAAGAAAAAACAAGTGCGCCGTGAAGCGAATGCCAAATGCGCTCGCCTGTTCTTTTCTATGTCAAAAAAGGGACGTTACTGAATAATTATTATATTATGTGAATTGGTATAGACATGTGTATTGTTCCTAGGAAAATGTGTACCAAGTTTCATTTGAAAATGTTGAATGTTTTTTGAGTTATGAGGTAAGATTAAAGTTTAGTGACAAAGCAGACAATGCCACCAAGGGTATCACAATAGTCCCGACTTCTTTTCTTTGAAAAACGGACAAGCTAAATAAGTTGTGTAACTATGATATACTAACAATAGCAAATGTGGAGCAAGATTGACCTGCAAATCCATTGACTGCACTGAATTTATTCTGTTTGTAGATTAGTCACAGAAACATTCAAGAAACTCACTGTAAATGAAATACTTAGCAACTTGGATGGGATAGAATGCACATACAGGTAAATTTTAATCTACACTTTCTATAATATGAAAGGTTTTTCATAGAGCATGTCACAAATGTTAAACGATCTTTTCCCATTAATTCGAAATCAAACCCTATGGTATGGGTTTTCTGGAACTCTGAGAAATTTCCCACATGTAGACACAGGTTGATGCCTCTTCAGTGAAATACTTTCGAAAACAATGTGGGAAAAGCAGAAATTGCCCATAATGAGCAGTTTCTTCTTTGTCATAACATTTGAAACATTTGCCATTTTTCAAACCTAATTGTTTCGTTTTTTTAAGTATTTTGCTGCCGATTTGTATGAGAAAGGGTAAGAATCAATTGAGAAAATTAGAAATTAATTACATAACCAGCAGTTCCTTCTTTTTGTAGAATGTTTTCTCCTATTTCTCAACTTTAAATTTGTCAGGCCAGTTATTTAAGCATCTTTTTAAAGCTTAAATATGGGTCTTAATTAAAAGTCAATTAGTGATAAAGCAATGTGAAATACCATGATCATTCAGTAAGCTCAGTTGAATTTAATGTCAGTTTCAACAGTATTTCACTTCTATCACTTCCACCAGTTATTAATATAAATTCCTGATGCAGACACCTTAGCAGCAGATGACTTTTGAAAACATTGTGGGAAGAGAACAAATTCTCAATTGTTGTCAAAGGGACCAACAATGAAGCTTTAATACTGGGTAAATGGTACACCTAACCGTAAGATGATTCTTGGCTGTCCAATCCACCATGTAAAATTCTTCAGAAAAAAATGTGTGGTCACCCAAGTAACATAAATTTATATCAAGTTAAGCCTAGTTGTAAGAGAAAAGGTTCAGGATTAGAAATAGAGACAGACCCTTGTACGGGATTCCGTTTATAAAGTCTACCTTAGTCGTTTTTTGGTAAGAGGACAAGCTAAGACTTCCAGCATCTTCTCATCAAACTGTTTAGTGGTGGCATGTGTGCTGTTATCGTCACCACCTTGTGATGTCATTAACCTATGCTGTGCCAGCCATTGTCTTTGTCTAGTAATGCAAGGTCTCAACTGAACTGAAATAATTAACGTAAATAATAAATGTGCAATTCTTTCAGAGAGAGAAAGGAACTGCCGTTTCATCCTAGAGAGAAATAAATCCCATGTTATTAGTTGCCTGGATGATACGAAATGGTGTCGTATATTGTTAAGTTACCATTTATGTCACTTTACATATATATCAATCAAAATTCAAATTGAATAGAGTTGAAAACATTGTGGCAAAGTGAGAAATTGCTCATCATGAGCAATTTCTCCTTTTGCCACAATGTTTTCAAAAGCTGTCTACTGCAGAGGCATCAGAAAGCGTCTGTATGTGGAAAAGGGCTTAATAAACATTCAATGGTAAGTAATATACAATGTCAGAGAGAGAGAAGGAACTGCTGATTCATCTTAGAGAGAAATAATTCCCATGTTATCAGTTGCCTTGATAATATGAAATGGTATTATTTATGTCACTTAGCGATTTTCAAATTCTCATTTAACCCTTTCCCTCATATAGACACTTTCTGACGCCTCTACAGCAGACGGATTTTTGAAAACATAATGACAAAAGCAGAAATTGCTCAAAACAAGCAATTTCTACTTTTGCCACAATGTTTTCCACTTTTAGTCATAGGTTATCCATTCAATTATAGAGATTTTCTATTTTTTGACAAAATATATTTCAAAGTCGTCTGCTGCAGAATTGTTGTTGAATGTTATTAAGGCCTTTGCCGCATACAGACACTTTCTGATGCCTCTGCACCAAATGGCTTTTTGAAAACATTGTGGCAAAATGAGAAATTGGTCATGATGAGAAATTTCTCCTTTTGACACATTGTTTTCAATTCTATTCAATTTGTATGTTTTCATTTATAGAGATTGTCCATACTTACATCACAAGCTATATCACAATACACATACAATCGCCATTTTTAACAAAATATACCAGAGTTAAGAAAAAGTACATACATAATTACATTTTCATTGATAATAACATATGACTAATTTATTTACCAGTGAATATTGAATACAGTAGTTCTTAAACTGTAATTTTAAACACCAATAAAAAACCCATGCACACACACCTTTTTTGATACATGGTACATAACTTGGTTAAGAATTATTGTATAAAAAGTTCAATGGTCAAACAAGTTTACATGTTGATAAAATAAAAGGCAAAGACATGGCTGCTTCCTGTCAAACCTACACATGCATTTGGAAACACATAACATGGTTAAAGCAGACCTAAATAAAATGTATATACAACTTGTATTACAAGTCTCTGGTGAATAAGATGAATAAAAGCAGGGACGTACGGTAGATACGTTCCTGATGAAAGGTAGTTTTGCTGTATTTTTTTACATTTATATATTAAAGGCGTATGCTACATTTTTTTCACAAAAAATTTCCCAATCATAGAATTTCTTTATTTTTTGTATTTTATTAGAACATACAATAACTGGTTGAAATAAGAAAAAAAAAATATTTGTAATCGATCTAAAAAGAAAAAAATTGACCTGTCAATGACATGACCAATTTCATCATAGTCACAAATCTAGGCATTTTGGCCGAAAACCTAAAACACACACAAAATTAAAATGAAAACTACAAATCATATTAAAGTTCAAATATAACTTTATATATAGAATGTAAATCAATATGAAAAAGGAATTTTTGAGAAAATAAGGAAAAAGAATATATTAAGCTGTTTTTCAAGGTAGAAATGGTGTCAGATTTTACCCCCGAAAAAGTCATGTCATTCATTAACAGGCCAATATTTTTTTTTAAATTGATAACATATTTTTTTTTTTCTTATTTCAACCAGTTATTGTATGTTCTAACAAAATACAAAGAATAAAGAAATTCTATGATTGGAAATTTTTTTGTGAAAAAACTGTAGCATACGCCTTTAACTGCAATTATGAAGATAAACTAGAACTGTGAGTTAACTCACAAAGGATACCCCTCGTCCCGCACTTACAAGACATATGGATAGACAGACGGACGGACAGATATACTTCCGACCGGGATAATCTTACTTCATGCACAACATCCTCAGGTTGTAAAGTTTCATCAGAATCGGTCCAGCTGTTAAGGAGGAGTTGCGCTTACAAGACATATGGACAGACAGACGGACGGACGGACAGGGTAATTCCTATATTATATATACCCCCTGGAAACGAGGTAGTGGATATTAATTTTCAGATCGTAATCCCCCAAGATTGAACGATCATCAAGCCTTCAAAGTATTCTGAACTGACTTCGTCATTCAAAAGCTTTGTCCGAATAACTCCTGCTACTCGAAATGATATACACTTTAAAACTATTGGCAAATATTGCATATATATGAAGTAAAAATTCAAATTTGATCTTTAAAGCTATAGATTTAAATCAAATACATTTCAAGGAAAGTCAGGAAACAATAATTGAAAATAGTATTGAAGTAATTAAAGAAATTACCTAGTATATTCCTGCCTAACAAGATCATCGTTGTTGTTGTTGTTGTTCGTTACTATTGTTGTTGTAACAGAACTCGCTCGCACCCAAAACGGAACGACCGCTTTTGGTGATCTAATTGGATTTCGGGTTTTAAACGGCTACATTGCGTCTTAGTGTTAAATTTGATCAGGGTTACTGGGTATATCTTTTACACAGTCTACTTATATTCTAAGGATCTTCTGTACCAGCATTTTATGAGCCGTGACGGTGTCTAGCTATTTGAAATCTTATAAAAAAAACTGCGTATGTACAGTAAATATTTAGGTGAGCCGGTGCATCGGCACCCATTCTCTCTGCGTCTCCCCTATCTATCTCTTTCGCTCGCACTCTGACATAGCCTCTGTCTGACTGTCAACGTGTTTGTCTCTACAGGGACGAAGATACTATTATTTACGTTCCTGGTCTCTATGTCTCCCCCTGTCTGTCTGTCAGTCTCTCCAAATTAAAACAGTTTCCACATAGGCCTACAATAAATCTACAGCAGATGACTTTGTAAACAAAATATCGAAAATCTCAATAAAATAAAGTGAATTTAAAACATTGTGGCAAAGGGAAAAAATGCTCACTACGAACAATATTTCAATTTATTATACCTCACGTGACTTTGTACGGTTAAATTCTCATATAGATCTACTCATCATGGGCAAGTTCTTACTGTCTCATGCTAACAGTACGTTTTCAACCGGTTAACAGAAACTGTTACATGGCACGCGCGTTAAAATGTTGGTTATGCACGTGCATGACGTCATTTCAAACAAAAAAGTCACCTTTTAGACGCGCGTGCCATTTAACACTATACGGTTAACCGGTATATTCACATGTGTGTGTGTTACATAATTGTAGTATATCTACCCTTGTTCACCTCCCCTACAAAGGTACAAACTAAATTGAATAAACGTGTAATTTTGTTCGGTATAATAAAATAATATTGCATGGCTTCCAGTGTGACAGTTAATATTGTCAACATTCGGGTAAATACTGTTAACCTCGGCTTCGCCTCGGGTAATAGTATTTTCCTCATGTTGACAATGTGTAGTCACACTTGAAGCTATGCAATATTTATATACTGTCACCCTGGAAGCCATGCAATATTTATATATTGTCACATCTTTTTCAAAAGCCGTCTGCTTAATTGGCGCCAGAATGTGTCTGTTTTTGGAATAAGTTGAATTTTTCCGTGAAATATGGGACTCTGTTACGCTTGGAGAAGACGATTCGCTCTCTGAAAAATATGCTTATTTTGTCGTTATTTTCACGCCCTTTTCTTCTCTCTCAATGATTCAAGGTTTATATTAAAACCATAGTTCCAGGTAATGTGTTACAGTGGTATGGCATGATACGGCTTTAAATAATTGATTACTAGGGTCGTATTAACTTCTACTAGAATTAACCTTGTAATTTATCATCATCATTATCACCATAATCATCATCATCATCACCATACTCATCACCAGAATCGTCATCATCAGCAGCATCCTCGTTATTGTAATCAATTGTAATACTATAAGTTATAATATTAATACTATTACTAGATCTATCAGTACAGATAAAAAGAACACCTTTTAACAAACAGGATAGAAATAACTTTATTATAACAGTTTATATAATCAACCCATAGCAAAAACATTGCATTCATTGCATTTTGAATGCACACATAAATAAACATGTTGGTACAAAAATAAATACAGTGTTATACATATAAACTATACATAATGCTTTTATTTTGTAAATTATTACAAGCTTAAATCGTCAATACTCTTATATTTTAACCCCCTTCCCTCATATAGGCACTTTCTAACGCCTCTGCATCTGACAACTTTTGAAAACATTGTGAGCAAAGGAGAAATTGCTCAAAACGAGCAATTTCTCCTTTTGCCACAATGTTTTCAACTGTATTCAATAATTATACTTTCATTTATAGCTTTTTTCCGTGTTTAACCTAGATGTTTTTAAAATCTGTCTGCTGCAAAGTTGTTGAATTTTAGAAAAGGTTAGTTTATCATCAGAAGACATTTTTTTTAAAGAATTAAGTATGATGAAAGATATTCATAATTGTGTGGCTGAAAGCGAAACAATATTTGTCACATGGTATACGTTCTACGCCTATAAGAGTACAACACATTATTTCATTTGTAGTATTGACATGAAGTACATTTCACTCATTATCTTTTGAGTAAAAAAAAATAAAGTCTATTTACAAATGTACATCTTTGATCTAATGCAGAACGGCTGTAACTACATCTTGTTACGGGATGGAAAAGATGTAGTTACACTCATTTGCTTGAAGCCGCCATCGAAATGTAATGTGATTATTACTGTGATATGTGCACTCGTTCTTCTTGTTGATAATGCACATCTTTACCCTTTTGCAGATGCAGACACATCTGCAGCAGATGACTCTTAATTAGCTAGTTCTCATGTTGCCACAATGATTTCATTTCTACTTGATAAATGTACTTTTATTTATTGAGATTTTCAAAAAAATTGTTTTGAAAAATTGTTTTCAAAGTCGTCTGTTACCGATTAACTGAATGTGGGGTGGGGTTAACCCTTTCCCACATACAACACATATGCAGGAGATGATTTTGATTTCTTTTAAGCAAAACATAGAACATTTCTATCAATGATTGTACACTTACTGAAAAAAGTTGAAAACTTTGTCGCAAAAGGCGAAAAAGCTCGTTTTGAGTAATTTTTCATTTTGTCACAATGTTGTCTGCATAGGCGTCAGAAAACTTCTATATATTTGAAGGGTTAAATCCTACTACATCATATATTTACACAGAGATCTCAGCGTGCATACAGAGCCCGGTACACATCGCATTACCTATTATTGTTTTTTAGATTAACCCGTTTCCAAAAACAGACGCATTTTGTCACTCCTGCAAAAGACGACTATTCAAACCAACGAGCAATTTCTATTTTGTCGTAATGTTTTAAACTATATTCAATAAGTAGGCCAATACATTGTACTTTTATTCTCAGTTAATTCCTATATTTTGCCTAGATGTTTTCGAAGTCCAAAACAACAGTCACATAGACCACCAAAAATAAGTGAGTCTTGTCAGGCCAGGAGGGGATTGTCGCCAATGGGAAACACTGAAGAATCATATATGCACAGTCACGATAGTGCATCCCATGTCCACATACGTAATATACAACCCCTATGATAAAGCTAGAAGTATAGCACTTATTGTTCTACCTCACATTAATATCATAACAGTAATAACGGTTACAACTAGCAAGGTTAAATACATTATACATTGTACATGTAGTTTAATATGAGCCTGTACCCTAATATGCATTTACTAGACGCTCCGAAAACACAAGACGGATATAGTCAGAAATTAGTATGTGCACACACGCGGGAGGTGATTTTGGTCTTTTTCATTCTCACGCTTGGTTTCAACTTTGCGTATAAAAGGATAGGGATTAACAGAAACAAATGGGATTACTATACAATCGTTTCTAATCGATATACATCAATTACTATAAACAAAGACCAAATAACACATGTGCTATTAGGTATTTGCTATAACAGAGAGTTATCGTAGGGTCTCATGCTCGTACACAACATAGGGAATATGGTTTATTTTATTGGAATGCATAAACAATCAACATCTTTAATGGAGTTGCAAAGATATACAATGAAAGACGTAAACTACTTTCTTTACAACAACCTTATTAAATGTCCACATAACAACCATCCTAATTGCAAGACAGGCCTCTCAGAGTTTCAGATAAGAAGGGGTATACAGCTATTTTCTCCTCAATATGTATTTTATCTAAACAAACCCTACATCGTCTCAGCTAGAGCTCTGATATTACCCTCCAGCTACTGGTTAAGCCACTATACCTACTAAGTTTACCACAGTCTCAATGATGGTTTGTCATTATGGCAATTTTCATTAACAATGGCATAGTAGTTGCGATACAATCATACAGGTACAAATAAGAAGTAAATACAAATTGTCCTAACTATTTGCAACAACGATTTCGCCTGGAGAGCAGAAAAATCTCTCAGTACTCTTCGAGTAGTCGCGCTTATATAATGATAAATTACTGGCTCTGAATTTCCTAAAATATCTAAAAATGAACTGGCCGATTTCTCATTAAACCATATTTAGCTCGTCTGTTTTTGATTCGAGATATTGTGATACCCTTGGGGTCGTCGTCTGCGTCGTCCCTTTAACCTTACCTCATAAATCAAAAACCGTTTCACATATTCAAATTTACCTTCGAACACATCTTCCTAAAGACAATATACACGTATATACCAAGTCACAAAATCTGGTTTCTGATTCGTTTTCCTTGAAACGATTTTCGAAAAAAATGTAACATGTGAAAAAGAAGACAAAATGTGATAATACATTGATGACGACATTACGGTTAACTCTTTCAGCGCCAAAGGCAATAATGAGCTTTTTTCAAACAATACAGATTCAGGTGAGGCAGCTCGTAATGAGCTGTCTCACCTGAAATCTGCATTGTTTGGCTGTAAGTTATAAAGATATTCCAAAAATCCTATAACATGAAAATAGTTTCGTCCGAGTTTGAACATGGACGAGTCTACTTTAAACAATTCGTCGCTGAAAGGGTTAAAGGGAAACATTCTCATTTAACATTAACTTTGCACGAAGATTTTCCTCATTCAACAGCCGCAGATATGTCAAATTGTTGTTTGAATCATGTAAACAATTATGACAAAAGGAATATATTGGCGTCCGAATCGTCTCTATGACATGGAATAACTTGACCATGACGTAATCCATATACACTCAACATTTGGATCATATTCGCTAAATCCATATACTCTATTAAAGATTCCGAACTCTAGATTATCGATAGTATAGCCAAAGTTTTAAAACTGTTCAAAAGTTGTCTTGAAATATTAGAATAATAATTCTGAGATAAAATTAGAGTAATAATTTCTCTTTCAAATACAATAAACATCTAAATATTGATCGTTTATGCTTCATTTTTACTGGGTAGACATACCCGTGAAGACAAACTTTGCTCATTTTCTTCGACTTTCAATTGACTATTTTTCATCATTTACTGCCAAAATAGTGTTTAACTATATGTATTACTTACTTTGTTGTCACTATTAGCAATATTTGCAGAAGTTTCAATATTTAATTTTGTGTTATCTCCATCTGGAGTTCAGCTCCTTTAAGACCTCGTACGATGTTCATGAATATGCCCGAAATACAAGCGTTAATGGTAGTGAATCGGTTTCTGTCTGTGCAATTCGGTTTAAAAATTCCAAAGTCAGCTTTTATTCTACCCATAGCGCGCACTCATTTCTTTCAGCGTCGAATTTCTTGAAGTAGAGTCTTCGATGTTAAAAAATCGGGCGACTCCATATTTCATGTAATATAGGTTTTGGAATATATTTTATAAGTAAAATGCAAACACTGCTTATTTCAGGTGAGACTGATCGTTACGAGCTAAATCATCTGAATCTGCTGTGTTTTTCAAAAATCTCAATATTTCCATTATCGCTATAAGAGTGCAATTAATGAGACGTTCTTAACGTTATGACTGTAAATGACTCGAATGCCATGTTATAAATGTGTATTTCCTTCCAGTGTTATGTCGGTGTCAGAGACTTCACTATACGGAGGAGGAGGGTCCCTTGGACTTATATCAAGAGCCACGTAGTTTTCCTGCGCTTGCGCAGTTGGTGTGTATGGCGGAAGTGGATCAAATCCGTAGTTTGTGTAACCGTCCGCACCTTCTAAAGCACTGTTTAAATCGCATGAACCAGTCAGCGAAAACACATTCTGCATTCGTGAAGTTCGACGCAGTCCATTACTGTTTATGTCAGTATTATGTCCCCATCTAACTTCCGTTTCAAGACCAAACGCTTGACCGTACTTCCGAATGAGGCAGACGCCCACACCGGAAGTAGCAAGTGCGGCTATTCCGAGTATGCAGCTCACTCCTGCGATAATTCTATTTTCAGTCACGTGCGAGTCTCCGTAAGAACACGTCGTGTTTTCATCTCCAAAACAGAGTCCGTACATCCAGAGTAAGGCAAGACCAACAACTGTGCCGAACAACAGGAGGAAAGAGAAGGTATGGTGACAATTCAACTGAAAAATACATCAATTCTGTTATCATATTTGATACATTTGAGATGAATGCTGATTGATTAAAAAACTTATTCAACCCTTAATCCTTTCCCTTTTTAGATGAATGTTGATGCATCCGCTGTAGATCGGGTATTTGAAAACATTGTGATAAAAGTTAATCACATTAGTATACTTTCACTTATAGAGTTTCTTCACTTCTTTTTTCACGAAACTATCAAAGTCGTCTGCTGCATATTTGTTGTATGTGGGAAGGGGTTAACATATCCAATTCGTGCAACTGGAATAATCATCATTGATTGTTGACAACTTTTGTATTTTCAAAGAGAAGCTTCCGATATACAAATTTAGCCCATTGATGGAATATTGGTAACTTACTCACAAAACAATCAATCATAGATGTTAAAACGACTGGACTCAAAATAATTGTTAGATAGGCCAATACTTTTGTCACATCACGCAAGCCCTTCATGATCATTCTTCCAAGGTACCCATCTGCCTTACCTTGTAAATATTTCATCTCCTCCCACATACAGACGCTTTCTGATGCCTCTGCTGTAGACGACTGACTTGTGAATACAATATGTGGAAGGGAGAAAATTGCTCCTCTAAATGAGCAATTTCTCTCTTTTTTGAAAGAATATTTTCAACTATGTTCAATAGCTATTGTTTCATTTATGTAAATTTCCCATACTACTGTCAGAATATTTCAAAATCGTCTGTTGCAGATTTACTGTATGTGGGAAAGGGTTAAGCCCAAAGGTGGAAGACGAATTACGTTTTTTTTTAAACCGTAAAGAAAAAAGCAAAACTCTTGGATCGACAGCATTTTCTTCTTCTTGGCTGACACATGTAAAGTAATGGTAAATTGTAACATGTGCTTTTCTGGTTAATTATCGAAATACCGCCCTGCTTTTATAAACAATTATTTTAATATGGATATCGAATTAAAAACGAGGCTAAGGTTTTCACTAAGGAAAGTGTATGGCAGGATCTAAGACAAAGAAGGAAACAGTTTAAGTAAATGAGATATATCTTCTTTTCTAACAACAATGTTTACGAAACCATTCTGCACCTGAACGTAACTTACCGCACACGTAACGTCTTTCTTAGCTGCATCGTCTACAGAAAATGATGGTCCCTTATTATAAATACGGAATGCAAGCAAACTAGAAAACAGCATCTGTAAATATGATCAAGAAACGTTAATGTTGTCTTCAGAATTACCTGGTCATTAATAGATTTTTAGAGTATTGTAATGGAAAACATGTAATACTATTGAACAAAAAACTCTCTAGCAGTACTTATGATATATCTTTAATACTGTTGAAACAAAACTCGCTAGAAGTACTAATGAAAGAAATGTAATACTGTTGAAACAAAACTTGCCAGAAGAACTGATGATAGAACTTTAATTAATATTGTTGAGACAAAACTCGACAGAAGTACTGATGATAGAACTGTAATACTGTTGAAACAAAACATGCTAAAAGTACTAATGATGGAACTGTTATACTGTTGAAACAAAACTCGCTAGAAGTACTAATGATATATCTTTAATACTGTTGAAACAAAACTTGCTAATAGTACTGTTAAAAGAACTGTAATAATGTTGAAACAAAACTCGCCAGAAGCACTGATGATAGAACTGTTATACTGTTGAAACAAAACTCGACAGAAGTACTGATGATAGAACTTTGATATTGTTGAAACAAAACTCGCCAGAAGCACTGATGATAGAACTGTTATACTGTTGAAACAAAACTCGCTAGAAGTACTGGCAATAGAACTGTTATACTGTTGAAACAAAACTCGCTAGAAGTACAGGTAATAGAACTGTAATAATGTTGAAACAAAACTCGCTAGCAATACAAGTGATAGAACTGTACTACTGTTGCAACAAAGATTCGTCATAAGTACGGATGATGGAACTGTTATACTGTTGAACCAAGACTCGCAAGACTCGCAAGACGAACTGGTGACAGAACTTAACACTGTCGTAATGAAAAGTCAAAGCAGTGCTGGTGATAGAGTTAAACAACTGTTGAAAGCGATGTAAAACAAAGCAAACATACCAAACTTGCAATCATTAATCCACCTGTGTAATAAGGAATCCCCATTTTTGAAGCACCGAATTTAACGGCAACCAAGGCGCATATCAGACACCCCATTCCCACACACAACTGTACGACGAACAACATCAAGTATACTCGAATGCCCTTCTTCCTGGATACCTCTACATCAGGTCTACGTGCGGTTGGCAAGGGGATATTTTCTGTGCACACTGAAATTTAAAATAAAAGTCACTTCATTTTGATTCGGTACTTTATCCCTTTCCCACTTGCAGACGCTTGTCAACGCATCTGCAGCAGACGACTTTTGTGATGAATGTTTTTAACTCTATTCAATAAATACACGTTTACTTAAAGATTGCATAGATGTTTACAAAGGTGTCTGCTACAAATTTATTGTATGAGGGAAATAATTTAAAGTAACTTTAAATTGATCTTCTTGTAAGAATTCTCAACCGCTACCGTCATGAATTCCAACGACTTGATATTTGATAATTCGTGTTTATTTACTAATAAGTTATATTTATGTAGTAAAATGGATAGACAAAGATTAGACTGCACTAAATGCAGGCTTACATTAAGTCTTTATTATTAACGATGAGGTTTTAAAGTGGTAAGTTGCATCCTTTTTCTTTGTATATAATTCTAAACAATATCATGTATTAACTAACTGTTTACACTTCCAATTCAATGTCACTGAAATCTTATACATCATATCGTAATTCCGCTTCCGGTGATTCAGATATAAGATATATTTTACAGGACATAAATATTCGTATCTGCTGGGATCAAAATTAAACTTTTCCAACTTGCAGATGCACTTTAACGCATTTACAGCAGACGACTTTTGACAACACTATGCAGAAGAAGAAATTGCTTATAATGAGCAGATCCTATTTTCAGCCACGCCAATCATCATGTATCACAAACAAACCAACATTTAATCGTTAAAAACTACCCGGTTCTCATCCATCACATTGCTTTTGTTTGTGACGCAGAAACCCTTCGGTTCGGCAATTGAATGTACCGGACAGAACATATCGATATTTCGATTGGCTAAAATACTGTCTCTAATTTGCATATGTCGCAATGTTTTCAGCTCTATCAAATGACCTTCATTTACATGTTTATAGATTTTTCCATATTTTCAAAATATTCTGCTACAGCTTTGTTGTATATGGAAAGGATTAATATATAGAGCATGTCATGCTAACATTTTGAATTTGAAATTAGGTCACAAACCTAACCTCAAATCTACTTGTAGGGCACATTGCTGAGCAAAGAAGACATTGATCACATTGATCACATTGTGCAGACTGGTCTTCATCTGACCGGTAGCAAAGTCTCGAAATTCATATGTGTCTTATGGTTCATATCATAACATTTTCCGGGGTTGTAGATGGTTTGGTATTTATAGTGACTAATCATGTGTTGTAATTGTTTTTGTATTACACATTGAACATCATAACACATTTTCTGTCTTAATATTCGACCCGTGCTCTGCGAAAAGCAACCTTATTGGAAGTATTACAGACAAGGAAAACACCTCCATTGGTATTCATGGGCGCATGTTAAGAGTTTTGAGCCATAACAACAACAACAACAACAACACCACGAGAATTTGACATAACAACATGCAAATTAGACGAGATAACACGCATTATAGACAAGACATGTTAACTAGGCATACCGTGCCAGCTGTACATAATACCAATTCGATTAGACACACTAACATGTAAGAGAGCCATAATAACATGTCAGTTATACATAACAATGAGTCAGTTAGACATAAAACAACATGTAAATTTGACATAATGTCAAGACAGTCAGACATAATAACATGTAAGTTGGACATGATATCATGCCAGTTCACCTACTCATGTGTTTCCTAGCTTTCTCACACCAGTACTCCACACAATATACCTTTCAAGCAACTGATCCTTTACACATTGGTGAAAGCCGAATGACGCTTGTCGCAGTGTTTTTTTGTCAAACGTCGGAAAGACTGTTGGCCGAGCTGGGATTAGAACTCACAACCCCTGGATTGACAGCCCTCGTCGTTACTGACTGAGCTTCCGGGGCCGGGTCGAACAAAGACTCTTAACATTGTAGGTGACAGCTGTCCTCCTTGGCGCCCAGGGTTGCGGGGTAAGCATTACCACTGATTCGCTGGTGTCAGGATAAATGGACCAGTAGTATTGGTAACTTACCAAGGAAACACCGTGATATAAATGAAACATTGTTGCAAAGGCAGGCGACACAATAAACCATGCATGTGCCCTTGCATGAGAAAATGTACACATTGCCATTTCTGAATAGTGTAGGTTCAGATATTCATGTCCACCTGCACAGCATTATCAGAATCTACACAAGTTGACAGAATCTTTTAAGAAGGTTGTGTAAGTAAAACGTGAGCAATGAATATTTTGACCAGACTGTGCAGAAGTATGTCTGGATATATAATACTCCCAAAAGCCAACTTGTACCCTTAATTATGCACTGGCTAACAGTATCGAACCCGTGACCACATATTTTCAGGGTGGCTCGCACCCAAATACCAATGTACATTAATGGACCAACATAGGTGGATGATTTTAATTCAACATTTCTTTATTTAAGAAAAGACATTCGTGACAACCATGTCGGGCCAATTTAACGATCAAACCAGATTGTTAAATAAGTGTAAAATTGGACAGGTTATGTAGATCGTACGAATTTATATCTTAATCCATGTAACGCGTTCACTAACTTTTGACGTCAATGATCCATACATTGTGAAAAGTCCAAAAAGGGGCACAATTCAGTCAAAATCCATTCCAGAGTTATGGGACTTGACATACTAATGACCCTGAATAAGTGTGTGAAGTTTCAAAGCAACAGCATACACAGTTTCTGAGAAAAGGCCTTGCACGCAAAGGTTTGACCAAAATACCAAGTCCAAAAAGGGGCACAATTCGGTAAAAATCCATTCCAGAGTTATGGGAATTGACATACAAGGTCACCGTATGACCCTGAATAAGTGTGTGAAGTTTCAAAGCAACAGCATATACAGTGTCTGAGAAAAGGCCTTGCACGCAAAGGTTTGACCAAGCTGGCAACGCGTACGCCAACTCCAACGCCAACGCGGACGCCGGGATGATTACATAAGCTCCCCTATTTCCTCGAATATGCGAGCTAAAAAGGCAGAATTTTCTCAAAACGATCAGTTTCTTTTTTTCAAATAATGTTTTCAATTGTGTATATAATAGATTTGTCCTCCTCACATCAGATATTTTCAAACCAGATAGAATCAAGTGCATTGTTTAACAATAAATCTCGTAATGTCATATTTATGACATTGACCTACCACAATGCAGCTATCGCCCTCAAACTGACAAACAAATGATGATGCTATCAAGATAAACTTAGTCCGGCTTGGGTAAAAAGGAAATAACAAATTGGATATAAATACGTGTGTTTTCTGGGAAACCAACTATATAGGGCATATTTACAATCAGTGCAGCATATGACTTTGAAATCAATCTTGGCAAAACAGGTATGGAAACTTACTATAAAAGAAAGAACACTTATTGAAGAAAAGAATCAAGTGAAATTATTTTGACAAAAGGAGAAATTTATCATTATGAGCAATTTCTCATTTTGTCACAGTGTAATCGTAAGTCGTCTGCTGCAGAGGCTTCATAGATTGTCTTTATGTGGGTAAGTGTTAAATACGCCTGCTACAAATACCTATATAGCATTGATCAAATATTAATTTACTCGAGCAATGATGATCAAATAGAATTCATCTCGAAAATCAGACCTAAAAACGTTCACCTATACAACATAAAGACTTTGGTTTGTCAAGTTCGAAAGGCCGAGATAGCTTATCAGTAATATGTGGTCTCAGCCGATAGTGGGTTTTCCTTCTTTTGAGATTGTATAATTCATATTTTAGTGAAACCTTAACCCCATCCCACATACAGACGATGGCTGACGCCTCTAAATCAGATGACTTTTGAGACAATTGTGACAAAAAGTGTAATTGCACATAATTAGCAATTTCACATTTTGCCACAATTGTTTCAACTGAATTCGAACAGTATACCTTCGTTACTATAGAGAATTTCCATATGCATGTATTTGCATATATTATTTCAAAATCGTCTGATGTAGGATTGTTGTACGTGGAAAAGGGCTAACTTTTATTGTTTCGTCAGATGTCGCTCCAAAGACTTTATTACGAGTATGTCATCTTTGCAAGCCAAGGGTTATTAGCACATTACATTACTATTATTACAAGGGTACTTATGGGAATGCGAATGTACGAAGTAGCCTTGGCTATAGCGAAGATGCGTGTATGTGCACATCGCAATTTATCGCCAGACGTGAATGCGTTTACTTATCTGAGACTTTACTGTTCTCGAGTGCAACAAGACCCCCTTATCACATGAAAAGGCTCATTTTAGTTTGCGTTATGATTTATTCAATCCTAAAATTATCAAACACTTGAACTTGGTATTCTAACTTGGTCATGTCTTAACAAATCGTTCCCTTTTCGAACATAATATATTTATAAATGTATTTGTTAAAACTTGGAGAAAGAAAACTTTACTGTGGTAATTTTGTTCTTTTTCTTTATACGAGTGATTATTATTTCGAGTAAAATCCCATTTTCAATAGTATTGCAGTAATATCAGAGCGGTCATGTCACCTACCCATGTAGTTCCAAGCTTACTCACATCAATCCCCAATTCAACATTACACGCAACTGGTCCCATTCCTACATACTTTTTATACCATGTTTTTATTCTAATTTGTATACCATGTTTTTATTCTAATAAGAACAACATGGATTCAAAAACAAAATTTAAAAGAAATTTACCGTCAAATAACAATTTTATTTTAGTTTGAATTACCATATCAGAATTTTCGATAAAAACGACATCATCCGAGAGATTTATTTTCAACATTTTGGTAATAATTTGGTATCAAAGTAACAAGACATATATTTACTTTCAGAAATAATACATTATTGATCACATCACCAACAAATATAATCAAACTGTACTGAAATAGCCATATGGTATTACAATTTTAACATATTGTTTTGACCGCGTAAAATTGGAACATCGACGTTTAAAAGCAAAATCAACAAATTCCAGAAACACTCATGACCTGTTCTTTATTAATAATTAACTTTAACCTTTTGGGAACGTTATGCCAACAATTTAAAATGTTTTACCGTCTCATTAAAAAAAAAATTAGAGAAGTTGAAATTCCCAACCACCTATTTCAGCTGTGACTGCAAGTAATGAAGCTAATATGTATGTGTAGAAATGTATTTAATTACTTTTTAATGAAAATACAATATAAAAAAGAAAGTTGCGCTTCTACATGGATACCTTGAAACCCTCAAAAGATTTGTAGTCCTGTGCTTAACAACATAGGCTAAAGCATTTAAATGTTCTATCTTAATCATTTCCTACATATGCCAAATCTGCAGCAGACGATTTTAAAATCATTTATTCAAATATTAGGCCATTCCATGTAAACGAAAGAACAATGGTTGAATACAGTTGAAAACATTGTGGCTAAATGTGAAATTCCTCAATATGAAGAGCAATTTCTCCTTTTGCCACACTGTTTTCAAAGGTAATCTGCTTCAGAGGCGTCAGAAAGCGTCTGTATGTGGGAAAATGTAAGAGCGGATAGACTTATCAAAACCGCATCTGTTGTGTAGTCGGGATCGTGCGTCCGCTTCGAGAGGGGTCTCCTCCTTGGCACTCAGTGTAGCCGGGATGGCAGTACGACTGATGCGTTGGTGTCAGCATAGGTCTACTAGTAGTACCGGTATTTTACCCAAGACACGCCGTGATAATACAATTGAGGCAAACATGTATCTAGACAACTCGCCCGGGTGCCCGGTGTTTTAGGTAAATATCGAGAGCTTCATGCAAAACGGTTGTAACTACATCTTGTTCAATTCGTAGTTACAACCTTTTTGCATGGAACCATCGATATGTATACGTTCTTGCTGTAATGATGTCAGAGAAGAATTACTGGCAACCGTTATCAACGTTCCAAACACATGAATACTAGACATGAAACCTAGACTGAAATCATATTCATTGTCTGTTCTGATGCAGACGTGTTTTAGCCAAACAAGTTTTCAAGTTTTATTTACTCCCTTCACATTTACATGTGTATAAAGGATTATGTATTAAATAGTACAAGACAAATGTTTGTATCGTACAAATAAATTTCAACATACATTACAATATATTACATTAAACATAAAAACATTACAATACAGAAAGTGTGAGAATTTGAAATATAGAACATTCTTCGAATTCTTTTTTTTAAATCGATTCAGATTGGATGATGAATACGGGCCATTTCCACAAAACCCTACATGCATATGCAAATAGATTACGACACCAACATTCAATTAAAGTATGCAATAGTCAATTTTATCATAATTGTCATTTATTTCATAATATTCAATATTTTCGGTTTAAGCCTGCCGCACATAAATGAAGAATTTGAACAAGCGTTGGAATTTATCGGTGCACCAACACCAACCAACCTTATAAATAGGAGCAAACCTATACAGGTTTATACCTGAGACCATGCACGTTTACTGATACAAAAAATTGTTATGAAATAGAATACCTAATATAAGCTGGATTGTTATGTCAAGGACGACACGTGTACAGGCTGTCTATATATGTCTTCATTGTCTCTCTCATTTCATTTATTCGTCTCTTCCCCATCTCTCTTCTGTCTGTTTTGCTACTCTCTCTCTCTCTCTCTCTCTCTCTCTCTCTCTCTCTCTCTCTCTCTCTCTCTCTCTCTCTCTCGCCCTCGCCCTCGCCCTCGCCCTCTCCCTCTCCCTCTCCTCTCTCTCTCTCTCTCTCTCTCTCTCTCTCTCTCTCTCTTGCTTGTGACCGACACTTACTGTAATTAACAACTATCACTAACGTCTTGTTCGCTTTGTGACCTTGGAGTCAAGTGCTTTATATTGGTATCAGAACATTATAACAAAGCATATGAATAGTTAACTGTGATCCGTTTATAGTACCCATTTACTCGTACATGACTTATTTTACTTATTTTGATACAATTTCATATATCGCTCCTTGGTTTGTGAAATAAATTTCTACCTAAAACCTCTTTCGTTGTGCACCCTGTGTAGGAGAATATTTTTGGCTAATTATCATTGCGGACTGATAGTGTGACGCTCTAAATAAGTATACACCCTCTTTCACTGATACCGGAAAAAACAGACGAATTTGAAAGATATATTGTTACTCTCAAAAAAGAAAGAACAATTCCTGAATAAAGTTTAAAACATTATGACAAAAGGAGAAACTGCTCATGATTAGCAATTTCTCCATTTGATACACTATTTTCAAAAGTCGTCTGCTGTGGAAGCATCGGAAAACTTCTGTATGTGGGAAAGAGTTATGTGTTGTTGTGCATCAATGTCCCGCAAAAAAATCAACATCAAAATGTGTAGTGTCACCTTAGAAAACTGAAGATAGTGCTTAAGATGATATCACCACAACATTATTTAATTGTATTCTTGTAATCATATGTATTTACACTAAATCGAGGGCTTGGCGTGAAACGGTTGTAACTAAAAACCTATATTGAAAACCCTGGTTTAGGGGCAATTTTGACCCCTGTGTAAACAATGGAAAATTAGGTGCCATTGGTCAGAACGAGCATTGGCACCTAAATTTCCATTGTTTACCAAAACAATTTATTTAACGCTTATAAAGAATTGATGGAGAGGTGATTAAACTTGGTAAACAAATACCAATTTGAGTTTTACGTGGTGCGAAAGTGACAGTCGCATGGCGATTCTATCTAAATACATCCCATTTAATGCACGAGGTCGTTACGCATTCTCCAAGATGACCGAATGGTTGTTTCAACACCTGGAGATAACCCTTGTCCCCTTTCCCACATATGACAAGTCAGAAGCAGATATCTTCGAAAACATGGAGACAATGATATGGAAAGTCAACATAAATGAGAGTATCATTATCAAATATTTTTGAATAAAGTTTCAAAAGTGATCTGTTGCAACAAAATGTGTCTGTAAGTGGGAAAGGATTTTAGTTTTCCCTGTATGAGGACTCCCGAGACTTTCCTTGTTGTAAGTGTAAATGATTCATTCTTTTTCGGCGATAGCTGTTCAATCTCAGTTTTGACCTAGATGATCTAGATTGTAGACCAATCAAATGTTGTATTTAATGAATAATGTCGAAGAAATAAAGGAAATGAAACGTTTTGATTGGTTCATAGTTAAGTTGGAGCCACTAATAAGATGAAGTTTTAAAATGAAATGTTCTGCATACTAACTTATAATTGTTTTCCTTAAGAAATAAATTTCAGTGAAAAAATCAGGGAAAACGTATGAAATATAATATTTAAGAGCAAAATATTAATGATTTTTGAAACATGATAAGTTTTCAGTTATTTATCGTCAATTGAAACTTATACACCTCTTGGGAGCCTCGCGTAATCTCCAGTCATGTGGCGTATTCTGGACGGAGATGGCCGATTAGCCTTTGGTAAACACATAGAACCTTTCTGATATTTAAGTCAAATAATATGCTGCTCATGGTCAATTTCTTAGTGTTTTCTCATATTGATCGCCGTTTATCTTTTTTAAAGATATTTCTTGTTTGACATAATTGATTGATTGAATGGGGTTTAACGCCGTTTTTAACAATTTCTCAGTTATATCACGGCGGCCAGTTCACCTACTCATGCATTTCCTGGTTTTCTCACCAGTACTCCACACAACAATCTTTCCAAGCAACTGGCTGCTTTTCCACATAGACTTAGCCCATTGGTGGAAGACGAATGACGCATGTCGCATTGCCTTTTGTCAATCGTCGGAAAGAAAGTTTGCCGAGCCGGGATTCGAACTCACAACCCCTGGATTGACAGCCCGCGTCGCTACCGACTGAGCTACCGGGGCTCGGCTTGTTTGACATAAAGGTTCACAAGTGGTCTTCCGCACATGCAACAAAATGCGTCTGTAAGTGGGAAAGGATTTTGAGAAGTCTCGAAAAGGTCAACTGTCCCCTGGCAAGGTCAAATTAATTTAACTTCCTGATTGCAATTGTTAATTGTTAATGATGTTATTATGCAATTCTAACTTTGTAAAATTGTATGACTGTGAATAATTAGCATGATGGTACTTTGATAATGCTTTTGTGGTCTTCGGGTTTCTTTCTTTTCTTGCAAGAGTTGTCAATTGTATTTTAAGCTACATGTATGTTGTGGGTACTCAAACGAATCTTCTCACGGTAACATCTTTTTTGGTTAAATAAGACATTATTAAACATATTTCTACATGTAGTAAAACAAATTAAAATTGGATAGATCAAAATATTTAGTAAGAATGTTATTATTTAATACAATTTATGAACTAGTATATACTCTATAGAGCATGAACACTTTCGAATACATAACTATGAGTATATATAGGCATGATAAAGATGTCTAAAACAATGGTTATATTATGTTACTATTTCTATTTTTTGTTGAAAAATATAATACATTTAGCTAGTTTATTGACTGTTTTCTGTTTAGTATAATATAGCAGAGGTCCAGATGAGGAGGAGCTTACAGCTCTTTCCCCCACAATCTACCTCTAGTTAACTTACACAACTCTATGATGTGGGTACTCAAAATAATCTTCTTATTAAGACATGTGGTTAATGATTTTAGAACATGACAAACGCTTTTTATTTATATCTCTGATTATAGGCTATGATGATGATCCGTTATCACAGAGTCGGATCAGTCATCACTGGTCGCGATGAACTCATAAATACATTCCTGCAGATACTAGTACTTGCTATCTACTCTGGCTACAAACAAAAGACAATTAAACCTTTCCAAAATACCACACAACTGCAGCAGACGACTTTGAAACCATCTATGTAAAAATATTGAAGATCTGATTCTCTGTAAATGAATGTTTATTTATTGCATATTGTTGAAAATGTTGTCGCAAAAGGGAGATATTGCCAAAGATAAATTTCTTCTTTTGCTACGATGTTTTCAAAAGTCGTCTGCTGTTGATGCGTCAGAAAGCGTCTGAATGTGGGCAAGGGTTAAAATCCAGCTTTCCATCTCAGTTGTTATTGACCTTTAATCTGATGAGTTTGAGTGCCGTCTGCCTAGAAAAACATACGTAAGCATTATTTTGATCACATTACGAAAACATTGCGAGAAAAGGAGAACTGGTTGATTTTGAACAATTTCCTCTTTTCCCCCACAACGTTTTGGATAAATTGGCTGCTTCGTAAGCGTTTAGAGTCATCCGTTTAAACAGGGAAAAGATTGCAGTTTAAACATCCGAATGTAAGGTTTCGTGCATCCTCCCTACCCAGGCTATTCATAAAATATATATTTTATAAATGGCCTGGGTACCGAGGATGGGTTAGTGCGGCTCGATATATTTATGAACACATTTTCGTTATATAAACTATGCCATTTTATATACACATGCAATATGTACTTACCCTCAGGCAGTGTCGTCATTCTATGTTCTCTCTATAACATTGTCTCGAATAAATACAATCATTTCACGCAAAGAGCATTGCAGTAGCCGCGAATATCCTAAACTAAAGAAAATATCACTCAACGATTGTCAATAAATTCCATCTCAGTTACTTGTTCAAATACGTCACAGTCGTCTGTACATGTATACAGGATAAATTTAAAGTAATTATATCGAGTAACACGAATTCACGAAGTCTGATTGGTCAATACTTATACACCTCCCTTACTGATTAGACTGGAACACAGGTAAACTCGAATTTATGTCAAGGTTAACTGTATTATTGTTATGGTTAATGTTACGCTTGTGTAAACCCACGTGTTTCCGCTCCCAGCTGATGTTTTTTCCGCGTTTTACCCATGTCCTTCATACAGACAGGAAACTAGATAACGACAAGACGAATTTTGATGCTAAGCATCAAAGACGCCGCGCATGCTTTTAAGGCATGACTTAAAGGAAAGCAGATGCAGTTCAAAACATTTAAATAACCTGTGCAAACGGACAGGATGTAAAGAAGGCCAAATGTACCTTTATCTTAAACAAGAAGGCCGAGATGTTCCTTATTGCTCACCTGGATACCATAGTCTATAATAAAATGTTATCAATAGCAAAAAGGGTCCATTTTGACGTAGGGAGTGGAGTATATACTTTATATGCTACGATCTATATGATATTCAGCATGTAAAATTTAGTCGTGAATTGACGAGTTAAGTCTTCAAACTATTTGTTTTACCGTTTGCTTAACATTGACTGCAACAAAACAAGCTGAAGTTTCTTAATTTTAAATCTGCTCTAACTAGATCAATTAGACAAACAAAAAACATAGATACTGAAATATTAACAGATATTAACTTAAGTGTTAATGCCTCTAGTTATAAGTTAAGTGTGACACAAGCTTTGGAAGGAGAGAGGGAAGTCGATTCTCCTTCCAGTTGAGCAGAAGTATGATAAAAAAAAACCGAGAGTATATAAACAAAATATACAAATAATTCTAACAAGTTTAAAGATATTTAATATCGAAATTAAGCATTTATGTAATTAAAAGAAAAAGTTTTCATGTATAGTCAACATATAGCAAGAATACAATGGTCTGAATTAACAACTGCATGGGGAGGAACGTTTTAAGTTTAGTAATACAACAGAAATAAATTGGAAACAAGAGGGCCATGATGCCCTGGAATCGCTCACCTGAGAATGGGTTATATAAGACTTTACTCTTTCAGCGCCAATGGCAATATCATCTAGACAAATTTTCTGACAAAATTTCAAGCTGCTGCAATTTAGCCTAGTGACCTAGTTGTCCTGACGTGACCCATATTCGAACTTTACCTAGATATCACTAAGACAAACATTCTGAGAAAGTTTCAACATGCTCAACCCAAAAATGTGGCTTCCAAAGTGTTAATAAGACTTTCCTTAAATTTGGCCTAGTGACCTAGTTTTTGACCGGTCATGACCTACATTTAAACTTAGCCTAGATATTACTAAGACAAACATTCCAACATAGTTTCATCATGCTCAAGCCAAAAAAGTGGCTTCCAAAGTGTTAACAAGATGTTCCTTACATTTGGCCTAGTGACCTAGTTTTTTACCGGACATGACCAATAATCAAACTTGGCCTAGATATCATCAAGACAAACTTTCTGAGAAAGTTTCAACATGCTCAAGTAAACAATGCGGCTTCCAGAGTGTTAACAAGCTTTTCTTTAAATTTGGCCTATTGACCTAGTTTTTGACCCGACATGATCTATATTCAAACTCGGCCAAGATATCACTAAGACAAACATTCTGACAAATGTTCAACATGTTCAAGCCAAAAATACGGCTTCCAGAGTGTTAACAAGATGTTCATTAAATTTGGCCTAGTGACCTAGTTTTTGACCCGACATGACCCAGTTTCAAACTTGGCCTAAATATAATCGAGACAAACTTTCTGACAAAGTGTCAACATGCTCAAGTTTAAAATATGCCTTCCAGAGTGTTAACAAGATTTTCCTTCAATTTAGCCTAGTGACCTAGTTTTTGACCCGACATGACCTATATTCAAACTTGGGCTAGATATCATAAGACAAACATTCTGACAAAGTTTCAACATGCTCAAGTCAAAAATGCGGCTTCCAGAGTGTTAACAAGATTTTCAATAAATTTGTAAACCAAACAATTAAAACAGCGTAGCCTAGTGAACTCCGTAAATCAACTCATAAAAAAAGCTTAGCCTAATTAGTTGGGGAACAGTTATTAAACACAATTTAAATGTATCTAAAGTTTTGTAACAACTGTGAAAGATGTACATATTTTGTATCTTGTTGTTTCTTAAATCAGTTTATACAATTTATTCAACCATATAGGCTGTTTTTTCAAACATATTACAGAGTTTTTCTTTACAATAATATCTGTGGGTTTCTCCCTTTTTGATTACGTCACCCCATGGTACAAAATTAAAACCTATTCCATACTGACGCCGCGCTTCCACGCGGCGTCAATAACGAAATACGTCCCTGACGCAGAAAAGTGTTGAAAGCTTCACAACAAACACATTTTGAAAACACTGAAACAGGAGAAATATCCCCGTAACAATATTACAACTGAATGCAAATTAATTGTGTTTCTTTGTATTGTGTTTTACGCCTTTTTCATTTTTTTTTAAGTTATATCACGGCGTTTCCTGGGTTACTTGCTAGCACTAGGCTACTGGTCCATTTATCCTGACACCTGCGAGACAGTCGTAATGCTAATTTGAGCCCATTGGAAAAGGGGAACAACGAAAGTTCACATCAATCTGTCTTAACAAAATAAATACAGAAGAATACGCCAGAGTCGAGTGGTTAGCGTTGGAGACTTGGAACCGAGTTTCCCGGTTTCGATCCCCAGTCGGAGCACGACGCTCATTGTGGAGTGCCCTTGGACAAGGCACAATTCCTAGCCTAGTACTGGTTTGTTTACCCTGGTATCATGTCAGAATAAGGGAACTGTCGCCGTGATATAACTGAAATAACCCCAATAAAACAAATAAACAAGTAAGAATCAACACAATTTGACAGACGCTGTTAACACGTTAAGTTGTATGTGAACAGTATATATTTGGATAAAACTGTGCAGATGTACACACTGATCTGGATGGACACAGTTATAAAAGCCAAGCCTTTTTTAAACGACGGGCTCAACTATGAATAAAACATTTTCCTGTTGGATTTGAGGCCCGGCATTCAGTGTTCAATCCCTGCTCGTCCCTGCTCGTCCGCACACAGAGTGCCATTGTGGTGCAAGGTACATTTCCTAGCCAAGCACATAATTGGACCATGGAAAAGTACACTATCTCCGTGATATAACTGAAATACTGTCGTACCCATGTTAACACATATATTTCTTTCAAAACAGAAGCCTCCAAATACATTTCGGCATAACTGTACATATATATTTATGTTGGAATTTACTTTAACCCTTTCCCACATACAAACAATCTGCAGCAGATGACTTTGAACAAACCTAGACAAAATAATGGAATATCTCTGTAAATAAAGGTAAATTACCGAAAAAGGTTGAAAACATTGTGGTAAAAGGAGAATTTGCGCGCCAGAGAGGGTATGTATGTGGGACAAGGTTTACATCTATACGTGTCTATACTTGGTGGGTAAGATAACAACGCGAGTTGTCAATCAGGTTTTTAACTAGATCCAATTTTCACAGTAGGTCATGTACCCAGATTCTGGGTACATGACCTACTGTGAAAATTGAGATAATCAACCTGTTTATGCATTACTTCCCGCATAGTTTAGTTTTGAATTACAACTTTTCCGGTTTCTGTTCTGACTTTGCAAGGTGATCATGACCTATTTTGATTTTTGATAGGTCATGTTTTACTATTCACTTTTCTTAACCGTAACCTCATTGTATGTATGGTTTTAACTTTTTAAAAACAAATAGTTTGTTATATTATATACTCAATGATAAAATATAGAGATTTCCCAACTTGAGAAGACCTATAACATGCTTTTTGTCTACTGAGCAATATCGCCTAGTGTGCGATATAGCTCACTAGCCGGATTTTCGGAACTACTTTTTTAATCTCTAATTTAAACACTTTTAAGCTCTGTTTTCATTACTTAACCCTTTATTTCCATGATGAACAGTTACATAATCCACAATTGCACTATTGCAAATAAGAGCTTGAATCGACATGACACATTTATTTCAATCAATGTACACATTTGTCGGTGCGTGCGTAGTGACGTCACTGCAAAACTGGCAGATTACGTCATTCAGATCTCTCCACTTCTGAGCTAAAAATAAATGAGCTGCACAGGGACATTGTCGTTTAAAAACGAAAATTATCGCCGAGTATATAATATATATAGTTTAATAAACATTGTTTTCATGATTTGGGAATTAAATCCCTCGTGAAAGAGATTCTTGCATATAAAATCTCGTGCGCTATGGCGCACCCGTTTTTATATCGCAAGAATCTCTTCCACTTGGGATTTAAATCCCGTATCATGAAAACAATGTTAATTAAACTCTATATAATGAAAAAAAAAATCAATAGCAAAAAGAAAAGAATAGAAGCTCTTACTTTCAATGTTCACTTGAGAGAATGTTGAGTGTTCATTAAAAAGTCACGGCGATAGTAACCGCGACATTGTAGGCTATAAATACGATTGATACATTCCCTATCTTGCATTCTGTCTCCATACTTGCTAAAGAGAACAATAACTACTAGATCTGATGAATAACTAAACTTTTAACACAATGTCTCAAATTAAGGCCGCATGAAGACCAACTATCAAATCCGGTAAGTTTCTGAAGGTCAAGGTGCTAGTCTAGGGGGTCTCGCATGTAGTTGAAGAAGACTCTCTTGTCTCCCAGCCTCAACTCTAGTAGAAGTTAGCTGTAGGCACCGACGGCTGTAATCTTCTGACTTGTATCAGCCATACTGGCCATACTCAATAGTTATTGACTTCCTTCTTCTGCGCCTTTTTCTCTTCATTTGGACGACAGCAATCGCCAGCTGGTACTGTATAATTGCTTGGTGACCTATGTGCATGGTCCTATGTATCAAAACTTGGTTGTTCATCTTGGACTCTCTTTAAAAGCTTTTCTGAGACTGATAGGGGATGACCACAAACCTCTCATATATATATATATATATATATATATATATACACACAGAGGTCTCCCTGTCGCACAAGAATTGCTTAGCAGTCTCCCCAACTCTCAATGATCTCTTCCGATCTCTCTTGGTCGCACCTGATCGCCCAGCGATCTCCTTAAATTTCCGCTTGATTTCTCGTTGTCGCAAAACAAGCGCTCAGCAAACTCCCAGTGGTCGCTGCAGGAGGCTTTAGTATATATTGATCTCTAAAGGGATCTTGCAATGAGCAGTGAATAAGCGCTCAATGAACGCAAATATCTCTATAACTCGCCATTAGTGTTGGCAAAACACTGCATTTCGATAGCACAACAAGCGCACAAGTGTTTCCCAAGCATTTTTGACGGGACTTTGAGAGAGTGATCAAGATTTGGATTGTTCACTGGTCGCCTAACGATCTTCGTTTTTGTAAAGGGGGCTTTAATAAGAAAAAACTACAAATTGATTTTAATTTCAAAATTACCTTTATTTCAATAATATTTAGATAAATAATGTCACACGCTAGATGAGACTAAACTATCGTCGGTATATAAGTTCGGTCAATAAATATTACAGAAAAAGCGGGACAAACGGACCCTGGATCGCTAACCTGACACCATCTTCCCTTTAAATTAATTTATTTCTTAGAAGAGCACCAAGGATTTTTTTCGATGAAATTGATTGAATTTTGCACATAGGTCAAGTAAAGGTTTTGTTTGTACATATAGTTTTATGCCGCTGTCACAAATGTCCAGTTATAGCACGGCATTTCATTGGTTAGTTAGGCCAACATTTTTTTATTAACTGTTTTACGAGATTTTTTGTAGAAAAATTGGGTCGGTAGGGCGAAATAAAAATTAAAATAAAAGTATCATTATTGAGCACTCTACCAAAAAAATAAAAATAAAACAATAAAAAGGCAACATTTTTTTTTTTTTTTCTTTTACCTCGAACTACATAATAGTGATAGAAAATGCAGTTTTATCATTTTTGCATTGCAGAAGGGGGAGGGATACCTCTCCAACCAACCCCAACACATTTTGGGGAACTCTTGAACCAAGTGCTTAGAATGTTGGAAATACAGAATAACACGTTTTATTTAAACCTCTGACAGACCGTGATTATCTGCGTTTTCTCTAAAATATCGTCAATTTTATTTCTGTTCAACTCAAATAATGAGGTCGGCAAAAAATAAAAAAGGAAAATGAACTCAAAACTGTTTTATTTTTATTTCATTTTTTGGAAAAAATTGGGCAGGCATTCTCGTCAAACAGAAAATAAAAAAATGTTGGCCTTACAAGTACAACTGGTCCATTTATTCTGATACCAGCGAGTAAGTGCTAATGCTTACCAAAAAATCTAAAGCGCAAAGGTGGAAAGCCAATACTACCATTTCTTTTTCAAGTAGTTTGTAAAGTAAAGGAGTCGAGTTTCGACGCAGGCCGTCAATCAAGGGGCTGTAAGTTCGAATGTCAGCTCGGTCAACATTCTTTCATCAATGGGCAACAGTCTATGTGAAAAAGCAGCCCGTTGCTTGGAAAGTATGTTGTGTGAAGTACTGGTGTCAGAAAACCAGAAAACACATGAGTAGGTGAACTGGTCTTCGTGATATATTTTTCTAAAAGAAATCGTTCTAACCGGACTAAGATTGAGCATAGCCTTGAACAGTTCGTGTACAGGTGAGCTTTAAAAGTTGTGGTGGTGAGACAAAATCCCACTTACGATTAAATAAAATATATTTATCCAATTTATTATATTTATCATATTTTTACGAAACGCCTCGGTGGTGTAATGGTTAGAGAGTTCGCCACGAGAGCGGGAGACCAGAGATCAAGCTCCGATTTTTATTTAAAAAACTGGTATAAATAGCGGGAATCACCATATCCGTTGCATGTAATTAGCACTAGATACAATTCATGAAAAGGTTGCAGCGTAGCTATGCTGGTTTAACTCTCATACACTGTATATGTTATGCCGACTGGTAGATAATTCACCTACTTTGACCTGTACGTTTATTATTATAAGAAATGGGAAAAACTCATTGTTCCGAATTAATTTTCACCAACAGAATATGGCTTAAACTTGACTCGCCCAGGGTTCGTTTCTTTAAACAGTTCGTTGTGTTATTGTTGAGGTAAAGTGACAAGTTGGCATTAACATTTTCCAACATGTAGACGCTTTGAAGCCTCTGCAACAGACGACTTTTGAAGAGATTGTGGCAAATGAGCATTTTTTTGCTTTTGCCACAATTTTTCAATTTTTTGTTTAATGATGAATCTTTCCATCATTGAGAATTTCAATATCTATGTCCAAATATTTTCAAAGTCTTCTGCTGCTGGTTATATGTATGTGGGAAAGCGTTGAACAAATAATGTATTTGTTTGTTCTTTGTATTATATCAATTACTGTTTACATTCTATTTATTGGCCAATTTAGTATATAAAACTACACACGTATCTTGTCTTATCCTAATTTGCTATTCCCTTATACACACTGATTGTATCGCCTACTAATGACCAATACATACAATCCAATAAAAACATAGCATGACGAATAGAGAGATAGACGGACGATGTGTCCCTTTTGTGTTTCAATCTGTCTTATGAGAAGACGCAAACACAGGAAATTTAAACCCGGAAATTGGCTAACACGCCATCTAAAATCAACAAAAGAAAATGTTTCAAGTATTTCCCTGATACAGAGGAGTTGTGACTCATCTGCAGCGGACGGGTTTTAAAAAACAGTGTCGAAAAGTAACACAGATTTCTAAACCAGCCTTTTCCCATTCAATGTTCTCGCAAAGTGTTTATCTCTGTATTGAAATTCCATCACCCATTTGTCAGATCTTAATATAATACATATATTAAGAAAAAGTTATAGTAATAATCATGAATTAGAAAAATCATAACTTCCTAGTGAGAAATAAATCCCCTATATTACGTCATTCCAACTACGTCTCGAGTCATATTCGCTTCCTGAAAGCGCATTAAAGCAGCTAGATTGGTTTAAAAGAAAACCACTTAGGTAAACGAGAAATGAGTCGTCTCGTGAGAAAACCAACATTATGATCGCTGAGTAATGTATCGATCCAGATCAGCCTGCGCAGTCCGCGCAGACTGATCCGGGCCGACACATTCCGTCTCAGAGGAATAGAGGTATAGCGTAATCATTCCTGAAACAGAAACTCCACAGGAGACGAAAAGTGTCCGTCTGGGTTAGCCTGCGGGGCATGCTTAGGCTGATTCGGGTCGATACTTTACGCAGATTCTACAATGTTGGTTTACCAATGGACGTTTAATACGCGAGTTTTTCATCACTCGTGATTTACTTGCTAATAGCAAACTCGTGCAGATGCAGTCGTTTGTTACAAGCGCGTAACTTACACTCGGGATAAATTTCCCGTTTGAACAGTTCGTTGGTAATCAACTCAATATTATAATGAGATGTATCCTAAACATACGACAATAACATATGAAATTAGGTAAAAAGTAAAACAGAAAAGGTGTAATACCAAAACTGGTTTAGTAAATCTTATTAGTTGCTTTATCAAAATAATGTTAACATTATAAATCATATGTGTGCGTCAACGCAGAAGAAAACGACATCATTCAGAGATTTGCGATCAGTGTATATTCAGATCAATCTGAGTATATGTACAGTCTAATCCGAATATGCACTGTCCGCCATCAACTCGATGGGACAACTAAAGAAGTTTCTAGAATAGCCAGTAGGTACACTGATCAGACTGAACGAATGCATCCTGAAGCTTGCCCCGAAACTTTTAAACTCTGAAAACATACTTAAAGTCCTCATACTGATGAACTCCAAATTAAGGGTATGGGGGACGATGACCACGATATCCACAAACCAATGTACATAGAAACATCCCCTACTCCAACAATAGGTAAATAAACGCAACGAATGAATTAATCAGCACATAACTTACATACATGCAACTTAAATGATTCAAAACCACGGACACCTGATTGGCCGAATTGTTAACCCTTTTTGTCATACAACAAATCTGTAGCATACAGAAACGTCTTGGTAAATCCCTATATATGACAGTTTAATTGAAACGTCTAGAAACATCTTTATATATGACAGTTTAATTGAAACGTCTTGAAAAATCTCTATATATGACATTTTAATTATTTAGTAGTGTTGAAAACATTGTGGCAAAAGGAGAAATTGCTTTATATGAAAATTGTCTCCTTTTGCAACAACAATTTCAATAGTCGTCTGCTGCAAATTCCTCCGAATGAGTGTGCAAGTGGGAAAGGGTTTATAGCAAGAATACGATATGATTTCACGATAACAGATGTCGAAAATAATAACTGATAGTTTTTGATCGACCGTCTCCCCGTTGTAGTGCTTAGAGCGTCCGCCACGGGGAAGGTAAATCTAAGTTCGAATTCCGGTCCAGTCATACCAAAGTCTTTAAAAATGGTACTATTAGCCAATCTCCTTCGCAGAGTTGTCGTTCCTTACACTCACCATGTATGGTGAGTGTAAGGAACGACAACTCTGCGAAGGAGATTGACTATTAGCTTCCGTCCTTTGCGCTCTGAATTGCGGGGAAAGTATCATTCAAACCGGTAGTACTAGTACTGGTAAATAACCAATGAAACGCCGTGATATAACTGTGATACTGTTGAGAGCGGCATACACAAAATCATTGAAGCGAACAAACAAACACAATTGCTTTCACTAACTGCTGCCGTTTTGTAATTGTTTAATATGTACTTTGAATGGGCCGGTGGGGCCTTAAGCAAATCAAAGTATTATCAATGTTATTTGTCAATTACTTTCACAAGCACAGTGACGTTATCGTGATCGAATCTTATCTTTACGAAATTTTCGACCACCATTGCGCCTACCAATTGGTTTCCTAAATTTCTAGCATCAGTAACGTTTTGAATATCAAGCCACGTCATCATTGCGAGCTATAAGTATCAGTATATTCATGAGCGACATCTGAGATATAGATCGAGTTGTTCACGAGTTTGGTGAAATAGTTAAACTTTTAACCGATTCCCACATATAACAACTCTTCAGTTAAGCAGAGAACTTTGAAAACATCAAGGCTAAAATATGAAAAATCTCAATAAATGAATCTTATAATTGAATAAAGTAGAAAACATTGAGGCAAACGGAGAAATTACTCATTATGAGCAATATCTCTTTTTGGTCATAAGGTTTTCAAAAATCGTCTGCTGCAGAGGCACCAAGATGCACATGTTTAAGGGGAAGGCTTAACTGTTGTTATGTCAAAATTCATAAAAAAGAATATTATTAGAATATATAAAACTGAGTAGAATTTGAATAGCAAACAACATATTGCACCGGTTGAAATATTAAAAGATGTTAACAAAATAGATGCTCTAATACACACATACACTCAATTACATATACAACCATTTTATGTAACCCTTTCCCAATTATACACGCATCGTGACGCATCTGCAGCAGACGACGTTTGAAAAAACGTTGTGGAAAAAGGAGAAAAAGCTCATGATGAGCAATTTCTCCTTTTGCCACAATGTTTCTAAAATATTCAAGTATAATACTTTCATTTATGATTTGTATCCATACTTTTGCCGAGATGTTTGAAAGTCGTCTGTTGCAAATGTGTTGTATGTGGGAAAGAGTTCAGTATGATGAGCAGTTAAAGTTGAAACAGTGGTTTGCAAACCCTTTCCAACAAACATACGCATTGTTATGCATATGCAGCAAAGGGAGCAATTGCTCGAGATGTACACTTTTACCTTTTGCCACAATGTTACCATCTTTAATCAATAATCATACTTTCATCTATAGATATTTCCATTATTTTTGCCGTGATGTTTTCAAAGTCGTCTACGGCGTTTTTGTAATATGGGGAAAGGGGTTAAACACATAATTTAAACACTATTGATTTAATACAGTTCATCGATATAGATAAAACACAATAAGTATATTCATTGCCAACATTTGAACCAATAACAGAGATTCATTTGCGAAAAACGCAAATTCGTAACACCTATGCGGGATGCCTCCAGATCGTGGCTCGCATATCTTATTGGACTTTGTTATAAACGGCTTCTTTGTTAATCTCGAGTGGTGTAGAAGGTTGAACACAATCATAATTTTGCACCAAAAGTTACAACCAGAATTTCATTTTCTCTCGCATTTACCGAAATATATTCTAAACGCAAGAACCTTAACACTATGAGCATAATATTCAACTGGATATGAACATCCTCCTCCAACATCCGGTCACGTGATCACGTATCTTGTAGTTTACTGTTTCTTTCTTGAAGTTTTTGCTTCATTGCTGGATCATTTAGTACTGCCGTGTAATATGGCGGAGGATTTTGTTGTTTTCTTGACTGATCGCAATGATGAAGCAGACCAGGTTCGTTCGAATTTCGGGCTTTACTGTTCGACTGCTTGAATGACGAGGTTTCTTTATATATGGGCACAACCATGGGTTCATCTTCGTCCGGCGCTGCTGGCTCCTCCATATCAAACATCTCCGTTTTTTGATACAGGGAAACTGGCCGTTCTTCGTATTTTTTCCCGTTAACTCGAATATTCACCACGTCGAAGTCAAAAACCCATCCATGTATACACCTCATAAGCGAAGAATACATTAAGATGAGAAAAGACGCCGCTAGGAACATTGTCACAAAGAGAGCTATGAATCTATTTTCAGTTTTGTTTCGCCTGTAACTGCACTTTCCAAACCACGTGTCCGTGTCACATGGACCAATGGCGAACACGATGCTGACGAATAGTCCAAGTGCACAACACAAGAGACATAATAGTGATATGCATGTATTAGCAGTGACCTGAAAAGGTTAATAGAAGGAATTAATTGATTTAACCCTTTGCAACATACATACCCTTTCTGACGCCTCTGCAGCAGGCGACTTTTCAAAACACTGTAGCCAAAGTATAAATTGCTCATTACAAGCAATTTATAGTTTTACCACAATGTTTTCCACTTTAGTCTTTACTAGTTCTTTCATGTATTGAAACATTCCATATTTTGACTCAATGTTTTCAAATCCGTCTTCTGCAGTTTTGTTGAATGTAAGAAAGTGTTAACCATTCACGCCATTCAAATTTCTTCTTTCTCACATTATCTACGTTCTCAATTGTAGAAAATAACTTATATATAGTACATGGTTGTATTGACCTTTGATTTTGAAACGTGGGGTTTCCGTTTCGAATACTGTCGACACACATTTTGTTTATAGCTTTTCAGTATTATCTCGATTGTAAACACGTTGTGTCTAGTTCGTTTATTATGGATTGAAGGGAGATAACTTGGTACATTAACATGCCCAACTACTGATGTGTATTTATCTACCTTGACACACACACACACACACACACACAAAAAAAATCATAATTTCCGGGCACATTTTTGCGTATCAATTGTAATTTCGGCAGCCACAATACGTTTTACACTAAAAAAAAAAGTTTGCCAAATGCTTGGGTTGGTCTTCATATTGCAATTCGTAGCTTCGTGGGTTTTTTCCGAGTAAAAGCAAAACCAAACAGCGACAACAACAAACCAACAATAACAACGAGATGCAATCGATAAAACAGCAACCTGGTTAACACTAAATGGCAATTTTCCAGTCACTTAACGTAGGCATAATTTGTTTACCACGAAATTCTATTCACTCCACACAATATTATTCTCAAAACCTCGCACCAAAGATCCCGAGTTTGAAACTCGTGATATGCGAGTTATACTTTGGAGTTTGTCCACGAAAGTGACGCGAGAACAGGCTGGTGTCACGGAAGCAGACATCAAGCACCATTATTACATGCTTCAAACTTGTCGATGCAAAAATAAATTTAATATTTATTAATCTTGGACAGTAATCTAACTTTAGCGTAGGCTTTCAACCCAAATGACACTTGCAGCAATGACTCCCGAAGGGAATGTTGGCCTAGCCAGAATTCAAACTAACGATCTTAGGATTGATAGCCTGCGTCGTAACCGAAAGTCGTCAAGACTCGACGTAAATGTAACTTAACTTCATAAAAGCAATTTTTCAAAGTTCTTAACTTGGGTATAGATTTTACTCGATTTCGGATATAATACGTGAGTCCAACGTTAACCCTTTCCCACATACAAACAATCTACAGCAGACGACTAGAGCTGAACACATTGTAGCGAAACATAGGGGAAACTGCTCATTATTAGCAATTACTCCTTTTGTAACAATGTTTTCAAGAGTCGTTTGCCGCAGATGTGTTAAAATGTGTTTATAAGTGAGTTCCATCTGCGGACAGTGAAGAATCTGGCGAACCTGTGACGTAACGGGATCATATAAAGGTAAACTTGCGTACAACGAGTGGGGCTAAACTTCTAGGCTTTTGGTAAACTTTACATCGAGGGCTTGGCGTGAAACGGTTGTAATTAAAATTAGTATTTCTTTACCAAGGTTAATCACCTCGCCATAAAGTCTTTATAACCGTTAAATCACTTTTCTTGGTAAACAATGGAAATTTAGGTGCAATTGCTCGTTCTGAGCAATGGCACCTAAATTTGCATTGTTTACAAAGCGGTCAAAATTGCCCCTTAATCAGGGTTTTCAAAATAGGTTTTTAGTTACAACTGTTTCACACCAAGCCCTCGACATACAGGTCTATCAAAACACAACCAGGTTTACAGTGAAGACTGGTGAGATTGTGCGATGCGTTTGACATCACTTAAATACTTAAACAATGGTAGCAATGGCTGCCCTCGTTGGCACTCAGGATTACGGGGGGTTAGCATTACGACTGACAGGATAAATGGTTCATTCGTACTGGTATCTTAACCCAGGCAACACCGTGATATGACTGAACAATTGTTGAAAGCGGTGTAAAACACCAAACAATCGACTGACTTATACCTGACGCGTTTCTATAGGCTCATATCTGTATACAATACAGGGTCGTAGCTTGGCAATAATCAATGTGTAGGCCCTCTCGTGAGAAAAACAACAGTGTGGACACTGCGTAAAGTATCGACCCGGATCAGCCTCAGCATGCCAAACAGGCGTACCCGGATATACACTTTTCGCCTCCTGTGGATTTTCTGTTTCAGGAATCACTACTCTATCTATCCCCCCTTAGACGGAATGTGTCGGCCGGATCAGTCTGCGCGGACAGCGCAGGCTGATCTGGTCGATACATTACGCAGATGTGTATCGCCGCAGCTGCATTTTGGGGCATTTTTAGAAAAAATGTGTAGGCACGTGCCTACAGAGCCTAAAGGGAGCTACGCCCCTGCAATACACCATGTATATCGGAATTAGATACGAGTTATCCCATAAAACGTCTCTGGTCGTGTCAAAATCCCATTATATCAATTTTCAGTCTTACGCTCAACTCTTTGTTACAACGCGAAAACCTAATTATGAAAATGACGTCATGTCAGCGGTTTGACTTTATTACGTTAGTCACTTTGGCGGCAAAATCGGCAAATTTCAAGTACGTTTTTGTCGAAATACGCTTCATAAATCACTTTATGTGATAAATAGAACATCTCATTCGTGTTTATTTATTATCACTTTCAATAAACTCGTTAACTAAGCTATCTAGACAAACTGTAAAAAATCTCTATAAATGGAAGTTTATCTGCTGAATAACGTTGACATAATTTCATTATGGCAAAATAAGAAATTGCTCGTTTTACGCAATTTCGTCTTGTGTGACAATGTTTTCAAAAGAAGTCTGCTGATGAGGCGTCAGAAAGCGTCAAAGAAGTCTGCTGCTGAGGCGTCAGAAAGCGTCAATATGCGGGAAGGGCTAAATTGTTTTACGTCGCTTTATCAATATGTCGGCTTCTTGAAAGTTGAGTCTGCATTACTTGCGGAAAGTAATAGACAATTTACTTTTTGTCTAACTCATAAACATACTACTTGGCATTTTGTTGGTATTATAGCTTTACTAAAGCGAGTCAAAGTTAACCTGAATTACCAGTAAGTTGACAGTAAGTTGTAAATGACATCATGTCACATCGGCCTTAAAGCCACATTGTATCCCTGGCAATATGACAGGATGGATTCTAATTGTTTCCGTAAGATCGCCTTAACTTTAACAGCTATCTCTCTAATTTAGAGAAGTATCTGTCTTATACATCTACCAGACTCAAAATTAAAAGGCTTGCCATAGAGTATTTATGTAGGGCATTTGTGGAAATTGTCAGATTCAAATTCAAATGAACAATGTTTGTCAAATATCTCTTGAAAGCTAATATGAATATTTTTAAAACGAACAGTGAATGTTCAGATCAGATTGTTTGAAAGGGCAGGATGATCTGAATCGCAACTGATCGCAGTTTCATTGTAGTTTTCCAACTAAAGCGCATCTCTAGTTGACTTCCCATGGTTGATTTATATCTTACCGCATGGCGGATCCTCATGACCGCGGAGTCCTCCAGAAAATAATAGTCGATGACAGGAGCTCTCGTGCAATATATATACATTGTTGATATACCAGCCATTATAATCTGAAAAAAAAGAGCACAAATTATATAGAGCTTATAAAAATAATAACATTTCTGGCTTTTGGCCTAACGACCTTCTTCAGGATCTGAAATTCAATTAACTGTATCAGCATGTATCTTACTGTTTCAATACTAAAGTTTATTGGAGTTTGAAAGAGATAGATACATTTTAAATTGTATTTCAATTCTTGAAGGAGGCAGTTAGGCCGAATGCTTGAAATTGGAGTCACTTTACATATAAAGATTGATTTATAATAATAATAATAATAATATTATTTATATTAATAATAATAATAATAATAATAATAATAATAATAATAATAATATTATTTATAATAATAATAATATTTGATAATGATAATAATAATAATAAACTAGAATTGTCTTTGCAAAAAGATGTCTACCCCTCAAATATCTGTCAAAATCTCGCAAAATATTCCAACCTATAAAGCAGACAATGGGTTCTGCACATCGCCTTGATGAGGTGAACATGTGACCCAAGTTTCATAAAAATCCTTCAAGCCGTCTTGGAGATATGGAGCGGACACGATTTCGGACAGACAGACAGACAGACAGACAGACAAGCATACTGCGACGATGGTTCTCTCTTGTCTCTACTCTCACGACACCGCACGAATAATGAAACAAGCTATCGAGTTGTCGCGAGAACAGCGTCAAATTCACTTGAATATTTCTTCTCCTCGTGTAAAAGTACGGGAAACGGAAGATGTAATGGCTATGTGAAGTGCTCTCTGGTTGGTCGATATTTGGTCGTGTCCGGATTTTTGACAATCAGCGATCAGGTGATAGGTAATCATTTCTTTTTGTGTCGATATATTTAGTTTTGACGTGTCTGTGTTTTCCGCGGAAATGGTACCCCTTACGGCAACTCAAATATTAAGAAAACGAAGAGACGGATCAAAAATCGGGACGATCATTCGATGTAGCAACTGATGGGCTACACAACGCACACCGAGTGGTTTCTAAATTCGAAAAACTGTGGGAGGAGATAGTTTTCGCAGGAAAAGCGTATTTTCGCCCGTTTTAATAGCAACGGTGGTTTATATGGCAACCATACTGCAAAAGGAACAACTAGAGCCTAGACCCTTCATCCCTACCAAGTTTAGGCGGTAGATTTGGCGCTACGCTTGCCACAAACAAACAAACAAACAAACGGACAGAAACGAAGACCGACTTTAAGGGTGTCTAGAAGAGAGAACCAACAGACAGACAGACAGACAGACGGACAGACAGACAGACAGACAGACAGACCCCAAGGACAAAAACAATATATCTCCCCTGTATACAGGGGGAGACATAATAACAGTCAATGGGCTTTTGTGAAATATTTATACATAAACATCGTTGATTCAGCAATGTAAATTTTGAAAATAAAAGTGCGAAAAATCCAACCGTGAGTCATTTGCAGCCAACCAGTGTAGATTCAGATCAGTTAGCACATCCGTGAAGTCATATCTGGCTAAGTATTGTTCTTAAATTAGTCATAGAAGGTTTAAAGCAGTATTCATATTGAAACTTAGCATGGATGCACGGTCAGGTTGTTTTCCACACGTGCAATAATAACACTAAATTAAGGTTTCCTGGAGCACTGCACATTTAGAGTTAATTTGTTGACCTCCGTTTAGTCTCGACAGAAGGTGGACACATGGTTATCACAGAAGCTTAGTCATGGACACTTTGCGCTTAGGCAAGCTAAAGGATAAGTAAAATCCCTAACTTCCAATGAAAAGCTAGAATTATATCCCCATTGGTACCGCTGCTATAACTAATTATAAAGTATCAGTGTAACAAAACGGGAAACCATAAATCTGCTCGTGTTCATGTTATCATTGAATCACTGTCAAATGTGTACAGTTGTCATACGTTACTTGTCAATTATGATTATTTGCAATACGTTACATGTTTTATGTTATCATATAATCTCTTTTCAAATATGTATAGTTGCGATTCGTTACATGTTTTTATTTAATCATTGAATCTCTGTCAAATATGTATAGTTGCAATACGTTACATGTTTTCATGTTATCATTGCATCTATGTTAATTATGTATAGTTGCGATTCGTTACATGTTTTGATTTATCATTGAATCTATGCCAAATATGTTTAGTTGTAATACGTTACATGTTTTCATGTTATCATTGAATATATGCCAAATATGTTTAGTTGCAATACGTTACATGTTTTTATTTATCATTGAATCTATGCCAAATATGTTTAGCTGCGATACGTTACACGTGTTCATGTTATCATTGAATCTATGTTAAATATGTTTAGTTGCGATACATTACAAGTTTTCATGTTATCCTTGAATCTATGTTAAATATGTTTAGTTGCGATACGTTACACGTTTTCATGTTATCATTGAATCTATGTTAAATATGTTTAGCTGCGATACGTTACATGTTTTCATGTTATCATTGAATCTATGTTAAATATGTTTAGTTGCGATACGTTACACGTTTTCATGTTATCCTTGAATATATGTTAAATATGTTTAGTTGCGATACAGTACACGTTTTCATGTTATCCTTGAATCTATGTTAAATATGTTTAGTTGCGATACGTTAAATGATTTTATTTTCTCATTGAAATAATTGCCAAATATGTTTAGTTGTAATACGTTACATGTGTTCATGTTATCATTGAATCTCTCTCAAATATGTTAAGTTGCGATGCGTTACATGATTTTATGTTCTCATTGAAATAATTGTCAAATATGTTTAGTTGTAATACGTTACATGTTTTCATGTTATCATTGAATCTCTCTCAAATATGTTAAGTTGCGATGCGTTACATGATTTTATGTTTTCATTGAAATAATTGCTAAATATGTTTAGCTGCAATACGTTACATATTTAATGTTATCATATAATCTCTTTTCTTTTCAAATATGTATAGTTGCTATCCTTTCCTCTCTTTTTTTATGTTATCATTGAATTCCTGTTAAATATATAGAGTTGCGATACATTACATGATTTCATGTTCTCATTGAATAATTGTCAAATATGTTACTTTTATGTTATCATAGAATCTCTTTTCAAATATGTATAGTTGCGATTCGTTACATGATTTTATGTTCTCATTGAATCTCTGTCAAATATGTTAAGTTGAGACAGAAAAGTCCGTATTTTAATTAACCTATTGCCGGCGTCAAGTTTTGTTAAATGTATACATTGACAAGGCATGTTAAATGTTTACATTGACAACGTATGTTAAATGTATACACTGACAACGTATGTTAAATGTATAAATTGAATACGTTTGTTAAATGTATAAATTGAAAACGTTTGTTAAATGTGTATCCTAACACAAACGTCAAAAGGATACATTAAACTTCGTTTAAAAATCGATTAAAATATTTACTAATTTGAAAAATAGTTTTTCCTGTAAATTTTCGATTTGTTATGTGTATGTTCTTCTGTCAACATCCATGGCTCCGTTGTTTCTTGCTTTAACATAATGTTTGTTTTCTGCAGTACAATAGTGTGTTGTATCTTATAGTATTGTATTATGGATGCCGGATTGTAATCGTGTTTACTTACCAAAGTACCAACTAGAAAAGCACCAATAAAGTACGGGGGCGTGGTTATTTCAAAATCCTCCTCATCAAAGAACTGAAGAGCGAGAATGCCCATCCCTATGAGACATATACCAAGAAGGGTCTGTAAAAGGGAGACTACTCCATAGGCTCGTAGAACAAAGCGTCGAGACGACTCTGGAATAAAAAAAAAGTCAGGTTAACGACTTCCAACATGCATACCGAGGGCTTGGCGTGAAACGGTTGTAACTAAAAACCTATTTTGAAAACCCTGGTTTAGGGGCAATTTTGACCCCTTTGTAAACAATGCAAATTTAGGTGCCATTGCTCAGAACGAGCAATGGCACCTAAATTTCCATTGTTTACCAAGTAAAGTTATTTAACGCTTATAAAGACTTTATGGCGAGGTGATTAACCTTGGTAAAAAAATACCAATTTAAGTTACAACCGTTTCACGCCAAGCCCTCGATACGTCTTTTGAAAACATAAAGGAGAAATTGCTCATTATGAACAAAAGGTATTAATTAAGTAGGGTCTAGAATTCCAATATTGTGTCAGATGAATACATTGAAACTGAATTAAAGATTCAAATATTTTTTTCAAATATTTAAGCCTCCTGCCCATAAAATAAACAATGAGTATAAAGGTTTGCCACCACAACATGTTAATAAAAATAATTAAATGAAGACTCTGGTGAAAATGTGCGTAAACATAGACTCATCTGTGTCTCTATCGGTGTCTCTATAATGTACACTGGGGGCACAATTGACACCAAATTGCCAGACACACCTCATATCTGATCAGACTACAGTGTATAATGTGTATAAAATATAAAGTATGTGCATATATTGTTTAATACACTATATAGATATATTAAGATTTTTTTTTATCCATAGCAAATCTTCAGTATTCATGTGTTACTAATGTCATGTTGTATAATTACATCAGAGGCGCGTCAGGTGAAAATTGGGGTCTTACTACAGTGACGACACGGGATAGTTGCCCATTAACATGGTCCTGAAGATCTGCTACTCTCTGCCCGCATGCAAACCACTCTAGACCAATCTCATATAAACCAGAGCTCACCCTTTGAGGCAGTAGCAAACGCTCGTAAAGATCTGACGACTGCCTATGTCAGGCCGTCTCAAATTGACCTTTTGTCAGCCAATCAGAGTTTGCCGGTTGCATAAACTATTTAAATATAAAGGGTCAATCTTCGAGACGAACTTTTATACGATGTCGTCAGATCCAATATACGTACAATCGAGTATTTGGGTCTGATGCCAATGATATTGGTTCTAGACAAAACGTAGGTCAAATATCTAGAAATGAATCAATTCTGGGAACATATTCACTTAAAATTCTAAATACATTTCCTTACTTAATAAGAAAGCAGATTTAAATTTCAAAATACATTGTAGCAAGATGTCTGCTGGGCGAAACTACAGTGTTTAGCCAATCAGAGATTGTGTTACTGTTTAAACTCAGAATTATAATAAGAAAGTTATTTAGAATGATTGTTGATTGTTGCATTGGTAACAATCTCATCTCCCTTTATGTGCGGACATTGCATGGATACGAGACATACTTTCACCTGACGTGGTGTATTCAATTGTAATGAGAAATGTATTTTACGAGTGGGCGTACTCTTTATTAAAGCAGATACTTTTTTACAGCCCAACATGAGCCTTTCCACGTGAAAACCAACAGTATGTACAACTCTGCAGCAGTGGATGATTTCTCCTTTTGTCACAATGCTTTCAACTTTTGCTGATGCACAAGCAGATTTGTATAGATCTACACTTTTGCAAATGCGATGAGATCGGTTTTCCGAAGTTCAACTGATGTGTTTTCAATATGCCGAGTAAAGCATACACAGTATAGTATTATCGTTATGAAACAGCTGCAGATGTGATACAGTCGGCTTATTATGCGTTGCTTTAGTCTCATTTTATATTTACGGACATATATAAACTTAACTCTTTCAGCGCCAAAGGCAATATTGAGCTTTTTGCAAACAATACAGATTCAGGTGAGTCAGCTCGTAACGAGCTGTCTCACCTGAAATATGCATTGTTTGGCTGTGAGTTATAAAAATATTCCAAAAATCCTATAACATGAAAATAGAGTCGTCCGAGTTTGAACATGGAAGAGTCTACTTAAACAATTCGGCTCTGAAAGGGTTAAGGCGACAATTTCGAAGTAGATTAAAGAAACAAAGTTAAAAACAAACTTTGATAATACTCGGTCTAAGCGACTTCTCTTTTTCATATTTTTTTTTCAAGAATCTTCTTCTATCGAGGCGTAGGTAGGCCTACTAAAATACTAAATACCAGAGAAAGGGTTTACTCCGTCGCTGTCAAAGGCAGTTAAATGCTTTTGCAAACAATGTAGATCCAGGTAATTTCCTGAAATCTGCATCGTTTGCATCTTAGACATTAAATTCTCCTATAGATATTAAAGACGAAAAATGGAGTCGTCCAATTGTTTAACATGGAAGAGTTGACTTTGTGAACTTCGGCAGTGAAAGGGTTAACATACATATATTAATTATTGTCAAGAACGCAGAATAACGTATATATAAATGAGCCGTGTCATCTAATCACGCATATGGACAATCTCTAAACGAAAGTGATGGGCTAACAGTCTATGATAAAAAGCAGCCAGTTGCTTGGAAAGTGTGTTGTGTTGATTACTGGTGTGAGAAAGCCTGGAATCTTATGAGTAGGTGAACTGGCTGCCGTGATGTGACTGAAACATTGTTGAAAAAAAAACCGCAGTAAAAACGCCAATCAATCAATCTAAATGAAAGTGAAAATATTGAAAAGAGCTGAAACATTGTGGCGAAAAGATGAAACTGCTCAATATTGGCAATTTCTTCTGAAGTCGATGATTTCGAAAATTGGTTGCTCTAGAAGCGCAAGATGCGTCTGCAAGTGGGAAAGACATTACGCTCTCCAAATCTTTAAAAACGAACGGACAACGAAGATTGATTGATTCATTGTTTGGTGTTTTACGCCGCTTTCCACCATTTTTCAGTTATATCACGGCGTTTCCAGGGTAAGTTACCAGTACTATTGGTCCATCTATCCTGACACCAGCCAGTCAGTCGTTATGCTAACCCGGGTAGCTCAGTCGGTAGCGACGCGGGCTGTCAAATCCAGGGGTTGTGAGTTCGAATCCCGGCTTGGCCAACTTTCTTTCCGACGATTGACAAAAGTCAATGCGACATGCGTCATTCGTCTTCCACAAATGGGCTAAGTCTATGTGGACAAGCAGCCAGTTGCTTGGGAAGATTGTTGTGTGAAGTACTGGTGTGAGAAAACCAGGAAATGCATGAGTAGGTGAACTGGCCGCCGTGATATAACTGAGAAATTGTTATAAACGGCGCTAAACCCCAATCAATCAATCAATTATGCTAACCCGTAACCATGATCTCAAAGGAGGGCAGCCATTACTACCCTGTGTAAAGTATTTGGTATGATCCGGTCGGGGATCGAAGGACAAACGAAGAAGAGAAGGGTTAAATATTTGGCATTAAATAATTCAAATGACATCATGTTTAATTAGAGCGACTTAAACCTCGTCTCTGTTCACACTACAGTAATTATTGCATTCCACGAAGATAGCCGCGTCTCTGTGTGTCATGTTATTTTAATTCATTCGAACCGCGTAAGGAGAAAATGGGTCTGGCTGCATAGATCCGCCAACAGTGCAGACGCTTATATATTTGTTCCTGAGAAATATTTAATTATCACTTAATAGGAAAATTGAGTCCCTGCCAATAACTTTGTATTTCCTGATCTACACCTGGCGTTTAAACCTAAGGTATAAGTTCAGCCGAGAGAGTGCATTTCGAGGGCTTGGCGTGAAACAGTTGTAACTAAAAACCTATTTTGAAAACCCTGGGTTAGGGTCAATTTTTACCCTTTTGTAAACAATGCAAATTTAGGTGCCATTGCTCAGAACGAGCAATGGCACCTACATTTCCATTGTTTACAAAGAAAAATGATTTAACGATTATAAAGACTTTATGGCGAGGTTATTAACCTTGGTAAAAAAAATACCAATTTTAGTTACAACCGTTTCACGCCAATCCCTCGATTTGTTTCTTGTTTTTATGTAATTTGAACATGCTGTTCTGACCTCAAATCAATAATAACAGCATGCGAACGGAAGTGTGGGCTGTCTCAACGACGTGGAATTCCATTTGATTTTTTTACAAATGAGTTAAAAACATTGAACTCAGGACCAATATACTATGTCATGGGTGACAAACCAGTCCTAGGCTATTAAATGTGCCTTGTACATGGCCTTTCAACCATGGACACATCGAAATTAATGGTTGCTTGGGAAGATTGTTGTGTGGAGTACTGGTGTGAGAAAACCAGGAAATACGTGTGTAGGTGAACTGGCCGCCGTGATATGACTGAGAAATTGTTAAAAACGGCGTTAAACCCCAATCAATCAATCAATCAATCGAAATTAATGCCGGGATCCTCCACGCTTCTATATGTCATAACTGATTCCATGGACAGAACTTAGCCCCTTCCCTTTTCTGCAGCAGACGACCTTGAACATATGGAAACTATCTATGAATGAAATAACATTTATTGATTATAATTGTCTGCTGCAAAGGCGATAGAAAGCGTTTGTATGTGGGGGATATTAGAGGTCATCGGCAACACTTGAATGGCTTGAATGCCATTTTCATTTATTGTCAATGATTCTTGATTCCAATTAAAGTAACTTAATTCACGACTAACCAGATTTTTTTTTTTCGCGACGGGCATTGTTCTTAAATAGTTTACCCTTTTTCACTTATGACAAATATGCAGCAGACGACTTTGACAAACATATTGTCAAACTATGGGAAAACCTCTATAACGAAATTAGAAATATCCCGGCGATTGAACTCAGGACCAATCTACTATGCCATGGGTGACAAACCAGTCCTAGGCTATTAAATGTGCCTTGTACAAGGCCTTGCAACCATTGACACATCGAAATTAATGCCGGGATCCTCCACGCTTCTATGTCATAACTGATTCCATGGACAGAAGTTAGCCCTTTCCCTTTCTGCAACAGACGACCTTGAACATATGGAAACTATCTATGAATGAAATAACAATTATTGATTATAATTGTCTGCTGCAAAGGCGTAAGAAAGCGTCTGTATCTCGGGAGTGTTAGAGGTCATCGGCATCATTTGAATGACTTGAATGACATTTTCATTAATTGTCAAAGATTCTTGATTCCAATTAAAGTAACTTAATTCACCACTAACCAGATTATTTTGTCCGCGACGGGCATTGTTCTTAAATGTTTTACCCTTTCCAGCTTATGACAAATATGTAGCAGACGACTTTGAAAAACATATTGGCAAACTATGGAAAACCTCTATAAATGAAAGCAGAATCATTGCATTAAGTTGAAAACAATTCGGCAAAAGGAGAAATTACTCGTTTTGAGCAATAACTTCTTTCGTCAAAATGTTTCCAAAAAGGTCGTCAGCTGTAGAGGTGTCGGAAAGTATCTGTAATGTGAGAAAAGTGTTAACCCCTGAGAGACACAGTCTTCAAGACAAAATACAATATTGGTTATATTGTCTAATGGGTTTATATGTCAGGAAACGTCTAATCTATGTGCAATATTGTCCTCGTCTTACACTATACATACCGAGTGATATTGGTTATCTGATATTATGTTCTTAACCCTTTCCCTCATACGACAATTCTGCAGCAGACGACTTTGAACGTATTTTGTCAAAAAAATTAAAATCTCAATAATTTAATGGATAACCTATGACAAAAGGTGGAAAACATTGTGGCAAAAGGAGAAATTGCACGTTTTGTGCAATTTCTTCTTTTGTCACTATGTTTTCAAAAAGCTGTCTGCTGCAGAGGCGTCAGAAAGCGTCTATATGAGGGAAAGGGTTAACCAGAGCTCTAGATAAGGAGCCTTTTCAAGTTCTAAAATCCTGATTTGTCAGTGAGACGAATCTTTTGAGTACCCACAACATAGGGTTCGGTTGAGTATTAAGAGAGATGTTGTGGGGGGGGGGGGGGGGGGAATTTATGTTGACCCTCCCTTTATCTAGTCTACTGGGTTCTTAGAGGTCTATTTTTCCAAGAAAATGCAACATCAACAGTTTTAGAAGTATGCATTTAATAGTAAGTCAAAACTTAAGATATTGTTGGAAATAAGAAATTGCTGGTTTGGATCGAAGAGACGCCAACAATTGTCTGTAGCAGATAAAGGTTAAATTACGCTAAATACATCCGCTGACTTGCTGTACTATAGTCCCTAAAGATAGCCTTTGTTTGCGTAGAAATGAGTGTATACCATCACCAGAATGTATTGAATATATGACATTGAGTTTAAATGCAATGTGAATGTGTATAGGATGCACTGGAAATGATTGATTTGATCACTTTTAGTATTTTGACCTTGTTTGAAAGTGAAAGTAGAGAATGCTAAACACCGGTTTTGTCCAGGCCCGATTTGGTCCAAAATGACGGTTACCATTTTCGCCTGGTGAGTTCTTTCTTGCATAATGCATGACCCCACATTTGCTTTGGATTGCTTTAAAGCTTAGAGGTAACTCTTTTCAATGATATATGGTGTTCTACATGAGAAACGCTTAGATAGTGTGACAATTGAGGACTGAACCTGTTCGATTTACATGGAAACAAAGAAGGATTTTTTTTTGGTGTAGTGTAACCTAAAGAGTTAAATGATGGAGAGAAAGTGTTGGTTAATTGACTGATTGAGGTTTAACAGCTAGTTCACCTACTCATGTGTTTCCTGGCTTTCCCACCACACGAGTACTCCACCCAACAGACATTCCAATCAACTGGCTGTTTCTCCCATTATAGACTGTTAGCCGATGGGTGGAGGACGAATGACGCTTGTAACAGTGACTTTTGTCAAACGTCGGTAATAATGTTAGCCGAGCTGGGTTCGAACTCACAACCCCTGGATTGACAACCCGAAGCCAACTAGAATCGGGACGTTGCATATACCGGACATTGTAATATATGCACAGGACAATAAGTATTACATGTATTCGTAAACTGAGTCAAGTCACGGGTAAATCTACATGTTGGATATTAAGACACCAACGAAGACCCAGATCCGGTTGCGCATCCATGCATTCTTACATTGGGTTTCCTTGTCCGTAATCTAGTTACCAAACACAGCATTTTGAAATCATTTTAGACTAAATAAAATAAGTTAAGTCCTCATTAAGATATTTATAATGATGATTTCTTTAAATCATCTCTCCGTTTGGTTGATTTACAGTTTTTAACTATTTCACTGCCGAATTTCACATAGTCGACTCTTTCATGTTGAACATTGGACCACTCATTTTTTTCGTCCAACATGAAATCCTTAATATTTAACGTCTAAGTGGCAAACAATGCAGATTTCAGGAGAGACAGCTCGTTAGGAACTGTCTCAACTGAATCTGCATTGTTTGCAAAAGCCTTTAATTGCCTTTGGCAGCGAAAGAGTTAAGTTATATATGTGGCGGCCAGTTCACCAAACCATGTGTTACTCGCATCATTACTTCTGTCACAATTATTCCCATGTAACTGGCTACGTGTTCACGTATTTGTTTTTATTCCATCTATAGGTTAAACACTAAAGACGCTAGTCACACTGACTTTTATAAATCTTCGCAAAAATTCAATGACCGACCCGGGGTTCGAACTTATGACCCCTGGATTGATAGCCCTCGTCCGTTTACCGACTGAGCTATCGCGGTTCTACATCTTCAACGTGGGTCGGTAAGGTCGGTTTTTACCTGGCGAGGTTCAAGTATAATGATAATATTCTGGTGTAAATATAGTACCAACAGCTCGAATATTGCATGCTTGATTATGTATGTGTTGCCAAATTATGTATCATAATTATCAACATCTTCCCCGTAGGTCGCTTTTAGCATGGCGAGGTTCAAGTGTAATGATAATATTCTGAAAAAGATCCGTGTGTCTGGTACAAGAATTCCCATAAATCAGGTGTAAGAATAGTTTCCTATGCATTGCGTATTTACCTATCTGCTGAGTGGAATAACAACAAACGGTAACGCGGTGGGGCAAAAAGAAGTCCATAGCTGTTAATCGATTTCGAATAGTGCCTGCTTGTTTATGTATAAATGTGTTGCCAACTTATGGTGACGACTGATGAAAAACACAATGTGGGGGAAGTAGAAATTCGTCAAAATTCTTTCGACTCTGTGATCCCATGTTCCTTCCCTCATATGCGTTCAAAGCACGCAACTCTTTAACTATTATTGTATTGTCAACGGTAAAACTATGTTATGCACCTGAATCACTGTGTGTCCAATTTTAGATGTTTGGTAAGAGATTTGGAATAGCCGGGGTAAAGATTTAGTTCTTAATCGTTATCCGGTAATTAATTAAGCTGTGATTAATTAAGCTGGGAATGCTATTTAACCACAAACAGACACATGTTGATACATCTTTTGAAAATAAAATATTGTGATCGAAGGAGAAATTCCATCTTATCATTTGCCACAACGTTTTGAATTTTAAACGGTCGAGTCAAAATTTAGCTCTCCAATTGTTTCTATCGCATAAGTATTAGAAAAAAGCTTTTGAACTAAAAGTACGAAGGCGGAAATTGAATGCTCTGGGGAAGTTTGCTTCTTCATTGATCGGCAACTTTCTAAAATGAACATCGCATACAAAAGAGCCGTATATGGCGATTTTGGGTCCGGCATACAATTACGTACAACATTGAGGCTACACTTCTAGTGTTTTGTTAACATATGCTTTAAGTTCTACATAAATTTTTAGCTGTATGCATGGGATCAACCTAGTCTTCACTGTACGCAGGTACAATAGGAACCATAATCTCCACACGCATTTCTTTTCTTATGTTCGTAAAGATAGCAGAGAAAACGAATGAAAATGCGGGAGTCGTGAGAACGAATTCTGGCTTTGTGAAGACTTATATTGGTCATTCGATCAACGTCATTCGTCTGCATCCATCGAACGTGCTAGTCTATATGTAACATTTCGAGGGCTTGGCGGGAAACAGTCGTAACTTAAAGCCTATTTTGAAAACCCTGGTCTAGGGGCAATTTCGACCCTTTTGTAAACAATGCAAATTTAGGTGCCATTGCTCAGAACGAGCAATGGCACCTAACTTTCCATTGTTTACCAAGAAAAATGATTTAACGCTTATAAGGACTTTTTGGCGAGGTTATTAACCTTGGTAAAAAAATACCAATTTCACGCCAAGCCCTCGATTTGCCAGATGCTACGGACGAATGCTGTGTTGATGACTTATGCAAGAAATAATTTTATATCTGTATTTATAAGACGAACTCTTCCTTTTCTGTTTGATTAAAAAGTTATTATGTTAATAAAGCTAGATAACACATGAGTAGATGAACGTATAATACTATTTAAAAACAGAGTTAAACATCAAACAGTCCATTTATAAACTCACCGCACATATACTTTCAGTACTTTCAGTACTTTCATTTACAGACATTGGAATAGCTATGTGCATCCATTTTTTGTTCGCGTCTATATATCTTGTTTTCCCATGCTCTAGCTTGGTAAATATGAGTTTTTTATGACAGCTTATTTAATTACTGGAATTCTGCCACATTTTGTTATAGGCGTAGACAACCGGTTATTGTACAACAGTCATATTGGGTTGTTCCATTTTAAAAGGGGTCATAACGCTTTCCCCCTGCAGACGCATTTTGAAGAATCTGCAGTAGGCGACTTTTAAAAAAAGGAAACCTTGCTCAAAACTCTATACAATAATTATTATAATTATATTTATTGTTTATCTCTTTCACAAATTCTTTCCGAATATTACAAAGTAAACTTTTCGATGTAAAAAATGGGACCACTCCATTGTTTTGGTAAAATTTAAGTTCTAAGTGGCAAACAATGAATATTTCAGGAGAGACAACTCGTTACGAACTGTCTCACCTGCATCTGAATTCATTCCAAAAGCCTTTAATTGCCTTTGGCAGCGAAATAATTAAAAGATCTTCTAGTTTATACTCAGATATTATCAAAGTCGTCTGCAGCAGATTTATTTAATGTGAGAAAGGGTTAAAAGTTTTCCCCGTTAGAGATCATTTATCATTGCCTTACTAAAATTAGGCTTGTATTCAGTTTGAACTTATTTATTTTACATACGTATTAGTGCGTCTAATCTTGCTCTTCAGTCTTCTCTAATTACTTATTCAAAACTATTCCATGAACAGGCAAGATCTTGTCAAAAATATTATGTAGGTGATACCCGGTCCAGGAAATTCAGTGGGATAAGGGTTAAAGTAACACCCCCATTTTCTGGGGGAAAAGAACATTACTACTGAACGACTGGGTTTTTTATGATGAGAGGATTACATACGCCTAATCTCTTCATATAGACTGGCTTCAAGTCATCTTTCTCTTTCTAAACGTATACAATAATTTGAAATGTATAATATGGAGGTAAAAGAAACTGATTTAAATGACTGCTAGCTAATGACAGAACTATACATGTATATAGATTTTATGCAACTATTAAGGCCACCGGCCCATAATACAATATATATACTTGCAATTATTTACATCTAAAGATTTACAATAACCATGCCACTTATATAAATGGTTAATATTACAGAATTCCACCTAGAAGGTCGCTATATGTATTAAAATCTCATTAAAACCAGATCTTAACTCGCACACTCGTATATAGTTTGTTGTATCGTGCGATTTCATTGGATAAAAAACGAGCACCTGCTTATGATTATTTAAATGAGTTGGGTCAATTTGAGACGACCTAATATGACATGTAGTCAGATCCAATATACGTACATAGATGTTTTTTGGTCTGATGTTAATGAGATTGTATGTATTAGGAAAGTTCTTCTAATAACATTTTATGTAATTCAAATGCCTTATAAATAAGTTATGAAGAAACTTTCCTTGGACTCCTCACACCGGTACTCCACACAACATTTTTTTCAAGGAACTGGCTGTTCTTCCAGGCAGCCTATTGGTGGAAGACCAATGACGCCTGTCGCATTGACTTTTGAAAAAAAAACGTCGGAAAGAATATTGGCCGGGCTGGGGTTCGAAGTCAGAACCCCTGGTTTGACAGCCAACGTAGCTACCTGGGCTCGGCTCACATTAATTCAATACTGGTTATGATACTATTTTAACTTTTAGGGGCTGATTCCAGTAGTACACGGACTATGGAGCACATAACTTCAGTACTATAATATTGTGATATTATTTGCTTAACCCTTTCCCTCATACGACAATACTGCAGCAGACGACTTTGCACTTATTTTGTCAAAACATAGAAAATCTTCATAGTTGAATGGATAACCTATGACAAAACATTGTGGCAAAAGGAGAAATTGCACGTTTTGTGCAATTTCTTCTTTTGTCACTATGTTTTCAAAAAGCCGTCTGCTGCAGAGAAAGCGTCTATATGAGGGAAAGGGTTAAGGGTCTGATACCAGTCAAATACGGAATATGAGCAAATCTATTTAGTGCCGATATAGTCACAATGCTTTTTTTTCCGGACTGATACCTGTCTTGATTTTCTATTATAAGATATATTTACAAGAGGGATGTAGCACTGCCTGTTTAGAGCCATCACAAGGATACGTTTTGTTTTAATATAATATACACCACACGCAAAAACGTGGGACTGATATCTGTCTTGCTTTTCAATTATAAGATATTTTTTGCAAGAGAGATACTGTGTAGATATATATTATTTTAACAAGTAGCAATTCCTGTGTCTTAGAGTCATCACGGGGTTGCGTTTTTTGTTTTAATATAAGAGACGCGACGCGCGAAAACTGATCCTCAGAAGATTTAATATAAAAAATAATTTCGAATGACATAACCGGTTTTCAACTGCTTGTACCACTATATGAGCCGTTCCACGAGAAAACCAACATTGTATCGACCCGGTCAGCAGCACACTGTCATGGACGTAGATAAGAGGGATAGGCAACTCCACCTATATACACCTGTTATCTGGTTAAAATATCACACATAGAAATAAAATTGTCCAAATTTTCACATTTTGTAGCAAATAAAACTTTGAAGTCACATTTGGCACATAAACAAAAAAATACATATTCTGAAAGCTTAACAACTAAAGTTAGAGCTACAATGAAATTGCCCCTAAATTTGCATTGTTTACAAAGGGGTCGAAATTGCCCCTAAACCAGGGTTTTCAAAAAAGGTTTTTAGTTACAACCGTTTCACGCCAAGCCCTCGATATAACACTAACCAAAACATCGCGAGGAATTTTTCCTTTAACAACAATGTTTTTAAAAGAAGTCTGCTGCAGATGCGTCAAAATGCCTCCGTATGTTCGAAAGTGCTAAAGTTTAATATACGCCGTGTGAGTATATCACCACAAATTTGATCGCTATTCTACGAGGGTCTAAGGATCAAGGCCTAAACTCTCCCAATTAGGTATAATCAATATCCGCGGTGAAGCCAGGCTTAATCCTATCGCTGAACAGTCTATGTCCTCCCTTCTTATTTTAGATTCGATAAAGACAACCTTTAGATATCCAATAAGTGTTATACCTCATTTTTATTCGGTGAGTATTACGCTGTTTTGAACCTTTTGTCAGTTATATCACGGCCACAGTATAATACCCCGATCCCTGGGTGAATTTCAAGCAAAAGGCAAGATATAAAGCATAAGCCAATAGTACTCTATCATGTCAGCCGCCAGCGGGGATCGAAGCTGGGACTTCGGGACGTCGAACCGCCTCGGCAACGTTGCATTCCTCAAATATCAAATTAAATTGAACCAGACGGTTTTTTTTTTTTTCAGGTCAGATCTTCATCGGATCATCTCTGATAAACTCTGATAAACTCGATTTAGACATCGGCGTCGTTCACAAATATCGAGGGCTTGGCGTGAAACGGTTGTAACTAAAAACCTATTTTGAAAACCCTTGTTTAGGAGCAATTTCGATCCCTTTGTAAACAATTCAAATTTAGGTGCCATTGCTCAGAACGAACAATGGCACCTAAATTTGCATTGTTTACCAAGAAAAAATGATTTAACGCTTATAAAGACTTCATGGTGAGGTGATTAACCTTAGTTAAAAAATACCAATTTTAGTTACAACCGTTTCACGCCAAGCCCTCTCGATATACACACAACATAGATAATGATTCGGTTTCCGTGTATGTGATGCGGTAACAAATAAAGGTTCCTTTGCTCAACAGAACTCGCGGATTATTCCACCTGGAAAACACTATTTCAATGTACTTTCAAATCAAAGTGACTTCAAGTACTGTCAGTATCAAAATCGATTGAACTAGAGTCTTGCATACGTCCTTTGAAACTATTCAGAGATTCATTTTTATAAACTTAATATTATTGTCATAAGGTCGAAGAGGAACAATTGGAAAATGAGCATCATAATGGAATTCAGCTCTTAACCCTTTCCCTCATATAGACGCTTTCTGACGCCTCTGCAGCAGACGGCGTTTTGAAAACATAGTGACAAAAGAAGAAATTGCACAAAACGTGCAATTTCTCCTTTTGCCACAAGTTTTTCCACTTTTTGTAATAGGTTATCCATTCAGTTGTGGAGATTTTTTATTTTTTGACAGAATACGTTCAAAGTCGTCTGCTGCAGAATTGCCGTATGAGAGAAAGGGTTAACACGTGTGAACGTATGCACTGGTTTCATAAGGTTTTTCGTCGATGTTTCGTTACATTTAGAGGTTCAGACCAACAATTCAAACCGTCAAGAAAAGTCAGAAGACGATTTACGGAGATCATTTAATAACTTGATATTCTGGTCTGACATTAGCTTGTCTCGTTAAGTGTTATATACGATGTGTGTTTATTATGCTTCATACTTCATAGCTGTTAGCAGGTCTGCGATAGAATCAAGAAAATGAACGTCTTAATCCCGCGCTATTACAGCGTGCGATCAATAATCTTACGGGAGTCTGGCTAAACACTTTCCCATTTACAATGAATCTCCAGCTGACGACTTTGAAAACAGCTAGTTATAGGCAAAGATGTGATATGTCTCTATGAATTAAAGTACACTTATTTAAAAGAGATGGATACATTTTGGCAAAAAGGAGAAATTGCTAATTTTGAGCGATTTCTGAGTTAGCAACATTGTTTCTATAAGTCTATAAGTGTTCCGTTTCATTTGCGTAAGAATCAGTTTGTTTGCAATTAGGATACTTTTTAAAATATAATTCAACGTTTTGCCCCTATCTTTCCCCTGGACACCACGCATTAATTAAGTGACTCTCACACTCTGCCGTGTAGGCCTACCGTGTGCCACCGTGCGCGAAAATGTCTGCGGACGGTGGAGAACGGCGAGGGCACACGGTGGTTCGTTATCAAAGCGGGCAACACGTTAATAGGGCGTTGGCGCTTATTTACACCCGGTGGGACCCGGCGAAAGTTTTGGGCATGTTCAAAACTTTGGCCGGCTGGCACCGGCCACAAGTAAGCGGCAAGAGGACGGTGTTGAACGGTATGAGGACGGTATGAATACGTTATGAAAACGGTCACACTGTATGAACACGTTCACAACACGCTCATAAACCGTTACAGAACGGTGATGAACGGGCAAAAAAAATGGAGAGCGGACTGACCGTTGCCGTTCAAATCGGGGTATTTATGGCAGTCGTGTCATGACGTCAGCAGTCCGGGGACTCGCTCACAGGACGCTCCGAGCGGTGAGGGGACGCTAAGTGACTGGTAGGTGGCTGCTACAAACCCGGTGCACACGTTCGAGACCCGGTATGGGCCCGGTATGGAAACGGCCAAAATTTTCAACAAAAGTCAATCTGGGCGGTGAAGACGGTAGAAGCACGTTCAACACCCGGTATGCGCCCGGTGAGAACGGTCAGAAGATGGCAACGAAACGGTGAAAAGATTAATTTTATGAATTTTTGTTTGCGGCCGGGGACAAGTTCGCTCAAAACCCAACGTTCTGGACTCTGTTTTTTTTTAATAGCCCGGCAGGTGGACGGTAGGCCTACACGGCAGAGTGTGAGAGCTCCATTACGTTTTGATAGATCGAGGGCTTAGCGTGAAACGGTTGTAACTAAAAACCTATTTTGAAAACCCTGATTTAGGGGCAATTTTGACCCCTTTGTAAACAATGCAAATTTAGGTGCCATTGCTCAGAACGAGCAATGGCACCTAAATTTCCATTGTTTACCAAGAAAAAATGATTTAACGCTTATAAAGACTTTATGGTGAGGTGATTAACCTTGGTAAAAAAAATACCGATTTCAGTTACAACCGTTTCACGCCAAGCCCTCGATATGCTGACGATATTTGAAATTCGCCGTAGACAGTTTTATGATGGTAAACTAAAAGGACAGTTTGCACAAGGCAAGCATTTCCAACGATTCTCTCGACGTTTTCAATTGTTTCAAAACAATTTTACAGTCAGGTGGTATATATTTACCTCACATGTTTTCCAAGCAAAAGAATCTTGGTAAATCAACAACTTCTCCGTTTCCTTATCCACATTACAGGTTGATCATTATGATAGATTCGACTTTGAATGTCTTACAGTAGACTGTATACCATTTGCAAAATCGGGCGACTACATTTTTTAAGGGAATAAGTTACTAAATATTTGGATAACTTTAAGGCAAACAATGTTGATTTTAGGTGAGACTGCTCGCTACAAGCCGACTCATCTGATTCTGTAGTGTTTGCAAACACCTCTACATTGCGACTGGCGCTGAGGGAGTTAAATTAATGTGATGTATTAGCAATAATGTCACCCCATCCCCCGTCCCACACACTGTCACAAATTAACCCTTTCCCACATACAACAAATCTGCAGCAGACGAATGTGAAAACATGGTGATAAAAACCTGAAAAATCTCCATAAAAGATAGCTTAATTGTTAAATAAAACTGAACACATTGTGGTCAAAGTGGAAATTGCTCATCATGAGCAATTTCACCTTTGGCCACAATGTTTTCAAAAGTCATCTGCTGAAATTGCGTCTGTAGGTGTGAAAGGGTTAAAACAACTTACAAGATGTTTGTAAGAGTATTGTGCTGGCTTAACAATCTGAAAATCTAAATTGAAATAAAGTGCGAAGCATTTGGAAGACTGTGCAGCACTGTCCAAAGTATTAATGTACATGGCATATATTCACTGGCTTTTTTACGTAATATATGTTCAGTAAAAGACACATTTTAACCCTTTCCCACTTGTTGACGTATTCTGACGCATCTGCAGCAGACGACTATTGAAAACAGTGTGGCAAAATGAGTAATTACTCATACTGAGCAATTTCTCCTTTAGCAACAATGTTTTCAACTCTTTTAAATAATAAAACCCTTATTTATGGAGAGTTTTCATGTTTTTGCCAACCATTTTCGAAGTCGTCTGCTGCAGATTTGTTGTATGTGAGAAAGGGTTAAAAGAAACCAAGTAAAAGATAAGCGCCTGAGGCCCTCTGGATACTTTTCCCATTATCCTCGTTATAACCACGATATTCTGATTTTCCTATTCTTTTGGAATCCAACGGAACCATCCCGAACAACACGCGATGGAATTTGTCGCATGGCCAAGGTTGTGTGAGATGCATTAAACATTGCACGGCGTTCGTGTCAGAATTTTTAAATCCGACGTCCGGCTAAAAGGGGGTCTGATCGCACTTGCGGTCCGCGAACTATCCAATGAGCCTGTGCATTCACGCTTCACTGTCAGGATATATATGTATGTCAAATAGTCCGTGATACATTCTAGGACAAAAATATCTCTCGGATTAAATCTGTAACCCTACTGGTTTTGTAGATTTCATTTTATATGGGAAATGCACTAATATTGAACATTACGAAAGTTTACGTGTTGAATCGAGTTAAACCTTATAAAACGTATGTATGTGGGAAACGGTTAACCCTTTCCCTCATAAAACGATTCTGCAGCAGACGACTTTGAACATATTTTGTCAACAAATGGAAAATCTCTATAATTGAATTGATAACCAATGACTAAAAGTGGAAAACATTGTGACAAAAGGAGAAATTGCTCGTTTTGAGCAATTTCTACTTTTGTCACTATGTTTTCAAAAAGCCGTCTGCTGCAGAGGCGTCAGAAAGCGTCTGTATGTGGGAAACGGTTAAGAGATTTCCTTTTTGTTTGATGCGGTCATACGCTGTCACACTGAACAGGCATCGAAATGTGACATTTCTTTTTTAATGGAAGTCGATATGTCACATTTTTCTGGCACCCCCTGGTATCATCCGAGGAAGGATTAATTGATTTGTGGTTTGCTGCACACAACGCCTGTAGGGTTCTCCTGCAGACGACATAATCATAAACTCTCGTCTGAAGAAAATTCCATTACGTCCTTTAAATTAATCTGCTGTGCGCTTTGAATATGCTCATAATGAGCAATTTCCCCCTTTTTCTAAAAAACGTCTTAAAACATCGTCTGCTGCAGAAGCATCAGGAAATGGGGATGGGATGGGGAAGGGATGGGATGAGTTTAAAAAGGATGTTTTCTATAATATAGAAATTACATAAGTGTTTGATCATCGTGACGAAGATTCTCTGTTTTTCTTTTCGTGAATTTGCACAGCTTTTCATGATTTTCAATTCTATAAATTAAGTGAACTAACAGCGCATACTTCCTTCTAAAGGTGCATACAATGATTCTTTTTCGCCGCAACACGTGGTCTGAGCACCAAGCAGGGGGATCACAGCTATCAACATAAAACGTTTTTGGTATGACCCGACCGAGGATCGAACACTTTTGTCAAGCTCTTGAGGTGTACACTATTAATTAATTCATTCATTAATTAACCCTTTCCCGCATATAGACGCTTTCTGACGCTTCTGCAGCAGACGAGTTTTGAAAATACTGTGACAAAAGGAAAAATTGCTCCAAACGAACCCAAGTGTTTTAAATTTTATTCAATTATAATGTTATTTTTTATAGAGATTGTTCACATTTTGGTCAAGATGTTTTCAAAATCGTCTGCTGCAGATTTGCTGTATGTTGGAAGGGGATAATGCTACAGCATTAATAGTATGTCAATGTTTGGCAAGTCTGAGCCTTGAAGGCATCAACCGAGCCTGCTAACTAGACTTTCGGAGGCAGTTGGTTCCAGTCCAAGTTATTAACCCTGCAAGCAGACCACCAGATATATTTACGGTTGTTAGCGAGCAAAAATCTCCTAACATACTCTAGAAACATTTAAGAGGGCGGGAGATATGGAGGGGAGACCAGACTTCGAAATCCTCTCGGGATATATATCTAAGTACGATTGATGTGCGATGACGATCACGATATAGGCCCTTCGGGCTGGGTTCTATACGTTATACGTTTGTTTTGTTATACACATGTCACTGTAATACAAGATTGACTTACTTACTTACTTATAACAGTGCTCTGCCAGCAGTCGGACACACTGGCGAACTTTGAAAAAAAATTGTGACAAAAGGATTAATTGCTCGAAAGGATTTTTTTTTTTTGTCAAAGCTTTATAAAATAGTAATTTAATTAATAGATTATTCCACATTTTCGCTTAGGCATACTTTTTTTAAAAGTAGTTTGCTTCGGTTTCGTTGTATGTGGGAAAGGGGCTGAAGTTAGCCTAAACGCCTCTGTAACAATTTGTCATGTTACAAGGACACCCGTTGATGAAGAAATCGATGGATTTGTGATTCTCTGCTTACGTCGTCTTAATATCGAATGCAGACGACATTATCAAAATTTCTCGTCTGCCGAGGATGGAAATCTCATTATTTCTGAAATGTTTTGATTGTCTGTTGCAATTGATTGGTTCATTTAATTTACTTCCATGTGAAGCGACATTTAGCCTATAAAGGTCAAATTACGCCAAATACATCCGCGGACCTGGCCTGAGTAGTTAAGTAGTCCCTAAATAAAACTTTGTTTGCCTAGAAATGGTTGTACATTTCCCCCGGACTGCATTGAATATGTTACAATTGGTGTAAATTCTTTGTTAATATGTATAGGATGCACTGGAACTGTTTGATTTCATCAGTTTAGGTATTTTGACATTGTGTGACAGTAAATTATTTTTGGCCTAACTCGATTTTCTACAAAATGACGATCACCATCTTTACGGGGCAAAATCTTCTTGCATAAGGCATGACCCCCCTCTCTACAGCAACGACACGTGGACAAAGCAGCAACAGGTATTGTCATCAAAATTAACCTTTTCTTCCTTGTTTCTTTGAAGGGCGCACGGTTTATCTGATGTTCGTACAAAAAGTCAGGTTGGAAAAACCTCGTCTACAACGTTTCCGTAAATATGTAAATAAATGTCTGGTCTAACCATCCAATAAGTCATCCGTGTCAAAAATAATGATTTGTGATAGGTCGCCATTGCCTAGGACGACATGGAGAAAGAAACAGGGGCTGGATTGTAAATGTTCTGGAATAAAGAAGTGCAGTAGTAAGGCGTCGGTCTCTCCGTACGAAAGGTCCCGGGCTCGAATCCCGTGATGAGCGGGTTCTTCCCTTGAGATGTTTTCACACAAACTGGCTGAGGCAAATGTAAATGAAAGAATAATCTTTAAATGAAGTTGAAAGCGTTGTTGCAAAAGGTGAAATTGCTCAATACGAGCAATTTCTTAATATGCCACAATGTCTATAAAAGTCATCTGTCAAATGCGTCTTCAAATGGGAAAGGATTAAAATAAGCTGAAAGCTTGTTTCGCAATCAATGTAAACTAAATTAGTTTAAACACATCTTAAAATCAAAATCCAATAGCAAACAATAAACGCAAAATTTAAACCTTAACGTTGGTAATTACCCAACGAAATACAACGACGCCAACATAAACTGTCCCTAGACAAAGTTTCAGCCTACTAAAAGCGACCTTTAGAAATTTAAAACCAGTGAAGATCCAGATATGCTTTCTTTCTAACATAGACTTGTCAAACTGAACTAGTTCATGTCATAATCAGTTAAGAAACTCTCAATGTTCTGCTTGGACAAAATAAAGTCAAGTCACGTCTGGCATTTTCAGTCTTATTTTATTCCCTGCCTAAATATAACATAAAACGGTGAGAGAGTAGAACCAGAGGTACTAAAATGTAATATTTTCCCTGAGAAGTAACGTTGTTATAGCTTTACTGCACGCATACGGAAAGTCCTACACTAATGGGTCCGATGAGACAGTACGTAGAGTACGCACAGATCAATTCCGAGTATTCCCTAGACCCCCAAACCTCCCGACTCGACACATTCAGATCTACCAACACCAAGAGCAAGTTATTTAACACACCTATAGATAAAGCTGTAATATGTTATGCGATCATACACTTATTTATGAAAATCGATATTCAAAGGTTTTTGGAATTCAAGACAACATCAATCAGTACTTACGAGTCGTTTTAGATTGCACGGTGTTGTCGCCGCTTCAACATGTTTTCTGTTATATCACGGCGTTTTCTGGGTAAGTGCACAGTTCTACCTGTTCATTTATCCTGACACCAGCGAGTCAGTAGTAATGCTAACCCCACATTATTGAGCTCTAAGGTAGAAAAGTCATTCATACCATTTAAAAAAAATTGTGTGACCCACACGTGTCTCGAGGTCGCGACATCCCAGACCCGAATCGGACGCTCTTCCACTTAATGGCACTAATACTAAAGTGAGTATGAGTCGCTTCTAGCTATTCGGGGTCTAATTCATTGGTGTGCACATTATTGGGCTACACTTCTAGGTTTTGTTGTCAGAAGAGGCATTACGGTCTACTAACATAAGTGAAGAATCTGGCGAGACTGTGCGGACCAACCTTTTACCAAGTCTTTTATTTTCCAAGATGCAATAAGGCTCATTTTCGTACACTCGGTTTTTGATCGCGACCCATCTCCAAAGGCATCGAGAGGACGCTTGTACGACTTGATGGTGAAAAGAGAAGAGCATAATAAGACTACGCGGAGGCACAGGATGATCTGGTTCTTCGCTGCTCTCCAAAATCCCTACGGTCGCCCGGTTTACATAAAGCGTGGTTTTGTAATAAATCAGGAACCACCAAGGATCTATAAGAGGTTCCGCGAAACGAGTTTCTTTGATCTGAAGAAGTTAACGATTATAGTTACTGTTAATTCAAGTATTGCATAAACTACTCCCAACCGATAAAGAACAGTATGCCTAAACATAAACGTTCAATAACCGCATTTCTCAAAAATGTGTCATTCTGCTAGCTAACGCTGGATGTGTCTGTTTGTTTGGTGTTAAATGCCGCTTCCAACAATTTTCAGTTATATCCCGCCGTGTCATGGGTAAGTTACCGGTGCTACTGGTCTATTAATCCTGGCAGGGGCGTAGCTCCCTTTAGGCACTGTAGGCACGTGCCTACACATTTTTTCTCAAAATGCCCCAAACTGCAGCTGCGGCGATAGACATCTGCGTAATGTATCGACCAGATCAGCCTGCGCTGTCCGCGCAGACTGATCCGGCCGACATATTCCGTCTTAGGGGGATATATGTATAGAATAGTGATTCCTGAAACAGAAAATCCACAGGAGGCGAAAAGTGTCTATCCGGGTAGGCCTGTGTGGCATGCTTAGGCTGATGCGGGTCGATAATTTACGCAGAGTCCACAATGTTGATTTTCTCACGAGACGGCCTACACATTGATTATTGCAAAGCTACGCCCCTGCCTGACACCAGCGAGTCCGTCGTAATGCTAACCCTAAAATGATAAGCGCCAAGGGGGAAAAGCAATAATTACCATTTTCAAAGTATTTGGTATGATCCGGCCAGAAAACGAACCCATGACCTCCCGAAACCGTGGCGGACGTTCTACCACTATATATATGTATATTATATACAACGTCTCTCCGTAACATACCATGTAACATTATTTACTTAGTCAATATTAATGATTAAACTTCATGACGTATTTCATATGGCGCCTCTTTTTTTTTAGAAGAGGTTATACGTCGTTTCTCACTGGCACAGTTCAGTGGCATATTGCACTTATGGTGCATAAAGAATTACACAAACAAAAACCTGTTTACCGGGGAAACGTATTTTTTATATTTACCTGTAAATGAGCCATGGGAAAAGAGATATTCGTGAATTTGTAATTAGAGAAGACTAAGCGCGAGCAGGCTCTCCAATCTTAGCCACCGGCATATACATGGTTTGTAGACGTGTTATGGCTATGGCGACACAAACAATGTCCGATGGTAATAATTCACAATGTAAACTCTTTTCTTGCTGAATTTCTGCAACTCGTATCATCATTTTTTACTTTTATCAAGGTCTTTACCTTTATGAAATAGGTGTCACTTTGGAACAATGGATGAAAAGGTAATGAGTGTGCAGTCTGATCTATATTGTTCGCAGATGTGGGTTTTAAAATTCGTGTGATGTAAGGAACGAACGCACGCGTGGCTAATATCAAATAAACCAGGGTAATGGTACAAATTAAGGGAGCTCTTTTCCGCACAATATGTCTTTTATGAATCAAGTAAAACTCTATGTTGTGGTTCTTAATAGAAGCGCCTATGAATATCCCAAACATAGGTATATATAGGAGACTAAATATGGATTCAAGAACATGAAAATGCGATTATTGAACTATTAAAATAATAGAAACAACTAATATGAAAGACTGTAGTGCAGAGGTAGAGTGTCGGCCTCTCGTATCAAAGGTCCCTGGTTCGAGTCATGTGATGAGCGGGTCCTGACTTTTGGATTTTTCCACACAAACGGCGCGAGTGGTTAAAAAAAAACCATCTGTTCAAGTCTCTGATAGTCATAGGAAAGAACTGTGCTTATACTATTCGTAGTACATTGTTTGGTACATCTTTTAAAGATGACACGTGTAGGTGAAACATCGATAGACATCCAAAAAACAAATCTGGTCTATGTATAGCGTTAGCTATCCTACGTAGTTTCTGACGTAGTTTCTGACGTCATAATGTGACGTATACATACCTAATATTGCTCGATTGTAAGGACGTACGCTATAAATGTGTTTTGAGTGTCGTTAACGATATATTATAAGTGTAATAACAAATACAGAGGGATTAATAACTGCTAGGATGAATAAGCAAATGATTGTTTTAAAGGTAGGTCTTCAGATTTTGTTGTGTTATCCTCCGATGTGAAGTTTATCAACTCAGAAGGCCTATAATGCTATATAGAGGACGTGTGTTCGCTTTACTTAACATACTGCGAGGTCAAAAGGGGTATCTAAATCGTAATAAAAAACAAAAATATCAAGTCGTAAATACCAGAATAAGATAATACAAGAGTTCTTAATGGAAAAGTTACAAATCATTTTGTCGACGATTCAATTTCGAGTCGACACCAATGGCGGTTGGTAAATTAAATTCCACGACCCTCGCATCGGAAAGGAAAGTATAATTGCGCGATGTGCCGTTATTGTTTATTTATCTTCTAAATGGTGACGTGTTTAAAACAAACAAAACGACACATTTTAAATAGCCAATATCAAACTATGAACATGTGAAACGTGAAGATTCAGGTGAGACTGTGCATAGACTCACGGTCTCATCAGGACTGCCACTGTCTGCCTACATGTAATGCATATGCATACTGAATTAAACGTAAAGTTGACCGAATAGTCCAAACGTACTGCCTTTCTTTATCTGGACACTTTACCTTTATATGGAACAAACTGATGGGGGAGTTGCAACAAGACCCGTCTATTTCATACGCGGCTCCTGTATATAATGCGTTATAATAATTAATTATCAGTTTACCGACGCCCATTAGTTTTCTATTACAAATGATCAACATGTTTCATGTTGTGGTACTCATAAACTTAACACGCTATACATAAAACCGACTTTAGGATGTTTTATTTAAAAAGGAACCATTGTGATCAATGTGCATACGTGGCAGTCTCCTCTTAGCTGTTACACTTCAAAGAATGACCGTCCGACATCCGGAGGTTTTGAAATGAATGGTAATAACAGTCCAGCTTGCGTTTGATACACAGATAAACCTCTGTACATCTGCGCAGTTTTATCAGAATCTTCCAATGGTATGTATTAAGGACTAGACGGCAAACTGGAAAGATCCTGATCAAACTGCGCATATGTACAGAGGTTTATCTGCGTATTCACTGATCAATCACACAAAACCGAAAGTCTGGTTTGTTTTTCTGTGGCGTGGACTCGTCCATAAACTTGAAACTCTCGTGGATCAATCAAGAGATCGGTGGAACTAATTAACCCTTTCCCATATACAGCAAATCTGCAGCAGACGACTTTGAAAACATACACAAATTAACCTGTAAAATCTCCATAAATGACAATTAAATTATTTAAAAGATATTATGAGCAATTTCTCCTTTTGTCAGAATGTTTTCAAAATTCGTCTGTTGCAAACTGAAGGCGTGAACAAGCGTGAAAAAGCGTTTGTATGTGGAGATTGATTAATACTCCTCGAATTGGTTGTTAAGACATGTACGTTCTACGGTAACAGTTTAATACTGAAAATACAGTATTGTTATCCATTTACGAACACTCATGGGTTTCTCTTACAAAATATCCATTATTTCTATATAAACCTTAATCCCTGCTGAAGGCACCTTAACCCTTTCCCGCATACAACAAAACTGAAGCAGACGGTTTTGAAATGATTTAGTCCAAAATATGGAAACTCTATCATAATTGAAAGAACAATTGATCGATAAAGTTAAAAATATTGTGACAAAAGGAGAAATAATTATTATATGTTCATTATGAGAAATATCTCTTTTTTTCACAATGTTTTCAAAAGTCTGCTTCAAGTGCATCTTTATATGCTGATACAACAAGTCGATTCATGTTATGCATGGCTTTAACTCGTTCCCACATTAAGACGCTTTCTGACGCGTCTGCAGCAGACGACTTTTGGAGAAGAGTCGCAGTCGCAAGAGCAATCGATTGCTCCATTGCTTGGTTCATAAGGTGTTCGCAAGCACTAGCAACTCTCACATGGCCACTTGCAACATTCGTGAGAAATTCTTATAAAGATTCGTATACATTCGCAATGATCCGCAGAAGATTCGTAAGGCTTCACATTTTCATTATTGTTCCTGTCCCTTCTTCTCTTTTTTGCCGAATACAATAATTTCATAGTCGCAAGGATATTCGGGACTGTATGAGAGCAGCATTAATGACATAAACCAAAACCATTTGCTAGAAAAGAGTAAGGTAGATACGAGCTTAGTGTATGATTAAATACAGAATAGATTTGACCATAAAATACCCAGTTAACAAATGAAACAAAATGTAAATTTAAATTCAACGTTTAAGGCTCAAGTGCATTGACATATTATATGACCTGGGTGTAAACTTATTATCGTTGAATCTAACTTTCTAACATGATATAAAGTCAATGTGGATGTACAACTTGTGTTGTGTCTTTTTATACAGTTGTTCAGTAAGATCATGGCGAGAGTATACTTATTCATGATCCCTGTGTTACAAACATGTTCTATAGACACCAATGTTAATACATTAAAATAACTTAAATAAATATGTTAATAAATGAAAAAAAATAATAAAACATAAATAAATACATAAAAAAAAAAAAAAAAAAAAAAAAAAAAAATGAATAAATAAATGAGAGCATAATGTGAATACATGTATATTAGAACCCGCCAAATTCTGTAATTGTCCGTCCCTATCTAAACTGTGGTTGCAAAGGCGACCGTGTACTAAATTCTTCGTTAATGTTCGCTAGTTTCCGTTATATCAACGGAACGTTAGATCATCCAATCAGAATGATCGTAACAGATACGCAACGTTAAACACGCCATGACAGACGTCAATGACGTCAGAATTGCTTAGCAATCAGTTTGGAAAGAAACGTAATTTTCACAGATTCACGGCGCTCATCTATTTATTGATTTATTCAAGAATTACAAGTGCAAGATTGTCAAAATGTCAAGGTAAGACAAATATAATGATTGTTCTATTTATTTATCATTAATATATCTATACTTTTATGAGAAAAATGTGTTTAAAACAAACGTTTCAGCGGTATATAGAGTCTTTTATTCAATAATGGGAAATTGGGAAAATTTAAATTATCCCTAACATTTGAAGTTTTTATAATAATTGATTAAGTCCCTAAGAATATGTGCACAATTGTTTGATTATATTTGTAGAATTTGATTGTTTATCTATTATATATTATTTATCTATTTACATCTATTTATATTGATTTACAGGTTTCTGTTGTTGCTTTTTTTTCAATTATAAATACGATATGAAAAAAAGGATTCTGTAATGACGTTAGGTATATATTCAAGTAATATAAACTAACAATGGTAATTGCCTGTAATAACAGTTGTGCTTTCTGCTATTTTGCTTTCAAGATATTCTTACAATATCATCAGAACGAGGTCAGAACCCCTTAATTGCGAGATCTACTTTTAAAATTAAATACGCATTCCAATTGAATGTCAGTTTATTTCTGTTAGATTATGTACAAGTTATAACTACTTATGTCTTTAAACATAATGCTTTATTAAGTAATTATGCCTTGTATGTCAGACTAGGAAATTAAGTATCTTAACAACTTTCTGTCTTACCATATGTACCAATATATGTATCTGTCAATCTGGCATTCTTTCTGTAAAAGTATTAGTGTGACTTATGTTGTGGATGCTACATGCTACATATGACTCTTTCTTTCCCTCTAAACATATATTCTCTTCTCCTGCCTTTCTTTAATATAACATCTGTAGGTCTTTGTCTCTTTCATTTTCACTCTTCTCTTCTCTTATCAATTGTCCCTTCAACTGTTACTCTCTTTTCTCAAATGCAACTTATTTCCCTTTTTTTTACACGACTTTCTCCATTTTTTTCATCTTATTTTACTTGCAACTCTTTACATGTAAACCCTTTTCTTTCATATGATCCGTCTTACATTCTCTCACCTGTAACGTCTCCTATCCACTCACCTATATTGTCTCCTTTACTCTCAACATGTATCGTCTCCTGTCCTCTCACATGTTCCGTCTTCTCTCCTCTCAACTATACAGCCCCCTTCTCTCACATGCTGTGTCCCCCCTCCTTTCACCTGTACCGTCTCCCCTCCTCTCACTTGTTCCGTCCCCCCTCCTTTCGCCTGTACGTCTCTCCTCTCCTCTTACATGTTCCGCCCCCCCCCCCCCTCCTTTCACCTATACCGTCTCCCCTCCCTTCACATGTTCCGTCCCCCCTCCTTTCACCTATACCATCCCCTCTCTTCTCACATGTACCATCTCCTCTCCTCACACATGTACCATCTCCTCTCACCTGTACCATCTCCTCTCACCTATACCATCCCCTCTCCTCTCACATGTACCATCTCCTCCCCTCACACATGTACCATCTCCTCTCCTCACACATGTACCATCTCCTCCCCTCACACATGTACCATCTCCTCTCCTCACACATGTACCATCTCCTCTCATCACACATGTACCATCTCCTCTCCTCACACATGTACCATCCCCTCTCCTCACACATGTACCGTCCCCTCTCCTCACACATGTACCATCTCCTCTCCTCACACATGTACCATCTCCTCCCCTCACACATGTACCATCCCCTCTCCTCACACATGTACCATCCCCTCTCCTCACACATGTACCGTCCCCTCTCCTCACACATGTACCATCTCCTCTCCTCACACATGTACCATCTCCTCTCCTCACACATGTACCATCTCCTCCCCTCACACATGTACCATCCCCTCTCCTCACACATGTACCATCCCCTCTCCTCACACATGTACCATCTCCTCTCCTCACACATGTACCATCTCCTCTCCTCACACATGTACCATCTCCTCCCCTCACACATGTACCATCCCCTCTCCTCACACATGTACCGTCCCCTCTCCTCACACATGTACCATCTCCTCCCCTCACACATGTACCATCTCCTCCCCTCACACATGTACCATCCCCTCTCCTCACACATGTACCATCTCCTCTCCTCACACATGTACCATCTCCTCCCCTCACACATGTACCATCCCCTCTCCTCACACATGTACCATCTCCTCTCCTCTCACCTGTACCATCTCCTTTCCTCACACATGCACCATCTCCTCTCCTCTCACCTGTACAATCTCCTCTCACCTCACCTGTACCATCTCCTCTCACCTCACCTGTACCATCTCCTCTCCTCACACATGCACCATCTCCTCTCCTCTCACCTATACCATCCCCTCTCCTCACACATGTACCATCTCCTCTCCTCTCACCTGTACCATCTCCTTTCCTCACACATGTACCATCACCTCTCCTCTCACCTGTACCATATCCTCTCACCTCACATGTACCGTCTCCTGTCCTCACACATTTATATCGTCTCCCCTGCTCTTACCTGTACCGTCTCCTCTCCTCACACATTTATACCGTCTCCCCTGCTCTTACCTGTATTGTCTTATCTCACCTGTACCGTCTCCTCTCCTCACACATATACCGTCTCCCCTCATCTCACCTGTATTGTCTTATCTCGTCTAACATATACCGTCTCCTCTCCTCTCGCACGTACCGTCTCCTCTCGCACGTACAGTCTCCTCTCCTCTCACATGTACCGTCTCCTCTCCTCTCACATGTACCGTCTCCTCTCTTCTCACATGTACCGTCTCCTCTCCTCTCCTCTCACATACATGTACCATCTCATCTCCTCTCACATGTACCGTCTCCTCTCCTCTCACATGTACCGTCTCCTCTCCTCTCACATGTACCGTCTCCTCTCCTCTCACATGTACCGTCTCCTCTCCTCTCACATGTACCGTCTCCTCTCCTCTCACATGTACCGTCTCCTCTCCTCTCCTCTCACATGTACCATCTCATCTCCTCTCACCTTTACAGTCTCCTCTCCTCTCACATGTACCGTCTCCTCTCTTATCACATGTACAGTATCCTCTCTTCTCACATGTACCGTCTCCTCTCTTATAAATCACATGTACAGTGTCCTCTCTTCTCACATGTACCGTCACCTCTCCTCTCCTCTCACATGTACTATCTCATCTCCTTTCACCTTTACAGTCTCATCTCCTCTCACATGTACCGTTACCTCTCCTCTCGCATGTACCGTCTCCTCTCCACTCACATGTACCGTCTCCTCTCATCTCACCTTTACAGTCTCCTCTCCTCTCACATGTACCATCTCCTCTCCTCTCACAGGTACCGTCTCCTCTCCTCTCACATGTACCATTTCCTCCCCACTCACATACACCGTCTTCTGTCCTCTGACTTATACCGTCTCATATGGCGCCCCTATTTATAAAAGAAGGGGTTATACGTCTGTTTTCACTGGCACAGTTCATTGGCATATTGCATCCATAGTGCGTAAATACTAAATAATACACAAACAGAAACCTGTTTACCGGGGAAACGTATTTTTTATAATTACCTGTAAATGAACCATGGGAAAAGACATATTTGTGAATTTGTAATTAGAGAAGACTAAGCGCGAGCAGGATCTCCAATGTTAGCCACCGGCATATACATGGTTTGTAGATATGTGTTATGGCTATGGCGACACAAACAATGTCCGATTGTAATAGCTCGCCATGTAAACCTTTTTATTGCTGAATGTCTGCAATTTACTATCATCATTTTTTACTTTTATCAAGATCTTTACCTTTATGAAATAGGCGTCGCTTTGGAACAATGGATGAATAGGGAACGAGTGTGCATTCTGATATATATTCAATGTTCGCAGATGTGGTTTTTAAAGTGTGTGATGTAAGGAACGAACGTACGTTCTATGTTGTGGTTCTTAATAGAAGCGCCTTTGAATATCCCAAACATAGGTGTGTGTATATATAGGAGACCAAATATGGATTCAAGAACATGAAAATGCTATTATTAAACTACCAAAACGATAATAACAACTAATATGAAAGACTGTGGTGCAGAGGTAGAGCGTCGGCCTCCCGTATCAAAGGACCCTGTTTCGAGTCCCGTGATGAGCGGGTCCTGACTTTGGCATTTTTCCACACAAACGGCGCAAGTACTGGTTAAGTCTCCAGGAAGCAGACATCGAGCGTGCTTTATCTTAGCCGAAGGCTTGTCTCGCAATCGATGTAAAATAAATAAGTTTAAACTAAACTAATTAGACATCTATAGAAAAATGAAATAAAAAACATCTGTGTTGGTTTAGGCTGTGTATCAATGCAGACGGGACTTGAATCAGTATACAGACGTGATCTGCGCAGGGTCCAGAGGAAGGGGGTTCCAGTCTATAACCTATAAGTTAGTCGTAGGAAAAAACTGTGCTTATACTGTTCGTAGGTTATTGTTTGGTACATCTGTTATAGATGACGCGTAGTGAGCAATCAATAGACATCGTAACCAATCTGTTAGCAATACTATTGATACATGTGGGCTGTTTAAAAAAAAATGGCACTTTTGAGTTTTTCAACAATTTATCTTGTATCTGCATAATTGTGTCTTTTAAAAACATGTATTAAAATGTGATTCTATGCCCCGAATAAGACTACCAAATTTGATGGAGAAATCTTTTTCACAAAAAAAAATATGGCAAAAAAACATGCCAAAAATGTAAGGAGTGTAACAAAATAGTGTGACAAATTACAAAAACTTGTCAATTCAAAGCAGTACTGTTTAATAAATACCTACAGCATGAATATAATTTACTCTCTAAATAAATGTTTATTATATTTTCATTAGCTTAATCAAATACTTAACCTATTATTTGTAATCTACAACTTTGAAAATCGCTGTCATATGGCTTGTGCATTAAATAAAAAACAGAGTGCAAATTCCACAATTTTTAAAATAAATATATATAATTACTGTTTGTAATACAACAAACATACATGTATTTGTTAAATGGGTATATTAATATATCGGAATGAAGTGCAGGTCAAGTTTTTGTTGTCATTTTGAGAAGATCTGTTTCTGAAGTAGCCCGAGAGACAATGACTCAATATGGTAAGGAGTGTAACATTTGACATGTAATGTGTCACAATTATGGCACTCGCGATATAAACACAAAAACATATGTATTTCCTGGAAGAGACGGTCTGAGACTAACCACAAGAGACACATACAAGTGCATTTATTGATCGATTGATGAGCACATGGGCAACATATAAATGTAAGGAGTGTAACAAAATATCTGTCAATTTAAAAATGTCATTTCAAGACTAACTAGTTTCTGTGTTCAAGACAACAAGCGATTTAAGAGAAATGAGATGGATACAACTATATCTCAAAAACAAAATAAGATAACTTTTTATCATTTTGTTTTCTTAATTTGTTTTTTACCCAGAAGTTTAAGTATTTTCCGCTTAAAAATAAAAATATTGTCAAACTTACTGTTAAAAATTGTATTTGTATTACCTTAATTTACTTTAGTAATTATAAAAGCTAGACAACAAAACGGTTTTTAATGGAATTATGTTTGAAAATAAAAAAATACGCATTTCTAAGGAAAGGTTCTAAAAATGTTACACTCCTTACATAAATTCAAATATAATTCAAGGTTTGATTGCAACACTGGTTTGAGTCATTTTTTTTTTATATAAATTGATATATAACATGAATCATTGCATCTGCTAATATTTTACCCCACTTATTTTGAAAATTGAAGATATATAATGTATTTATAAGTCAAATTCACAAATATATTTTACTGTTTGCATCTACAACATAATAATAAAGAATAAATGTAAAACATAAAATTGTGTCGGTTTAAAGCGTTGGTAACAGAGTGGCATTTAATTATTGTTATTGTTTCTAATCTTGAAACTGCAAAATATCACGTTATTGAAAGCAGTATATTCCTTTTATCCATTTACATTTTGTCTAAGTATGGTAACAGTAGACAACTGTTTTGATTATATTGTGGTAATTCACAAAATCATGTCAACTCTGTTACCATATCATTAAGTCAATTTGAAAACAAGTTAGGCTCAAATTGTTTTACAAAGTATTACTTTAACTAGAGCTATAAATTAAAAGTATTATCATGATTGATCGATAAAAGACAATTACAAGAATATTTGATGTTATTAAGCTATATCTTTTGTAGAAATGTCCACTCTGTTTCCAAATCACGTCCACTCTGTTACCATATCATTCTTTCAATTTTAAAATAAGATCAAATTGTTAAACACAGTATACTTTAGTTATATATACACATTAAAAGTATTATCATGATTGACCCATTAAATAGACAATAAGAAGAAATTTTGATATTATGTAGCATACTTTTTGCGGAAATGTCTACTCTGTTACAAAATCATGTCCACTCTGTTACTATTTGTATGGTAACATAGTGGACAGTAACAGAGTTGAACTCTTTACCATATAAATAAATTTTTATTTTAAATGACCTCTCCCTTCAATATACAAATTGGTGTTCAAAAGTAAAAATTTAGTTGCACATATTTTAAAAGGAAACAAACTGTGTTAAGTGTATGTTAAACTTCTTTAAAGTAGGTAACAGAGTTGACAATTTTAAAATTTCCCATCTGATTAGCAAACTTTTTACTTTGTTACTTCTCTAGAAAAAGTTTTAAGTTCATCAACTTTACATTGTTTTTATACAACAGAAAGTGAACTTCTGACTAGGGCACAATTATTATTAATTTTTTGTACCAAATAACAAATTTGACAGCTAAAACAAATGAAATTTAAATATCATTGGTTTATATATTAACACTTTCTATACATTTAATGTAAAGTTAATGTTGTTCCTAAACAGTCTCAAAGCATCAGATCTTGTTTTAAGTTGAGGTTATAATAAAAAAAAAATTGAAGTTTCAAAATTTTGAATTTCTACTGCTGACAGTCATTTATTGAAGACCTCTTTTTTTTTTTTAAATTATTAATTTTGCATGTTTTTGACTTAAATCTACAGATTATTATAGTTCATATTTTGTGAAACATAAAAAAGTCATTTAGAACGTTAGAACTTTGCAAATAACAACCAAATTGTGTATATTATTCATTATATACTGCGTACAGAAAAAGGAACAAAATGACCCATGTAAGGAGTGTAACATTTTATATGTTCAGTTTGACAGCTAGAAATTGTTCTAAGTTGTTTATTGGCCCTTTTGAGCAGTACATAATATAGCTGTTTCAATCTGTTATGCAGTATATAAGTTCAGAAATATATTTACAGCACATGCATTATATTAGTCCTATGGTAATAATTTTAAAATCAAACTTCTTGTTAATGATGTTTTTAAAATTTATAAAACATTTTTTTGACAGTTTAAAATGCTAAAATATGTTTATACAGATTGTTATAACGCCATTGCTAAGAACCCAGTTATATCAATGTTAAATATTTAGCTGTAATCACCAAAATAGCAACATGTATGTTTAATGTAAGGAGTGTAACATTTTAAGACAAAATTTTCATTTTTTAAATAAAGGACTACACATGTCAGATCTGGAGATAAATGTCCGAAACTTTCTATGCTTACCTATCAATGACTTATATATGCATTACAAACATTATTAAATATAGATATAACCCAAGTAAAAAAACATAATAATTATAGTATATGTGTGGTTTAGAAAATAGTGCAATTTTTAATGTAAAAAAATGAAATATAATATTATTATGGAAAATACGGCGCTTTTGATTGTCTGTAATTTTAATTTAACATTGCATCTTAGTATAAAAAACAAAGAATACAAGTGACATTATGTATGTTTATGTTTATCAATGTTTTGAAGTTAGTCATATTTCCTTGTTATTTTTGCAGTCTTGTTTGTATTAAACTTACATAAAAATGTCAAAAAATGTTTCCTCCTGTATGTATACCCGACCATTTTTGTAAACTATAATAATAGAACAAAAATATGAAACAAACCAAATTTTGGTAAACATTGATAGAAATTTCGACCATTATGACACATTTGGAACCATTTTTTCTGAAACAGCCCATGTATACATCACATTATTACGTCAGAAGCTACGTAGCTATCTACGTAGTTTCTGACGTCATAATGTGACGTGTACATCAATAATATTCCTCGAATGTAAGGATGTGTACACGCTATAAAGGTGTTTTGATTGTCGTTGACGATCTATTTTAAGTGTATTAACAAACTAAGAGGGATTCATAACTGCTAGGATAAATAAGCAAATGATTGCTTAAAGGTAGGTCTTCTGATTTGTTGTGTTATCCTCCGATGTGAAGTTTATCAACGACGTGTGTTCGCTTTACTGAACATACTGCGAGGTCAAAAGGGGCATATAAATCGTAATAAAAAAACAAATATCCAGGCGTAAATACCAGAAAAAGAGAATACACGAGTTCTTAATGTAAAACACGGTTAGAAAAAGCGTTACACAACATTTTGTCGACGATTCAATTTCGAGTCGACAACAATGGCGGTTGGTAAATTATATTTTTCCACGACCTTCAACTAAATAGGAGAGCATAATTTTATGCTATGCTTAAATCTACAATACTGTCTACAAACTGCAAATTGTGAAAATCAATCTACAAGCCTGTGCTAAATGGGACATTCAATGTGCCACGTGTGACTTAATCCACAATCTGTGCAAACTGTGACTTCAACATACAAACCTGTGCCATAAGATAAACACAATTCAACGGAAAGTCTACCATGTTATGTATGTTTCATGTAAATCATACATACTTCAAACTGTAACATTACTACACAAACCTGTACCCCAAAATATTAAAAACCAGCATATAAGGATGTAAAAGTCTAAGTAAACAAACCAGTGCAGAAGAAGACGGGCTAAAAAAGGAGATTCTCCTTACTTTGGAGCCCAAAAACCATCATAGAGGTATCATCATAAGAGGTATAATTGCGCGATGTATCGTTAATGTATTTATCTAAACAATCCAAAACGAGTGATAATTTTCTAAATGGTGATGTGTTTAAAACAAACAAATCGACACATTTTTAAAAGCTAATATCAAACTATGAATATGTGAAACGTGAAGATTCAGATGAGACTGTGCATAGATACACGGTCTCATCAGGACTGTCACTGTCTGCCTACATGTAATGGATATATGCATACTGATCTTAACGTAAATTTGACCGAATAGTCCAAGCGTACTGCCTTTCTTTAGCTGAAAGATCCTGATCAAACTGCGCAGAGGTACAGAGGTTTATCTGCGTGTTCACTGATCAATCGCACATAACCGAATGTCGTTTTTCTGTGGGGTGGACTCGTCCATAAATTTGGAACTCTCGGTACAAACCGTAGATCAAACAAGAGATCGGTGGAACTGATTAACCCTTCCCCACATACAACAAATATGCAGCAGGCGACTTTGAAAACATATATACATAAACGTGACAGTTAAATTATTTAAAAGAGTTGAAAACATTGTGGCAAAAGAAGAAATTGCTTATTATGAGCAATTTCTCCATTTGTCACAATGTTTTCAAAATTCGCCTGTTGCAAAGGCGTGAAAAGGCGTCTGTATGTGGGGACTGATTAATACTCCGCGAATAGGGTGCTAAGACATGTACGGTTACAGTTACCGAAAATACAGTGTTGTTATCAATTTACAAACACTCATGGGTTTCTCTTACAAAATATCCATTATTTCTATATAAACCTTAATCCCTGCTGAAGGCACCTTAACCCTTTCCCGCATACAACAAAACTGCAGCAGACGGTTTTGAAATTATTTAGTCCAAAATATGGAAACTCTATCATAATTGAAAGATCAATTGATTAATAAAGTTAAAAATATTGTGACAAAAAGAGAAATAATTGCTCATTATGAGAAATTTCTCTTTTTGTCACAATGTTTTCAAAAGTCTGCTTCAAGTGCATCTTTATTGGTTAATACAACAAGGCGGTTCATGTTATGTAGGACTTTAACCCGTTACCACATTTAATCGCTTTCTGACGCCTCTGCAGCAGACGACCTTTGAAGAAGAGTCGCAGATGCAAGATAAATCGATTGCGCAATCCCTTCATTCATAAGGTGTTCGCAAGCACTAGCAACACTCGCATGGCAATTCGCAATACTCGTGAACAATTATTATAATGGATTCGTTTACATTCGCAATGATGGGCAGAAAATTCGTAAGGCTTCAAATTATAGTTGCAAGGATATTCGGGACTGTGTGAGGGCAGCATTACTGACATAAACAAAATTCATTCGCTAAGAAAGAGTAAGGTAGATACGAGCTTAGTGTATGAGTAAATATAGAAAAGATGAGACCATAAAATACCCAGTTAATAAATGAAACAACATGTAAATTGAAATTTCAACGTTTAAGGCTCAAGTGCATTGACAATATGACCCGGGTGTAAACTTATTCTCGTTCAATCTAACTTTCTACATGATATAAATCCAACTTGTTTTGTGTCTTTTTAAACATCATGGCGAGAGTACACTTATTCATGATCCCTGTGTTACAAACCTGTACTAGACACTAATGTTAATACATAAATATAAATATAACTTAAAATAAATATATAAACAAATACGTGGATAAATACACATATAAATACAAAGATAAATAAATAAATAGATAAATAAATTAATAAATAAATAAATAAATTTTGCAAAGGCGACTGTAGAATAGATTCTTCGTTAATGTTCGCTAGTTTCCGTTATATCAACGGAACGTTAGATCATCCAATCAGAATGATCGTAACAGATACGCAACGTTAAATACGCCATGACAGACGTCAATGACGTCACAATTGCCTAGCAATCACTTTTTGATTCACGGCGCTCATCTATTTATTGATTAATTCAAGAATAACAAGTTCAAGATTGTCAAAATGTCAAGTTAAGACAAATATAATGATTGTTCTATTTATTTATCATTAATATATATGTATACTTTTATGAAAACAAGATGTGTTTGTGAAACACTGATGCCCCCCAATGGCAACATCTAGGTCAAAGGTCAAGGTCGCCAGGTCAGAAATGTTGGTACTGACAGAAAGGTCATGTCACAAGGAATACACATGTGAAATATGGTAGCCGTACCTGTTATGGTTCAAAAGTAGTGGTCAAGGTTAAAGTTTTTTTCCAGAATGGCAACATCTAGGTGAAAGGTCAAGGTCGCAAGGTGAAACATTTTGGTACTGACAGAAAGGTCATGTCACAAGGTATACACATGTGAAATATGGTAGCCGTACCTGTTATAGTTCAAAAGTAGTCGTCAAGGTTAAAGTTTTTATCGAGAATGGCAACATCTAGGTCAAAGGTCAAGGTCGCAAGGTGAAAAATGTTGGTACTGACAGAAAGGTCATGTCACAAGGTATACACATGTGAAATATGGTAGCCTTACCTGTTATGGTTCAAAAGTAGTGGGGAAGGTTAAAACAAAAATGAGAATGGCAACATCTAAGTCAAAGGTCAAGGTCGCAAGGTCAAAAATGTTGGTACTGACAGAAAGGTCATGTCACAAGGAATACACATGTGAAATATGGTAGCCGTACCTGTTATGGTTCAAAAGTAATGGCCAAGGTTAAAGTTTTTTTCGAGAATGGCAACATCTAGGTCAAAGGTCAAGGTCGCAAGGTCAAACATTTTGGTACTGACAGAAAGGTAATGTCACAAGGAATACACATGTGAAATATGGTAGCCGTACCTGTTATGGTTCAAAAGTAGTGGTCAAGGTTAAAGTTTTTTTCGTGCAGACAGGCTAAAAACTACATCTAGGTCAAAGGTCAAGGTCGCGAGGTCAAAAAATTTGGTACTGACAGAAAGGTCATGTCACAAGGAATACACATGTGAAATATGGTAGCCGTACCTGTTATGGTTCAAAAGTAGTGGTCAAGGTTAAAGTTTTTTGTGTGCAGACGTGCAGACAGACGTGCAAACGTGCAGACAGGCCAAAAACTATTTGGGGGGGGGGGGGGGGGGGGGGGGGGCATAACAATGTGTTTAAAACAAAAAAAATCAGCGGTATACATGTATAGTGTCTTTTATTCAATAATGGGAAAATGGGAAAATATAAAGGGCTGATTATCCCTTACAGTTTTATAATAACTTATTAAGTCTCGAAGAATATATGCAACTGAAAAATGTGCACAATTGTTTGATTATATTTGTATATATATAAAAGTAGTATTTTATCTATTATATATATTTACATCTATTTATATTGATTTACAGGTTTTGTTGTTGCTTTTTTTCAAATAAATACGATATGAACATAACCCAGGCGAAAAACCATGGTATTCTTCAATGAAAAACCATGGTATTCCATGATATACCATCACTGTACTGCCATGGTCTAGCATTGAAAACCATGTTGTGTTAAATGGCACCATAGTTTATAACCATGGTTGACCATGGTCATCAATATCCATGGTTGACATTGGTCATTGATACATGGTAACCCATGAAATACTATGGTATTCCATGATATACCATCACTGTAAAACTATGGTCTACCATTGAAAACCATGTAATGTTAAATGGCACCATAGTTTATAACCATGGTCATCAATATCCATGGTTAACCATTGAATACCATGGTTGACAAGGGTCACTGATACCCATGATTAACCATGACATACCATGGTTGACCATGAGATACCATGTTTTTTCATTCCCTGTAATGACATGGCTGAATACAATGGTAGAACATGGTTGACCATGAATGTCAATGGTTGTCTGTGGTGAATACATTACAAATTGTTCACAATTACAAAATTAACTGAAAATGACAGGGCCTGGAACTGCATTATAAGGCCTAAAAGTGTTCCAGACAATAAACATGTTACAAGAGTTATCACAAAAGATGATGAATTTCACTATAAATCACTGAATAAAGATTCATTAACATAAGTTTTACCTGTCAAGTGTTTACAAGCCAAGTTGAATACATTGCCATTTCTGAATAAATTCTGTGCTTGTAAATCTTCATTTTATGTTTTTTCTTTCTGCGTTTATCATTAGAATGAGAAGAAAAGTTATTTACAAATCACTAGGTACATAATATTTTATGACAATCCATTATAACCGAGTGTTTTGTGAAAACATTGCCTGAATTTTAACATGTCACATTGTCATCCATTTTGAAAATTTATAATCTAAACTTCCTGTTGTTGTTGCAAAATGTTATTAAATTGGTTCTAGAAGTGTTCTATTTATATAAGTGTCCTTAATAAATGTTGTAGTGATATATTTTTTAAACTTGGCAATTTATCAAACATTATAAAAAACATTATTATTTAAACAAAATGGTTACAAAGTTCTTGCAGTGTAATAGTAGATACAGAACACATTCTGACAAAACTGGCAAATCAACCAGCAGAATAATATGGTTGACTGAGTATGATGATCAATCTTGAGGAAATGGCTAGGATTTATTACCATGGTTGACCATGGTTAACCTTGATGATGACCATGGTTGACCATGGTTAAACTTGATCATGACCATGGTTTACCATGGTTAATATTTGTACGTGACAATGGTTGACCATGGTTCAACCATGGTAATTGACTCGTAAAACCATGGAAAAACATTGCTGTTCATGTTAGTTCATGGTCAACAGTAAAATACCATGGTTTCCATGGTCAACCATGGTGTTCATTTCGCCTGGGAAGGATTCTGTAATGAAGTTAGGTATATTCAAGTAATATAAACTAACACTGGTAACTGCCTGTAACAACAGTTGTGCTTTCTGGTATTTTGCTTCAAGATATTCTTACAATATCCTCAAAACTATGTCAGAACCGCTTAAATGCTACAACTACGTTTTAATTTAAATGCGCATTTCAATTGAATGTTAGTTTATTTCTTTTAGATTATATACAAGTTATAACTATTAATGTTTATACACACATACATGCTTTATTTGGTTGCCTTGTATGTCCGACTAGGAAAGTATCTTAACAACTTTGTCAATCTGGCATTCTTTCTGTAAAAGTATTAGTATGACATATGTTGTCTCTTCAACTGTTTCTCTCCTTTCTCAACTGATACTTTTCTTACATGACTGTCTCCATTTGTTCATCTTCTTTTACCTCTTTATCCGTTCTCTCCACTTCTCAAAATGCACCCTCTCCTTTTATTTATGTATCATCTATTCTAACATGTACCCCTCTTTTTTCACATGATCCGTCTACCCTTCTCTCGTATACATGCGACATCTCCCCTCCACTCTTCTCCACTCACATGAACCGTCTAACCTTTAATCATTTTTCTCATCTGTACAGCATCGTTACGTTTACTCTCTAAGAACATAACAAATGCGATCATTTACTAGCGTCATGATCTCCGACGGTCTATTTTCATACGGTGTGGCACAATAGTAATGGGTAGACATATATAATTATGAGCCACGAAAAAAACAACATTATTGACTATGCTTATAGTATCGACCCTGATCAGCCTAAGCATGCCGCGCAGGCTATATCGGACCGACACTTTTCTCCTCCTGTGGATTTTCTTCATCAGGAATCATTATTCTATACCTATATCCCCCTTAGGCGGAATGTGTCGTTCCGGAGTAGCCTGTGTCGATACATTACGTAAACTCCATAATGTTGGTTTCTCGTGGAACGGCTAAGCAAGCACGTCAGATTAAAATGGGTTCAATTGCACATGTGAAACGTGTGACGATTCAGGTGAGACTGTGCATAGACTCCGTCTCATCAGAAATGTTACTGTATGCCTACATGTAATGCATATGCATACCGTTCTTGATGTAACTTTGAACAATAGTCAAAACGTACTACCTTTCTTTATCTGGACCTTTTACCTTTTATATGGAACAAACTGATGGGTTGCAACAAGACCCGACTTTTTCATACGCGGTTCATATATTTAATGCGTTATAATTATCAGTTTACCGGCGCCCATTAGTATTCTCTTACAAATTATCAACATGTTTCATGTTGTGATACTCATAAACAAAACACGCCATACGTAAAACCGACGTTCGGATGTTTTGATTAAAAAAGGAACGATTGTGATCAATGTGCATACGTAGCAGTCTCCTCTTGGCTGTTACACTTCAAAGAATGACCGTCGAAATTCGGAGGTTTTGAAATTAATGGTAATAACAGTCCAGCTTGCGTTTGATACGCAGATATTAAACCTCTGTACCTCTGCGCAGTTTGATCAGAATCTTCTATGGTATGTAACGACTAGACGGCAAATAGTGAAGAGCCTTATCAAACTGCGTAGAGATACAGAGGTTTATCTGCGTATTCACTGATCAATCGCACATAACCGAATGTCGTTTATCGGTGGCGTGGACTCGTCCATAAACTTGGAACTCTCGGTACAAACCGTCGATCAAACAAGAGATCGGTGGAACTGATTAACCCTTTCCCACATACAACAAATATGCAGACTTTGTATAAAACATCTCTACACATTAGCGTGAAAAAAATCTCCATAAATGACACTTTAAATATTAAAAAGAGTTGAAAACATTGTGGCAAAAGGAGAAATTGCTTATCATGAGCAATTTTTTCATTTGCTAAAATCTTTTCAAAAGTCGTCTGCTGCAAAAGCGATTGTATGATACTCCTCGAATAGGGTTCTAAGTCATGTACGGTAATAGTTACTGAAAATACAGTGTTTTTATCAATTGACAAACACCCAAGGGTTTCTCTTACAAAATATCCATTATTTCTATATAAACCTTACCCTGCTGATTTGGCACCTTAACCCTTCCCCGCATACAACAAAACTGTAGCAGACGGTTTTGAAATTACTAAGTCCAAGCTATGGAAACTCTATCATAATTAAAAGAACAATTGATTAATAAAGTTACAAAAGTGACAAAAGGAGAAATTGCTCATTATGAGAAAATTGTCTCTATTTGTCATTTCTTTTCTTCAAAAGTCTGCTTCAAGTGCATCTTTATAGGTTAATACATCAATGGCGGTTCATGTTATGTATGGCATTAGCCTTTAGCCCGCTACCACATTTAGACGCCTTCTAACGCCTCTGCGGCAGCAAAACATTTTGGTAAATGGAGAAATTGCTCATCATGAGCGGGCGTGTTTTCAAAGTCGTTTGCTGATGATTTGTAAAGTGTGGGAAAATATTAAACTTATACAGCGAATAATATGCAGTCTAACCTCCGTCTGTATTGTTCGCTACTCATTATAATTAGTATATATACAATACAAGTTTATTTACTCATTTATCAGTATATAATAAATTATAGTTCAATCATTAATCAGTGTATAATAAAATATAGATCACTCCTTAATCAGTATATGCGACGACGTATAAAATTAAGTTTCTGAAAATAACTATTTTTAAAATTATTGAGGATAATACCGACTGAAAAGGGGTTTAAACCTTTTCCACATACACCAAATCTGCAGCAGACGACTTTGAAAACATCTCGGCCAAAAAATGGAATATTTCGATAAATAAAAATATTGTAACTGAAATAAGGTGAACACGTGGCAATAGGTTAATTGATATTTTTGCACAATTCACCCTTTTGTCACAATGTTTTCAAAAGTCGTCTGCTGCAGAGGCGTCAGAAAGTGTCTACGTATGGGAAAGGGCTAAACCATAACGGGCACCACAAGTCGACTGGTAATGGCACTGAAGTGCGGTAGTGGGGTAAGTTCTCCATACCTGTCCTGCTAAAATCATGTAACTGTCGTCGTCTTCTTTGATGTTTACAAGTTAGACAACCTCTTTGGAATAGCGTTCATTAAGAAACAAAACACGAACACTATAGACCAAGATTAGACCACGAATGTAAAGGCTGATCTTGGTATACATTGTGTAACGTTATAGAGGTTTGGGTGTTGTCAGAGGGGAAATCCCCTAGGTTATCCTGGTTCTCGATGGAGTCCTGAGCATTGGTTATATGGATCGAGATGTCAGCGCTCTACCAATAAGTCACGGTCTCCTCTCTCCTGTACCGTCGCCTCTCTCATGCACCCTCTCCTCTATCATGCACCATCTCCACTCACCTTTTTTTCCTCACACATATTTTCTCCTCTCTCTTGCACGCTTTCATATTCTCTCCTGCACCCTCTCCTCTACTCTTCCCCGTACCGTCTCATCTCTCCTGCACCGTCTTTTCTCTCTTGCACCCTATCCTCTCTCCTGCACACTCTCCTCTCTCTACTCACCCTTCTTCTCTTCTCTCAAGCACACTCTCCTCTATCCTGCACTCTTCTGTACCGTCTCATCTCTCCTGCATCGTCTTTTCTCTCCTGCACCCTATCCTCTCTCCTGCACACTCTCCTCTCTCTACTCACCCTTCTTCTCTTCTCTCCTGCACCCTCTCATCTCTCCTGCACTCTTCTGTACCGTATCCTCTCTCCTGCACTCTTCTGTACCGTCTCATCTCTCATGCACCTTTGTTTCTCTCCTGCACCCTATCCTCTCTCCTGCACACTCTCCTCTCTCTCCTCACACTTCTTCTCTTCTCTCCTGCACCCTTTCCTCTCTCCTGTACTCTTTCCCCTCTTCCGTACCGTCTCCTCTCCTCTGTCCCGTACCGTCTCCTCTTATCTCTCCTGTACTGTCTCCACTCTCCTGTACCATCTCCTCTCTCCTGTACCGTTTCCTCTATCCTGTACCGTCTCCTATCTCTTGCACACTCTCCTCTCACATGTACTTGTACATGTACCGTTTCATCTCTCCTGCACCGTCTTTGCTCTCCCTCCCGCACCGTCCTGCACCATCTCCTCTCTCCCGTACCATATCATCTCTCCTGCACCATCTCCTCTCGCCCGTACCATATCATCTCTCCTGCACCCTCTCCTCTCTCCTATACCCTCTCCTCTCCTCTATCCCGTACCGTCTCTTCTCCTCTCTCCCGTACCGTATTCTTTCTCCTGTATCCTCTCCTCTTTTCTCATCTGTACTGTCTCCTCTCTCCTGCAGCCTCTTTTCTCTCCTGTACCCTATCCTCTCAAATCTCCCGTACCGTCTCCTCTATTCTGTACCATCTCCTATTTTCTCTCCTGTACCCTCTCCTCTCGCATGTACCCTCTCCTCTCCTTTCTCCCATACCGTCTTCTCTTCTCTCTCCTGTATCTTTGCCTATTCTCTCTCTTGTACCGTCTCCTCTTTTCTCTCCTGTACCGTCTCATTTTCTCTCTCATGTACCGTCTCCTCATCTCTCTCCTGTACCGTCTCCTCTTCTCTCTTCTGTATCCTATCCTCTTTTCACACCTGTACCCTTTCAACTTCTGTCTCATGTTACATCTCATCTTCTCACAACTGTACCAACTCCTCTTTTCACACATTTACTCTCTTCTCTTCTCACACTTGTTACCTCTCCTCTCTCCTAAACCATCTCCTCTTGTATCTCCTGTACTATCTCATCTTCTCTCTCATGTACCCTCTCCTCTTCTCACACGTTCAGTTTCTCCCCTTCTTTTACCTGTACCTTCTCCACTTCTTTCACATGAACCGTCTCCTGTTCTCTCACCTGTACCATCTTCTCTTCTGTCACCTGTACCCTCTCCTCATATCTCACATATCGAGGGCTTGTCGTGAAACGGTTGTAACTTAAAACCTATTTTAAAAACCCTGGTTTAGGGGCAATTTCGACCCTTTTGTAAACAATGCAAATGTAGGTGCCATTGCTCTTGAATGAATAACGGAATGTTCATTGTTTACCAAGAAAAATGATTTAACGCTTATAAAGACTTTATGGCGAGGTGATTAACCTTGGTAAAAAATTACCAATTTTAGTTACAACCGTTTCACGCCAAGCCCTCGATATACTCTCACCTCTTCTCTCATTTTGCCGCTGTGGGTGGATAGCGATAAATAAGAATGGAAACACAGTCTGACCTTTGCTTGAACCATCGGAGTCGTCTTAATTAGTCTGAAAGATAGTAGTCAATGTAACTTTCGAACTCCAGCAAGTGGCGTGGTATTGTTTCCTACATTTTATATTTTTATCTTAAAATAATATAATGTGTGGGACCAATATCATTTGTCCTGTCTGCTGCAATATGACATTAGCTGTTGAAAGTGGTGTTAACTCCAAAAGAAACAGTCTTTTATCACTTACACTTTCTCTCAGACAGGTCACCTTTGCCGTCTGCCCTGCTCTCTCATGTACCTTCTCTTCGCGCATGTACCCTCTTCTCTCGCTTGTACCATATGTGCTTCACTCACCTGTACGTTGTCCTTCTCTATAAACATGTACACTCTCCTCTCACATGTACCCTATATGCTCACCTGTACCTCATGTGCTTCTCTCACCTGTACCCTCTGCTCTGCTCTCACTTGTATCCTCTTCTCTCACCTGTATCTTTTGTTCTTCTCTTACCTGAAATTTCTCTTTTTTCTTTCGCATATATACTATATTCTTTGTTTCACATGTTTCCTTCTATATCTAAATTGTTCTTCAGTCTCTTTTTTCTCTCACAACTTTGATCTCTTATTTCCTCTCACAGCTTTGATAGATCACTTATTTTCTCTAACAGCTTTGATCTCTTATTTTCTCTCACAGCTTTGATCTCTTATTTCCTCTCACAGCTTTGATCTCTTATTTCCCCTAACAGCTTTGATCTCTTATTTCCTCTCACAGCTTTGATCTCTTATTTCCCCTCACACATTAAATCTCATCTTATCTCTCATATCACCTTTACAACTTACATCACTAATCATGTTTTGGGAAAGCCAGGAAATACATGAGTAGGTACACTTGCCGCCGTGATATGAGTATTTGACTGAACAATTATTGAAACGGCGTTAAACACCAATCAGTCAATCAATTAAACTTAGTCATGAACAAATGGGTATTCTAGCATCTCTGTGACAGCATCTACTCTATGGTACATGGGAGCAACATATGTATGGATACATTACAGACTTTCGTCAGAATTTACATATGCATGTCGTCCATATAAAGACCTAAGAATGTACGGATTCATCAGAGAATTCCGCGTAGACAACATGATCCCTAATCACCTGACGTGGCTGCATTGAACACTCTACTTTAACATTTTCCCACATACAATAAATCTGCAGAAGACGACTTTGAACAAATCTTAGCTAAAATGTTGAATAATATTGTTATATGGAAATATGTTATTGAAGAGATTTGAAAACGTTGTGGCAAAAGTTGAAACTGCTCATCGTGAGCAATTTCCCCTTTTGTCAAAACATTTTCCAAAGTCGTCTGATGCAGAGGTGTCAGAAAGCGTCTGTTTGTGAGAACATGTTTACTTCACATTTCAGGGACGACAGTAACGAGTATGACGACATTTATGATTTTGATTATCTGAAAGGTACGTTGTCATGTTGTTTATAACTACAAATGTATATGATTTATCAGTGAAACGAAAGTTTAAACTATTTATGTATTCATTTTAAAAACGGGTTCAACCTCCCCTCTTCTGTTTCACAATGAATGAGTCTGATGAATAATAATATACCATACCCCTCCCCACTACAGAATGTTTGCCACCCTTTATTCAAATCTGTAGGTTATAGATGATTAAAAAGAAGACGATAAAAAAAAACATAATTTTACAGCAACCGATGAAGCGACGTATATACATATATATATATATGGCGAACAGAGAAGACACCGGAGAGGCTGCGCGGAACCCATTCTGGTCGGGATCTGCCTGGTTCGTTAACCCTTTCCACCATACAACAACTATGAAGCAGACGACTTTGAAAACCGCTAGGTAAAACTACTGAACATCGCTACAGAAGTAAGAAAAATTATTGCATGGTTGAAAACATTTGGTCAAAGGTAGATTATTGCTCATTATTAGCAATTTCTCCTTCGTCACAATGTTCTCAAAGGTCGTCTGCTGCAAAGGCATTATAAAGCGTCTTTTTGTGGGAAAGTGTTAAGTCTCGAAGGGCGGTTTTTATGTGACACGACTCTTATCAAACATTTCAGCGGATACTCCTTCTTGGGATCAAGTCCGGCCAAAGGCAAAACCAAAGGCGATAAAGGACAAAGGGGTGAAACTACCCCCGGTCCTGGTCGGCCGAAATATTGTCGCAGAAACCGGTGCTGCCAGAATGGCCACCATCATGGCGAACAGACGGAACCCATATGGTGTGGAGGCTACACGGGATGATGGCGAAAAGGACTGGCATAAAGAAAGACTGAAGCTCAAAGGTACGTATATTAACCATATCGTATAAACATGTAGTAGTACATGTAGTTTAATTATTATCAGTACTAGAAGAATTGCTACCGTTTTCGGCAGATAATATTATTTATGTTTCAATTTATTAATTACATGTTATTTATTCTTTTATATTATTTCTTTCTTTATTAATTTCATTTATTTTTATCATTTTTCATTATTTGTTCATTCATTCATTTATAAATTTTGTATTCCTTTATTTATTTATTCATTTATTTATCCATTAACTTTTCTGTAGATATGATAGCAAATACACACGCTGTTCGTTAACTATGTAGGAGATGGAAATCATTTTATGTCATGTCTAGTCATGTTGTACACTTTATTATAGAATTAGATCTACATGTACCTTTTTAGGTAGGACCTCTTGGCCGGCCTTCTTAAAATATGTTACCCAACCCCCCCCCCCCCCCCCCCCCCCCCCCCCCCCCCCCCCCCCCCACACACACACACACCCTTTCCCACATACAGATATTCTGCAGCACACGACTTTGAAAATGTCTACTAAAATCTCTTTTTGAGCAATTTCTCCTTTTGTCACAATGTTTTCAAAAGTCGTCTGCTGCAGATGCGTAAAAGTATATTAACTAGAACACTGATACGTATAGAAAAATATACCACGGATGTAATGAAAATAAGAAATTCTGCCCTGGAAATGTCACTGTCCCTGTAAATGATGTTTGATACTCTTATAATTTGACAATACTTTTGTGTTAATATTTATGTATTCGCCCTTCTATGTGTTGGACGTCATGATCATGTCTATTTAAAGACGATAGGCATTTGTTTGTCGAATTTGCCAATAGACGTTGTTACTTTGAAACTTTGATAAATAACTTAGAGAATGGTTAGATATATTAGCAATATGTTTAACCCTTTTCCACAATGAAAAATCCTGCAGCAGACGACTTTGAAATTATCAAAGTTCAAAATATAGAAAATCTATACTGGTCCTTTAATCCGGACACAAGCCAATTAGTTGTAATGATAACTGATTGACTGACTAGTTTCAGGATAAATGGACCAGAAGTACTTTGTAACTTATCCAGGAAGCCGTGATTTAACTGAAAAAGTGTCGAAAGCGGCGTAAAACACCAAAGAAATCAATCAATTAATCTATTCGATACAGACTCGTCAATATGCTTAATAAAAGTTAACCCTTTACACATTTCAACCAATTTGTAGCAAAGTTCTAGGCAAAATGTAGAAAATCTCTATAAATTAAATAATAACAATCAACATATCTGCTGCAGACGACTTTGAAAGCTTTTAGTAAAGATATTGAGACTTTCTATGAATGAGAGAACAATGATTGTGTGAAGTTGAAAGCATTGTGGCTCATCATGAGCCATTTCTCCTTTGGCCACAATGTTTTCAAAGAGGAGTCAGAAAGCGTCTGTATGTGGGAAAGGAGTTTAAAACGTGCATGTAAATGAGTCAACCGCGTCTTGTGACTTAGGTTCTTATTGCATATGTATACAGTGAATATATATATATGTGTAGGCTCTTATTGCATTTTCGATCAGTGAATATTGAGTTGAGTCTTTGTATATTCACATTCTCATCAGAGTCTTAACTGTTCGCTTCAATGTTTGCTTGGACCCGGAAAAATTGTTCGGTTGTTAACCGAAACTACCAATTAAATTGCATATTTTAAGTAGCACGCGCTTGAGTTGTTTGGTGTGTTGGGTTAACCAATTCCCACATACAACGAATCTGAAGCATACGACTTTCAAAACATCTGGGCACACATTTGGAAAACCTCTGTAAACGAAAGTATAGTGACTGGATAAAGTTGAACACATTGTGCAGGGTTCGCAATTAGAAGTACTAGCAAGTAGCAAATTTGCTACTTAAAATTGGAACTTTCTACCTGCCAAAAAAGTCAGTAGCAAAAACCCGTTTTCGCTCGATGCTTCTGTTCCTATCTGTGCTTAATTAAGTTAAATTACACACTCTTTAAAGTGCTCAAACAAACAAACTGTCAAGCTGACAGGTTTCCACATAACATTACATCAGAAAAAAAGAACTTGTGTTAGTGGATGCAAGTTAATTATCGAGTTTAAACAAGTAATCGCAGGTCATTAGATACATTAAACTAAAGTTAAAAGCTTGCCTTTGTTATTGTTTATAAATCTGATACCTGAAAGACGAATTTGCTTTCTACTTTCAAAGCAGGTATACATAGCAAGTACTTGCTACCAACCAACACAGTTAACTTCGAACCCTGACATTGTGACACAAAGATAAGGAGGTGTGAACAGCTTCCCACCCCTATCTGTCTTTAATAATACTCTCTACACTAAACTTAGAGTACCCACGATGTAGGGTCATATGGTCGAATAAGGAGTTAAACATATGAAAAGCACACTTAAACTAGCTTTCTGTCTCTATTTTTGATCGTGATAAGTTGCGGATAAGACCCCAAATCGCCAGATGCTGGTCAAAATGTATGAGTTTGATGTGCTGTAAAAGCTAATAATGACCATAGCGTTTCATCAAGATCCTTCGTTATTACACACAATAATTACTTTGTTGACATTAATGTCATTGCCAATGGTACAATAGAAGCGTGACCAGAACACATGGATCCGTATACTAAAATGCTTTAGCCGATCAGTAATTGAGTGACTTTCTAATTCTAAATGAGAAATTATAGGACAAAATTAATTCAATCCTCTCGATAACACTCAAAATTAGTTTAATAGTTTTTCAGAAGGTTTTGCAATCTCGCTACAAACATTCGAGATAAACGCTAATGTTTGTTTCCATCAAACACCGCTGGAATTGCGGAAAACAATCTGTAATAGCAATTTGCAATGCAAAATCGAAGACACCTATATCAGAGATCATATAGAGGTGGTTTTCTTGTAGCATTTCCAGTATTTCTTTTATTGCTAATTCCAATGTTGTAGGTATTCATTAGAATCGTCTTGGCAAGAGAAGTACCTACACTATAAAGTCAATTGAAATATTTCACTTTAAATCTCCCCTGTTCTGGAGCCATTGTTAGACCCTCAGGTGTATATATAAGATCTGAACAACATCACCAATATCCAATGATGCCGTTAACCCTTGCAGACATATTTAGACGCATCTGCAGCAGACGAGTCTTGAAAATACTATAGCAAAAGGAGACATTGCTTACAATGAACAATATCTCCTTTTGCCGCAATGTTTTCAGCTCTATTCAATAATTACACTTCGATTTATAGAGATGTTTCATATTTTTGCCTGGATATTGTCAAAAGTCGTCTGTTGCAGCACATATTAGTTGTATGTGGAAAAGGGTTGAACTGTGGTGTGTACTCCTCGCTGTTTTAACCCTTTCCCTAGATACAACAAGCTGCAGCAAACGACTTGGAAAACATACCCGAACAAAATTGGAAACTCCATTTAAATGAAAGTACAAACATTAAATAGATTTAAATTGCTCGTTTTGAGCAATTTCTTTTTTTGTCGCCAAATTAAAAAAAAAAGCCGTCTGCTGCAGAGGCGTCAGGAAGCGTCTATATGAGGGAAATCGTTAATTAAGAACATATGTTAACATGTTGTTTTCGGGGCAATAAACTCATACACCTGTCTAGTTGTTTTTGTCAGATGAAACACAAATTATAGATTTTACTTAAACGTTCACAAATCAACATATAATTTCACCCAGGGGTTGAGTCAAAAACAGGTTGTTGCTTTGTACAGGTCAATATTGAAGAAAATATTGTTTTAGTTAAATCTTCAAGTGGCTGCTTTATACAAGTTGGCTGCCTGACAGAGGTGACCCGTAGCAGAAGTTTGACTGTATAATTATGTTATTAATAGAATAAATATTATTTAAACCAAGCAGGGAGTTACACATGGAAATAACCAAAATCAAACAAGTGTTGTGAATCCGGACTAACTGGATACGTGTTGAGGGCCAGTATTCACTAAAACTTTCCAATTTCGATTTTCGACTAAATTTAAATTCTGATTATTACCACAATGTTTTCAAAAGGTGGTCTATTATCGAAAAGGGTGGCACTAGGCATTCGCAATTTCATTTTACAATTTAGTCCGATATTTTAGCACGCCCGAAATGGACTAAATATTTAGTCCGAACATGTAAATATTCAGTTCGATTTTCAATTAAGTCGGTTTGGTGAATACGGGCCCTGGTTTGGTTCAATATCTACCTTATACTGAACGATCATTTACTATGTGTTAGGGTAACAATTAAGCAGATTAGTTTCCACCGAATTGGAAATCGTATGTTACTTAAAAGATGTAATTTGATGGGTAAATTCATCAGTTTGTAATTTCCATCAAAACTTGTGAGGGTAACATCTGATAGGTAACATACATTTATACGGAAATAACAATGCAAATATTACTAGATACAAGGGAGTAACCTGGCACAATATCTCTCTTAATACTCAACCAAACCCTATGTTGTAGATACTTAAAATAATCTTCTCACTGAGACGATTCTTTTGGTACAAACAACATACGGTTTGTGTGAATAATAAGGACACACACACTAGAACACACTGAACGTCATATCATTGTTAAGATGAAAGCGATACTAGATAGGAACAATTTAAATACTTATTACCAATTTCCTATTTATAATAGGCCCACGGCAGCCTCAGAAGGAAGTGTACAACGACAAACGTTCGTCCTTGAACCAAAATCCGGGTTTCAACAAGGTCAAACTACCAGAAATACCCCAAAGGATACCAAAGTACAAGGAAATCCTTAATGAAGGAAGGAAAACCGAGGCCGTTGATTACGGGACATCGACCACGATTGATGGTCAACCTCAGTTTCCCGAGGATAAGACTAGGAAGGTGAGTCGTCTTACATTCTACAGACCCTCAAGATAAGGGGCCATTTGTAATGTTTTAACACCCTTATTTGAGTCTCGAACCCCATGTTGTGGGTACTCAAAGGAATCGTCCCAGTGAGACCATTCTTTTTAGTACCTACACAATAAGGTTTGGTTGAGTATTGATGAACATATTTTAGGGAAAAGACCAGTTAACTCTCCCTTATCAAGTCTTCTGTCTCATATAGCCCTGATGACCGCCTCGGTGGTGTAGTTGTAGATCGTTCGTCTCGGGTGCGGAAGGTTCACGGGTTCGATCCCCTGCCGGATCATATTAAATACTTTAAACAGTATTGACTTCCCTTTTTGGCATCAATACATAAATAAGGAAACGGAGGTCCAGACAGTTCTTTTCCCCACAATATCTCTCATATTATCCAACCATTCTCTATGTTTGTAGCACTTAAAAAATCGTCTCGTTGAGACGATTCTTTTGAGTACCCACAACATAGAGTTATCGGATAAAATAAGGATTTTAGAACAAGCAAAACGATCCTTATCTAGAGCTCTGAGGAAACACACTACTTTCAGATTTGGAAAGGTTAAACCGATTGGTACACAAAATGGTTGTCTCTATAGCTTTTTGATTGCTACACCAAATCCAAAAGGGCACAGCCATTATTGCATGTCTTAGAGGCGAAAAGTGTTTGTCCGAGTTAGCCTGTGCGGCATGCTTAAGCTGATCCGGGTCGATACTTTACGCAGAGTCTACAATGTTGGTTTTCTTGTGGGACGGCTCATAGGGTTTAAATACGCAATACAGGAGATATCGCAGGACTAACACTCGAGTACTCCTCCTGGACTAACACTTGAGTACTCCTCCCGGACTGACACTCGAGTACTCCTCCTGGTCTAACACTCGAGTACTCCTCCTGGACTAACACTCGAGTACTCCTCCTGGTCTAACACTCGAGTACTCCTCCTGAACTAACACTCGAGTACTCCTCCTTATCTAGACCGTTGGAGCCTACTTGCAACAAGCGTAATTCGGATCAGGCGGCATGGCTATATATGCAGCCAAAAATTTATCCACGCATATTTACAAAATACTCCAAGGTTGTGTTTCCCATGAACATGGCTTTTGTATCTTATCCACAGGCTCTGCTTTTAACACATGATGCTGTAAACATGATTGAACGAAATCGCAGCCGCCCCTCTGTGTTTGATAAGGACTATCTCACTAAGGAAGAGAAAGCAGCCGCTGCTAAAATTGACATCGACAAGGAACTAGAGAAACTGGTAAGTTCTTTCTATTTTGCAGCATACAACCTTGATAACTTCTTTACACAAATGTTGAAAATGCTTAAAATTGAAGTATAATTTTCGAATAGAGATGAAATCATTATGACGAAAAGAAACACTGCTCGTTTTAAGAGTTGAGAACACTATGGCAAATTGATAAATATCTCTTTTTTAGCATTGCTATCCCGTTGGTTTCAATAGCTACCAGTTACATGACGCAGCGGCGTTTTAAAGCGTCTCTATGATATAAAAGGATTACTTTTTTACTGATAGGCCTACAGACGCGTTTTGAAATTGTGAACATTTCTAAAAAAAAAGTTTAACACGCTTAATATATTTTATTTTTTCAACCCCCATCCCATCAATATGCCGCTGGTGTAGTGGTAGAGCGTCCGCCTCGGGTGCGGGACGTCGCGTGGTCCCCTTATCACCTGATATGGCTCAAAATGTACATTACATGGCCTTTGATTTAGGTTACATTATAAGTTCCCCAGCGCCATTTATCGGAGGATAACGCAATACCCCATTGTCAACTGCACGACTCAACATGTACATTATTTGACCTGTGTTTTAGGCAACTTTAAAAGTTCCCCAGCCCTCATTACCACAAATGAAGTGCCATTTAACGGGGGATAACGCAATATCCCCAGTGTTGCCGGCAATACTGAAAATAACTATCTAATGCCTGTTTTTAGGCTACTTTAAAGGCCCCAAGCCCCCTTTAGCACAAATGAACCCCCCCTCCCACCGTCCGAACAAATGAAAAATGAAGTGACATTTATCGGGGGATAATGTAAGACCCCTTATCGCCAGACACAGCTTACAATGAACATATAATGCACTGTGTTTTAGGCTTCTTTAAAAGTTCCCAAGCCCCCATCCGCACCAAAGCCAGTGGACAATGCGGGTTTCTTCAGGGGGCGCCGCCGGGTACGATACAAGGATACCGTGGAGGAAGTCCCCTTCAATCTTCATGAGGATATGGAACGAAAGTTCGGACTGGACAAACTACCAAAGGTAAGTTGTTGTTATCATTGTTTCACCCTTTCCCACTATCAACAAATCTGCAGAAGACGACTTTAAAAGCATTCAGTTTTCTATGAATGAGAGAACAATGATTGTGTGAAGTTGAAACCATTGTGACAAAAGGAGAAATTGCTATCAATCTCTGAGGACATGATACGAAAGTTCAAAACCAAAGGTAAGTTATAAATGTCACGGTTTAACCATTTCTCACATACACATTGTGGCAAATATTTGCTCATAATGGGCAATTTCTCCACTCACCACAATGTTTCAACTCTTTTCAATAATTACACTTTCATAAATAGAGATTTTCTTTAAGTTTTGCTTAGAATGTTTTCGTCTGCTGCAGAATTGTTGTATGTTTGATTTGGTTAACAATATTTATACTGTATAGACATTTAGCTCTGCTGCAATACAAAATATTGGCGTTTTAACACTATAGTTATACACATACAACAAATCTGCAGCATTCGTTTGAAATTAGCTAGGCAGAAAATCAAATCACTACTTATGAAGGTATAACTACGGGAAAAGGTTGTAAACATTTGGCAAAATGAGAAATTGTTCGTCTTGTCAAAGCAGGCGAATTTGAAAACATCTAGACACAATTGTGAAAAATCTCTGTAACTGAAGAATTACTTATATAATAAGGTTTGAAACCTTTTGACACAAGGAGAAATTGCTGAATAAGAGCAATTTCTCCTTTTGTCACAATCGTTTCTAAGGTCGTCTTCTGCAGAGTCGTCTGAATGTGTCTGTGCGTGTGGGACAGGGTTTACACATGCCAATGTCTAACTAAATCCATCTACATGTATATTTGCATAATTGTCTTTTAGTTCTACTGATCAATGTCTGGACTTTTTTTCAGGCAACTCTCCTCTATTCTTACTATAACTTTTCTCCCGTCTATACTATCCTCCATCTTGCTATCTTCCCCTCTTTAGCCACCAAGAGATATACCAAACAGGACACCACTCCCACCTTTGTCCGACAGCCCTCTGCCTCAAAGGCGCCGCAGTATCAGATTCGTAGAAAATACCGAGCTCAACCACGCCGTGTCCGTCCACAACGACCCTAAACCTTACTACAAGGCAAGACCCAACACACCGTCCTGCATCGATTATGAGAAAGAGGTCAACGAGGCTGTCATTGCACAGAAAAAGTTCGATGAAATCAACCTGGCACTGAAGAGTAACCAGGCCAATGGTTTTAATGTGGATGAGTACCGGTCTACCCTGGACGCCATATTAGAATCCCCAGAAGGGTCTCCAATCGGTACCAGGGCAATGACCGCTGCTCGGATGCATAAAAACGAGGCCGGATGCTCTACACCAACCCAGCCAAACCTACCACCACTTCTGCCACAACTGAGAGCCGAACCAATGGCCCAATGGAACGGCGATGTGTCCAGAAGAGGTGTTGGTTTCAAATCCAAGTTGATTAAGGAAGACACCCAAAAAAAAGATATCAACGCCAATCTGCCGGAGAAGATTCGAAGGCAGATGGCTAGATATTTTCACTAAATTCCATCGCTCCATTTCACGCCTTTTTTTTTATATCGCATACTGATTTCTGGTTTCATATATTTCGGATTTTTTATTTTCGGTCTTGCGTGAAATGTTCGGAAAGTTTACAAAATGTTTTGCAGATTTTTTTGCGGGGCTTGATTTCTCTCGATAAAATGAAATGTGTGCGATATCATTTCACTCTCAACTAACGAATATGACATAATAACTATTTGTGAGATACATCAGAGCTCTAGATAAGGGGAGTTGAGGGGAATAAACATGCTTTACAAACAAAACATGAAAAGACGCGTTGCACTAGGAACAAGTACACACATGTTATAAACGAAACAGGAACACAGACATTACAAGGAAAACAAACATTACAAACGAAACAAGAAAACTGACGTTACATATGAAACAAGAAAACAGACATTACAAGCTAAACAAGTTAAGACGATACACACGACCTAAACATAAATTACATACGAAACAACTAGATAAACATTACATACGAAATAAGTAAACACACGTTACAAGAAACAAGTCACATACGCTATACATGAAATAAGAAAACATACGTTACAAACGAAACAAGTAAACATAATTTACACACGAAGCAAGAAAACAGACTTTAGCCAAGAAACAAGAAGCCCCAAAGCAAGACAGGGACAAATGTCAAGACATCGAAAGAAGAATACTCTCAAACCAACAATATAAAAGCAGAACAAAGGATGAGCAGTCTATGAAACACGTCAATGTTAGAGGCTATTGTTGGTACTTTTAGAAATCTGATAATTTACTCTCATGGTCCTAGGCCGCACCGTAGGATATATCATATTACAAAGTTGCATACTATATAATTTTTTATTATTGTTTTATGACCACTCGCGGTCTAAAACTAAATATTTGTGTAAAGTATCACTCAATGTTAAGCTTTCGGTCTGACGCCCTTCTTCAGGAACTTTAAATTCGATTACCTCAAAAGCATGTATGGTAGCTAGTTCAATACTGAACTGGTATTAAATTGCGGGAATTGCCCGTAAATTAATACCAAGACAAAGACAGTATTAAACTTGCGGGATATAATGCCACGCCAGAGGTTACATTTTAAAACCAATTCAAATAATGATAATATTCCACTAATTTCTAGCCTTATATACACTAAGTTAATACTAGGACAAAGACAGTATGGTAACCTCTGACGCGGCATTATATCCCGTACGTTAATACCAAGACAACGACAGTATGGTAACCTCTGGCGTGGCTTTACATCCCGTAAGTACCAAGACAAAGACAGTATGGTAACCTCTAGCGCGGCATTATAGCCCGTAAGTTGATACCAAGACAACGACAGTATGGTAACCTCTGGCGTGGCTTTACATCCCGTAAGTACCAAGACAAAGACAGTATGGTAACCCCTGGCGCGGCATTATAGCCCGTAAGTTGATACCAAGACAACGACAGTATAGTAACCTCTGGCGCGGCTTAACATCCCGTAAGTTATTACCAAGACAAAGACAGTATTAACGGACGGGATATGATGCCGCGTCAGAGGTTACCATACTGTCTTTGTCCTGGTATTAATTTAGTGTATATAAGGCTAGAAATTAGTGGAATATTATCATTATTTGAATTGGTTTTAAAATGTACCCTCTGGCGTGGCATTATATCTCGCAAGTTAATACTGTCTTTGTCTTGGTATTAACTTACGGGCAATTCCCGCAATTTAATACCAGTTCAGTATTGAACTAGCTACCATACATGCTTTTGAGGTAATCGAATTTAAAGTTCCTGAAGAAGGGCGTCAGACCGAAAGCTTAAAATTGAGTGATACTTTACACAAATATTTAGTTTTAGACCGCGAGTGGTCATAAAATAATAATAAAAAGTTATATAGTATGCAACTTGGTAATATGATATCCTACGGTGCGGCCTAGGACCATGAGAGTAAATTATCAGATTTCTAAAAGTACCAACAATAGCCTCTAACATTGACGGGTTTCATAGACTGCTCATCTTTCGTTCTGCTTTTATATTGTTGGTTTGAGACTATTCTTCTTTCGATGTCTTGACTTTTTTCCCTGTCTTGATTTGGGGCTTCTTGTTTCTTGGTTAACGTCTGTTTTCTTACTTTGTGTGTAAATTATGTTAACTTGTCTCGTTAGTAACGTATGTTTTCTTATTTCATGTATAACGTATGTGACTTGTTTCTTGTAACGTGTGTTTACTTATTTCGTATGTAATGTTTATCTAGTTGTTTCGTATTTAATTTATGTTTAGGTCGTGAGTATCGTCTTTACTTGCTTAGCATGTAATGTCTATTTTCTTGTTTCATGTGTAACGTCAGTTTTCTTGTTTCGTTTGGAATGTTTGTTTTCCTTGTAATGTCTGTGTTCCTGTTTCGTTTATAACATGTGTGTACTTGTTCCTAGTGTAACGCGTCTTTTCATGTTTTGTTTGTAACGCATGTTTATTCCCCTTAACCCCCCTTATCTAGAGCTCTAATGTATCTTACAAATAGTTATTGTGTCAAAATTGTGTCAAAATTGAATATTTAAGAAGGTGTTTTGGGTGACTTCTAATTCAACGGACACTACAGTGTTTACATAAATGAGTTCAATTTTTCGAACTTCTCAAGTCTTTCGTTTATTACTATACATTTCGTAATGTTATGTCCTTATGGGGGTGTGACTTCCGATTGTATGCTATGTCTATTGCAGCCAATTACATTCACGTATTGAACGGGAAATCTTAATTTACATGATTTCAACGTTGGCGACGATGTTCATATAACATTATCGCGTTTTCAACAATTTCAATTTTAAAGAAACCTGTAAATTATTGGTGCGTTTAATGAAGGTTAAGATGAAACTATAGGTCATCATGGAGGTCATCAAAGGTTCTTCAAGAAGTCATCATATTGTCGTTAAAAAGCTCATGTTGGAGCTGATGTCGGAGACAGTAGGACAATCTAAATAATAACCAGCCCTTTAAGTTCTACAAGTGGATATGCAAAAGAAGAAACTAAAGATCAATGGGGGGGTGGGTCTGTAATTTGTAATATGTTCTGTATTATTATCTTGTTTTCTTGCTCTTTTATATAAATTTACACGGCTTTTTTTGTGTTGAATAATATCATTTTGACTGCACTTTTTTGCTGTTGTTATTCTCTATAACGTTGTCATTATTATGGTATTTTACGCCACTTTCAACCGTATACCAGTCATATCACGGCAATACCTTGAAATATTACCAGTACTACTTGTAATGTTATGCTGACATCAGGGCATCAGTCGTAATGCCATCCCGGCAATCCTGAGAGCGAAGCGGGGATGCAATTATTACCAAGAATTTGATATAGCTCGAACAGGGATCGAACTAGTTATTACCTGTACAACTGGGTTAGTTAACTATATCACCAATTTCCATGCAAACCACCAACTCGAGGGCCTAGATCGGAAGTAATTATTTCTCTAGCTATTGGTTTAAGTCGAATAACTAACTTGATTATGAAACATGGCTGCTGGATTCTGACGTTAAAACACATCTCTGCATGAGGTAGGCTATGGATTAAACAACAGCCAGACACATCACAACAAGCGGGTACCAATTCACATCTTAATTCATCAAGCTCTAGAACGACAGTCACTTGTACACATTGCATGATGTAATTCATCCTTATTCCGCTGAATTGCAACAATTTGTATCACGGTCTTTCGGTTTTGAAAAGTCCTAGCGCGTCTATTAAACAGTATTTTCTTGAACTTGTTTGCTTAGAAGCGAATTGTGCGGATTAAGATTAGACTACACGAATGTGAAGACTGATTATGGTCAATATCTTGATCAAATGTTGATTAAAGCCGTGGGTGTAAAACATGATGAGCACGCATTGTTTAAAGACGCGTATAACGAGTTCAGCATTAAGGCAGTTACATCTTTTTCAGTTATATCAAGACGGCTGTACGCATGTTCACGCTGAGTATGACATGGCTTTAGTTCAGTAACATCAGTATTCTATGACAACTATCTCTCCGAGCAAGTAGTGATCGACTGGATTGGTTTATTGAAACTCAACGCCATTTTCAGCGGTATTTCGGTTAAATAACAGCACCTCGTTCACATTGCGGGAGTTTTCCTGATATTTGTTTCACATGTACTCAACAAACTATAACCTTGGTTAGATTCAGTCAACATTAAAAGACAACAAGATGCGATTTTAAAACGTGATCACCGAATTTTAAAATAAACAAAGTATCCAGGATCTCCAGGAGAGAAGATCACACTTGAAACAGCGTTAACCCGATGCAGCCGTTTATAGACACATTTGCAGCAGATGGTTGCATGGTTGGAATAGGAGGGAAACGAGCAAACGCCCTGTTTTTACAATGATTTTAACTCCATATCAAGTCTCTGCTTCCACGTTTAATTTGTTTTCGTCGTGTGTGTTCAGAGCAGACGGTTCTAAACATTACAAACTACAATGTTGAAAGGCGACAGTTATAATTTAGGTTTGGTTGTCATGATAGATAACTTTTCAATCATTTCTGTTCTGAATTACATCTTCGTCTCAAATATGTCAGGATGTCAAATGCCATACATGTACCAAATACACATTTGACCATTTTGGTTAAACTTGTTAGCTTCAATTTATCCTCTGACTATTTTCCCATATATAACAACCTTGTGACCACTCTACATTGAACATCATTTGACCGATCTTAACCAACCTTGGTTTACAGTTAGTATTTGGCAAGGTCTAGAAGCCTATTTATTTTCAAGGTCATCTACGGTCAAGGTCAAGATCAAAATTGGACTTGGGACTATTTTCCCATATAACAACCTTGTGACCACTCTACATTCAACATCATTTGACCGATCTTAACCAAACTTGCCATACAGTTAGTATATAGCAAGGTATAGAAGCCTATTCATTTTCAAGGTCATAAGGTCAAGGTCAAGGTTATAATTGGACTTTTCCGTCCGTAACAACCTTGTGACCACTCTACACTGAACATCCTCTGACCGATCTTAACCAAACTTGCCATACAGTTAGTATATGGCAAGGTCTAGAAGCCTATTGATTGCGTGGTCAAGGACAAATTATACTTAGTTCTCTGACCAGTACATAACATTAATAACAATTTGATAAAGGCAAGGACAAATAACATTATTTTTCTGGTACATAACATTAATATCCAGGTCATTGGCCATATTTTTAGCCATATTTTTAAATTTAATACCGAGGGGATGCATCCACTTTGCGGTGCCCTTGTTTTCATTTACATGTATATCATTTAACATTTGTTTGAGTATTGCCTTTATGTATTTGCGTTCGTCTGTTCTCTCGATTTTTAACCAGTATTTATTTATCAAAGAAAGGCGTTGTCACTTCAAATTCACTGTATATAAAATTATTAGGAGTCTGACTTTTGACGTGTAGTAGTTGCTTACAAAATCTAGTATGCAGCTTTTCTGCGTGTTATAGCCTCATTGAAGCCCCATACCTTGACCCCGTACTGTTAGATATTGTTTAAATGCAAAAATTGCTTTTAAAACTTGCCCTCCTATATAGTCAAAAGTTTGTTGAAAGGACCCTCTTGAAGAAAATGATATGCCTAAATATGTAAATTGTTTCACTATTTCTAATGGATTACCGTTGTATTTAAAAACTACTTTTTTCGATATTTTTCCATTTTTAGCTCTACTTGCCAAAGGCCAGAAGGGCTTATGTCGTGGCGATTTGTCCGTCGTCCGTGCGCGTGCGTGCCTGCGTGCGTGCCTGCGTCCGTCCGTAAACAATTTCTTGTTAACACGATACAGTCTTCACTTTTGATTGTATCTCAACCAAACTTATACAGTAGTTAGATATCCATGAGAGCTCGGTTCCTTTCGAAAACCAGCCAGATGTGCCATGGATGCATGACTGGATTATGGCCCTTGAAATGGTCAAAATTGCTATAATAGAGCTTGTTAACACGATACAGTCTTTATTTTTTATTGTATCTCAACCAAACTTATACAGTAGTTAGATATCCATGAGAGCTTGATTCCTTTCGAAAACAAGCCAGATCCGCCCCAAACATGACTGAATTATGGCCCTTGAAATTGTCAAAATTGCTATAATAGGGCTTGTTAACATGATACAGTCCTTATTGTTGATTGTATCTCAATCAAACTTATACAGTAGTTAGATATCCATGAGAGTTTGGTTCATTTCTAAAAAACGGCCAGATCTACCAATGCATGGCTGGATTATGGCCCTTGAAATTGGTAAAATTGCTATAATACAGCTTGTGAACACAATAGAGCTTCCATTTACTATCTGATCTTCACCAAACTTAGATGGTATTTGAATATTGATGACATATTGGTTCCTTTTGAAACAAGCCAGATCAATGCCAGTAGAGCATAGGACCTCGTGGGCCTCTTGTTTCTAAATATCATGACGTTTATTTTCTTTACCTTTACTGATAATTTCCATTTTTCGCAATAACTAAAACGTATTTCAAGACCACTTTGTAAACTGCACTCGCTTTCTACAAACAAAACTATATCGTCCGCGTATAGTAGTAAATACAATTTCAACGTGCCCATATCCACGCCGTCAAATTCATTTAGAGACATGTCGTCCTCTAAATCATTTACATACATGTATTACAAAAATAAATGGTGACATACAGTCCCCCTGTGGCGCTTTAATGAAACAACTGAAACTTTCACGTAAGTATTTTACCATTGACTTGATGTTTAAAAAAACAAATGAAATCCTGGAGCAAAATGGTGCATTCTGGTGACTTATGAGGGTGTTTTCAAAATGTTGAGGAAAGGCTTTCTTAGGTCATATTTAAAAATAAAATTTCATCAATTTTAGCAGTAAAATCCTACCAAGAAGTAATGAGTTATAAAAAAGATGTGCTGAGAGGTCCATAATTTCTTGCTAAGATTTGGTCTGTGCAAATTGAAAAACGCTTTGTTGATGTATTGTCTACACCATCATTGTAATGTTGTTTATCATAAATTTATGCAATTATTCCCTTTTTTCTAATATTTTTTAATCAAAATGTGTGTCTCAGTGTTGTGTTCTTCAGCAGTTTGACAGAAATAAAGCCTAAATCTGAAATTGTGTCAATGTGTTACTCTGTGATTTGACCTCTCATAAAAAAAGCACGGAAAGGGACAAGTTTTGTCATTATTATTTAAGACGGACATTATATACTAGAATAGCCAACTGGCTATCATTTGAAAAAGTGAAAAAAAATCCCAATGTTGTAGGTATTCATTAGAATCGTCTTGGCAAGAGAAGAACCTGCACTATAAAGTCAATTGAAATATTTCACTGTAAATCTCCCCCGATCTGGAGCCATTGTTAGACCCTCAGGTGTATCTAATACCCCATGATGCCGTTAACCCTTGCAGACATATTTAGACGCATCTGCAGCAGACGACTCTTGAAAATAATATAGCAAAAGGAGACATTGCTCACAATGAACAATATATCCTTTTGCCACAATGTTTTCAGCTCTATTCAATAATTACACTTCGATTTATAGAGATGTTTCATATTTTTGCCTTGATATTGTCAAAAGTCGTCTGCTGCAGCACATATTAGTTGTATGTGGAAAAGGGTTGAACTGTCGTGTGTACTCCTCCCTGTTTTAACCCTTTCCCTAGATACACCAAGGTGCACCAGACGACTTGGAAAACATACCCGAACAAAATTGGAAACTCCATTTAAATGAAAGTACAAAAAATAAAAAGATTTAAATTGCTCGTCTTGAGCAATTTCTTCTTTTGTCGCCAAATTTTCTAAAAAGCCGTCTGCTGCAGAGGCGTCATGAAGCGTCTATATGAGGGAAATAGTTAATTAAGTAACACATGTTAACATGTTGTTTCGGGGCAATAAACTCATACACCTGTCTAGTTGTTTTTGTCAGATGAAACACAACGTATTCTACTATAACGTTCTCATATCAACATATATACAGGTTATTTCCATTTGTAACTCCCTGCTTGGTCTAATTAACATTTATTCTATTAATAACATTATTATACAGTCAAACTTCTGCTACCGACCACCTCTGTCAGGCAGCCAACTTGTATAAAGCAGATTCTTGAAGATTTAAGTAAAACAATATTTTCTTCAATATTGACCTGTACTAAGCAACAACCTGTTTTTGACTCAACCCCTGGGGGAAAATTATGCTTAAGACAAGTTTGACTGTAAACGCATTTCCAAAATAAAACAAGTGTTGTGAATCTGGACTAACTGGATACTTGTCGAGGGCCAGTATTCACACAAACTTTCCAATTTCGATTTTCGACTTAATCTAAATCTGATAATTACCACAATATTTTCAAAAAGTGGTCTATTATCGAAACGGGTGACACTGGGCAGTTGCAATTTTATTTTACAATTTAGTCCGATATTTTAGCGCGCCCGAAGTTTACTAAATATTTAGTCCGAACATCTAAATATTCAATTCGATTTTCTGAACGATCATTTACTATGTGTTAGGGTAACAATTAAGCAGATCAGTTTCCACCGAATTGGAAATCGTATGTTACTTAAAAGATGTAATTTGATGGGTAAATTCGATAGTTGTTACGCTGACAAGTTCATCAGTTTGTTATTTCAATCCAAAACTTGTGAGGGTAACATCTACTAGGTAACATACATGTATACGGAAGTAACAATGCAACTATTACTAGATACGAGGGAGTAACCTGGCATTTTCCCCACAATATCTCAACCAAACCCTATGTTGTAGATACTCAAAATAATACTCTCACTGAGACGATTATTTTGGTACCCACATCATAGGGTTTGTGTGAATAATAAGGACACAAACATTAGAACACACTGAACGTCATATCATTGTTGAGGTGAAAGCGATACTAGATAGAAACAATTTAAATACTTATTACCAATTTCCTATTTATAATAGGCCCACGGCAGCCTCAGAAGGAAGTGTACAAAGACAAACGTTCGTCCTTGAACCGAAATCAGGGTTTCGACAAGGTCAAACTACCAGAAATACCCCCAAAGGAACCCAAACTACAAGGAAATCCTTAATGAAGGAAAGAGAACCCCTTTCCGCGGGGTCGACAACGACCCTTCCGTGACCTATCGATTCGAGCCCAAGGCCGCTGATTACGGGACATCGACCACGATTGACGGTCAACCTCAGTTTCCCGACCGCCGACCGCTTAGACTGAGGGACGGTGAAGTGGTGTTGAACGTAGAGGGTGACTATGAGAGACTGTTGAACGAGACCCCCCGAGGATAAGACTAGGAAGGTGAGTCGTCTTACATTCTACAGACCCTCAAGATAAGGGGCCATTTATAATGGTCTAACACCCTTATTTGAGTCTCGAACCCTATGTTGTGGGTACTCAAATGAATTGTCCCAGTGAGACTATTAGTTTGAGTACCTACAAAATAGGGTTTGGTTGAGTATTAATAAACATATTGTGGGGAAAAGACCAGTTAACTCTCCCTTATCTAGTCTTCTGACTCTTTACAGCCCTGATGACCGCCTCGATGGTGTAGTGGTAGAGCGTCCGCCTCGGATGCGGAAGATTTGCGGGTACGATCCCCTTCCGGGTCATATTAAACAAAATATTAAAATCCCATTGAACGGGGGATAGCGCAAGACCCCATTGCCGCCTGCACTGCTCAACATGTACATTTATGGCCTTTGTTTTCGGCTACATTAAAACTTCCCCAGCCCCTATTAGCACAGACATGAATTTAACGAGGGATAGCGCAAGACCCCATTGTCGCATGTACGCCTGTACGACTCAACATGTACACTGTATTTCCTGTGTGTTTAGGTTACATTAAAACTTCCCCCAGACCCTCATTAGCACAAATGAAGTGCCATTTATCGGGGGATAACGCAAGACCCCATTGTCGCCTGCACGACTCAACATGTACATTATTTCACCTGTGTTTTAGCCACCTTAAAAAGGTCCCCAGCACACGACTGAAAAATAACATATAATGACCTATGCTTTATGCTACCATAAAAGCCCCCAACCCCCCGTCAGAACAAATGATGTGCCATTTATCGGGGGGATAATGTAAGACCCCTTATCGCAAGACACAGCTTACAATGAACATATAATGCACTGTGTTTTAGGCTTCTTTAAAAGTTCCCAAGCCCCCATCCGCACCAAAGCCAGTGGACAATCCGGGTTTCTCCAGGGGGCGCCGCCGGGTACGATACAAGGATAACGTGGAGGAAGTCCCGTTCAATCTCCATGAGGATATGGAACGAAAGTTCGGACTGGACAAACTACCAAAGGTAAGTTGTTGTTATCATTGTTTCACCCTTTCCCACTATCAACAAATCTGCAGAAGACGACATTGAAAGCATTTAGTTTTCTATGAATGAGAGAACAATGATTGTGTGAAGTTGAAACCATTGTGACAAAGGGGAAAATGCTATCAATCTCTGAGGACATGATACGAAAGTTCAAAATCAAAGGTAAGTTATAAATGTCACGGTTTAACCATTTCTCACATACACATTGTGGCAAATATTTGCTCATAATGGGCAATTTCTCCATTCACCATAATGTTTCAACTCTATTCAATAATTACACTTTCATAAATAGAGATTTTCTTTAAGTTTTGCTTAGAATGTTTTGTCTGCTGCAGAATAGTTGTATGTTTGATTTGGTTAACAATATTTATACTGTATAGACATTTAGCTCTGCTGCAATACAAAATATTGGCGTTTTAACACTTTACACATACAAAAAAATCTGCAGAATTCGTTTGAAATTAGCTAGGCAGAAAATAAAATCTCTACTTATGAAGGTATAACTACGGAAAAAGGTTGAAAACATTTGGCAAAATGAGAAATTGTTCGTTTTGTCAATGCAGGCGAATTTGAAAACATCTAGAAAAAATAGTGAAAAACTCTGTAACTGAAAGATTAATTATTGAATAAGGTTTGAAACATTCTGTCAAAAAGAGAAATTAGAGGAAACATTTGGCAACATGTGAAACTGTTCGTCTTGTCAAAGCAGGCGAATTTGAAAACATCTAGACACAATTGTGAAAAAACCTCTGTAACTGAAAGATTAATTATTGAATAAGGTTTGAAAGATTCTGACAAGAGGAAATATTGCTCAATAAGAGCAAAATCTCCTTTTGTCATAATAGTTTCTAAGGTCGACTTCTGCAGAGTCGTCTGAATGTGTATGTGCGTGTGGGACAGGGTTTAAACATGCCAATGTCTAACTAAATCCATCTACATGTATGTTTACATAATTATCGTTTAGTTCTACTGATCAATGTCTGGTTTTTATTTCAGGCAAAATACCGAGCTCAACCACGCCGTGTCCGTCCACAACGACCCTAAACCTTACTACAAGGCAAGACCCAATACTCCGTTCTGCATCGATTATGAGAAAGAGGTCAACGAGGCTGTCATTGCATATATTTCGGATTTTTTTTTTCGGTCTTGCGTGAAATGTTCGGAAAGTTTACAAAATGTTTTGCAGATTTTTTTGCGGGGCTTGCTTTCTCTTGATAAAATGAAATGTTTGCGATATCATTTCACTCTCAACTAACGAATATGACATAATAACTATTTGTGAGATACATCAGAGCTCTAGATAAGGGGAATTGAGGGGGAAAAACATGCGTTACAAACAAAACATGAAAAGACGCGTTGCACTAGGAACAAGTACACACATGTTATAAACGAAACAGGAACACAGACATTACAAGGAAAACAAACATTACAAACGAAACAAGAAAACTGACGTTACATATGAAACAAGAAAACCGACATTACAAGCTAAACAAGTTAAGACGATACACACGACCTAAACATAAATTACATACGAAACAACTAGATAAACATTACATACGAAAAAAGTAAATACACATTATAAGAAACAAGTCACATACGTTATACATGAAATAAGAAAACATACGTTACAAACGAAACAAGTAAACATAATTTACACACGAAGCAATAAAACAGACATTAACCAAGAAACAAGAAGCCCCAAGCAAGACAGGGAAAAAACTCAAGACATCGAAAGAAGAATACTCTCAAACCAACATTATAAAAGCAGAACAAAAGATGAGCAGATGCAAAAGTTCGATGAAATCAACCTGGCACTAAATAGTAACCAGGACAGAGAAAGAGGTCAACGAGGCTGTCATTGCACAGAAAAAGTTCGATGAAATCAACCTGGCACTGAAGAATAACCAGGACAATGGTTTTAATGCGGATGAGTACCGGTCTACCCTGGACGCCATATTGGAATCCTTAGAAGGGTCCCCAATCGATACCAGGGCAATGACCGCTGCTCTGATGCATAAAAACGAGGCCGGATACTCTACACCAACCCAGCCAATCCTACCAGCACTTCTGCCACAACTGAGAGCCGAACCAATGGCCCAATGGAACGGCGATGTGTCCAGAAGAGGAGTTGGTTTCAAGTCCAAGTTGAACAAGGAAGACACCCAAACAAAAGATATCAACGCCAATCTGCCGGAGAAGATTCGAAGGCAGATGGGTAGATATTTTCACTAAATTGCATGGCTCCATTTCACGCCTTTTTTTTTTATATCGCATACTAATCTCTGGTTACATATATTTCGGATTTTTTTTTTCGGTCTTGCGTGAAATGTTCGGAAAGTTTACAAAATGTTTTGCAGATTTTTTTGCGGGGCTTGCTTTCTCTTGATAAAATGAAATGTTTGCGATATCATTTCACTCTCAACTAACGAATATGACATAATAACTATTTGTGAGATACATCAGAGCTCTAGATACGGGGAGTTGAGGGGAAAAAACATGCGTTACAAACAAAACATGAAAAGACGCGTTGCACTAGGAACAAGTACACACATGTTATAAACGAAACAGGAACACAGACATTACAAGGAAAACAAACATTACAAACGAAACAAGAAAACTGACGTTACATATGAAACAAGAAAACCGACATTACAAGCTAAACAAGTTAAGACGATACACACGACCTAAACATAAATTACATACGAAACAACTAGATAAACATTACATACGAAAAAAGTAAATACACATTATAAGAAACAAGTCACATACGTTATACATGAAATAAGAAAACATACGTTACAAACGAAACAAGTAAACATAATTTACACACGAAGCAATAAAACAGACATTAACCAAGAAACAAGAAGCCCCAAGCAAGACAGGGAAAAAACTCAAGACATCGAAAGAAGAATACTCTCAAACCAACAATATAAAAGCAGAACAAAAGATGAGCAGATGCAAAAGTTCGATGAAATCAACCTGGCACTAAATAGTAACCAGGACAGAGAAAGAGGTCAACGAGGCTGTCATTGCACAGAAAAAGTTCGATGAAATCAACCTGGCACTGAAGAATAACCAGGACAATGGTTTTAATGCGGATGAGTACCGGTCTACCCTGGACGCCATATTGGAATCCCCAGAAGGGTCCCCAATCGATACCAGGGCAATGACCGCTGCTCTGATGCATAAAAACGAGGCCGGATGCTCTACACCAACCCAGCCAAACCTACCAGCACTTCTGCCACAACTGAGAGCCGAACCAATGGCCCAATGGAACGGCGATGTGTCCAGAAGAGGAGTTGGTTTCAAGTCCAAGTTGAACAAGGAAGACACCCAAACAAAAGATATCAACGCCAATCTGCCGGAGAAGATTCGAAGGCAGATGGGTAGATATTTTCACTAAATTGCATGGCTCCATTTCACGCCTTTTTTTTTTATTTCGCATACTAATCTCTGGTTACATATATTTCGGATTTTTTTTTTCGGTCTTGCGTGAAATGTTCGGAAAGTTTACAAAATGTTTTGCAGATTTTTTTGCGGGGCTTGCTTTCTCTTGATAAAATGAAATGTTTGCGATATCATTTCACTCTCAACTAACGAATATGACATAATAACTATTTGTGAGATACATCAGAGCTCTAGATAAGGGGAGTTGAGGGGAAAAAACATGCGTTACAAACAAAACATGAAAAGACGCGTTGCACTAGGAACAAGTACACACATGTTATAAACGAAACAGGAACACAGACATTACAAGGAAAACAAACATTACAAACGAAACAAGAAAACTGACGTTACATATGAAACAAGAAAACCGACATTACAAGCTAAACAAGTTAAGACGATACACACGACCTAAACATAAATTACATACGAAACAACTAGATAAACATTACATACGAAAAAAGTAAATACACATTATAAGAAACAAGTCACATACGTTATACATGAAATAAGAAAACATACGTTACAAACGAAACAAGTAAACATAATTTACACACGAAGCAATAAAACAGACATTAACCAAGAAACAAGAAGCCCCAAGCAAGACAGGGAAAAAACTCAAGACATCGAAAGAAGAATACTCTCAAACCAACAATATAAAAGCAGAACAAAAGATGAGCAGATGCAAAAGTTCGATGAAATCAACCTGGCACTAAATAGTAACCAGGACAGAGAAAGAGGTCAACGAGGCTGTCATTGCACAGAAAGTTCGATGAAATCAACCTGGCACTGAAGAGTAACCAGGCCAAGGGTTTTAATGCGGATGACTACCAGTCTACCCTGGACGCCATATTGGAATCTCCAGACGGGTCCCCAATCGATACCAGGCCAATGACCGCTGCTCTGAGGAACAAAAACGAGGCCGGATGCTCGACATCAACTGTGCCAAACCTACCTATTCTGCCACAAAACAGATCGATATCAAAGCCAATCTGCCGGAGAAGATTCGAAGGCAGATGGGCAGATATTTCAACTAAGTTGCATCGCTACATTTCACGCCTTTTTTTTTTTTTCGCATGCTTATCTCCTGTTACATATATTTCGGATTTTTTTATTTTCGGTCTTGCGATATGCAAGATCAAAGCTGTGAGGGGCGGGGGGGTTGGTTGTCATTTGTAATATGTAATATGTTATATATTATTATCTTATTTTCTGGCTTCTGTATATAAATTAACACTGCTTTTTTGTTGAATAATATCATTTTGACTGCACTTTTTTGCTGTTGTTATTTTCTATAATGTTGTCATTATTATAGTATTTTACGCCACTTTCAACCGTATACCAGTCATATCACGGCAATACCTTGAAATATTACCAGTACTACTTGTAATGTTATGCTGACATCAGGGCATCAGTCGTAATGCCATCCCGGCAATCCTGAGAGCGAAGCGGGGAAGCAATTATTACCATTTAATTATTTCAAGAACTTGATACAGTTCGAACAGGGATCGAACTAGTTATTATCTGTACAACTGGGTTAAGTAACTGTTACTCTATCACCCAATGTCCATGCAAGCCACCAACCCGAGGGCCTAGGTCGGAAGTAATTATTAATCTAGCTATTGGTTAAAGTCGAATGGGTATCCAAACTAACTTGATTATGAAACTTTGCTGCTGGATTCCGACGCTAAAACAAATCTCTGCCTGAGGCAGGCTATGGATTAAACAACAGCCAGAAACAGCACAACAAGCGGGTACCAATTCACATCTTAATCCATCAAGCTCTTGAATTTGTCAGTCAATTGTACAAACTGCATGATGTAATTTATCCTTATTCCGCTGAATTGCAGCAATTTGTATCACGGTCTAACTCTTTCGTTTTTGAAAAGTCCGGGCGCGTCTATTAAACAGTATTTTCTTGAACTTGTTTGCTTATAAGCGAACTGTGCGGATTAAGTTAAAGATTAGACTACACGAATGTGAAGACTGATTATGGCCAGCCTTAAGGCAGTTACATCTGTTTCAGTTATATCAAGACGGATGTACGCATGTTCACGCTGAGTATGTCATGGCTTTAGTTCAGTAATATCAGTATTCTATGACAACTATTTCTCTGTAGCAAGTAATTATCGACTGGATTGGTTTATTGAAATTCAACGCCATTTCCCGCAGTATTTCAGTTAATTCACGGCGCCTCGTTCACATTGCGTGCGTTTTCTTGATAATTGTTTCACATGTACTCAACAAACTATAAGCTTGGTTGGATTCAGTCAACATTAAAAGACAACAAGATGCGATTATATAACGTGATCACCGAATTAATGAACAAAAGATGACAGCCTCTCCATGAGAGAAGATCACACGCAAAACAGCGTTAACCCGATGAAGCTGTTTATGGACACATTTGCAGCAGATGGTTGCATGGTTGAAATAGGAGGGAAACGAGCAAACGCCCTGTTTCAACAATGTTTTCAACTCTATATCAAGTCTCTGCTTCTAAGTTTAATGTGTTTAATATGTTTTTTTCGTCATATGTTTTCAGAGCAGACGGTTCCTTAACATTAAAAACTACAATGTTGAAAGGCGACAGTTATGATTTACGTATGGTTGTCATGATAGATAACATTCCAATACTTTCTGTTCTAAATTACATCTTCGTCTCAAATATTTCAGGATGTCAAATGTCATGTACTAAATACACATTTGACCATTTCGTCGGTTAAACTCGTTAGCTTCAATTTATCCTCGGACTGCATACTATATGCATAACAAGAGAGATATGAGGTCCTGAATCGCTCACCGCCTAATGTGTTCTTCAAGACAACATCAATATTTACAGGAATCATTTTACCCCCTACATGATACCGCCTAGTGGCTGTAATTTTCAACCAATCAATATGTCTTAAACAAGTCATGAAGTGGGTCACATAATGAACAATGCCAAAATATATCGAAATCGGACTAACACCTTCTGCGGAGAAGAATTTTGAAATGTTGTCATTTTACCACTTTTCTAACGTCGTCCAGAGGTCATGTGATTTATCTAATCAATATGGCTGGAACTTTTTTGAAAGGGTCCTTAATGAATAATTCTGTAATCCTGAAATCGGACTAGTTGTTTCAGAGGAGACACTCAAGTTTTCTGTCAGCACGCACCCCTTTCTGATACCAGAACAAGGAAAGTAATGTATTTAATTTAATTATTTGATCACTTTCTAAAAAATACCACAAAAAAACAACAACATTACTACGAAGTTTGGTTTCAATGAACCATGTGGTTTCAGAGAAGATGTTAAAGACATTGTTTGCGGCGGACGTCGACGCAAGCCGGCCACAGTAAAATCACAGCAGCTCACATTGAGCTCTATGCTACATATACATTGTTAACTGGCTACCTAACAGACGAAATCGCCAACAACAATAATGTATATGACGGTTTTTAACTGTAGAAGATTGATAATAAAGTATTCTATAAATTGTGTGATGAATTATTGATGTAGTTTTGTCTCGGGGCGAAATGGATGATCAATGGGGCTCATAATACGTATGCATTGCGTTGAGAGATTGTGTGTCTTATGGTATCTCCTGTTTGTCTTCATTAAATATTACATTGATATAAAACTAGTGAAGCTACAGTTCTAGCTTTTCTTTCAGTTAGCACTTAGTTTTTTTTTTATTGAAAGCCAGAGCCTGAGAAACTACATAAAAGTTGGATTTTGCGAACAATATAGATCCAGATCAGCCGGTGCATCCGTACGGTCGGATCCAGATCTCTACTGTTCACATATCATTTACATATCTATAGGCTTGTTTGAAGGTTCTGTCAACATGTGAGCCGTCCCACGATAAAACCCACATTGTGGACTCTGCGTAAAGTATCGACCCGGATCAGCCTTAGAACGTCGTGCAAACGAACCCGGAGTCTTCACTGTACGCAGATGCAATTAGACCGAACATCGATAGACGCGACTCGTATAACGTGGATCACTTGAGCCCTGTTCAAGGAAAATCGACCTTAACCCTTTCCCTCATATAGACGCTTTCTGATGCCTCTGCAGCAGACGGCTTTTTGAAAACATAGTGACAAAAGAAGAAATTGCACAAAACGTGCAATTTCTCCTTTTGCCACAATGTTTTCCACTTTTTGTCATAGGTTATCCATTCAATTATGGAGATTTTCTATGTTTTGACAAAATTACGTTTAAAGTCGTCTGCTGCAGAATTGTATGAGGGAAAGGGTTAACCATTTACCACATGTATACATCAAATATACAGCGAACGACTGTGAACTCATTTGAAAGTATTAATATATACCAAATATAGTTGAAACATTGTGAGCAATTCCTCATCTTGCCACATTGTTTTCAAAAGACGTATGCTGCAGTTGCGTCGAATTGCGTCTTTAATTGGGAAATGGTAAATGAACTTGTGTAGATTATGATATGCCTACGTATCAATGCTATCCAGTAGTCTACACGCTTCAATGATGTCTTGAACGTGTATGTGAATTATTGGCGAACAGTGAAGATCCAGATTTTGGGGGCACGCATGGTAATCGGAATCAACGCTGATCGCATAGATCTTCTCTATGGTCGGTGTTCGCAAAAAACACGACTGGTCGCATGTACTCTATGGTCGGTGTTCACAAAAACCCGACTCATCGCATCTACTCGTTGGTCGTTGTTCGCAAAAACACGACTCATCGCATCTACTCTATGGTCGGTATTCGAAAAAATACGACTCATTGCATAAAGTTTTATAGTGAACTGTCATGTTCAATAACATTTAGCTATGAACTTTATGAAATAAATCATAGCGAGTTCAGTCTTCAAACTCTATGTTTTGAACTTTATAAAATTAATCATAGCGAGTTCATCATTCAAACTCTATGTTGTTGGTACCCAAAAGAATCGTCACAATGAGACGATGTGTTTTGCTACCCACAACATAGTTGTGTTGGGTAATTAAAGAGATATCGAGGTGAGGGAGGACAAGTTCTCTCCATCTCAACATTTTTCCTCATATCGAGGGCTTGGCGTGAAACGGTTGTAACTCAAATTGGTAATTCTTTACCAAGGGTAATCACCTCACCATAAAGTCTTTATAAACGTTTTAAATCATTTTTCTTGGTAAACAATGGAAATTTATGTGCCATTGCTCGTTCTGAGTAATGGCACCTAAATTTGCATTGTTTACAAAAGGGTCAAAATTGCCCCTAATCCAGGGTTTTCAAAATAGGTTTTTGAGTTACAACCGTTTCACACCAAGCCCTCGATATACATGTATACGCATTTTGACGTTTGAGTAGTTTCTCCTTTAGCCCCAATGTTTTCAATTCAATTCCATTCAATAATGATTCTTGTATTTACAGAGATTGTTCTTTGTTATGCCTAGATCCTTTCAAAGTCGTTTACTGTAGGTCTGGTGTATGCAGAAAAGGGAGAATATCTATCTGCGCCGCTTTACTTGGTAGTTGATGTTATATTTTATTTCGTTTCTCATAAAGAATGAAGTTAAGCGTTGATAACCTAGACTTCGCGATGAAAAACAATCAATAGAAACCTATGTACAAATAATGTGTAGACAATTTAATAAGCAACAGATGGGGCGAAATGTTCCGCTCCAAGTAGGCGGTAAGTATGATTACGCTGTAATCTCTCGTTTTATACATTTATCCTGCTATACACGACTGTATGTGGAAAGACAGTTTAATATCATTTCCCGCATATATAACAACATTGCAGCAGACGACATTGAAAATACTTAGGCAAAAATCTGGAAAAATTTCTGCAAATCAAAGAAAGCTTGTTGAATAAAATTAAAAACGTTGCGACAAAAGGAGAACTGTTCTCCTTTTATCACATAGTCTTAAAACGTCGTCTGCTGCAGAAGAGTCAGAAAGCGTCTTCATGTGGAAAGGGGTTAAAAACGAGAAATTATTCTAATTGAGATATATCTCTTTAACGTTGAGACATATATCTCTTTTAATAAAACAGATATCTATCAACATTTGAGATTTCTTTATAAAACAAAAAGATATATCTCAAAGTAAGACAGGTATATCCCATAATAGGAGATATTTATCTATATTAGAAATATTTCTTTCTAGCCTAGAAAGGGAGTTAATTTTTCAATTAACAGACATGTATGTATCTTTAAGTTAGAGTGATATCTCTGGTACGTATAAAGTACTACGTGTGTTAGCGGTCACCTCTGTTAAGCAGCCACTTAAAGATTAACCGTAACAACATTTTCTTCTTCATTTGACATTCGTATTATAACAGCCACCTGTGTTCAGCAGTCACATTTGAATCTCACCATGGTGGCTTCTTAAGACAGTTTGACTGTATATTGTAAATGCGACGTTTGCTTAGATCGATATGCTGTAAGCGAACAATGAAAACCAAAATCAGACTGCACATTACTGTAGTCTAATCTTAGTCTATATTGTTCGCTGTACTAATGTAGAAATTACAATTAATTTGGATATAGATATATATTAATGCCATTACGTTTTGATACTTGAATCGATGGTTTAGAGTTGTGAACGTTAACATCACTCCGAATTGTATGTTCGAACCTCGTATAGGTAAAGTTAGTAATGATCGGAAGCTATAACTGAAATACTGTAAAAACTGCGTAAAACTAATTCACAACAAGCATCGCAAGAAGTTTCTCTCTCCCGATCTACAAACAATAAAAACGATGGAATTATGGATACAGGAATAAGTGGAAAAACAGTTCTGTGTGGTAAATATGTCGATAGTGTCAAAGAAATTACGACTTAATTGAATTGACAGGCCGTTGTCTACGCCAATTCCTAGGGATTGAAAAAACTCGCCGACGATAATTTACAAGACAATAACTAGTACTACGTCCATACATTTCGTCCAGTTATGTGTGGTCAAAACGTCTAAGGCACCAAGAGCTTATTTAGGACATTGTGACTCGCCTGGAAGTAGTTTATTTATTGGGTACGACACCTGTTACTGTTTGGCGATTAAACATTAATCCAGAGGACTAGAGAAGAGGGAGTGAACAGGTCCTTTCCCCACAACATTTCTTTTATTACTCAACAAAATCCCACAATATAAATGTAAGAACATGAAAAATGCCCTTTATCTATACCCCTGAAAATTTAATTTAACCATATAATATAGTTATAGTTGCCTGCTAGGAATTGATGATGTAAAGATACACGATCTTGTAAAAAGCTATAATAGAAATACATTAAAAGCGTTGGAAAGAATATTCCAAGCAAACAACGAAATAATGATTCCTCTCTCCTAACCTCCCGCTATACGATGGAACTAAGGATACATGAACAACTGTTAAAATAGTTAGATGGTAAATTTGTCGATTGGGTCACACAAATTGTGTCTTAATTGAATTGACGGGCCGTTGTCTACGCCAATTCTTAGGGAATGGAAAACACCCCAACAATTATTTATTAGGCAATAACTGGGAAATAAGTCCATATATTCGCCCAGTTATGTGTCAGTTATGTGTCGAAACAAACGTATAAGGAACCAAGAGCTGTTTTCGGTTATTGCGACTCGCCTGGTTGTACATTATTTTGTCTTAGCTAGATTTATTTATACAATATTCAGAGCACTAGTACCCACAACATAGGGTTTGTTGGGTAATAAGGTACATATAGTGGGGGTAAAATACCTGTTCACTCCATGTTATCTATACCTCTGCTGTATATATATTAACATGTATGTATATATACAATACAACAATAATTTTGTAACATGAGGATTGTAGAGAAAATAAGAGGCTTAGTTGTAACATCTCTCCTCGAGTATATTTATATATATTTATTACCTAGAGCACCTGTTACTGATTGGCAATTTAACATTTACCGTATATGATATATCTATAGTCGCTAGCTGAAATGATAGGGGGAATCGACATATCATTCTGATACAGAGCAGAAAATATTCTTAGCCTTTTTAAATTGTAGCTACTTCTTCTACAATGTGTTTTTCAAAAAGGTGTGTAAATGACAATGACATATTTAAGGAGAACATATATGGCTTCTTTTTCAAATAGTGGCCATGATAAGGCAATTAAAAAGGTAAAAGAGAACATATGGCTACTCTTTCAAATAGTCGCCATTAACAGTCAAGTCGAGGGCTTGGTGTGAAACAGTTGTAATAAAATCGGTATTTTTTTATAAAGTTTAATCATCTCGCCATCAAGTTTTTATAAGCGTTAAATTATTTTTCTTTGTAAACAATGGAAATTTAGGAAATTTAGGTGCCATTGCTCGTTCTGAGCAATGGCACCTAAATTTGCATTGTTTACAAAAGGGTCAAAATTTCCCCTAAACCAAGGTTTTCAAAATAGGTTTTAGTTACAACCGTTTCACGCCAAGCCCTCGGAAGTATTGATCAGCAGTCCTTTGAACTAAGACTTCTTACATATGAGCCGCGTCTTGCTATTTGGAGTCATGCTACCTCTACGTACGTACATTGAGGACTCGTATACACGCGTCTGTGTGTATCCGCACAGTCTCGTCCGAGTCTTCACTATCCACCTGTACAGTATATAGACCAAAGTACATATTCCGACAAATACATTGAAGTGTAGCCCCACTGCGTTTTACACAAATGTCACTTTAAATAAAATAATGTCAAACCGGAGCGTTAGTAAGACCTGAATTCCCGAGAAACAGCTCGCATCTATTGCACTGATAGATAGATCTACATGCATGCACTTTAATTACTTTACTAACCCTGTTCGCGATACAGATGAAAACGGACGCATCAGCAGATGACGAGTTTTGAAAACATTGCCGGGAAAAAAGGAGAAAAATAGCAATTTCTCCTTTTCCTGCAATGTTTTTAACTATGTATCAAAAAAACACGCCCACTTTTCCAGATTTGAATAGAACGTTTCTTTCTTCAGATGTGTTCATAGGAGCCGACTCTTAAACTCTCACATTAAGTAAACGGTGTTATATACATATGTACATGTATATTCCCTGTCTATGCAGGTGCTGTCAGTCTGCATTCCCCTGGATGCAATAGTTGAACATGGAAATCGATACACGGTGATTGCAATTGATTTTGATCCTTTACTGCTTTTGATTACGTGAACTATTCAGAGAGAGACAGTTTATGCTCTCACTCGCACTTCTCTCCAGAGGGCTAAAGAAGGGCGAGTAAACTGGAGTTTTCTCCACAATATCTGTCTTGTCACTTAACAAAACCCTATGTTGTGGGTACTCAAAAGAATGAGACGATTATTGTGGGTACAACACTATATGATTTGAGAGTCAAATAAGGATTTTAGAACATGATAAATCCCCTTATCTAGAGCTTTGATAACACTGATACTGAGACGATTCTTTTGAGTACCTACCCTATAGGGTCGTCTGAGTGTCAATTAAGGATTTGGGATATTGTTGACTCTCCATAAAAGGACCATATAAAGGTACATTAGATAAACTAGTGGGGTTATACTTCTAGAGCTATGTCAAATGATGCCCCTAGGACTAAATTACATGGAAGTGGAAAGTGAAGGCTCTAGTGAGACTGTGCTAATGCTCATGCTTGCCTTAGTCTTCACTGTACACTGATGCATCAATACCCCCAAATCACTCGTCGCGGCTGAACAGGAGGATGCCATTATGTTGTATCTATGCTAAATTGTATCTTTATTGTACGCAGATCCGAATACCATATCAGTATGACATTTACAGATATGCTTTTCTGTGTACCCATGGTGAATTTTCTGTTGGTGTTTTTTAGTGTGAAACCCTATTTTTTCAACAGGTATGGTACTACTTTATGTCCCAAAACATATAACCCCTGTTTTGTTTTTCCAATTTGAATAGTCCGAACTTGTGAGATCAGACGATAAGGGTAATGACTAAATCAATAAATCCAGTCAGCACGGAATTGACGATCGGCAATAAATCGAGAAAAATCGAACACCGAGAGTATTTAATAAAAGAAACGCCTTCAAACAGATATGCAAACGAGTATGGGGTAATTGAACGTAACATTCCGATAGAGAAATCACCACATGGCGCCTTTTCACCTGTTCCATCATAGGATATATATATTTTTTAATAATCTGAAGCGTAAAACTCTTGGAAATATTGGTGATTTAATTATTTCATGTTTCATGCCTCTTTCAACATTTGTTTAGTTATATCACGGCATTTTCAGAGACAGACTCGATGGCTTGGCGTGAAACGGTTGTAACTAAAATCGGTATTTTTTTACCAAGGTTAATCACCTCGCCTTAAAGTCTTTATAAGCGTAATATCATTTTTCTTGGTAAATAATGGAAATTTAGGTGCCATTGCTCGTTCTGAGCAATGGCACCTAAATTTGCATTGTTTACACAGGGGTCACAATTGCTCCTAAACCAATGTTTTCAAAATAGGTTTTTAGTTACAACCGTTTCACGCCAAGCCCTCGGACTTTATACAGTGTAAAAAAACTACCGAATTATTACTCAAGTTTGGCGATTTTTGGTCTTATTGCATCTGCGTACCGCTTGGACTCGTAGACTTGTAGTTCGAAGGTAGTTATGTGACCCCATTACGGAGATCTACAACACTGCGTTAAGACCCTTATAATCGCCAGATCAGCTCATATATTTATAATTGATCGCAGAAATAATTGTCTTCTATATGGGGGAGTTAGGTTTTGTCCTTCAAAATGTTTTATCAACCAATCAAATTCTATATTATGGATATGCAAACGAATCGTATAAAGAAGACGATAATTTGAGTACCATCAATAAAGGGTTTGTAAATATTTATAGACGCTTTCTGACGCGCTTCAGCAGACGGATTTTTGAAAACATAGTGACAAAAGAAGAAATTGCACAAAACGTGCAATTTATCCTTTTGCCACAATGTTTTCCACTTTTTGTCGTAGGTTATCCATTCAATTATGGAGACTTTCTATGCTTTGACAAAATACGTTCAAAGTCGTCTGCTGCAGAATTGTCGTATGAGGGAAAGGGTTAAGGACCTGAAAGTTTAGAAAACAGAAGTGTTTTTACATTATCTGTCGCTATGTCTGACGATAACTACAAATTTAAAGAGTCATTTAATTTCCTCTTTTTGTTACAGTTTGAATAAATCTTTCCCATCCTGTACTTTCTTTGAATAGAGCTTACCCACGTGAAAAGAAAGAGATGCTCTCTCATATATACTTTTATGCTAATAAACATGTGTAATTTTGCGGTTAAGCGGTTACATTACCTGCTGAGAGCATTTCCAACTTATCTTTATTAACCCTTTCCGTCATACGACAAATCTGCAGCAGACGACTTTGAACGTATTTCGTCAAGAAATAGAAAATCTCTATAATTGAACGGATAACCTATGACAAAAAGTGGAAAACATTGTGGCAAAAGGAGAAATTGCACGTTTTGTGCAATTTCTTCTTTTGTCACTATGTTTTCAAAAATCCGTCTGCTGCAGAGGCGTCAGAAAGCGTCTATATGAGGGAAGGGGTTAATTAAACGAAGTACAGTAGGTGTATCACGGCCAAAGTTGTATCATAACCTTTTTCACATAATAAACATTAACTGACGCCTCTGCAACAAAAGAATTTTGAAAACAGGATGTCAAGTGGAGAAATTTCTCATGAAGTGCAATGTCTGCTTTTGCCACAATGTTTTTACTTTTATTTAATAATTATTCTTTCATTTTCAGAGAGTTTCCATATGCTCGCCAACATATGCAGAGTGATTGCAGACGCAACCATTTTGTCATCTCTGAAGCAGTGCAATGTCTCCTTTTGCCACAATGTTTTCACTTTTATTTAATAATTATTCTTCCATTTTCAAAAGAGTTTCCATATGCTCGCCAAGATGTGTTTAATGCCGTTTGTTGCAGATTTACTGTATGTGGGAAATGGTTTAGTTGTATTCATTCTTCAACATATGCAGAGTGATTGCAGACGCAACCATTTTTTCATCTCTGAAGCAGACAACTTTTGAAAACATTGTGACAAAAGGAGAAATTGCTCATAATGTGTAATTTCTCCTTTTTCTCCACAATGTTTTCAACACTATTCAATAACTGTACATTTATTCATAAATCATTTTTGTACATTTTCCTAGATGTTGTCAAAGTCGTCTGCTGCAGATTCGTTGGACGATTGAAAAGTGATAATACTTCATTGAAAAAAACGAATCTTCAGGTGAGTCTTGAGAGTACATCCGGGTTACTGTTATAACGTTCGGAGAACATTCTTTATATCGCGATGTATTTGATTGCTACATAATCTTCGAAATAATATAGTAAATATACAGAGGATCAGGTAAGGGGCAGTAAACTGATAATTTTCCCCGCAATATAAATCTCTAAATCACTAAACCAAACCCCTATGTTATGAGTATTTAAAAGATACGTCTCATTCCACCACATAGGATTGGGTGCCAACAAAGGAGTTTTGAATATGAAAAATGCTTCTTAGCTACAAAGATGCATATATACATAACAACATTTGAAGTAACATTGGATTAATGCCTTTACTTTAAACAGATGTATACTTTTTTAATGAGCCGCCTCAGACAAACATGTGTTTTGTTTCACAGCAAATACTAGTAAAGAGGCATAAGTTTATCTGTACAAACGCATATTCATCTCCATAGTCTTCATTGCAAAATTACCTGTACAACAAAAGTCTTTTCTGTAACTTCTGGCTAAGCATTATTCAGTCACATCGGTGCAAAACACCACACCTTTGTTAAGAAATTCCCTGTTTAAAGCAACCACACTGAACCCCATTTAGACTACTTTTCGCATGTATCGTGTTTTCGGGAATTTTACGACTTGTAAAAATATGCACTTCCAGGTGCACCAGCTGTTGTGTGCTTTCATACGTGTTTACCTATTTTGTAGAAATGGGACTTACAGTTGTTAAATAGAAAGAAACGGAGAAATTATCCGTATAGAATAGAATCTCCACTTGCTTTGAGCATTGTTTTTTAAATATTTTCTTTTTTTGCAAAACGGTTGAACGAAATTGCATCGCCATCAATTATAATTTGGAGCAAGTCACACGAAAACCGACTTTCGGGTTGATCCGCGAGAAGGAAAGATCCAGATCGACATGCGCCTCCGCGAAGTCAGATCCGGATCTTCCCCCATTCACCCATCTAGTACTACAAGTATCCCCGAATCCTCCTGAGAGCGGAACACAAACTTGCTATATTAGTGTGTAATTTAATGTATATATATTATGAATAGTATTAATCAGAGCTCTAGATAAGCGGCGTTTTTCATGTTCTAAAATCGATATTTGACCATTAAACCCTATGTTGTGGGTACTCAAAAGAATCGTTTAAATGAGACGAGTCTTTTGAGTACCCACATCATAGAGATAAGTTGGATAATAAGAGGGAAATTGTGGGGAAAGGAGCTGAAAACCCCTCTTTCTCTGGACCTCTGTTAATGTCTATATGTATACACCAGAATGTTGGATTTTGTGTGACGTGTTCTATTTGTCAAAACATTCTCATCTGCCCATGAGATGCAACCTCGAATGAATATCGTCTTGGTCAACAGTCTTCCGATGATTTTCAAAATACCATTTTAATGATAAAGAAGAACACCACTTATTGGTTCCGCTCGGCTATTTCCGTATAAGTACATAGGCTCCGCGGTTTCCGTTCGAAATCGTACGAGATCGGTAATGTTCGCGGGACTTATCGCCAAGTTATCAGACGTTGCCACCGACCGTCATTTGAATGAAATAAACGAAATGGCTCGTGTCCGACAATTTCTCTTTTATTTGTTTCAACTAAACCACATCAACACAAGTCTTAGTATCCACAGCACAGGGCGGCTTGTAGGTTCAAAAGAGGGTTTAAAAACATGAAATACGTTCAAATAATCGCTCGCTTTATCCTTTCCAATATACGACAAATCTGATTAGATGAATGTTTAAACATCACGGCAAAAGTATGAAAAGTATAAATTTTAAATGAAAGAATAATTATTTAACCCTTTCCCTCATATAGACGCTTTCTGACACCTCTGCAGCAGATGTCTTTTTGAAAACATAGTGACAAAAGAAGAAATTGCACAAAACGTGCAATTTCTCCTTTCACCACAATGTTTTCCACTTTTAGTCATAGGTTATCCATTCAATTATGGAGATTTTCTATGTTTTGACAAAATAAGTTCAAAGTCGTCTGCTGCAGAATTGTCGTATGAGGGAAAGGGTTAATAGAGTTTGGCAAATAAAGAAATTGTTCATCAAGTGCAAATTCTCATTTTGAAAGGATGTTTTTTCAAAAACCGTTTGCATGTGGGGAAGGGTATAAGTACATGTATTACACCTGAGCCGCCGCTGTTATCGCATGTAATAAGACACGGCCCTCATATAAAGCCGAAATAGCAGATTTCATTTAATTAAATATTTATACTTTACACATGTGAGTCATTGACGTGAACAAATAATGTGAGAAAAAATATAGCGCGCTAAACAACAACAAAAGATCCGCTTGGATATTTTTGTCGAGGTTTCAGTTAAATATGTAATGTCGAAGAAAACTTTGCGAACTAAAGTTGTTTTCATTTATATTTTGATTTGCGTTTGGTTGATTGATTGATTGATTGATTGGGGTTTAACGCCATTTTCAACAATGTTTAAGTCATATCACGGCGGCCAGTTCAATTACTCAAGTTGGCTTAAAACCAATGGGCTAACAGTATATGCGATAAAGCAGCCAGTTGCTTGGAAAGTATGCTGTGTGGAGTACTGGTGTGAGAAAGCCATGAAACACATGAGTAGGTAAACTGACCACCGTAATATGAGCGAACAATTGTTGAAAATTCTCACACCAAAACTCAATGTACAACATACTTTCCAAGCAACTGGCTGCTTTTCCGGATAAATTTAGCCAATTTATGGAAGACGTGGAAAAAGGATGTTTACCTAGCTTAGGTTCGAACTCATAACCCCTGGATTGACAGCCTGTTTCTCTTCTAACTGAGCTCGGCCGATTCGCGTCCGTCGAGTCAAGTTCGAAATTCCTATTCCGATGTAAAGGTGTGTACAACATTTGTCAAACAAATAGTGGGGTTACATTTTTAATTTTGTGTCAGTAGATGAATTTAGAAATGTAAATATATGTAGGCGGACACGAAAATACCAGTTTTGTCTATTCGTATGCACATATGCTCGCCTGTGTCCAATCTGAAACAGTGAGACCTCATAGTTCCACAATGTCTCGAGCTCCTGATTAAGAGCGTATTTTAAAAATTCATTATTTATCCATAAAACGCTATGAGACGATTCTTTTAATTACCCACAACAACGTGTGTATCTAAGTAATAAGAGATTGATTGGTTGATTGTTTGTTTTCAGTTATATCACGGCGTTTCTTAGGTAATATAAGTTACCAGTACTACTGGTTCATTTATCCTGACGACAGCCCGTCCAGTCGTAATGCTATCCCTACAACGCTAAGCGCCAGGGAAGGCAGCCATTACTGCTATTTTTAAAGTATTTGGAATGACCCGGACGAGGATCGAACCCGCGATATTTCGCCCCCACGGCGGATGCTCTACCCATCAATAACATATATATATATATTGTGGGAAAAAGAGCTGTTTATTCGACCTTGCCTTGACATCTGAATGTCACTCAAAAGCATGAAATAATAAATTTGAAAGAAGATATTGATCCATGAATAATTGGCCCGTGCTACAGGAAAGGCAACCTTAGCGTATTAACGACACGAACGAGATCTGTCTGGGCTTCATGCTGTTTGATCAAAATCTACAACATCTGTCAGACAAATGAGCCAACAGTTCAGAGCCGGATCAAAGTCGACAGGTTTGATCAGGTTCAACACTGGTGTCAAGACGCATGTACTAAGTTAGTCTGAGTGGAGTTCGTGTTTACATGTGCTGTTATAATTTAGAAACGATTATTCATGTGTAAATTACTCACGAGGAAAGGATGTAGTCTAGTCGTTAAACGTGCATTTAAAAACTTAAATTCACACATCTACAATTGTCAACAATATTGCTCGTAAGTCGAGTCAGGTGAAATGAGGTCATGTTGTTTTTAACGCTTACAGCGACGAAACAGACGACATTTGAAACCATTGTGGCGAAAGAAGAAAATGCTCATGATAAGCAATTTCTCGTTTCACGATAATGTTTTCAACTTGTTGTCAGTAGTTACACCTTACATTTGCTTGAATCATATATAATTGTCCCTATCTTTTGTCAAGATGTTTTCAAAGTTGTCTGCTTCATATTTATTGTATGTGGGAAAGGAGGGTTATTTAAGCGCCGAATTCGCTAAAATAGATTCTTCCATCTTCAAAATTAGGCGACTCCATTTTTCATGTGATAATATTTTAATTGGAATATTTTGATAACTTTTAAAAAGGGCAAATAACGCTGATTTCAGGTGAGACAGCTCGTGACGAGCTGACGCACCTGAATCTGTATTGTTTGGAAAAACCTAAATATTGCCATTGGTGCTGAAAGTGTTAAGACAAGGAAACACTCGGACGAAAATTCGCATCCGCATCGTCACCCGTTACGCAATCTTGAGTCAACACTTTTTGTCGTCTGCTGCAGATTGGTTGTATTTGGAAAAGGGTTAAGATACACTTCCATTGGAGTTACACTTAACCCTTTCCCCTATACGACAGTTCTGCAGCAGACGACTTTGAACGTATTTTGTCAAAAAATAGAAAATCTTCATATTTGAATGGATAACCTATGACAAAAAATGGAAAACATTGTGGCAAAAGGAGAAATTGCACGTTTTGTGCAATTTCTTCTTTTGTCACTATGTTTTCAAAAAGCTGTCTGCTGCAGAGGCGTCAGAAATCGTCTATATGAGGGAAAGGGTTAAAACAGGTATTTTCACTCGTGACAAAGCCACTCCCGAAAATACCACCTTTGGTGCTCATGCATTGAAATATGTTTCGATATTAATACACCGCAACAATCACTTATTCACTGTATCTGAATACATGTATATGCATTCGTGTGCATCCCCTCGTCGCATGGTAACTGTAATGATAAATTTATTATATACACCAGGTAACACGAATGTTATGTATGTAAATAGGATCAGTGAACAATAATTTAACTGTTAACCCTTTTACACCACATATGCAGCAGACGACATTGAAAACAAATAGACTAAAAAACGTGAACACAATCAATAAATGAGAGTTATATTATTAAATAGAGATGAGAACATTGTGGCAAAAGACGAAATCGCTCATCATGAGCAATGTATTCTTTTGTCACAAGGTTTTCAAAAGTCTGCTGTAGAGGTGTAAAAAAGCGTTTGTATGAGGGACAGGGTTAAGTTTTTCAATAACACATCGATCGTGAAATATTTTCACACAACTTAGATGTGTATATACGATGCGGTGTGCGATTCGGCTTGTTAATTTGTATGTCCTTAAAGCAGACTACTCACCAAATATTTAATTGTGCATGGCAATGGTCGTAAATAAAAAACCAGAATGAATGAATGAATTCGGATATATTCTGGCCGAAGGTTTTTATGTCCATTAACACGTAGGAAAGCCATTTATGACAAAAAACAAGCTTAACGAGGTATCGTAATCCTTAACCCTTTCCCTCTTACGACAATTCTTCAGCAGACGACTTTGAACGTATTTTGTCAAAACATAGAAAATCTCCATAATTGAATGGATAAGCTATGACTAAAAGTGGAAAACATTGTGGCAAAAGGAGAAATTGCACGTTTTGTGCAATTTCTTCTTTTGTCACAATGTTTTCAAAAGTCGTCTGCTTTAGAGGTGGCAAAAAGCGTTTGTATGAGGAAAAGGGTTAACATTTTCAATAACACATCGATCGTGAAATATTTTCACACAACTTAGATGTGTATATACGATGCGGTGGGCGATTCGGCTTGTTAATTTGTATGTCCTTAAAGCAGACTACTCACCAAATATTTAATTTTGCATGGCAATGGTCGTAAATAAAAAACCAGAATGAATGAATGAATTCGGATATTCTGGCCGAAGGTTTAAAGCGACTGACATCCAGATGACACGAAAAAAAAAAAAAAAAAAATCGAATTCGCCCTAAATGTTATTCTTTATATCCAAGTAAAACCAGGGTAGAAAATGTATCGTTTTTTATCAATAAAGTGAATTTCAGTCGTTTTCAATTGTCCCGATGAAGGGGTTTCCTATTTAAAAGTACTTACCCCGTTACTGACAGGGTAGAATTTGCGATGGAAAAAGTATCGAAAACAAGAAAATCTCACCGATTATAGGGGTATGTAATATGTCAGTTATCATATTTTAATGCCCCAAATACAAAAATAACACTTATTTTCTTAAAATTTGATTTTATTTTTTTATTTTTTTTTTCGACAGTTTGGCATCTGGAGTTCAGTCGCTTTAATGTCCATTAACACGTAAGAAAGCCATTTATGACAAAAACAAGCTTAACGAGGTAACGTAATCCTTAACAATTGATCCGTTTTCCACTATTCTTATTTTAACCCTTTCCCTCATATAGACGCTTCCTGACGCCTCTGCAGCAGACGTCTTTTTGAAAACATAGTGACAAAAGAAGAAATTGCACAAAACGTGCAATTTCTCCTTTTGCCACAATGTTTTCTACTTTTTGTCATAGGTTATCCATTCAATTATGGAGATTTTCTATGTTTTGACAAATTACGTTAACAGTCGTCTGCTGCAGAATTGTCGTATGAGGGAAAGGGTTAACAAGACGTCTCTGCTGCAGAGACGTCTACAATCAGGGAAAATTTCAAAATGTTGCTAATAAATGGGACAGCTGGTATAGCGGAACAATTGAAAAACAAAAGAATCACAACTGCATTTGCTGACAACTCGAATGTCATGGAAGGGAATGCTGGACCGTCTCCAACATTCAAGTGTGTGTTTGTTGACTAAATACCGCCTCTACATCTTATAGTTTGATGTATACCGATACACTATTGCTAGATGAAAAGATACAATAATGTATAGAAAATATGGAAGTAAAAATCTAACTCCGACCTTTGAACATGGATTCCCGGCTGTAGCTTTTCCGGGGACTCAAACAAAAATTGACGGAAAATCCCCGGAGTATTCGGACAACTTTCCAGGGATAATTTAGGATAATCTGACACTTATCATGGAAACTCCAGCACATTTAAGAGGAAAACCGGAAATTCCATGGACAACCCGGAACGGTTCCATGGACATCCCGAAACGGTTCCATGGACACCCCGGAACGGTTCTGTGAACACCCTGGAATTGTTCCGTTGTATTCGGACCATTTCCAGCGTTTCCGCATCTTATCATTAAATTCCATGGTTTTTTCCATGGTTTTTCCATGGTTTCCCTGTATTTTCCATGTATTTTTGTATTTTCTGTTAAGAGTCCCCGGAAAAGCTACATCCGGGATCTGTTCCTACAGTTTACCCTTTCCCACATCTGCAGCAGACGTCTTTGAATGAATGTATAATTATTTAATATATATCTGAAAATAATGTAACAAAATCAGAAATTGCTCATGATCGAACAATTTCTCTCATTTTGCCACAATGGTTTTAAATATCGTCAGCAGCAGATGCGTCAAAATACGTCTGCATATATACAATGCGAAAGGTTAAATGCATTAATAGTATTATCACTTTTGTGTTGATATTCTCACGCTCTCTCTAACACATCCGTTCATGTTGATCTTGCACTGCACTGTTCGTAGATTAGTTATTGAAGGTTTAAAGACAACAATGACAACATATCGAGGGCTTGGCGTGAAACGGTTGTAACTAAAATTGGTAATTTTTTACCAAGGTTAATCACCTCGCCATTAAGTCTTTATAAACGTTAAATCATTTTACTTGGTAAACAATGGAAATTTAGGTGCCACTGCTCGTTCTGAGCAATGGCACCTAAATTTGCATTGTTTACAAAAGGGTCGAAATTGCCCCTAAACCAGGGTTTTCAAAATAGGTTTTAAGTTACAACTGTTTCACGCCAAGCCCTCGATATGTGCATATGCACTACGTATCACGGATGCACATGGAGATCTTAACCTACATTAGAAATACAGTCGCCAATTTTATGTGGGAATGTAGCCAGTTGCCTGGGACTAAATAAGTGTGGAGTACAGGTCCAAGAAGGTTAATTGAAATGACTATCGTCATTAAACTGAAATATTGTTGAAAATGGCATGAACAAACTTATCAATCAAATTCGCTGTGTTTGTTTTCTAAAGTGCTGCACTTAGAATTTAATCGCAATTAACACAACATAACACTGCAAAATAATTAAATAAATTAGGGTTTACATGTATACATGGAAAGACATTCTAAAAAAGTGTATACCATCCAAAGAAAAGTCACTCGATAGTCAAGGTTTTAACACCCTTTCCAATATATAGCAATTCTGCAGCAGACGACTTTTAAAATGTCTACTCAAAAATACGGAAAATCTCTATAATTGTAGGTTTAATAGCTGAAAAAAAACAACAAAACTTTGTGGTAAAAGGAGAAATTGCTCGTCTTGAGCAATTTCTCCTTTGTCACACTTTTTTCAAAAGTCGTCTGCTTCAGATGCGTCAAAATACGTCTATAGGTGGGAAAGGGTTAAGAGACGGAGTGAAGACAACTATCATTCTCCTTTCTCACAATATTACCATGTCACCATGTGTGACATTGTCTCTACCGTGTATTTCCATCCTGCTCAAAGATAGAAAACGAAGAGCATTTGCCATCAGTGTAGATTCGGATCACCCTGCGCATCCGCACACTCTGGTCTGAATCTGCACTGTTCGTCAATTAGTCATACAAACATTCGAGAAACGTGATTGGACAGAATGTAGGATCTTTAAGCTACGCTTCTGCAGCAGATTACTTCGAAAATATGGAATATTGCTAAAAATGAAGTCATAATTTAAAAAAAAAAGAGTAGGAAACATTGTTGCGCAAGAGCAAATTGCTCATCATGAGATTTCTTTCGTTTTGTCACAATGTTTCAAAAAACGTCTAATGCATACGCGTCAAAATGCGCCTGTGAGTGAGAAAGGGTTAATGTTGTTTTTCCTAGTGTTGGCGTAACTTTCTATTTATAATCTAATAACTCACAGGTAAATCCAGTTTTTGTTTTATTGTTTGTACATGTATGTAATAAGCGTAAGTAGATACACCTTTGTAACTTTATTGTATCATATTAGCTCACAAATATGTATACATACTCTTCAAATTATGACGAAGTGTTGTAAGGAGAAGAAGAAGGAGAAGAAGAAAAAGCGAGAAGAAAATAAAGAAATAGAAAAGAGGATGAAGAAAGTATATATATATAGAAGAAGAAGAAGAAGTAGAAGAAGAAGAAGAAGAAGAAGAAGAAGAAGAAGAAGAAGAAGAAGAAGAAGAAGAAGAAGAAGAAGAAGAAGAAGAAGAAGAAGAAGAGAAGAAGAAGAAGAAGAAGGAAGAAGAAGAAGAAGAAGAAGAAGAAGAAGAAGAAGAAGAAGAAGAAGAAGAAGAAGAAGAAGAAGAAGAAGAAGAAGAAGAAGAAGAAGAAGAAGAAGAAGAAGAAGAAGAAGAAGAAGAAGAAGAAGAAGAAGAAGAAGAAGAAGAAGAAGAAGAAAAGAAGAAGAAAATGTAGAATGTTGCAGGTTCGTAAAGAAATACCATATCAAGGAGAGATTTCAGCAATAAAAAAACACAATCTCAACCCCTGGGGGATTCAAGCGTAGCAGTACCCTTTCCCCGGTGCACACATTTTGACGTTGCAGTCGGGTTATTTAAAACATTTTGTAGAAAGTATCACTTTATCATTTTAAATACACTCTAAATCTAAATAAAAAAAGAACAATCCAGATGTTCAGATGTCCCATGTTTTGTATCTAATATGTTTTTCTGAGCAGACAAATTTATTAATAAAGTGTAATATTCAGAGCTCTAGATAAGTTGAGTATTTCAAATTTCCAAAACCTTTACTTGAACCTCAAACCCTTTGTTGTAGGTACTAAGAATAATCGTCCAAGTGAGACAATTAGTGTGAGTACCCCGACAACATAGGGGTTTGGTAGAGTAATACTAGAGATTGTGTAGGGAAAAGACCACTATTATTTTCGCCTGTGTAGTATAAAGAGCAGTCGTTACAAAGGAGTGTAATACTATTATTTCAAGAAGCTAATTAAAACTCAAATCCTCGGTCTTCATCAGAACCCAACATAAATAGTGTTGTTTAGAAGCAAAACAAACTAGCATCATAACACCTTTCTTGTTAGCGGTCCTTTCTTCGTGGATAAATCTACAAATGAGCCGTCCCGCGAGAAAACCAACATGGTCTCTGCGTAATGTATCGACTCAGATATCGCAGTCCACGCAAGCTAATCCAGACCGACACATTCCGTCTCAGAGGGAAAGAGGTATAGAGGAATGATCCCTGAAACAGAAAATCCACAAAAGGCGAAAAGTGTCTATCCGGATTAAGCCTGCGCGGCATGCTTAGGCTGATCCGGGTCTATACTTTACACTGAGTCCACAATGTTGGTTTTCTCGTGGGACAGCTCAAATACGTAAACGTGGAGACCTAGCTGGAGATAAGGCAGCATGTAACGATGCCTTCACTGCAGTATCACATCTATTCATTCAACAAGCCCTTTGTCGTGGGTACTCATCAGAATCGATTCTTATGAGTCTTAACAGAGATCTAGTTAAGGCGAGTATTTAACATTCTAAAACCCTTATTTGATACTTTAACCCTATGATGTGAGTTACTCAAAAGAATCATCTCTGAGACGATTCTTTTGAATACCCACACTATAGAGTTTGGTTGAGTCATAAGATAAATATTGGCGGGAAAAGACCAGTTTACTCCTTAGTATATAGTCCTCTTAATGAGTACGCACAGTGACACAATAGGGTTTAATGGAAAAAGTACTTTTATTTTGGGGGGGAAACAACACCCTCATTATCTCGAGCAATGTCAGGATCCGATAATAATTTTCCCGGGAAGAGAGTCTGTGTTAATCCTAGGAAGATGTAATATTGCTTTCCCATCATCTCACACAAGGAAGGATTTTTCCTTTACACGCGATCTTTTCTTTTTCGTCTGCTAACACCTTGTATAACCAATCGCGCGTACTGTTGCGAAACTTTCATGTCGCATTGATTTTTTTTTTCTCCGCCTATTTTTGGTGACATCTCGATGTGAGTTGTTTTCGCTTGATGAAGCAGACGACAAATAAAAAAAAGAATGTCATAATAATGGATGCATCTAGTTAAAAGGAAATCAGAAAAAAAAATGAGTTTAAAACTTACCTTCGTTTCTATCCATAATTTCCAATAATGGGATAATCCAATTTAATATCGAATGCACAATGGAATTCACTTTCACTTGATCATTTTTTCAACTATTCCATTCCGATAGACTTTTTCATGAGTTCTTTAACCGGTGTTGCAGTAGAATATTTCTCCGATTGCACTTCCGTTTCCCATGATAATCCACAGGTAATGCCGATTTCCGTTGCTATGGAAATGAGCAGGCTGGAATGCCAAAATGATTGCGTAATGTGTGTTTTACAGTTTTATGCAAAAGCTATTATTATCCTTTGAACTTCTGAAGTAGCCTATACGACGTTGGAACATAAAATAAAATCGCTACATGGTAGGTACATCGCTTCAGCTCCGACGCGTGATGTATTATGGATTTCTCGTTTGATCGTCTACATTTGTGAACGTTGTTTCTTCATCCGTACCGAGCCAATAATTATCAAAGTGCTGGGAGGTACTGTTGCAAAATAAGACAAAGTTATATATGAGCGATGCTCCGTGAACACAAACTGTAAGACAGCTACGACCAGTGTATAACTAGACCAGCCCGTGCATCCGCGCAGTCTGATCCAGTTCTACACTGTTCACGAATTAGTCAAAATAGCTTTTATGTGATTTTTAACAATAGTTCTAGAACACAGTCGGTCATTTTGTACACCTGTCACAAGCTCTGAAAATATGTGAAACGCCTTTAATGGAATGTTTTATACGCGCGTATTGTTTTCATCAATTGCATATACTTTAAAACTGCAACTGATCAAATGGATCTTGTTGTATAAGGGTTATATATTCCAAACAATATAGTTCTCATTAGTGTATACTTTGACATTTTTCCTTCTTTTTTCCATTTATAAGAAAAGGATGCCATATCAGTCCATATTGCACGCATCAACATTACACATATATATTTTTCACGTCAAATGAGGATTTTATAACATACAAATGGACCGTATCAAGTGCAGCATTTTAACAGATCTGCGCATTGCTCTTACGCCAAACGCAATTTATGGAGCGTTAAGCTATGAGTAGATTTACTCCTTTAATACCCCATTTCGTCTGACGCTGCGTGTTTATATCGAGGTGGTACGAATGTAATTCACTAGTAGTAGTAGTAGTAGTAGTAGTAGTAGTAGTAGTAGTAGTAGTAGTAGTAGTAGTAGTAGTAGTAAGTTTATCTATAGACATAGAACTTGAACCGTGCATCAGCAACCTTGGCGTTTTTATCCCAAAAGTAGAAAAAAATATCTGCATGTGCATCCATGGTGTCTGGATAATACATACACTGTTTTTTAAGGCGTTTCTTTGACTCTTCTATGACTAAATGGCGACCGGTCCAAGTTCGATTGTGAAATCAGTGCCCATAAGTGAACTGCTTTACAAAGTTCGAAACAAAGTACGAAACAGAGAAAATACCTTACCACATGTTTTCCCAAACTATTGCAATATATGGAGAACTAGAGAGACATTTTTAACTTTTTACCTTAACCGCATGAGGTAATTTTGAAGTATTGTACCGACTTATTGCAAGTGAATTCTTATATCCTCGGAACGCCTTCTTCACCGATCAAGTTTCAGTCGTCAAATTTCTTATGTTTGATTTAAATGTTTGTTTGTCATCTTTATCTAGGAAATTGTAGTTTCTAAATCGTATAACAAGACGTGTTTATGACACCTTACCAAACGTAAACAAAGTTTTCTAATTCTCAACAAGGTTGCCAACTGTCACAGTATGCGCCCTTCGATGGCCATAGCTCTTGCGTGCCAGACAATCTGGCTATAATTTGAAACTTAGCTGCACGCGCATCCCCATAAAGATAGCAAATACATATGGTGAAAATTGGATTATACTATTATGATCAAGTGAGAGATTGAGCAAAGCTAAATACTCTGGCATGTTTGGGGCGATCTGGCTGGAAGTCGAACTTTGTCCCTGGTAATGTTCTTATTAAAAAGTGTGACCACGTTTGGTGAATACTGGTCACGTTAAAGAGCGGACAAAGCTAATTTATAAAGAAAGAAAGAGTCCAAAAAGGGCTAGTATCCCTCCATCCACTCCGATTAAGCAAAACAAAAAACCATATATTAAAGGCAAAACAGCCTTGCACCATGTGAACAATCGACATGGTTTGAAGGAATCTCATCGAGGGTCGGTCCCCTATGACAATACATTGACATCAGGCTTTCGCATAAGTGTGTATGTTCAATTAGGAACCAGTTTAGGAAGACATTGTTACAGAGTTAGATCGTCAGCCTCCCGTACAACAGATCACGGGTTTTATCTTTGTGATTTTTCCACACAAACTGCGCTAATACAATTTGTCCGCCGTGTGATCCGGACTGAGAATCGCACCCGGAAGGCTGGGTGCACTTGCCCTCCGCGCCTACACGCGCTTTTTTGACCCAGTGCAATGCGTTGAAAAGGTCGTTAAGGAGTGCACAAGCCCGGTGCGCATACACACGCATTTTGGCCCATTGCAATGCGTTGAACATTTTGTTATATCGTGAAAAGGGCATATTTTGTAGGCATTACAACACCAGTTCGCCCTGCATATTGCAACATTGGAGACATATTTAGATCAAGATCGCTTAACATGTCCACGCAGTCTGATCTGAGTGCACTGTTTGCCAATAACCACATCAGTTAAGCTTTATCCATTTGGATCTTTAGCATGTATGTGTATGCATGTCTCGATGTGTATGTGTAATAATTACGTTGTCCGTATCCCAAATATAACAAACAGCAGAAGACGACATTGAAAACATTTTGGCAAAAAAATGTAAATCTCTGTAAATGAAGTATAATAATTGAGTATAAGAGTTGAGAAAAATTGTTTTTAAAAGTCGCCTGCTGCAGAGGTGTCAGAAAGCGTCCATATGTGGGAAATGGCTACGGTTGGTGTTTGCAGAGGGTAAGTCCAAATTATGAGAGGTTGTATCAGATTCCTCCAAATTAAAGCAGTCTGAAGAAGATAATGGTAATCTCAAAAAGCATTCATATGATTTTCAAATAGAGCAAAAAAAAAAAAAAAATGAGAATATGAGAATTTACTTGTTCACATAAAGTGAAATTTATGCGTCGTATTTCAAAAATATTGCACATGTTATTTGCCGGTTTTGGCGCCAACATGACCAACGTTATAAACGTCAAACCGCTGACCTGACGTCATGTTAATAGTTTTGTGTAACAAAGACTTGAGCGTTAGTCTGGAATTCAATCCAATAGTAGTGTCATATGATATTTATGTAATGGGACTTTGACACGGTACTAATACACTCTCATATTTGCCCAACGCAATGCATTGCAAAGGTCGTCTGCTGTAGAGGCGTCAGAAGGCCCTCTGTTTGCAGGGTAGTTTTGAATGTTCTAAGATTCTTATCTCCTACGTTGTGTTCACTCAAAACGTCCGTCTCAGTGAGACGGTGAATATGAGTACCCCCATCATAGAGTTTGGTTGAACAATAATCGAGATTTTGTGGTATAAAGGGTTGCTTACTGTCCCTTCCATTGACATCCGTTTGAGATTTAGCCTTCTAGGCCCTGAAAACCTTATCCCAGTATCAATCCCAAGATTGTTGGAACTGACATCACCGGGTTCAGTGAGACTGACGTTTTGAGTACCAACATCATAGCCTTTGGTTGAACGATCAGAGAGATATTATGTGGTAAAGGTATGTTTTGTACCCTTTACCCAACCCTTCCCCTAAAACACAGAAAATCTGTATGAATGAACTTTTTTCCACCATGTGCCGGGACAAAGGATCGAACCCTGGACAGCTACTTGCAAATGTCCGGTGCTAATATACACTCCTTTTGGCCCAAATCAATGCACTGAAAAGGTCGTCTGCTGTAGAGTCGTCAAGAGGCCATCTAAATTATTATGAAATTATTCATATTAAGTATATAAGCTGCTGAGTGTGTGTCGCGAAGTTGATAACAAGTTAAATGTTATTTATGCGTGTCCGTATATATTAATAGATATGTATGTATGAGGATGAGTATGCTTGTGAAAGTATATGTGTATGAATATGTATGTATACATGTATATGTTAAATGTTACGTATGCGTGTCTGTATATATTAATATATATGTATGTATGAGGATGAGTATGTTTGTGAAAGTATATGTGTATGAATATGTATGTGTATGTATATATGTATATGTTAAATATTATGTATGCGTGTCTGTATATATTAATATATATGTATGAATGAGGATGAGTATGCTTGTGAAAGTATATGTGTATGAATATGTATGTATACATGTATATGTTAAATGTTATGTATGCGTGTCTGTATATATTAATATATATGTATGTATGAGGATGAGTATGTTTGTGAAAGTATATGTGTATGAATATGTATGTGTATGTATATATGTATATGTAAGTGAGTATATGGGTGTACGTATGTGTGCGTGCCTGAATGAGTATATATATACACGTTGAAGGCCAAATGCTATAAAAGATTATTTTCCTTGTACATCAAAATACTTCTTCATAGGTTACCTTCAATAAATAAAGATATTATTATTATTATTATTATTATTATTATTATTATTATCAGATAAGGGCAGTTTTGCATGTTCTAACTTTTGACATCTCCTACGTTTTTGGAATCTAAAACGTCCGTCTCAGTAAGACGAGGATTTTGAGTACCCACATCAGATAGTTTGATTGAACAATAAGTGAGATAGTATGGTGATAAGGTTTTTTTTACTGTCCCTTTGGTTAACGTCCGTGTGTGGTTTAGCAGGCTAGGCTCTGAAAACCGTATCCCAGGATCAATCGCAAGGTTGTGGGTACTTAAAACGACTGGGTCAGCGAGACCGACGTTTTGGGTACTCACAGCATAGCGTTTGGTTGAACGATAAGAGAGATTTTTAGTGAAAAATGTATGTTTTGTACCCCTTAGCCAACCCACCCTCAGACCACAGACAATTTCAATTAAGGTCAAATGGAAGCAATTCATTTTCCATAAGTAACCATTATACCATTTTGAGCTTTGGCTCTTTCCCTAATATCCAAATAACCCAGTAACCTTTATTTAATTAAAGTTCATTAAAACTACCAAAAAAGAACAACACATTCACATGGTGACTTTCCTTATTGTGGAGCTATGACTTCAAATCAAAGGTCACCCTCATACCGCAGTGAATTTTACTTTCTATTTCAGAAAATATTTGTTGTTCTGAAAATAGCCATTAAACTGTGCAATATAGTTAAAAGCGAACTATGTTTTGTAGCAGATCAGTCAGAAGGTATTCAACTTTATTAAAAAGCACTTTCAACTTTCAACAAAATCATTATTTCCAATTGGAGACCACTTCAGTCATATGGATTCATCTAAAATTCCATAAACAAAATTGTCTGACAGGCACTCCGATCCGAATATCTTACCTTTAACCTAAATAAACGTGTCTTACATGTACCGGACTGAGGATCGAACCTGCAAGGCTGAATACACATGTCTTGTGCGCAACCAAGCCTTTTAGGCCAGTGCAATGCATTGAAAAGGTTATATCGTGAACAAGGCATGTTTTGTAGCCCTTACCTCATGCATCCGCCCTCCTCACTGAGACGATACTTTTGAGTATCCACAACAAAGGGTTAGTGTGTCAAATAAGGATTTTAGAACATGCAAAACGCCCCTTATCTAGAGCTCTGACATGCATTTTGGCCCATTGCAATGCGTTGAAAATGGTGTTATATCGGGAAAAAATGCATGTTTTGTAGCCATAACAACACCCCTCCGCCCTGCATATTACAACATTAGAGACACATTTAGATCAAGATCAGTTAGCATGTCCACGCAGTCTGATTTGACTGCACTGTTTGCCAATAACTCATTGAAGGTTTCAAGAAAAATATGTTAAGCATTATCCATTTGCATGGATGTGCATACAGATGTCGTTTTGTATGTGTAATAATTACGTTGCCCGTTTCCTAAATGTAACACATCAGTAGAAGACGACATTGAAGAGTAAATCCAAAGTCTGAGAGGTTGTGCTAGATTGCTCCAAATTAAAGCAGTCTGAAGAAGATAATGGAAAATCTCAACAAGCATTCATATGATTTTCAAATAGTGCAATAAACATTATCAGAATATGAGAAATTGCTCTCTAATTGTTGCCTGCATGTTATGAAAATAATGTACATGTTATTTGCCGGTTTTGGCGCCAAAGTGACTAACGTTATTTATGACGTCAAACCGCTGACGTGACGTCATTTTCATAATTTTGTGTACTTTGATGTTAGCGTACATTTTGAAAAAATGCTACCGAACGACATACAATGTTAACTAACTTTTCCTATAATAGTAGTTTAAAGTGAAATTTTATATTAGACAACAGAGCACACCAAAAAACATTTGCACAATATAAACAGGTTGCAATTTGTATTTTAGTAACTCGTTTAGAAATGACTCGAAATACACGAAAAGCGCACATTATTTGCGGGTGAGATGTAACATAAACGTTGTGCTTACTACATTAAGCTCGCTCTGGTTCTCATCGTTTTGGGCGGTTTGTGTTGGAATAAATATTAAATGACACCACATCCTTTCTTTTACCTTGCCCCAAAATTACAATAACATAGAATGATAAAGAAATACCGTAATGTTTAAAACTCGGAAACAACTAAAAATGTGAGATTTTATTTTTTTCGAAAACAACGGCATGCATTTTCGTACTTTGAATAGCGTATTTTAAAGTTAGAATTATTCCTTTGGTATATATTAAAAGTACATAAATTTATCTTTATAGTGATGCTACTTTTCGAAGAATCCTAACTTTAAAAGTATGATTATTATATGTCTAGCAACGATGTAAAGCATGCGAATGCTGATGAACAATTGGCAAAATTAAAAGATAAAAAGTAAACATCATAGAGTACATGGAAAACTTAATTTCATAAACATTTTATGATAGTTTATAGCCTCAATATAGCATTTGAAATGTCTAGCCATAATGTAGCGCTCGACGTTACAATATAGGGATAATACACATTTTCGAGGGCGTGAACATCTGCGGACGCCCGCAAAATGTGTTTATGCCCGAGTGCGAAGCACGAGGGCATAAACACATTTTAAGGGCGTCCGCAGATGTTCACGCCCGAGAAAATGTGTATTTTCGCTATTATTGCATAAAATAAGAGCAAATATCCAACATACAGTCCGCTGTAACGTTCAGTTGTACGATAACCGCTGATGAACATGACCCGATAACGCATGTGACGTCATAAACACATGTGACGTCATAAAGTAAACAAGTAATGTTTTATATATCCACGAACCGGGCCTACATCAAGGTTGCCATCGCTGACTCGACACGGGTCGAATTAAATAAATGGTTTTGGATTATTTTATGCTCTTTAACTGTGAATCTAGTGCATGTTACCAATTATCGAGTTAAACCCAACAAATGCTCCTATTCTAGGGGAGATGCAGCGTCCATGTTTTGTTTACTAACGGTGCCCGGGTAATGCATATGTAAAACATCTAACCGGTCTGAAACGGCACGTACGCGCGAGAATCGCTTTGTTTATACACGTTTTCTCGCCGTTTACGCCCGGCTTTTGCAATGTTTCTGTATCCCTTAAGCGGGCGTAAAACATAGATTTTATGCAATAATATAGGGATAATACACATTTTCGAGGGCGTGAACATCTGCGGACGCCCGCAAAATGTGTTTATGCCCGAGTGCGAAGCAGATGTTCACGCCCGAGAAAATGTGTATTTTCGCTATTATTGCATAAATAAGAGCAAACATCCAATATATAGTCCGCTGTAACGCTCAGATGTACGATAACCGCTGATGAACATGACCCCATTCGACGTTATAAAATAAACAATTCATGTTTTACATATCCACGAACCGGTTCTACACCAAGCTCATAACGGGTCGAATTAAGGATGTACTGAACTGAAAAGTGGATTTTTCATAATATTTAACTTTTGTTGTAACATTGTTTCTTTTAAAGTTAGATGTAAGTTTAATAAAAAAAATATTTTTTGCTAGATCCATTTATGAAAGCCTTATAATATGCATTTTTTTTGCTATTTCAAAAAAATGTTTTCACGCAAATTACCAATAATTGAAGGTGATATGCCAATTGTTTGTCTTCTTGTGGTTTATATCTCATTCTATAGTTATGTTATCCATATCTTTGGAAGTTCATGTGATACGTTGTAATTGAACCTAAAAAATAGACGCTATTTTTTCCCTAATGAGAACCCATATTTGTCAGGTGTAAGAATAGAAAAGTTCAAAACTTTGAAATAAGGAAAAAACATATTTATAATATTTAACTTTTTCTGAAACTTCTTTAGGTTATTGCAATTATTATTTATCAAAATTTAAAAAGAAAAGTATATGTCATTGAGCAAAACTTTTCAGTTTTTCTTGTCTGAATGGCTAAAAAATGTTAAAATATGATTTATTTTTTAAAAAAAAATTAAAACATATCTTCAGTTGTCATAAAAGTTTTACAATATATTCTACTTATTTTCAAAACAATATGATCCTGTACAAGTTCTAGATTAAAATGTATATACATGGACTTTAATATGTTCTTTTTACCCCGTTATATTACATAATCAAACATGGCGACTGGATAGCGCTTGGAAGGCTCACGAAAAAAATCAGTACTTTATCTAAAACAAATTTAATCCACTTTTTTTTTTTAAATTTTGAAGCATTATAAAAATGTATAATGACTAAACAGGTTTTAATTGACAGCATAATCAAAAGATTTAACAATAACGTAACTTTTTTTTTTTTTTTAAATATCCACATCTCAGTTCAGTACATCCTTAAATAAATGGTTTTGGATTATATAATGCTCTTTAGCTATGAGTCTATTGCATGGTACCGATTATCGAGTTAAAAAGGCTGATATTATTGTGTTATGTGTGTAAGGAATTAATGAAAATGAAATGATAAATGAATTAATACTAGGAATTTTAAAATACTCGAACCGAATACCGAAAATGACGTAACGCTAGTCATGTGGCGCTTAAACCCGTAAATTTCATCTAGACGTATTATAAACGTTATTTTTGCATAAAATTTATTTCTATCACACTGTGATTAATACCATCATCTTTAAACAAAACCTGACATAAATCGCCGACTTTTGGCCAGTAGCCGGGAGATGCAGCGTCCTTGTTTTGTTTTCTAACGGTGCCCGGTTAATGCATATGTAAAACATCTAACCGGTTTGAAACGGCACGTACGCGCGAGAATCGCTTTGTTTACACACGTTTTCTCGCCGTTTACGCCCGGTTTTTGCAATATTTCTGTATCCCTTAAGCGGGCGTAAAACAGATTTTATGCAATAATATTTGATAATGTAACGTCATGTCACCTTCTTGAGCATGTACGACAAACAGTGTTCAATAACTTTTGACATAAGAAGAGTTTAAAGTAAAGTGTTATATTAGACAACAGAGCATACAATGGGCACATTTGCACAATCTATACAGGTAAGGTCTAGTAATGTAATAACCTATACATACATCGGACACAATGCACGGACGTCGCACATTTTTTCGGCGAGAAATAACTCAATTTGTTCTGCCTTTAACATTAAAAATGTTCTGCATCTCGTCTGTTCGGGCGTTTTGTGCGGGAAAACCTATCAAATGACGCTACGTCATTTCCGGTATCATTCATCATAACAATAACAAGAAAGAATTATAAAGAAAACCGCTAATAAAGTGGATTTTTCATGATATTTAACTTTTGTTGTAATATTGGTTTTTTGAAAGTTGAATATATGTTAAATTTAAAAAAAAAAAAGAAAAGGTATGCTAGTGTTTTTTTTTTTTTTTTGCTAGATCAATTTATAAAAGCCTTATGATGAGCTTTTTTTTTTGCTATTTCAGCCCATGAAAAAATAAGTTTTCACGCAAATTGCCGTTATTTGAAAGATGATATGCTAATTGTTTATCTTCTTGTGGTTTTAATCTCATTCTGAAGGTATTTTATCCATATCTTCGGAAGTTCATGCGATACATTGTAGTTAAAGCTAAAAAATAGACATTATTATATACCTACTATGAATCAAAGTATTTGATTGGGCGAGAAGCAGTCACGTGTGATTCAATAAAAATTACTATTTGACTCCTTTTCGCTTTTATTCTAAAATTCAGGTCCAATAGTCCATTTTCGAGTCAATAGTTCATCTGTTATGATGTTATTATTTGAAATGACGTCATGCACGTGCATAACCAACATTTTAACGCGCGTGTCATGTAACAGTATACTGCATTCTTGCTGCATTTACAATAATAATCCTGTGTTTATGTTAGAATCTACATTTATGTTACATACATTTACCCAATTAAAATGATGACAGCAATGTTATAAATAAACTAGTTAAATTATGCGTTTTTCATAAAGATATATAATAAAACAGCTATTTACTCCCTTTGAGTTCAATGGTGAAAAACTATTCTTCCTCGCAAATGACTATTGACCCGAAATAGAGAACTATTGACCTCGACTTCGTCTCGGTCAATAGTCATTCACTTGGAAGAATAGTTTTTCACTATTGACCTCAAGAGGAGTAAATAGCTGTATACTATTTGACACTAATGAAAATCCATATTTGTTAGATTTAAGAATAGACAATTTCAAAACTTTGAAATAAGGAAAAAACATATTTGTAATATTTAACTTTTTCTGAAACTTCTCTAAGTTATTTCAATTACTATCATTTATCAGATTTTAATAAGAAAAGTATATGTCATTGGGCAATATTTTCAGTTTTTCTTCTTTGAATGGCTAAAAAATGTTAAAATATGAATATATATTTATTAATTTTTCAAACATATCTTCAAATGTCAAAAAAGTTTTCCAATATTTTCTACTTTTTTTTCAAAACAATATGATACTATACAAGTTCTAGATTAAAATTTATATACATGGACTTTAATATGTTCTTTTTGCCCAGTTTTATTTCTTAATCAAACACGGCAACTGGAGAGCGTCTCACGAAAAAATTGAAGGCTCATGAAAAAAATAGGCCCTTTATCTCAAGCATCGACTTTTTTTTAAATTTTGAAGAATTATAAAAAGGTACAATGACTAAACAGATTTTAATTGACAACAAAATAAGAAGATTTAATAAGAAAGTAAAAAAACAAAAAAAAAACCCTCAATTCAGTACATCCTTAACATTTGGAAACAAATAATAAGGTAAGTTTTTCTTTTTCAAAAGTATAGTAAATATATTTATACTTAAAATAACGTATTTGTAAATTAGAATAATTCCATTGGTATGTACTGAAAGTATCCTCGAGCATCCGTAATTCGTGAGTGTAATTTATTTATTTCCTCCAAGTTTCGAGCAAAAAGTCCTTTGAAAAACTAATAATTCACAAATAATAATCTTGAATACACATGTGTTCAACAAGTGTTATTCTATTTTCGTGACGTCATTATTTGGAAACTTTGCAGTTTCAAAAAAGCAACACAAAAAACAAAACAAAACAAATTAAAAGGGGCAATAGGTCGTAACATATTGAAAACTAAAAAGCTAAAGCAATTAATTATTTTATATAGTTTAAACAAAGTATTTTGAAATTATCCTTGATTTAAATATTAATCTTTTTTTTTTTTAACTATTCAACTTTGAATTTTCGTTAAGCTTATTTTCCTTTCTCATTTTATATCCCACTGTGTCAACCTGAAGGGTCTGCATGGATATTTGGTACCTTGTAAGCATCCTATATTTATAAAATCACAAAGACCAATACAGATTTCAAAATTGCCTTATTTCTAATGGGATATTAGTTAAAATGTTCTAGTTATTTTACATCTCTATGCATAAGCACCTTTAGGAATGTGAAATGCAATGAAACATTGCATTGACCTAACTAGGTCAAACAAATCACATGACCCTGGCCGCCATTTTGTAAACAACAAAAGACCCTTTTTACGGTAAATTTTCATGTCCGATTTTTCCTCTTTCTGGGGGTTTAAACTGTTCTTTAATTTTTGGTATATAAAAAATAATCGTATTTTGGCTATTCCTCCCATGACAACAAGTAACAAAACTGTTTAAGATTAATTTTATTGTTGAAATATGTCAGCAAATACTTTGGCCATTGGGAAATAATTTTACAGTTCCAAATCGGCTGCAAGGACAAAGTCACGTGATATAAGCCCGAAAATAGTGACGTCACGAACATGGAATGTCCAACGATATATTCAACAATCTTCAATGTGAAGACATTTCTCATAGTTTTTTTTGTTCCTGTGAAATCTGAAAAATGCGAAATTGAGAACTGGCTAGCCACGTTCATACGCATGTGAATTTGGATTAATCTAGATATTTTGACTTTTGTTTAATTGTTTAGCAATTGTTATTGTGTTCAGTAGCATTAACCAAAATGGTGATTAATTAGTAAAGTCTGTATGTTCATTGCAAAATTTAAGTTCGTAATAAGTGTATGATATTTTATAGCCTATATATGAAACTAGCAACGTCTATTTATTTGGTAACGCTTAACGTTTCGATATATATGTAGGTACTTTGCAACTTCATATACCGGTAACTGTCATGTTCATGCATTTTCCATGATGTAAATTTAATATCATTTTTATTATGGTTACATTAAAGAGTATTATATTTGAAACAATGTTTGTTTTTTAACGATATTAATAAAACTGAAACATATAATAAATGTAAAATACCAAGGTTTCATATGGCATTATTTGATCATCTTTCAGATGCATTGTCTAACTGGATTTGAAAAGTTCAAATAATATAAAAAAATAAAGAAACAAAAAGAAATTGAACGGAAAAGGAGATGCTATGAAAAGAACAAGAAAAGGTATAACCTACAGAAAAAAGAAAAACGAATGTAGGAACATAAAAAAAACTGCGCTCAACTAAAGAATCAAATGAGACATTAAGGGTAAGAAAAAATAGAGGCAACAAAGCAAAAAGAAAAGAAAGTCAGAGACATTACCAACAAACATATCAACAAAAAGATACAGCACAGAATCTACCAGAAAAGCAGTATATTTTTCACAATAGAATGCAAAAATGCAGATTACTATCAAAAACCAAACAGATAACTCCAGGGACACCAAGGTCACAGAGAAAAATGTGAAAGATATGATAAAATCAATGAGATATAAACGTAGTGATGATGCCCGTGCAACTATGAATATTCTGACTGATTCTGTCAGCGGCGAGACTAAAGCGGATAGTCGAAGTAAGGTGAAACATCTTTAAATCTAGGTCTTAGAAGATGGCGTATCTGCGGAGGATACAAAAAGAGAACCTCGTACATCTGGGGCCGTATTCCAGTAGGATCTTAAATAGTTAAGATTTTCTTAAATCCGAGTTTTCCCTTAAATCGAACAAGTTCTCTCCTTAATTATAAGAAATTTCTTAAGTGGTATTCCAAAAGCATCTTATCTTAAGAAAAATCTTATATTTTTTCTTAAATCTGAGGAAACACTACACCTTCCTTAAATCATTTGATAACATTTCCTCATCAACCTTTTTTCTCGGACTTTTCGATATTTTGCACAGCTTGTTCGTAAAGGGGTCGAAAAATACAACAGACAGGTGAGTAGTTTTACTTTCCGTTTACGGCGATGTCCGACTTTTAGACTATGCTACAAATTATAAGGCCCGGCCGGGTAGCTTAATTGGTAGCGTATCTGACTCGTGATCTGGAGGTCACGGGTTCGATACCCGGTTGCGGCGACATTTTTTCGGGCGATGTTTTCCATTGCCTCTCACCTCTGATCTATGTGAGAAAGTAGTCAGTGGCTTCGAAAGAATGTTGTGTAAGTACTGGTGTGGGAAAGCCAGGAAAACATGGGTAGGTGCACTGACCGCCGTGATATGACCAAAGCTGTTGAAAGCGGCGTTAAACTCCAAACAAACAAATTATAAGAGAGATAACTCTGTTTTAAATGAACGCTTACAACACGCCATTTTAGAAAGTTAAACAAATATATCTTTTAATGCAGTTCATGCGATTTGTTTTCTACATAAAAACAACGGATTTGTAAAAGAAAATAAATAGAAGGATAGTTTGTGATTAAGCGAGATTCTATGAATTCAGAATTTTTTTTTTCTGCGGAGGAACGCTTCGTGTTATTGTGTAATTTCAGTAGTTCGGATTAGTTCAATTTCGGATAGACGGAATATCAAAGGTCACTTAGACGGGCATCGGATGTGTCAACAACAGTGTTATTTCGTATATGATATCGATATAACATGTTGTTATTCATTTTTCGCCTTGTCAATTCACGACGCGCATAATTAAGTGGATAAGCTAAAATGTTTTATGTTTATTTGTTATAGGAATGGCAGCTCGTCCAGATACTTTAGCGGAGCTGACGAACAACGAGTTATTACGTCGATACCGATTTGATCGGAGGGGTATCGAGTACCTTGTGCGACTTTTAAGAGTTGATTTAGAATCTCCAACTGCCAGACACAACAGTCTGTCAGCGTCGAAAAAGGTATTAATAACTTTGAGGTTCTTGGCAACTGGTGAGATCCAGCTCAATGATGGCGATCTTCACCATGTTGCCCAGTCCACAATGTCGAAGGTGGTGACTGCAGTCATAAATGCGCTTATATCTCCTGCCATTATTCGGCAATTTATAGCCTTCCCCACAACTCCAGCAGACCTGGACTTGCAGGCAAGAGTTTGGTGGGGTAGCAGGATTCCCGAAGGTGGTGGGAGTTATTGACGGGACACACGTCAGAATAATTGCACCGTCAGCTGAGGAGGAGGTGTTTGTCAACAGGAAAGGCTTTCACAGCATCAATGTACAGGTGAATATAATTTTAATGTGTTTACTTTTTATCATTTAACATATATATTGAGTGTAAAAGAACAGTACTATTATTATTATATTAACAACTCACAAACAGCCTCAATACATGAAATATAGCAAACAAGATGAACGCATAACCATGCTAAACATTTAATGCAGATCAATACAGAATATAGTGGCCGAGTTTCATTGACGCCGCGTGGAAGCGCGGCGTCAGTATGGAATAGGTTTTAATTTTGTACCATGGGGTGACGTAATCAAAAAGGGAGAAACCCACAGATATTATTGTAAAGAAAAACTCTGTAATATGTTTGAAAAAACAGCCTATATGGTTGAATAAATTGTATAAACTGATTTAAGAAACAACAAGATACAAAATATGTACATCTTTCACAGTTGTTACAAAACTTTAGATACATTTAAATTGTGTTTAATAACTGTTCCCCAACTAATTAGGCTAAGCTTTTTTTATGAGTTGATTTACGGAGTTCACTAGGCTACGCTGTTTTAATTGTTTGGTTTACAAATTTATTGAAAATCTTGTTAACACTCTGGAAGCCGCATTTTTGACTTGAGCATGTTGAAACTTTGTCAGAATGTTTGTCTTATGATATCTAGCCCAAGTTTGAATATAGGTCATGTCGGGTCAAAAACTAGGTCACTAGGCTAAATTGAAGGAAAATCTTGTTAACACTCTGGAAGGCATAATTTAAACTTGAGCATGTTGACACTTTGTCAGAAAGTTTGTCTCGATTATATCTAGGCCAAGTTTGAAACTGGGTCATGTCGGGTCAAAAACTAGGTCACTAGGCCAAAGTTAATGAACATATTGTTAACACTCTGTAAGCCGTATTTTTGGCTTGAACATGTTGAACATTTGTCACAATGTTTGTCTTAGTGATATCTTGGCCGAGTTTGAATATAGATCATGTCGGGTCAAAAACTAGGTCAATAGGCCAAATTTAAAGAAAAGCTTGTTAACACTCTGGAAGCCGCATTTTTTACTTGAGCATGTTGAAACTTTCTCAGAAAGTTTGTCTTGATGATATCTAGGCCAAGTTTGAATATTGGTCATGTCCGGTAAAAAACTAGGTCACTAGGCCAAATGTAAGGAACATCTTGTTAACACTTTGGAAGCCACTTTTTTGGCTTGAGCATGATGAAACTATGTTGGAATGATTGTCTTAGTAATATCTAGGCTAAGTTTAAATGTAGGTCATGACCGGTCAAAAACTAGGTCACTAGGCCAATTTAAGGAAAGTCTTATTAACACTTTGGAAGCCACATTTTTGGGTTGAGCATGTTGAAACTTTCTCAGAATGTTTGTCTTAGTGATATCTAGGTAAAGTTCGAATATGGGTCACGTCAGGACAACTAGGTCACTAGGCTAAATTGCAGAACAATCTAGTTAACACTATAGAGATTGCATTTTTGACTTGAGCAGCTTGAAATTTTGTCAGAAAATTTGTCTAGATGATATTGCCATTGGCGCTGAAAGAGTAAAGTCTTATATAACCCATTCTCAGGTGAGCGATTCCAGGGCATCATGGCCCTCTTGTTTCCAATGTATTTCTGTTGTATTACTAAACTTAAAACGTTCCTCCCCATACAGTTGTTAATTCAGACCATTGTATTCTTGCTATATGTCGACTATACATGAAAACGTTTTCTTTTAATTTCATAAATGCTTAATTTCGATATTAAATATCTTTAAACTTGTTAGAATTATTTTTCATATTTTTTTTATATACTCTCGTTTTTTTTTTATCATACTTCTGCTCAACTGGAAGGAGAATCGACTTCCCTCTCTCCTTCCAAAGCTTGTGTCACACTTAACTTATAACTAGAGGCATTAACACTTAAGTTAATATCTGTTAATATTTCAGTATCTATGTTTTTTGTTTGTCTAATTGATCTAGTTAGAGCAGATTTAAAATTAAGAAACTTCAGCTTGTTTTGTTGCAGTCAATGTTAAGCAAACGGTAAAACAAATAGTTTTAAGACTTAACTCGTCATTTCACGACTAAATTTTACATGCTGAATATCATATAGATCGTAGCATATAAAGTATATACTCCACTCCCTACGTCAAAATGGACCCTTTTTGCTATTGATAATAATAAGGCAATAAGGAACATCTCGGCCTTCTTGTTTAAGATAAAGGTACATTTGGCCTTCTTTACATCCTGTCCGTTTGCACAGGTTATTTAAATGTTTTGAACTGCATCTGCTTTCCTTTAAGTCATGCCTTAAAAGCATGCGCGGCGTCTTTGATGCTTAGCATCAAAATTCGTCTTGTTTACTATGTACTGAAACCTGGTTGAAAACCAGATATAAACATGTCAGACATATTCCCATTCCTACCATGAGGTGAAGGGTTCAATCCCCAGTCCCAACAGTTAATTGTCTCACAGGGAAACTCAGGCTACATAATGTATCTAGATGTATCAACTTATTCAGTCACTTTTGAATTATTTTATTGCAAATGTTTTTTTTTTTTTTTTTTCTTTCTAGCTTGTGGTATGTTTACCATATCCAACTTTATACATGTATAAAGCTTATTGTATCTTACATCTTGTATATATAATATTGCAGGTCATCTTTAATGCTTGTGACAAGTTGGTAGACATTGTTGCTCGCTGGCCAGGATCTACACATGACAATAAAATATTGCATAACAGTGGGGTGAAAGAGTTATTTGAAAGGGGTGTTGTCCCTGCCGGGTACCTTCTATTGGGTGATAGTGGGTACCCTAGCAGACGATGGCTGCTGAGTCCATACCTTCACCCACAGGCTGGACCTCAAAGTTCATATAACAGGTATCTTAAGCCTTTCACTCATTTATGTGCTTTCTGACACCTCTGCGGCAGACCACTTTTTGAAAACATGGCGACAAAAGAAGAAATTGCTCATGGTAGGCACTTAGGGATTACTTTTTTTTTGTCCAGCGTCTGTCCGTCACACTTTCAATGAGCAGGTGCAGGTGACACATGTGCTCCGCGGAGCACTCCATTCTAGATTTACTTAGAAATTCTGGTTAAAGTTTTGCGTGCAACTACATTAAGAGACCATACCTTAGTAACTACTTGATGCATTGCATTGAAATTTTATACAACCCTTCACAACAATCAAGTATCAAGTATGATAACTATATCCAGTATATTTTGCAATTTATGGCCCTTTTTTTTAGATCACCTAGAGCCAAAGGCTCAAGGTGAGCTATTCTGATCACGTTTTGTCCGTCGTCCGTCGTCGTTAACATTTAGCTTTAAACATCATCTCCTCCTGAACCACAGAACCAATTGCATCAAAACTTCCCAGGAATGTTCCTTTGGTGGCCTTCTTTCAAAATTGTTCTAGGATGTAAATTCCATTGATAACTTTGGTTGCTGCGGCATCAGAAAGGGGGCAAAATGTCCAAATTTTGAAAAATCTTCTCCCTGAATCTGCATGTCAGATTCCAATATAGTTTAGCAGAAATGTTCCTTGGGTGACCCTCTACAAAGATTGTTCAAGGCATACTGTTTGGTTGAAAAACATGGCAGTCAGGAGGCATCAGAAAAGTGGCAAAATGACAAAATTTGGAAATTCCATTTTTGTTTAAGTCCTTGTCTGATATTAAGAAAATTGAATAGGAATCTTACTTCAGTGATCCTCTACTTGATTTTTACAAGCCGTATTGATTGATTACAAAATCATAGCAACCTCGCGTCATCATAAAAAGGTTAAATTGAACTTTTAGCTACAAATGACAACTCCTACCAATTTCAACGTTACTTCACAGGAATGTTCCTTTGATGGTCCTCTTTCAAAATTGACTTACATTCTATGTAGAACTTTTGTTGCTGCGGCATCAGAAATTGAGAAAAATACCCAAACTTTAAAAACCTCCATCTCCATAATCCATTTGTTAGATTCCAAGATAATTTGGCAGAAATGTTCTTTGAGTGACTCTCTACAAAAACTGTTCAAGCCATATTGATTTCGTTGACAAACAGGGCAGTAAAGCCGCACCAGGAAAGGTGCAAAATGACAAAACTTTATAATTCCATTCTTATTAAAGTTCTTGTTAGATTTCAAGATACAAATTGCTTTTACTGATAAACTATTTCTTTTACTGAGTGTCCACTCCTTGCAGTTTTATTTGAACTTCTGATAAATTTTCACAGATATTTGCAGTTAAATATTTGCTTCTAATTTACTATCATTCAGGTAATCGATTTAGGGCCATCTTGGCACTCTTGTCAACTAGAAACTTGGTTAAAGTTTTGCAAGCAAATACATTAAGAGTCGATATCCTAGTATTTACTTCATGCATTGCTTTGAAACTTTATACAACCCTTCCCAACTATCAGATCGATGTTGATTTTCAAGTTAAATAAGTCTATCCTGCATTTTATGCAAGTTATGGCCCTTTTTGGACTTGCAAATTCTGGTTGAAGTTTTGCATGCAACTACATTAAGAGACCATTATCTCAGTCACTTAAATAAGCGGTGAAATAGTCGAGCGTGCTGTCCTCCAACATCTCTTGTTGCACTGACAATTATAGGCTGTATTAATATGCAGTCGATAGCACTATCCAAGTCAGAATTGAAAATTAAAAACAACAAAAGCAGTTTGGTGTTTAAATTTACAATATTTAATTTAACCCTTTACCTCATATGGACGCTTTTTGAAACATAGTGACAAAAGAAGAAATTGCACAAAACGTGCAATTTCTCCTTTTGCCACAATGTTTTCCACTTTTTGTCATAGGTTATCCATTCAATTATGGAGATTTTCTATTTTTAGCTCACCTATGCACGAAGTGCAAGGTGAGCTATTGTGATCACATTTTGTCCGGCGTCTGCGCGTCGTCAACATTTGAGCTTGTTAACAATCTACGGGCTACATTTTGCATCCAATCTTCATAAAAGTTTATCCAATCGTTCATCTCCATAAAATCTTGGACAAGTTCGAAACCGGGCCATATGAGGTCAAAAACTAGGTCACTAGGCTGAATTGAAGGGAAATCTTGTTAACACTCTGGAGGCCTTGAAACTTTATCAGAATGTTTGTCTTGATAATATGTAGGTCAAGTTCGAACATGGGTCACGTCGGGTCAAAAAGTAGGTCACAAGGTTAAATTGAAGGAAAATCTTGTTAACACTTCAGAGGCCGCAATTTTTACTTCAGCAGTTTGAAATCTTGTCAGAATGTTTGTCTTAAAAATATCTAGGTCAAGTTCGAATATGGGTTATGCAGGGTCAAAAACTAGGTCACTAGATCAAATTGAAGGAAAATCTTGTGAACACGTTGGATGCCACATTTTTTACTTCAGCAGCTTGACATTTGGTCAGAATGTTTGTCTGAATTATATCTAGGTCAAGTTCGAATATGGGTCATATATGGGAAAATATTGTTAACACTGTGGAGGTTGCATTCAGAATAATTGTCTTGATGTGTTTTGCATTGCAGTACATTGTATAATTAAGGTGAGCGATCCAGGGCCATCTAGGTCAATAAAGGAAAATATTGTTCAAACTCCGGAGGCTGCATTTTTACTTTGAGCAAGTTGAAACTTTGTCAGAATGTTGTCTTGATGATATCTAGTCCATGTTGGAATATGGGTCATATATGGGAAAATATTGTTAACACTGTGGAGGTTGCATTCAGAATAATTGTCTTGATGTGTTTTGCATTGCAGTACATTGTATAATTAAGGTGAGCGGTCCAGGGCCATCATGGCCCTCTTGTTTGACAAACTATGTTCAAAGTCGTCTGCTGCAGAATTGTCGTATGAGGGAAAGGGTTACAAGGAAATATCTTTGAAGTTGATTAAGATACCAATGGATCTACAGTTATTAGTTTTTCCGATCTACTAGTATAATCTTTTATAATTTAATCATCAGCACAACACAATTAAGTAACACTATTTTGTAGAGCCCACAAAGTTACTAGAGCCAAAGTTGAGCGTGGAATTGGGCAGCTCAAGAGGAGGTTTGGGATTCTGCATGGAGAAATACGCACCACCCCAGAAAAGGCATGCAGGTAAAGACTTTCATGTATCGATAAGCAGATGTAACTGTCATATTCCTCAACAAAAGACTATCAATTTGTAGCTGTAATTTGCAATATAATTAACCTCTTAATTCTAATATTTTATACATATGTTTTTATTTGTTACATTGCACTTGGTAAAAGAGAATTTCAATCAAGCCATTATATGTAAATTTGGCCTCAAAATAATTTAAGTGAGATTCAAATCTTGAAATTATAGGGCCGAGATGAACTTGGATAAAAATATAATAGGCCCTGAGATTAAAAATCTCTGTACTCAAAACTTACTAACTATTGAACAATGAATAATTTTAAAACACCAACTAGAATGGAGTGCTCCCCGGAGCACGTGTGTCACCTGCCGGGGCCTTGTCAGAAAATGTTAATTTTTGACAGAAAATGGGCAATAACTCTGATCAGATTATCCCCCTTTTGTGAACCAATCACACATTGATATAAGAGAGCTACAGAATGTAAGTAAAAACTTTGAGATCAGTCCAGCAGACAAATCCAGTCGACTAATATTTTAAAACCAACTTGAACATGGACAGTGAAATCATAAAGAAATTTATAGAAACCTTGAAGATAGAAGCTATCCATTTTCATTTTTCAAATGGAATAATATCATGTTTGTTATTGTTTTATAACTTGGTTACAGAATTCAGTCAATTAAGCATATTAGATGTTCATGGCAGCAAAACCGGGCTTAAGAGTTGATATCAATGAACGTAACATGTACATTTATTTATCTCTCCATGACCTGTTTTTTTTTTTTTACCTGTCATCCGTTGACTTTGCATAAAGTCCATATACACGCCTCTATGGACTTGCACCAAATTGTCCCATTTCTTTTTTAATGAAGGGACATCTCTTGGCACATCTGCCCTTGCCTTGAAATGGGAGGCAATAGCAGCCCATTTCTCCCGCTTAGATGTTGATGTTATAGCTGAAAAATAGTAAACATTGTATATTTTAGAGTTGATGCTAAGAAGATGTATTTCAAGGTTATCATAGCAGTAATTTATATTAATTTCTTTTAAATTCACTAGTCCGAAAATCCTGAATGTTATTAGTTCAGTTATGCTATATTCTACATGTAACATAAGACAAGCCTAGGAACTTTTACACTGATCCGAGCCAAATTGTACTGGTCAGGGATCATAGGACCACTGCGAATTTCACAGGCTGTCATAGAAAATTGGCAATGTCTTGAGTGCAGAAATATTTTGCTATCCATCTGCTTCAATACTCGTTGCAAAAGGGTCAAAAACAAAAGGAACTCTATCAAACAGCAATGGTAATGTAAAATATGTGAAGAGTTTAAATCCCAACGGAATAGTGACAGGAAAGCAAGAAAAAATAGGTTTGATATTTCACACAGAAAGACAAACTTTCAGCGAACGCAGCTCCGAGTAATCAGTTTAAATGTTTACAAAGAAAAACAATCTACTTACTATTCGTAAATCTGTGCTTCAAGTAAGCGTGGAAGGATAAACCTTCCACACTACTTTCCTCGCCCATTACCTCTGCCAGGACGAGGCAATCATTCAGCGAGAAGTTCGATGATCGAGGTTTCTTCGTTTCACTAGTCGCCATATTTGTAAACAGATTCGTCTGCAATCGCAACACGCGCGCTCGTGTATGTATTTTTAGACTTGCGATACTATTTTGAGCGGTTGAAAAACCGATAATTACGAAAACCGGAAATAGAAAATTACTTAAGATTATTTCTTAAAATAAAAAATATCTTACGTAAGAAAATCTTAAGATGCTTTTGGAATACGACATAAGTTTAAGAAATTTATTTTCTTAGCTAACGAAATAAAAATAAGATTTTCTTAAATTTGAGGAAAAACTTAAGATCATACTGGAATACGGCCCCAGATCTGACAAATCGTGTTGTACGAGCACGACGAGAAAGGTCAGGAGTCAGAGAATAACAAAAAGCTAGTTTACAATTGGTTGAAATCTCCGCAAATATCGAGGCCTACAGGGAATAAATTTGACATTAAGAGGATAAGAACAAGCTATAAAACCTACCTGTCCCATCAATTATATATTTTACAGAAATCTCAAAAGAAGCATTTAACGAATTTAAAACTAGGCATCCAGAAATAAAGATCAGTCAGCTGGATATATTTTAAAGTACGTCTATGTAATCTTCGTTCACTACGTCAAATATTCTATATTTTAGCGTAACGTCGTGTTACGTTTATGTACACCAACATCTGACGTTACGTCCATATGATATTCATGTAATGAGACTTTGACACGGTGCTATTACACTCTCATTTTTGCCCAACGCAATTCATTGACAAGGTCGTCTGCTGCAGAGTCGTCAGAAAACCCTCTGTTTTCAGGGCTCTAAATCAAATAAGGGTAGTTTCGAATGTTCTAAAATTCTTATCTCATCGCTGTGGGTAGGTTACTTTAAACTTCCGTCTCATTGAGACGGTAATTTTGAGTACCCGTATCATAGAGTTTGGTTGAACAATAAGAGATATATTTTGATCACGTAGGCAAGAATACTGATTTGAATATCGAGCCAGATCGATATTCGGGAAAATGGCTATTTCCCCATTGTGATCATATAATAACTCGAATATTTATCTATATATCGATTTGAATATGGAGCCAGGTCGATATTCTGGGAAAAAGTACCATTGTTTTTTTGATCGTGTAGAAGGGCGAATACCGATTTGAATATAGAGCCAGGTCGATATTCGGGGAAAAGGACCATGTTGAAGGGCGAAAACCGATTTGAAAATCGATTTGAATATGGAGCCAGGTTGATATTGAGGGAAAAGGTTACATTGTATTTTTTGATCATGTAAAAACCGATTTGAATATAGAGCCAGGTCGATATTCGAGGAAAAGGTGCCATTTTATTTCTGATCATGTAGAAGTGTGAATACCGATTTGAATATTGATTTGATATGGAACCAGGTCGATATTCGGGAAAATGGTGTCAATATATTTTCGATCATGTACAAGGCCGAATACAAATTTTAATATATATTTCTGAATATAGATCCAGGTCGATATACCGGGGAAAGGTGCCATTGTCTATCTGACCATGTAGAAGGGCGAATACCCGACTTGAATATCGATCTGAATATAGAGCCAGGTCGATATCCGGGAAAATGGTGTCATTGTATTTTTTTTATCACGTAGAAGCGTGAATACTGATTTGAATATCGGTCTGAATATAGAGCCAGGTCGATATTTGGGGAAAAAGTGTCATTGTATTTTTGATCATGTAGAAGAGCGAATAACGATTAGAATATGGAGCCAGGACGATATTCTGGAAAATGGTGTCATTGTATTTTTGATCATGTAGAAGTGCAAATACAGATTTGAATATGAAGCCAGGTCGATATTCGTGGAAAAGTTGCCATTGTATTTTGATCATGTAGCAGGGCTAATACCGATTTGAATATCGTTTTGAATATAGAGCTAGATCGATATTCGGGGAAAAGATGCCATTGCCTATCTGACCATTTAGATATTCGAGAAAATGCTGATATTGTCTTTCTGATCTTGTAGAAGGGCGAATACTGATCTGAATATCGAGTCAGGTCGATATTTGGGAAAATGATTCAGTCGTCATTCTGATCATGTAGAAGTGTGAATACCGATTTGAAAATGCTGCCATGCGCACTGAGTTTCATTTTCGGATTGGCTAACAATAGTTAAGTTGAGTTTAAGTTTAAAATTATTTATTTTACATATATTGTGAAGCAAGCTTATAGCTTATATTAATCACGCTCGATGTCTGCTTCCTGGAGACAAGCCGTTCGAGTGGAAAAATCCCAAAGACAAAACCCGCTCATCACGGGATTCGAACCCAGGACCTTTGGTACGAGAGGCCAACGCTCTACCTTTGCACCAATATCTTGCATTAAGAAATGTCATTTATAAAAGGATAAAACGGAAATATTTCCTACAAATTAACAGCAGATGAAAAAATAAAATAAAACGCGCAGTAACTGGTACCACGCAATTTCACGCTAGTTTTGAGTGAAAGGCGGACATCAACCCCACATTTTCGCCCGTCAACGGGCTTTATATTTCGGGAAGATTTAAGGTAAGACATCTGTAAGACAATGGGACCATTTTCCCGAATATCGACCTTGCTCGACATTTAGATATATGTCCAAATCGTTAGTAACACTTGTACATGTTCAGAAAGACGAAATCCCCATTTTCCCGAATATCGACCTGGCTCTATATTCAAATCGGTTTTCATTCTTCTAAATGTTCAGAAAGACGATGACACCATTTTCCGGAATAGCGACATGGCTCGATATTTAAAGCGGAATTCGCGCTTTTACATGATCAGAAAGATAAAATTAGCATTTCCATGAATATCGACATGGCTCTATATTCAGATCGACATTCAAATCGGTAATCAGATCGATATTCAAATCAGTATACATGATCAGAAAGACGCAATCCCCATGTTCCCGAATATCGACCTGGCTTGATATTCAGATCGATATTTGCACTTTTACATGATCAGAAAGACGAAATCAGCATTTTCCCGAATATCGACCCAAGATCGATATTCAAATCGATATTCAAATCGGTATTCTCACTTCTACATGATCAGAAATACGCAATAGGCCCTACCCATTTTCATGAATAAGGACCTGGCTCGATATTCAGCACTATATTCAAATCAGTATTCGCTCTTATACATGATCAGAAAGACAAAATCACCATTTTCTCATATATCGACCTGGCTCGATATTCAAATCGGTATTCACATCTTCAATATGATCAAAACGACATAATCACCATTTCCCCGAATATCTTCCTGGCTCGATATTCAAATCGGTATTCGCACTTCTACATAATCAGAAAAGCGAAATCACCATTTTCCCGAATATCGACATTAAAATCGGTATTCGGCCTTCCACATAATCAAAAAGATTAAATCACCACTTTCGCGAATATCGACCTTGCTTTTTATTCAGATCGGTATTTAAAACGGTATTATATATAGTAGTATATATATCGGAAAATGTATCCTACGTACTGCGATATGATATTGAGTGCACTAATATTGAATCGATTTGGATACAGCTCAACAAAAGTAACCAACAACAGTTCTTGATAAACATTGTCTATAGACCTCCTAGTTCAACTCAAGCGTGAATTGATTTATATGAGACACAATTAGAATCCGCAGACCGACTAAGCCCCGAGTTTTACGTCTTAGGAGATATAAATATGCAATAAACACAAAGTAATGATCACACAAAATATGGCAATTATAAATGGAATTATGTTGTAACAAAATTTGGATTATATCAACTTATTGAAACACCGACTCGGGTGACAAAACGAAGCAGTACTATTATTGATCATATTTATACGAATAGTGCTGGTCGAGTAAGTGAAGTATTTGTAAATCAAACCTGTCTATTAGTGATCATTATCCCATATGTTTTACACGATCTACTATGGACAATATATGTAATAAAGCAACAACTGAACACAAAACAATGCAATATAGATGCTTTAAGAGATTTGAGGAGTCAAAAATTCAACAAGACTTAGCTTGTTCTAGTCTTTATAACATTCAAACGATAGCTGACCACAACGCAGCATTAAGTTTATTCTATGAAATATTAGAAAGTAAATTATCAAAGCATGCACCTGTTAAAACAAAACCATTAAACGAGAACAACAACCTAAATGGCTCACAGAGGAAATACAATCGCTAATTCATAAACGAAACACAAATCACAAAAATGGCAAGTTTGACAAATATAAAATAATAAGAAACAAAATATCATCAATGATTAAAAGAAGCAAAACATATTTCTTTAATAAAGCAATCAGTGAAAATAAAGACTCAAATTACATATGGAACACTTGAAAGACGTTTCACATCTTAATAAAGCAAATAGTCTAGTAATATACTCGATGATTCTACATAGTGTTTATTACTATTGAAAACTATGACTTGTAATGCTGATTTGGGATATTTTCGTTTACAACGCATACTTTAATATTTACATTTTGAAGGTTTTCCGAATTCCTAATCTCATTTATTGCTCTTTCTAAATTCCATTTATATTACCATCTTTCACATTGTCCCCTGCTATAGTTCTATCATCGTCCTTCTAATGGTCCAGTTTCGACTGTCCCCAAGGGAAGTGTATGTCGCTATCTGTGAAGTTACATTTTTTTAATATGTGGGCCTCTATTTTCTTTTCTTTTCTTTCATTTTTATTTTCACCCTTTTTCAATTTTACAACCTTTCACTTCATTTTCTCTAACAAACCACTCTCACTCTTGATGTCTCTATCTCTCTTTTCTCAGTAGTATATGCACCAACGTCGTCCTATATCGTTTCTTAATATATGCGTGCTGTGTGATTAAAACAGAAACCAGTTGCACGAATTTAACTGACGTTGATTTCATCAAAAATATATAATTATAATTTGTTCAAATAATTTTATTTTCAAACTCGAAGAATTATTACGGTCCTTAGAAAGTTTCCAGATAAAATGCATAATATTTCGGTTTTCGGATTATATTTTTAGCAATCGGGGATTTAAAAATATGTTTTTATATTGATATTCTGTCGTACAAACTCCATTTTTATTTTTGGTTGTGTTGAGTTCATTTATATTTTGTTTTCATTTTAATAGCAATTCAAATCATGATAATCTTCCACAAATTTCTAGCCTTATATACAGTAAGTAAAGACAGTATGGTAACCTCTGGCGCGGCATTATATCCCGCCAGTTACTAGCAGGACAAAGACAGTATGGTAACCTCTGGCGCGGCCTTATATCCCGTTAGTTTATACCAGGACAAAGACAGTATTGTTACCTCTGGCGCGGCATTATATCCCGTCAGTTAATACCAGGACAAAGACAGTAAGGTAACCTCTGGCGCGGCATTGTATTCTGTCAGTTAATACCATGACACAGACAGTATGGTAACCTCTGGCGCGGCCTTATATTCCGTCAGTTAATACCAGGACAAAGACAGCAATAAACATTTAATCAGTTAGACAATTCGCAAAATTATGTTAACCTCTGGCGCGGCCTTACATCTCATACATAAATCAACAATAGTTATATAGTATATGTAAAATAACACTCACATTTCAAGCTCTTCTTCAGGAACTTTAAATTCGATTACTTCAAAAACATGTATGGTAGCTAGTTCAATACTCATATTATATCCCGAAAGTTATAATAATACCAGTTCAGTATTGAACTAGCTACCATACATGCTTTTGAGGTAATCGAATTTAAAGTTCCTGAAGAAGGCCGTCAGATCGAAAGCTTAAAATTGAGTGATATTTACTATGACTATGAGAGTAAATTACCAGGACTGGCTTTCTAACACCAGTTATCCACACTGACTGTTAGCGCATTGGTGGAAGACGAATGACGCTTGTCACAGTGAAAAATTGACAAACGTCGGAAAGAAAGCTGGCCGAATTTGGGGTATATTTCAGCTGGATAGACCTCCAAAAATCTTTTATATCAGCTTAGTCTTTTTCATTATCATTATAAACCAACTATCATAAATCTGCTGCATATATCAGCTAGATAGACCTGCCAAAATCTTATTAACAAATCTTTAACATTAATGACGTCATTGGTAATCGTTACGTCATCTTTTCTTAAAATGACGTCATTTTATCTTATGGGGCTAACTTACGGTACGTTACTGTTAAAAATCAGACTGTGTTGGAAGTAGACGGCATTGTGAGTCCTTCATGTATACCTGTTTAGGTATGTGAAGTTGGCACGAAGTTCGATATTCGGTAATCGATATTCAATGCCAATATGAATTTGAACATATGTAAGAGCGAATAATAGTAATATCTTTATTTTGTGAAGGTTACATCTAAGACACATACAGACAATTTAACAATGGCTATACATATCTTATTCATGTGGCCTTCAATTATATAATAACGCACACAAACATTATATTTAACAACATGCACATTTTAATGAAAAAGTATAGCATGAGATAAAACCAAAATATCTAAATGAATTTAACATGTAATTTGTTCTAGTGTTGTAGGTCAATGCTAAATTGTTATTGGATTGTGAGCGTAGGGTGTGATATTTATTTTCCGAAAATATTAAAATGTCGTTCATGTATATTGGTGCCAAATTGTGAACGGTCTTGTAAATCACCAAGGCGGTGTGATAGCGACACCTATCGTTAAACGACAGCCAATGCAAGTCATGGAAAAGATCCGTTTTGGTAGACCCGCGAGATTTTGCTAGTATTATTCTTGCGGCCCTTCGCTGAATTGAAGACATCTTATTTCTGTATGTATTGGCTCCATGTCCCCAGAATACACAACCATAATCAAAAACTGGACTAGTATATAGGAGTTATAATATAGTAATTTCATTTTCTCATTAAGGTAGTATATAAACAGTTTTAATAGCGCTATTTTAGTGTTTAATTTTCTGCATACAGAATCAATTTGTGCATGCTAATTTAACTTATTATCTACATAAACACCCAAGATCTTTTGAATAAAAACATTACTCAGTGGTTGACTGTTGACTTTTAACTGAAGGGGGCTCAATGAGGTCAGTTTATGTGATGTTGCAATAGTCATACAAGTTGACTTTGATGGATTAAGGGACATATGTATGTTGTTTACTTTGCACCATTCCATGATATAGCTTATGTTTTCTTGTAGCTTGTCTTGTACATCACAAAACTGGAATCCGGAAGCGTACAAAGTTGAATCGTCTAGCCTGCGTATAAGTCTATGTTAACATCACGGCCTTTTAATGAAATGTCATTTATGTAAAACAAAAACAATATCGGACCTAAAATTGACCCCTGGGGAACTCCTGATGTTATTTGTAGTAAGGGTGATGATATATTATCAATTTTTACTAAATGTGTTCTGTTAGAAAGGTATGATTGGAAAAAATGTATTGATATTTCAGAAAAGTGATAAAATTTGAGTTTATGTAAGAGAATTCGGTGGTCCACCAAATCAAAAGCTTTTCTTAGATCCAGACTCACAGTGCCTACTAACTTTCCTTCATCTACATCTTTCAACCATGTATCAATAAGTCTTACTAGAACCGTATTGCAGGAATGATTTTTACAAAATCCCGATTGTGTTCGATATAGAATGTTCGTGTTAGTGAAATAAGCCTAAATTTGCTAGGGTCGTCCTTATCTCCAGTTTTATAGATAGGTATTACCTTCGCGCTTTTAAAAACGTCAGGAAATTTGCCTGCTGCAATACTGTTATTTATGATCGATGCTATGCAGGGTGTTATGACATCGCCACAAAATCTTTGGACCTATGCCATCAAGACCTGTTGATTTATTGGTGTTTAATCTACTTATAATGTTTCTGACTTTAAGTGGCGTTATGAATTTAATATCAAGTTGGTGGTATTTTAAGTGAGTGTCCATGGTTTGCTTAAGATAATCAAAATTTGTATTCTCAAAATCAGTCTTGGATATCAAATATGAAAGGTTAACAAAATGTTTACTTTATTAATCAATGACATTTTGCTTTCCTTGAATTGTATTATTATCTCTGATGATTCGTTGCGGTATTACTAGAGAATACAGATACAAGTGCTAGTATTGATCGTGAGGCGTAGTCACTTATAAGCGCGGCGTCAGTATGGGATAGGTTTTAATATTTTGTACCATGGGGTGACGTAATCGAAAAGGGAGCAACCAACATTAGTATTGTTAAGAAAAACTCTGTGGTATGTTTGAAAAAACAACATTTATGAATCAATAAATTGTATTAACTGATTTAAGAAACAACAAGATACACAATACGTTTGTCTTCTACCGTTACTACAAAACTTTAGACACATTTAATTTGTATTTAATAACTTTTCCCCCAACTGCCTAGGCTACGCTGTTTTTGATAGTTTGGTTACGGTCCTGACCCAATTCATCAAACGTTCACTTTTCCTAAACTTCCTAGGCTACGCCTATTTATAAAATTATGTTGTATTTCTAAACTTAAAACGTTCCCCCATACAGTTTGTTCATTATAACCATTGCATTCTTACAATTGTCCGTCGTGTGTGCGTGCGTCCGTCCGTCCGTTCGTCCGTGAACGTTTTGCTTCAAACGATTTCTCCTACCTAACTACTTGGCCAATTAGGATGAAACTTCATAGGAACCATCCTCTCTATGTCCTCTCCTACGTTCCTCAAACTGTTTGGGATCCATGCAAAATTCTGGTTTCCATGGAAGCCGAAAGAAAAAAATAGTGAAAACTTAAAAAATCTTCTTCTCCTCCGTAGGCCAATTTTCAAATAATTGTGTAGAAATGTTGCTTGGGTGACCTTCTTTCAGATGTCTTTGAGCCAAGTTTATTGGTCGAAAACTATGGCCGCCAGGGGGCGGGGCTATTTTTGCCTTATAATATGGCTATAGAGAAAACTTAAAAAATCTTCTTCTCCGAAAGTGTTGGGCTTATTTTCAAAATATTTTGTAGAAATGGTCCTAGGGTGACCCTCTGTCAGATTCCTTCAAGCCATGCTGATTTGTCAAAAATCATGTTGTTATCATACTTCTGATTATTGGAAGGAGAATAGACTCCCCCCCCCCCCCCCCCCCCCTCTCCTTCAAAAGCTTGTGTTACACTTAACTTATAACTAAAGGCATGAAATTTTAATATATAAGCACCGTTGTGATTTTTTTTATCTAGTTAGAGCAGATTTGAAACGGTTTATTGGTAAAAAATTAAGAAACTTCAGCTTGTATGGTAACCTTTTATATAGGCTATGGCAGCCAGGTGAGCAATATAGGCACATCTTGGTTATGATAAAGGGACATTTGGCCTTCTTGTTCAAAATATTTACATCCTGTCTGTTTTCACACGTTATTTAAATGCACTGAACTACATCTTCTTACTTGAAGACATGCTTCAAAATCATGCGCGGCGTCTTTGATGCTCTGCATCAAAATTCGACTTGTTAATGCTCTCACACATTCAAAATAATACATAAAAGGGCCAGTTCGTGCACGAGGTAATAATAACAATAGTCTCTTACAAAAGAAGGGGGGGGGGGGGGCATACATTATGAATTTGACAGTTTGTTTTCCATTTGTATCCATGTTTAAAAAGCAACTAGTTTTTTTTTAATAGTAACCAAATCGGTAGTAAATGTTATGACTGTTGTTTCCAAAAGCATTTCTTGATATATACTTTTCTTTCATATAATGCTTTCAACGTTGGTTTTAACGTTCTGAAACGCAGACAAAAGTTAATGAATAACGATATTTATATGTCAACACATATTCGTTAGTTGAGAGTGAAATTATATCGCACATTGTTGATTTTATCGAAAGAAAAATAACTTTACCTTTGCAACACAAGCCCAACGTTAAGGTAACTGTTAAGACAGCTACGAATTGCAAATCAACCTAATTAAATTACAGTCACCATTAAACAGTAGCTGTGATATAATTCGAGGATTTACTACCGCTAACAGTAATCGTTATGTGGTTGTTGGATCCAATGCCGTAAGCAAACGTAATGTAACAGAAAGCTGAACTCTCTGTCGGTATACCTTGGTCATTCTTAACAGTAGGCTGTTATGTTGAAGCAACCCTGACATCCTTTAAGCATAGTGCGGATATTTCGTGAGTTTTTCTCCTTGCTTCACGGAACTTGGCATGCCAGACTTCAGATGTCCCACGTACCGGTGTAGCGCTTCTAGTGCTAATGTCTTATAGCTTCTTTTATCTTCAAATGAATTGTTACTCGGTCCACGGCATTACTTACGTTCTTCGCTTGACAATGTTTTAAAGTCTTTTAATGATCATCGTCTTCTTGAACTGTAAGTTTTCTCGTTGAGTTGCAGAATGTATCAAATAGGGTTTTCTCGTTGAGTTGAAGAATGTATCAAAATACGTTTTCTGGTTGAGTTGAAGCATGTATTAAATATAGTTTTCTCGTTGAGTTGAAGAATTAAACAAAATATATTTTCTCGTTGACTTGAAGAATGTATCAAATAGAGTTTTCTCGTTGACTTGAAGAATGAATCAGATAGAGTTTTCTCATTGAGTTGAAGAATGTATCAAATAAAGTTTTCTCGTTGAGTTGAAGAATGTATCAAAATTTGTTTTCTCATTGAGTTAAAGAATGAATCAAAATGTTTTTTCTCGTTTAGTTGAAGAATGAATCGAAATGTTTTTTGTCGTTCAGTTGAAGAAAAATAATCAAAATGTGTTTTCTCGTTGAGTTGAAGAAATAATCAAAATGGGTTTTGTCTTTGAGTTTAAGAATGAATCAAAATGGGTTTTCACGTTCAGTTGAGGAGTCAGTCATAAATGAACCCAAATATGTTTTCTCGTTGAGTTAGAGAATGTATCAAAAATAGTTTTCTCGTTTAGTTGAAGAATTAATCAATATATGTTTTCTCGTTGAGTTGAAGAATGTATCAAAGTTTGTTTTCTCGTTGAGTTGAAGTATGAATCAAAATGCCTTTTCTCATTTAGTTGAAGAATTAATCAAACAATGTTTTCTCGTTGAGTAGAGGAATCAGTCAAAATGTTTTCTCATTGACTTGAAGAAGAATGAATCAAAAGTTGTTTTCTCGTTGAGTTGAAGAATGAATCAAAATGTTTTTTCTCGTTGAGTCGAAGAATGAATCAAAATGTGTTTTCACGTTCAGTTGAGGAGTCAGTCAAAATAAATGTTCTCGATTGGTTGAAAAATGAATCAAAATGTGCTTTCTCTTTGAGTTAATGAATCAAAATGTGCTTTCTCTTTGAGTTGAAGAACCAATCAAAATATGTTTCATCATTGAGTTAAAGAATCAATCAATATGTGTTTTCTTTTGAAAGATCCAATTATCTGTTATATCCATCCATAAAACCAAATGTTTTTCTAGTAGCAAGTCCATAATATAACGGAAGGGTCCAAACCACAAATACGATTCATCCATGAAACCAAAATTAATTCCAGTAACAAGTCCATAATATAACGGAAGGGTCCAAACCACTAATCCAATCCTTCCATAAAACCAAAAGTTATTCTAGTAACAAGTCCATATTTTTAAAACGGAAGGGTCTAAACCACAAATACGATTGATCCGTAAAACCAAAAGTTATTCTAGAAACATGTTCATAATACAACGGAAGTGTCCAAACCACAAATACAATCCTTCCATAAACTCAAACGTTAGTCTAGTAGTAAGTTCATAATATAACGTAAGGATCAAAACCATGAATACAATTTCTTGAAATACATCACTGTTAATGCAGCCATACATATTCTATAATAAAAAGCTATAAAGTAACTATAAGCGTCGATTAATCTGTGAAATTGTCGAAGGCATCTTCAAATTCGTCAAAACTGCTAGCAAATGTTGTTCAATGTCATGTTGAAGTGAACGTTTTCTCTGTTGAATGTATTTATATGCTAAATGGCGTCATCAATACGTTCATTAAGCAGGTATATCCGGCAGTAAAATTATGTCCAAATTTCACAAAAATTATAGTTTCACAAGTGATGTTAACAACATTTTCCCCCACTTTTGTCTATGTCGAATCACAAAGCACGAATCGAGATTAAATTCAACGTCATAACCAAAAATACAATCCAATAACAACAACAAAAAATCACAAAAAAAATAAATATATATATATATATATCGATGAGTCCAGAGTAGAGTATCCAATTTTCAAAATCTAATCGTCCTTCTGTTAATCAATTTCTGCAAAGAATTAGTTAATCCAAGTCAAAAGAAAAGAAAAAAAATCTACAAAACAATTTGTAAACTTTCCGAGCATTTCACGAAAGACCGAAAATAATAAAATCCGAAATATATAATAATTTTTAAAATCTAATCGTCCTTCTTTTAATCAATTTCTGCAAGGAATGAGTTCATCCAAGTCCAAAGAAAAACATCTGCAAAACAATTTGTGAACTTTCCGAACATTTCACGCAAGAGCGAAAATAAGAAAAATCCGAAATATATGTAACAAGAGATCAGCATGCGAAAACAAATAAAAAATGCGTGAAATGTAGCGATGCAATTTAGTTGAAATATTAACCCATCTGCCTTCGAATCTTCTCCGGCAGGTTGGCTTTGATATCGATCTGTTTCGGTTCCTCCTTGGTCAACTTTGACTTGAACCCGACTCCTCTCCTGGAAACATTGCCTGTTAACCAATTTCTGCAAAGAATGAGTTAATCCAAGTCAAAAGAAAAAAAATCTACAAAACAATTTGAAAACTTTCCGAGCATTTCACGCAAGACCGAAAATAAAAAAATCCGAAATATATAATAATTTTTTAAAATCTAATCGTCCTTCTTTTAATCAATTTCTGCAAAGAATGAGTTCATCCAAGTCCAAAGAAAAACATCTGCAAAACAAGTTGTGAACTTATCGAACATTTCACGCAAGAGCGAAAATAAGAAAAATCCGAAATATATGTAAGAAGAGATCAGCATGCGAAAACAAATAAAAAAATGCGTGAAATGTAGCGATGCAACTTAGTTGAAATATTAACCCATCTGCCTTCGAATCTTCTCCGGCAGATTGGCTCCTACTTGGTCAACTTTGACTTGAACCCGACTCCTCTCCTGGAAACATTGCATGTTAATCAATTTCTGCAAAGAATGAGTTAATCCAAGTCAAAAGAAAAAAAATCTACAAAACAATTTGAAAACTTTCCGAGCATTTCACGCAAGACCGAAAATAAAAAAATCCGAAATATATAATAATTTTTAAAATCTAATCGTCCTTCTTTTAATCAATTTCTGCAAAGAATGAGTTCATCCAAGTCCAAAGAAAAACATCTGCAAAACAAGTTGTGAACTTTCCGAACAATTCACGCAGGAGCAAAAATAAGAAAAATCCGAAATATATGTAACAAGAGATCAGCATGCGAAAAAAAATAAAAAAAATGCGTGAAATGTAGCGATGCAACTTAGGTGAAATATTAACCCATCTGCCTTCGAATCTTCTCCGGCAGGTTGGCTTTGATATCGATCTGTTTTGGTTCCTCCTTGGTCAACTTTGACTTGAACCCGACTCCTCTCCTGGAAACATTGCCGTTCAATTGGACCATTGGCTCGGCTCTGAGTTGTGGCAGAAGTGGTAGGTTTAGCACAGTCGGTGTCGAGCATCCGGTCTCGTTTTTGTTCATCAGAGCAGCGGTCATTGGCCTGGTGTCGATTGAGGACCCGTCTGGTGATTCCAATATGGCGTCCAGGGTAGACTATAAGTCATTCGCATTAAAACTATTGTCCTAATTATTCTTAAAAAAGAACCAATCAAATTGTTTACTCATTGAGTTAAAGTATCAATCAATATGTGCGTTCTCTTGAAAGATCAAATTATCTTTTATATCCATCCATAAAACCAAATTTAATCCTAGTATCAAGTCCATAATATAACGGAACCACAAATACGATTCATCCATAAAACCAAAAGTTATTCTAGTAACAAGTCCATAATATAACGGAAGGGTCCAAAGCACAAATACGATTCATCCATAAACCAAAAGTTATTCTAGTAACAAGTCCATGATAAAACGGAAAGGTCCAAACCACAAATACAATCCTTCCATAAAACCAAAAGTTATTCTAGTAGCAAGTCCATAATAAAACGGAAGGGTCAAAATCACGAATACAATTTCTTGAAACACATCACTGTTAATACAGCCATACATATTCTATATGTAATTATCTTCTGTTTATCATTAACAGTCGATTAATCGGTGAAATTGTCGAAGGCATCTACAAATTCCTCAAAACTGCAAGCAAATGTTGTTCAATGTCATGTTGAAGTGAACGTTTCTCTGTTGAATGTCTTTATATCCTAAATGGCTTCATCAATACGTTCATTAAGCAGGTATATCCGGCAGTAAAATTATGTCCAAATTACACAAAATGTATGGTTCACAACTTTTTTTCCCACTTTTGCCTATGTCGAATCATAAAGCACAAATCGATATTAAATTCAATATCCAAACCAAAAATGCAATCCAATTACAACCAAACAAATACAAATTTCCAAACAAATAATTACAACAACAAAAATCAAACAAAATCCATATCGGTGAGTCTAGAGTAGAGTATCCAATTTTTAAAATCTAATCGTCCTTCTTTTAATATATTTCTGCAAAGAATGAGTTTATCCAAGTCCAAAGAAAAAAATCTGCAAAAACAATTTGTGAACATTTCACGCAAGACCAAAAATAAGAAAAATGCGAAATATATGTAACAAGAGATCAGCATGCGAAAAAACATAAAGAAAAATGCGTGAAATGTAGCGATGCAACTTAGTTGAAATATCTACCCATCTGCCTTCGAATCTTCTCCGGCAAATTGGCGTTGATATCGATCTTTTTAGTTCTTCGAGTCAGGACCGGGGGTAGCTTCACCCTTTTGTCCTGTATCACTTTGGGTTTGGCCTTTTGGCGGACTTGATCCCATATCTGCTGAAATGTTTGATAAGAGTCGTGTCATATTAAAACCGCCCTTCGAGACTTCACACTTTCCCATAAATTCCTTTGAAGCGAACGACCTCCTGTGACCAAATGTTTTCAACTCTATTCAATAATTATTCTTGCTTCTATAGAGATGTACAGGAGTTTTATCTAGCTGTTTTCAAAGTCGTCTGCCAAATAATTGTTGTATGTGGGAGAGGGTTAACGAACAAGGAAGATCCCGACCGGAATGGGTTCCCCGCAGCCTTTCCGGTGTCTTCTCTGTTCGCCATATATGTATAGACATTTGAGGAAACATCTATAGAAAGGTTACACCGCTTCATCGATTGCTGTATAATTATGGTTTTTTATCGTCTTCTTTTTAATCATCTACAACTTACAGATTTTAATAAAGGGTGGCAATATTCTGTAGGGGGGAGTTTATGATTCACCAGACACATTGTGAAACAGAAGAGGGAAGGTTGAACCCGTATTCAACTTTTAAAATAAAAATAAATAAATAAATAGTTCAAACCTTTTTTTTTAACTTATAAATTATATAGTTATAAACAACTTGACAACGTATCTTTCAGATAAACAAATCATAAATGTCTTCAAACTCGTCATTGTCGTCCCTTAAATGTAAAGTAAACATATTCCCACAAACAGGCGCTTTTAGACTCCTCTGCATCAGTCGAATTTTGAAAACATTGTGGCAAAAGGAGAAATTCTTCATAATGCCAAAACATTTTCATTTTTCTCTTCAATAACCGTATTTCCATATAACAATATTTATCCACATTTAGCTAAGATTTGTTCAAAGTTTTCTGCTGCAGATTTATTATATGTGGGCAAAGGTTAAAGTAGATTGTTCTATACAGCTACGTCAGGTGATTAAGGGTCTTGTTGTCTACGAGGTCAAGGAATTCTCTGATGAGTCAGTACATTCGCATAGTCTCACCGGAGTCTTCACTGTCCGCCTTCACTTGCACGACATGTACATGCAAATTCTGACGAAACTCTGTAATGTATCCACATATATGTGTTGCTCCCATGTACCATAGAGTACATGCTATTACAGAGATGTAAGAATCTCCCTTTTACCATGAATCATTTTAATTGATTAATCAATGATTAGGGTAAACGTCGTTTTCAACAATTTGTCTTTCATATCCCGTGGGCCAGTGTACCGACTGAGCTACTCAGTTTAAGTATTTGAATACTATTATTCTTGGGTTAATGTAAGAGTGGATGTAAATAATATGTTCGGGCACGGAAGGGTCAGGTTGGTGTTATGAACCAAATGGGCTAGAACATAATACAGACTGTGAGAGAAGACATGATTGGCGATGTAACTTTTAAAGGTAATATAAGATAATATGAGACTAAATGAGTTAGAGGAAATAACAGATTAAAGCTGTGAAAGAAAAGAAAATAGTGTTTAAGAAAATGTAGAAGAGAAAAGGGATGCATATGATGGAAGAAAGACATGAGCGTGTATATGTTGGAAAAGAGGTGGATGGCAAAGTTGAAAGACGAGCAGAGGGTACAGGTGAGACAGGAGCAGAGGGTAAAGGTGACACAATAAGAGACAGTATAATTTAAAGAACATGAGAGGTAGAGGCGAGATAAGAGGAGGAGAAACTGCATGTGAAAGAAGGGGAGATAATGCAGATGCGAGGTGAGGAGATGTTACAAGAGAGATGATGGGAAAGGGTACAGGAAAGAGAAGAAGAGATTATATTGCTGAGAGAAGATTCGACGGGACGGTACAGTTGAGAGATGTGGATACCGTAAATGTGAAAGAAGGGGCACACTTGAGAGAAAATAATGTAAAGGAGAAAGAAAATGAGACGTTACATTTGTCATATAAGGAGAGGGCACAGGTGAGAGTATTGATACGGTTGGGGGAGAAGAGACAGTCTATGTGAGAGAAGAAGATATTGAATTGGAGTGATGAGAGGAGATAGCAAATTAGTAAGGAGAGGAGAGAGAATAAGTTTGAGGTAAGAAAAGCGAGAAACGTTGAAGAGGCACTTGATGAGAGAAGAGAATAGTTAATGGGCGTAAAGACATCCATATTTGATAAGAAAGGAATAGATATGTTAAGAAGAAAATAGATATATGTAGCACACATACCGTAAGTCACATACATACTTCCACATATAGTATGTCAGATAGACAAATGTTATGACAGACTGTTATTAAGATACTGTAAATGTGATAAGTTTCAAGTCTGACAAAGAAACTCAATGACTTATGAACGTTAATAGACATTAATAGTTATAACTTGTACATAATATAGCAGGGGCCGTACTCCAGTAGCATCTTAAGTTTTTCCTCAAATTTAAGAAAATCTTATTTTTATTTTCTTAGCTAAGAAAATAAATTTCTTAAACTTATGTCGTATTCTAAAAGCATCTTAAGCTTTTCTTACGTAAGAAATTTTTAATCTTAAGAAATAATCTTAATTTTTTTTTATTTACGATATTCGAAATTATTTGGTTTTCCACTACTCAAAATAGTAACGGAAGTCTAAAAATAAAAACACGCGCGCGCGTGTTGCGCAGACGAATCTGTTTACAAATAATTATGGCGAGCAGCGAGAAGAAGCCGCGATCTTCCAACTTTTCGGCGAATGATTGCCTCGTCTTGGCGGAATTGATGGGCGAGGAGAGTAGCGTGGACGGTTTATCCTTCCATGCTTACTTGAAGCATAAGTTTACTAACAGTAAGTAGATTGTTTATCTTTGTAAACATTTAAAACTGATAACTCGCTGAAAGTTTGACACAGAATATCAGACCTATTTCTTCTTGCTTTCCTGTCACTATTCCGTTGGAATTTAAATTTTTCACATGCTTGGCTTTCCCATTGATGTTTGATATAATTCCTTTTGTTTGTGACCCTCTTGCAAAAAGTATTTAAGCAGATGGATTCTGACATTCAATACATTTTTCTATGACAGCCTGTGGAATTCGCAGTGGTCATATGATCCTCGGCTCGGATTAGACCATAGTGCCGCGACTGGGGATCGAACCTGGGACACCAGGTTTCGAAATCCCCGACGCTTACCACTCGACCACAGCGGATTCCCGTTGAAATACATTTACTTAAAATAACCTAAAATATACAATGTTTACTATTTTGCAGCTATAACATCAACAACCAAACGGAGTATGTGGGCAGAGATTACTGCCCATTTCAAGATGAGGGCGGAGGTACCAAGGGATGTCCCAGCTCTACAAAAGAAGTGGGACAACTTGGTACAGGTACACAGAGCCCTGTACATGGATGGGATGAGAAGTCAGAGGATGACAGGTAAATAAAAACTGGGTCATGGAGAGATAAAATATTATTCAATTTGAAAAATGGAAAAGAATAGCTTCTATCTTCAAGTTAAAGGTTAAATTTCTATTCGTTTCTTTGTGATTTCAATGTCCATGTTCAATGGACATCTCAGTGCAACTAAATAGGTTTAAAACTTAACAGAATTATGTCACAATACATGTAATTACAGCTTAATGTACTTATATTATCAGGAGGGGGTCCACAGCAGTCAAGACCAACCCCGCTGACAGAGGCTGTCATGGATGTCGTTGGCAGGCTAGCTGCCAACACATTAGGGGTAGCTGATTGCAGCATTGATTCGGGCATGCTGCTGCTTAATCAGCTATAGTAAGTTAATCTACTTATTACATGTAAATGTTTTTTCCTGAATTTCAACTGTACATGACTTAATGATAATGTAAAAGAATTTGCTCATCAAGTTTAGAAAAAATTAACAACAAGTAGAAATATCACTGAAGATGATAAAAATATCCCCAAAACAGCACCTTGACCTACCCATAACTTAACCCTTTCCATCATATAGACGCTTTCTGATGCCTCTGCAGAAGACAGCTTTTTGAAAATATAGTGACAAAACAAGAAATTGCAAAAAAAATTGTATTTTCTCCTTTTGACACAATGTTTTCCACGTTTAGTCATAGGTTATCCATTTTATTACAGAGATTTTCTAGTTTTGGACAAAATATGTTCAAAGTCGTCTGCTGCAGATTTTGTTTAATGAGGGAAAAGGTTAACAAGGTAGTTCATTCAAACAGTTCTCATTTTGACCTTTGAGGTACAAGCCACCCTCATCGTGGTGAACGTTTGTGCCAAGTTTCTTTGAAATCCTATGATGCATGGTTGAAATGCAGGTTGGAAAAGGTACAGTTCTATCATTTTGACTTCTGAGCGTGTCCTTGACATCGAGGTACAGGCGTGACATGCCGCCTCATGGTATAAAAGTTTTATTCAGAATTTTATTGAAAAGAAAAAGGCTGGATAAAATATGGCTTCTGATCAGTGACTCCTATATACCCGCCCCCCCCCCCCCCCCCCCAAAAAAAAAACCCACTTTATTTTTTGAGGGTATAATAAAATTGCCCGAGCATAAGGTTGAATCACCCCGGCAAATCTCTGTAATCCCACTGGATGACCTCAGGATAATATCACAATATCCTTCAATAATTCACCATAAGAGATTAATTCATCTTATAACAGTTTCATGAAAAAGGAAAACAATGTTTTATGCAAGTAATAAATGTTTTATTTTGTTTTGTATAACAGTGCCATAATTGTATTTTATTACAGGTTCATATAAACAAGAAAATGCTCTTTTATACATGTAATGAATATTTTATTTTGTTTTAATTAACAGTGCCACTACCTCTTCATCCTCTGTCAGCAGAGAGACAGCTAACCAGGCTGATTCACGGTACATATTCATATTTAATTTTATTACTTTTAACTATGTGCATGATATTTTCATTAATATATTCCATTAAATAATAACGGTTTTTAAGAAAATATTATGCACTGTTGTTGAATTATCACTGGGGATGATGCCCTATATTTCTTCAATGTCATTCAATATTTCAATTTCAGTTCTCTTAAACATAACTATTAGTACACAAGGTTTATCAATTTATCTAATGTCCTTAACCCTTTCCCTCATATAGACGCTTTCTTACGCCTCTGCAGCAGACGGCTTTTTGAAAACTTGCTATTTTTCATTTTGTCACCATGTTTTCAAATTTATTTCATAGGTTATCCATTTGATTATAGAGATTTTCTATGTTTTGACAAAATATTTCAAAGTAATCTGCAAATTTGTCGAATGTGGGAAAGGAATAATTAATATCACAAAGTTATGGTTAAACTAATGCAGAGTATCAAGCTTAGTTCATCAAGCTTTATATTCTATCATTGAGCTAGCATATAGCATAGCAAACCATTCCCATAACTCAGACTTGTCGATTTATTCTACATGTATGGAATAAGTATTACTTAGTATTATTTATTGCACATTTCTATTTGACAAAACAATTCTCTTATTAACAAAACAGCCTTTAATGCCATTCCATCTATGATATTTATGTCTCACCCATCAAGTGATAAATTAGTGAAATTAGGATTGATAAATAGTGAGTTTTCATATTTTTGCTTAGAGGTTATCAAAGTCACCTGCTGCAGATTTGTCCTATGTGGGAAAGGGTAAATGCAATATATTAAGAAAAGTACCACCATTCTGATACCGAACATAAATAGATAGATAACTATTCAGCAAACTACAATTTTTAAGGTAGATGTGCCTGTTCCTAAATCACAAATGAAGACAATTAACAGTATTACCTAAAACTTGTAATTTGAATACACTTAAAACTCTAAAGCAACCAGGAAAAGAAAAGACATTGTTGCTTGGTTATACAGATGGCAGATTTCTGCATTACTCGTGGCCACCTGTCTTCTGTGGTCATTAAACTTAACTCTTTCCTTCATATCAAATTTGCATAAGTGAAAAACATGGAAAGATATTATAAATGAAAGTTTATTTATTCAAAAAAGTTGAAATTACTCCTTTTGTCACAATGCTTTCAAAAGTCGTCTGCTGGTGAGGTGTCAGAAAGTATCTGTCCTACTCTTTACATTCAGGCAAGAGTTTTATCAAATAATCTTAACAACATTTTATGTAAGATAACCATTATTTATATTTATTATTTTTTTTGTCATTTTAGAGTGGACAATATCTCCTTATATTGGTTAATATTTAGAAAATGTGTAAGACTGAGCAATAATTATTTTTCCTTTCTATTTCATAGAATGGAAGAGCCCATATTAGAAGTAGAGCCTTCTGCAGAAACAACAACAGTTTTGGCAAGGTATGAAGTTTTATTTTGTCACAGTATATATACATAAGTTTAGCTACCTTGTCTAAGCACTTTTAAAACATGTAGCCAAGCACTTTAAAACCAAATTCTACATAGATCAAAGGGTAGTTTTTGGGTGGTTCAGAAAACTTAACCAAGTACTTTATCATACCATTTATAAGCAAAGTATTTTATAAGTCAGAAGAAGGGTCATAACTCTTACAATAACATTTACTAAATTATGCACCATTGGCAGTGCCTGGAAGTAATAATGATTAAAAGATTTTTGTAATGTTGTAAGTGTTTAAGCTATATCTCTATTAAATTGTTTCGAAAAAAAAATTGGCATGAAAACTTTTAAATCTTAATAAAAAAAGGGACACAATTCTTAAAATGTATGGGCAGACTTATAACCTCTTGTCTGTTGGTAAGCATTGTATAAGCTAAATCCCTATTGGTTTTGAAAAAAGTTGGGTAAAAGTGGGGTGGTAGAAAGACTCCTACAAAAAGTTGAAAAAGGACCGTAATACTAACACAAACATGGAGAGAAGTATATCCTCTTGTCTGGGAGTGTGTAAGTTGCAAAGCAATATCTATTAACAGTAATAATCCATTTTTCCTGTTGTCACAACACTTGTAATTTAAAGTTTGCTCATATCTCTTTTTCAGTGGTGATTCAAATGTGCAGGTTGTCTGCTGCAGCTGCCACTGTCACAGTAGACTGGACAAGCTGAAGGAGGAGAAGTTGGTTCTCCAAATAAAATTATTGAAAAAAAATATATATGAAGAATAAAATAAAAAGAATCTATAAAACATGATCACTATGATCACTAAAGGAAGAAAATAGTCTCTATATAGACAGGTTGCAGCTTAATGTAAATTATTAGCTTTTTACATTACTTGTGTGCCAGATTAAACTGCCACCTGTCTTAACCCCTTTCCTACATACAACAAATCTGCAGCACATGCCTTTGAATACATAGGGAAAATAACAAAAAAATATCCATAAAAGATAGCTCAATTGTTTAATAGAGTTGAAAACATTGTGGCAAAAGTATAAATTTATCATTATGAGTAATTTCAGCTTTGTTCACAATGTTTTCAAAAGTGGTCTGCTGCTCTTTCATCAAAATGCGGCTGCATGTGGGAAGAGGTTGAAACCTTTCACAGATACAGACACTTTTGAGGCATCTGCAGCATTCAACTTTTGTAAACATTGCTGTAAATGGTGAAGTTGCTATTAAAGATCAATTTCTCATTTTGCCACAATGTTTTGAACTCTATTCATTTATAGGCCTTTATCTATATATGTGAAGAAAAGTTTTCAAAGTTGTCTGATGCAAATGTGTTTTATGTGGGAAATGGTTAATACATACCATCAGGTTTTTCTCTAGTGATCACTGCAGACATGTTTTATTGATTCTGTGTAAGAGAATATTGTGTTGATTTGATTCTTTTGAAAACGTTGTTATCAAAGTGTTTCAAAAATAAGTCATTGCAATGAAGTCCCTGTATCTCAGTCCTACATCAGGAGCAGCTTGACCATGTGGGTTTGCTTGTTGACCAACCTCATCATTATCATCATTGGCATCAGGCAGAGGGATATTTTGCATCTTGCAAATGTTGTGTAGTACTCCACAGGCAGTGATGATCCTGATGCAGAAATGATTGAATGTCAACAATTAACAATTTTTATTAAAAAAACGTCCATGCAGTTATAAAACTCTAGCACAAAAATGTACAAACTAGAGGCTCAAGATTTGCTCTCCCTCTCAACTTTTAGAGATACATATAAGTCATTGTTTTCAAGTACATTTATTTATTATTTTTTAATATAACTTATATGCTATACAATTATTGGTGCTATAAAATTAATTCATTGTTCAATTTTGAGGAGTTTTGTGTAGAGAGATTTTCAATCCCTGGGCCCATTATAATTTTAACCAAGCTCATCTCAGCCTAATGATTTCAAGATTTGAATCTCACTTTTTGCAGTGTAATACATGACTTTTTTTTGTTGAGGAATACGACACTTACATCTACTGATTTAAGAAAGTCATTACCTGCATGCCTTTTCTGGGGTGGTTCGAATTTCTCCATGCAGAATACCTAACCTCCTCTTGAGTTGTCCAATTCCACGTTCAACTTTGGCCCTAGTAACTTTGTGGGATCTACAAAAAAGTGTGTTGTGCTGTTGTTTGAAATATAAACAGTTATATATCGGAAAAGCTCATAACTGTAGATTCATTATCTTAATCAATTTCAATAACGTGTTTTTTTTTTAAATTTAATGACCCAACTGCTGTACAAACTTTGTTGTATTGCAAAGCACCACTACTTAACCCTTTTCCACATGCAACAAATCTGCATCAGACAACTTAGAAATACTCAAAAAATTGGAACCTCCCTTTTTAATTAAAATAAAATAATTGAATGGGTTAAAAACATGGTGACAAAAGAATTTGTTTGTTTGGAGCAATTTCCTTTTTGTCGACATGTTTTCAAAAATGAGGGAAAGGGTAAAGATACCTGTTGTATGCACTTTGAGGTCCAGGCTGTGGGTTACAGGTATGGCGTCAGCAGCCATCGTCTGCAAGGGTAACCACTGTCACCCAAAAGATGGTATCCGGCAGGCACAACACCCCTCTCAAACAATTCCTTGAGCCCACTGTTTTGCAGTATTTTGCTGTCATGGGTAGAGCCTGGCCAGCGCGCAACAATATCTACTAATTTATCACTGGCATTAAAGATGACCTGCAGTATATGCACTGATACAATTGTACATGAATAAAGTCTAATATGGTAAACACTGTAAACATACCATTAGCTAGGAAGCAAAAAATACAAAACAAATTTGTGATAAAACATACAAATTTCACTGAAAAAGTTGGTACATCTATACATTATGTACCCTGGGAGTGGGTATCCTTGTGAGACAATTAACTGTTGGGACTAGGGATTGAACTTTTCACCTAAGGGTAGGAATGGGAAGATATCTGTCATTATCTGACATGTTTATATCTGGTTTTCAATCAGCTTTCTGTCCATGCCATGAGGTGTTTGACTCAAGGTCTAAACTTAAAGTAAATGAAATTCAAGCACTCCATTCTGTATTGATCTGCATAAACTTGAAAGCATTAAAATTATATTCACCTGTACATTTATGCTGTGATAGCCTTTCCTGTTTACAAACAACTCCTCCTCAACTGATGGCGCAATGATCCTCACCTGGGTTCCGTCAATAACCCCTACCACCTTTGGAAAACCTGCTACACCACCAAACTATTGCACCTGCATGTCAAGATCTGTGGGGAAGGCTATAAATTGCCGAATAATGGCAGGAGATAACAGAGCATTTACAACGGCAGTCACCACCTTTGAAACTGTGGACTGGGCAACATGGTGAAAATCGCCATCATTGAGCTGAATCTCACCGGTAGCCAGGAACCTCAATGTTATCAAAATCTTTTCCGACACTGACAGACTGTTGTGCCTGGCAGTGGGAGATTCGAGATCAACCCGTAACAGGCCCGTCAGGTACTCAATACCTCTCCTATCAAATCGGTAGCGACGTAGAAGGTCATAGATCGTCAGTTCCGCTAGTATGTCTGGGCGAGCTGCCATTCCTATAACAAATTAACACAACATTTTAAATCTGTGCGTCGTTGAATTGACAAGGCGAAAAATGAATAACAACATGTTATATCGATATCATATACGAAATAACACTATTGTTGACTGAACTTCGTATTTGGTGTTTCGTCTATATCCGAAATTGAACTAATCCGAACTACTGAAATTACACAATAACACACAAAGCGTTCCTTTGCAGAAAAACATATGTCTGAATTCATAGAATCTCGATTTATTCACAGAATATCCTTCTATTTTCTTTTACACTCCCTCGTTTTTGTGTAGAAAACAAATCGCATGAACGGCATTAAAAGATAAATATTTGTTTAACTTTCTAAAATGGCGTGTGTTAAGCGTTCATTTATAACAGAGTTATCTCTCTTATAATACGTATTATAGTCTAAAAGTCGGACATCGACGTAATCAGAAAGTAAAAAATACTCACCTGTCTGTTGTATTGCTTGAACATTGACACATTTAATAAAATGCGTATCTAAAACAAAACGTAGTTGTCGCAATTAAGCGGTTCTGAATTCGTTTAGATGATATTGTAAGAATCTCTTGAAAGTAAAATACCAGAAGGAAAGAAGTGTTAGTGCAATCATTTGTTGATAGTTTATATTTCTTGGATATATTATAACTTCATCACAGAATTATACTGTTCATATCATACAATTAGATAAATTAAATATAATAAATAAGCAATTAAATATAACTTTTAAATATAATCATACCATTTTGCACATTGTAATAATGAATTATTTAAAATCTGCAACTGTTATGGATAATTAGCCCTGTTGATATTCCAAATTTCTCATTATTGAAACAAAGACTATATTTCGCTGAAAATGTTTTGATTTAAGCACAGTTTTCTCATAAAAGTATTATATAGTAATGATAAATAAATAGAACAATAATTATATTTGTCTTACCTTGACATTTTGACATTATTTCACTTGTATTGTAACATTTGTTGTTCGGACCAGCAGTAGTATTAAACGCAGTTCTTCACATGTTATAATTTTATTAAAAAAATGATATTAAATGTCCTTATCATTATTAAAACCACGGATATTTTAAAATTTTAAAGTTCAGCTGTGTGTTCTGTCAGTGTCCTCATAAACATGGCTTTGGTGGGTTTAGCTCCTTTACTTAGAAGTAGACTTCTGGTGACTTCTCGTCTAAGACTTGGAGCTCTTCTGTTTTTCCTTTTAAGCGTTGGAATTCTGTTTCTCGAAACACCGAGGTGTTAAACCACTGAGTCCCTTATCGGGCGCCAAATGTAACATTGAGTGTTGTTAAAGCATTTACACTAAACGTTTGTTGTTCGGACCAGCAGAAGAATTAAACGCAGTTCTTCATATGTTATAATTTTATTTCTCATAGGTAGTATTTTCCAATTTCAACAGTTTCAACACTCTGAAATACAATAAAGACATATATATAATTTACGGATTAATAATGCTGTTATTATTATACAATCAAGTGTGTGTTTCATCTAGTGGTTAAATTTGTATTGTAAATATTATTAATAGATAGATAGAAATATATCGGTGGGCATTAAACTCACTAAACGGTATTTCTATCTTCTATGTATTATGAATTTAAACGTACCGAAGCATTAATATTAAAAGAAGCTAAATGGTCAACTTACCAACTATGTGTCGAGAGCTTCGCTATTCTAGATAATTTAATTTGTAAGACTGATTTGAATTTGAGACTGGAGGCATTTATAGTCGTTTGAACTTGTTATCAAAACATAACAAGTTCCTCGCTATGCAATCTCGTGATTTCATTCGTAATACGACATACGCAATCGCGGAAAAAAACAAGACGTACGCAAACGCGCCAAATAGAATACAGATAGCAAATAAAATGACCAATCCGCGGAAAAACCATACAAAATGAACAATACCTGAAGTTAAGGAATATCCACAAATTAGCCATGAATACAGCAATGATGGAAAGAAAATATTACTAGGGAACAATACGAATAAACAAAGGGAAATCACTCCCGTAGTTTATTTAAACTAAGATGGTAAAGTCCACTTATTCTAACATAAACAACATGTTACACACCTTCCCCCCCCCCCCCCCCCCCCCCCCCTTGATGAAAATGACGTCCACATCAATAACTAATAAAATAATTAGTTCAACTTGTAACAATTATAGACAAATACAAACAAAGACTTTTGTGTATATACCTTACTATAATACCATCTTTTATTCTAACCACCCAAAAGTACTAACGGTTCAATGTGTGAATACTTCACAGTGACCGAGCCACAAAAATATAGAACTCGAAACAACTTTCATGATACATAACATTTGTTGAAAATAATGACTGAATATCTACCACCATTCTTGATAGAATATTAAATAGAAACACTTCTATAATCTATCTGCTATATCTCCTATATATCATGAATAGTATATAGAAAAACTTCTATATATCTGAGCTTTACTAAAACTACTTTAAATATCAATAATGTGAAATTACAAATATGTACAAATTTACGGAAAATTCAGTATTACTATAATACTTTTACTGAAAAATACTTGTTATTAATCTCTTTGCAATGTTGACGTCAACATGCTGTGAAACTCCTGATTCAAATACTTCATTAAGTGCCCGGAAACTAGGATCAACAGGTACCATGGTATTCGTTTGATAGTCATTAAATTTTGTTGGTAACCTTTTTTTTCTAACTGATCTGCTTTGTGCTGGTGCATTTACATTATCTTCAATTCTATCATCATCTTCTGTAACTGGATCTTCAATGTCTGCCGTATTTTCTTCTTGATCTATGGTATCAGACTGAATATTTTCTCCCTCTGTATCTCTTACTTCTGTGGTCTCTATAACAATAATCTCTACATCTCTCTCACTGTATTCTTCACGAGAGGAACAATTTTTTTCTTCAGCTAGACTCTCAACTCTATGAGAATTTTCTGTGCTGATTCTTCGAGACCTTTCGGCGCTGATTCTTACAGGATCTTGGGCATCCCCGGAACTGGTTGTCACAACCAGTAGTCCTGCCTCATCGTCAGACTCTTCCTCATCACTTATCTCTACTTCTTTAAGACTTTTTCCCTCTTTATCTTCATCGTCGTGAGACTCATTAACAATAATAGTGTCATTCAACTCCTCCGTTGAATCGAGATAAGCCCTCAAGTCCTCCATTTCATCCTGGTGCTTCACTAGGAATAGATGGTTTCGGTTCAGTATCCTAATCTTTCCTGTATTATCCCCTTTCAACCGATAAATAGGTATGTCCTTCTTCCTTTGATCCATTACCGGAAAAAGTTCTTCTTCAAACTTGTCAGCAATCTTATGTTTACCGTCAAAAGCTAAAATCTTTACAAGCACCTTGTCGCCAGGTATTACCTTTGCCGCTCTGGCTTTGATGTCGTAATATTGTTTCTTTCTAGTCTTTGCTCTCTTCAAGTGGTCTTCTACAATATGTCTAGTCTTTAAAATACGATCGTGTAAATCGGTAATATATTCTCCGAATGTGTTGTCTACTGAATTCCTAGCTTGCCCAAATATAGAATCAATGGGTAATTTTGGTTTCCTGCCAAACATTAGTTCAAATGGAGCGACTCTATTGGACTCATGTGATGTGCAATTGTATGCGTATACTAAAGAACTTACATACTTTTTCCAGTCGACTTTTTAAGAATTTTCAAGAGTTCCCAACATATTCAATAGGATTCTATTGAATCTTTCAGTGACTGCATTTCCTTGTTGGTGATAAATGGATGTATGACTTTTTTTCATCCCTGTGAGCGAGCATAGTTCCTTAATAATTTCTGATTCAAAATTGGCGCCTTGATCAGAATGCAGACGTGTGGGAATACCATAGTTGACAATAAACGATTGTAGAAAGCTTCTGCGGTAGTTTTCGCCGTCTGAGCCAATACAAATTTTGTTTAATGATCAGTAATAACTAAAACATTTGCTACCCCTCTTTTCGTAAGTTCCAGCGTCAAGAAATCAAAGCAAACCAATTCGAATGGATATGTGGTATTAATATTTACCAATGGGGCTCTACTTTGGGTAGAACTGTTTCTTCTTAAACATCTATCACAGTTTTAAATCCACTGCTCAATATCTGTAGCCATCCCAGGCCAATAAAACCTTTCCCTGAGAAGTCGCATTGTTCTGTCTCTTCCGGGATGACCAACATCATCTTGTAATCCAGTTAACACTTGCTTCATGTAACACTCAGGAAGTACTAGTTGTTCAATTGTTTCATCTATTGGCTTAATGGTTCTAAACAATATTCTTCTTTTCATCTGTATGTGTTAGAATTGTTTTTTCATTATTACATCATTTGTCAAGCACTGCAATTCTCCATCTGTCTATTAAATTGTCCTCTCTTTGTTTCCTTCTTATCTCTCTCATTTCAATCGGAGCCATCGGTTGTCCTGGATCTTCTGTTGCTTCAACTAAATTTATGTTGTTTGATGTAAGAATTTCAATATATGGTGGTACAATATATCCACATGTTGCTTTGACCGTACTATTGTCTATTTTGACTGCTTCATTGTCATCTAATTTAACATGTTCATGTGGATAACGACTCGTGCCATCTGCATCACCATTTCTTAGTCCACTACGATAGGTAATATCAAAGAAATACTGTCCAAGCGCTGAGACCCAACGCTGACCAGTGGCGTCTAATTTTGCCGATGTAAGAATGTAAGTCAGCGGATTGTTATCCGTAAGCACGTAGAAGTGTCTATCAGATAAATAATCTGAAAACGAGTCAGTAATGGACCATTTCAAAGCTAAAAAATCCAAACGGAACGCTGAGTAATTATTTTCAGAAGGTGTAAGAGCACGACTAGCATAAGCAATGACTCGCTTGTGTTCTCCCTGTTGTTGATATAAAACCGCAACCCCAATACCGGCGGTGGTGATAACAGAACTTTCAAATTAGCGAAAGCTTGTTGCTTGCTGCTCAACATCAGTCCATAGCAAAGGCTTCATTTGTCTTTGGTCATCGTTTGGATGTAGACGGTGGTATTAATTCTGCCAGTGGTCTAGTGATTTTACTAAAGTCTTTTATCAAACGCCTGTAATACCCTGCGAATCCTAGAAAACTGCGCACTTCCTCTGGAGTTTACGGAACAGGACGGTTCATTGTACACTTTATTGATCTTTTCAGGATCTGTTGCATTATCCTCATTAACAATATGACCAAGGAACGGTACTTGCTTACAAAATAGTTTACATTTCTCCGGAGCTAAGTTTAAGTTGAACTCAGTGAGTCGTTCAAAGACTTTATTTAAATTCTCCAGATGTTCTTCAAATGTTTTGCTGAAAATGATGAGATCATCGATTTAAACGACACTAAAGACGCATGCTGAGATCCCTAAGACAATCTTGCATCAGACGTTGATATGTGGCTGGTGCATTGGTTACACCAAATCGAAGTTTGTTAAATTCCCATAGACCATAGGGTCCTAAAGTGAAAGCTGTTCTTTCTTTGTGTTGTTCTTCCACTTCAACTTGATGGTAACCGGATTTCATATCGACAGTGCTAATATATATATATATCCATTCAGCATATCAAGGATGTCTTCCATACGGGGTAAGGCATATGAGTCCCTCACGGTTTTTGGTTCAAAATTCTGTAGTCATCACACATTCGTAGTTTGCCATTCTTCTTCTTGCACAGGACAATATGTGAAGCATACGGTGATCTAGAAGGTCTTATAACTCCACAAGAATGTAACTGTTTCAAATGTTGGCGAACTTCATCTATCATACTAGGAGGAATGCGATTATGTCTCAGTTTAAAAAGTATTTCATCTATTAAATCAATCCTATGCTTAACATTGTTACATTAACCAATATCAGTATTCCCTGTGGAAAAATACCCTTCTGGTCCATGAGAAATTTCTTTAACAACTGTTTTTGTTTGTTTGATAGAACATCATTGCCATCAATGCCAATTTGATTTACAACTCCAGTCCTTGTTCTATCTAAATATTACCCTTTTCCTGTTCATAACTGCTTCTGTAACTGCCACTGGTTTAAGTTCACAAAGTATTGCTTTTGGTCAGCGTATGCCTTTGTTTTCATTAGGTTTCAAAATCACTTTTTCACTTATAGCACTTCTAACAAGGGCTAATCTGTTACTGTTTCTCTTAAGAGTTTTTTCTCTCAAAGTAATTGTTCTAAAACTCAGTTACCATGGCGTGTGAAGTTCTGCCTTCTGTAACAATTGTTCTCCAAATGATTCCTTACAATCTTGTAACAAAGTGTGTAAAATATTTGTACCTAAAATAATAGGAGTTTGTGATAAATATTTAGTCTCTGGTGAAATGAGAAAAATACATGGCTGTGGTCTAGCTTGACATAACTCAACTTCAATATTAATTTCTGCTTCTATGCAACCTATGTATGGTAACTGTTGTCCATCTGCACATTCAACATTTAATATAGTGTTTAGTAGTTCTATCTGAATATCGGAAAGACAATTTCCATAAAATGTTTCTGAAATTAAGCTCACACACGAACCTGTGTCTAAAAGTGCTTTTGTACCAATATTGTTCAATTTAATATTAACTTCTTTAACTTCTGCTACTAGTTTGGGATCTCCTTTACTAGAAGTGTTTTTCTACGATTCGTTTACTTGAGCACACACTAGTTTGGGCAGTTTCTTTTATATGGCATTTCTTATTGCATCTCCAACACGTGGAGCTAAATGTAGTGCCATTGTTGTTTCCTCCCATGACACCACCGTTTTGACCTATCATAGCCCCTCCACTAAAATTTGAATCTGATGTGTATCTGTACCAAATGTCTGTGTATCTTCTAAATGTTGTATGCGGTCATTAAGACTGTTTAGTAGGTCTTTAACTTCACACAGCTCACTTTTCTCCACCTCTTCCTTTACAGCTGTGTCATGTATGGCAGGTCGACATGGCTTGTTTCTCTCATCACTTTTTTCATCCTTCATATTTTGCTTCCATTTTTCTCAATTCTATTTTAAAATCTGTCATAGTCAGTAATAATGTCATACTTATATGAAGCTTATTGCTTTAATTCTCTATTCAATCCTTGATATAAAACTCCCTTCAGAATATGGGTATCAATTCTATGCATGCCACCAAGTAACACTGCTTTATCAAAATACTCTTCAAGTCTAGATGCAAAATGTGTTACAAATTCTCTAAATTGTTGAGTACATCTATAGAACTTTTTCATGATTGTTTCTCTGGTCTCAATATTACCATATGTGCAGTTTAGTTTAACCATTACCTGTTGGACTGTAAGTCCAGTTCCTAATATTCTTATAATTTCAACCACTTCACCTTTTGCTGATTTTCTTATTCAATGTAAAATTTGTTCAGGCATATAAACACCATCAGCTTTTAAAGACCCTACTTCAAACTTGAAACATTCCCATGTTACCTCTCCTTTACTACTTTCCCCTCCAAAACTAGAAATTCTAGGGTATTGGTATGGGGGTTACAATTGTAGGCTGTGAAATCCTAGTATCATTATGTCTTTGTCCAGCTTCAGCTCCTACAAAGTCCCTTTGTCTGTCATATCCTCTATCTTCTACAGAGAGACTTTGTGTGTCTACACCTTTTATCAGAATGTTCAGCTATCATGTTCTAATCATCGTGGTCCTTGAAATCATCTGGAATGGAAAAGTATAACATCTGTCTTCGGAGATTGGTTTGTTGATTTACATCTAAGTTCTAAAGTACAATATATTGTTCATCTTTAATTGTCTTGTTGTAGTCGAAGAGGAACGTGGAAATCACGGGTCAGAGTACCGGCGTCACCACCTTCATATGCTTGAACAAGGGTTTCCTCAGTTTGAAGATAATCTTCAGATGGGTTGACAGCTATCCGTCTGACAACGTTGTAGATTCCTATCGACATATCGACGACGGCGCTGTCTCTAAAAGGGTTGTTCCAGGGAGTACAAGGTGATTGTACATGAATACAAGCTCTATCTTGGTCTGGCCTTACCAGGTATCTTCTAGGAAGATGGCTGCCCATTCTACTGCAAACAGCTTACGGTCAGCAGACATTGACTTCCAGCCCTTTGGTGGCCAGGATAAAGTAGGAGTGAGAAAAACGGATTCCTCTGGGACTGGAACCCATTCACGGCGTCCGGGTGGCAATAACGGTAGAGATCCTGCCAATAGAAGATGTTTGGTTCTTTCTTGCAGGATGCGAGCAGGTTCAAAATCATTTGAGGAACTGTTGAGGTTGATGAAGCGGTGGTCAAGGTGGTCAATGCGGTCCCAATGTTGGCTGGAATAGCAGAGGAATTTTCAGTTGTTAAGGCAATCAATGCAGGGGTGGTTTTTGAATTAGAAGATGAAGGGGCGATGATGGCATCAATCAAGGGTGTAGATTCCAAAGAAGATGTGGTTTCTGACTTAGAAGATAAGGGGGCGATGATGGCATCAATCAAGGGTGTAGGTTCTAAAGAAGGTGTGATTTCTGACTTAGAAGATAAAGTGGCGATGATGGCATCAGTCAAGGGTGTAGGTGTCACGGAAGGGGTGGTCACCGGCTGAGCAGAGGAAGCTATGATGACGGTATCATATAAGGATGGTGATGTTGTAGAAGAGAGTATAACTGGTAAATCAGATGGAGTATTCGTGATGGTATCGAGCGAGGATGTAGTTATCGAAGAAGAGGAGATGAATAACTGAGCAGATAGGGAAGGTGAAGACGAACGTTCTGGCATTAGATAGGTCAAGCTGTGTGAGGGTACAGGTGCTGAGTTGTTGTTGTTTACTGATTCGTCTACAAAGGTGTCTTGAATGGCTTCCTGAAGAAAGTCTGGGTTCGCAGGCAGGTTGTCAAGTCCAACAGAGTGGTAATAAAGGGGGTATCCCTCAGGAGAAAATGAGACTCCTTCAGATTGGATGAACGAAGGGTAATTTGTGTCATACTCCTCGCAATAGAAAATTGGCGTGGGCGAACAAAGGCCAGGTGATTGTCGAGAAGGATCATGATTCGGGGTGAGGGGGTCTGTAGTTTACTGAGGGAAGAAATCGGATACCGGCTGGAAAGTGTTTGTCGACGCAGAAGTGGCGGGCTGGATATGTGATGCTGTAGTTGCAGACAAAAAGGTGGTAATGGTGTCTGGTTTGAAGAGCTTGCTCTGATCAGGGGTGCTCTAATAAATATTCTGAAAAACAGATGGTGGCATTTCAAGGAGAGCTGCTAGATTTTCCTTGGAAATGTCTGCTGAAGGGTCATGGTCCAACGGACACCTGAGGGTACTACAATTCGCTCTAGCTCCATCATGGAACGTATGAGCTTAGAGCCGATGTCGGGCTCCGAAATTGATTCCTTGGATAACTTTGCCTTGTGCAGGATACCATCAACCGCGAAGAGAACCTTCCTGTCGTCCTGGTTGATGCATATCTGCTTCAGAGTAAGGGTAGGGATCTTTCTTTTCCTCTTGGATATCTGGGGTTGGTTGTCCTCTAGCGTATGGTCTAAGGAGGACCATCCTCGCTTCCAGTGCTCAAACCCAGGAGTCCGGTTGACACACCATAACTTTACCTGTGCCCTGGCAAAATGGGCTTCCTTGGACTGGAACGCGGGGAGTGATCCATGGGCCTCGACATATCCCTTAGGATCTCTTGCGAAGAAGAACATGTTCGATGTGGTGAGGGTCCTCTTTGGCATGGCTACATAAACCGCATAGTGGGATCCCTTCACATGACGACTTAAATCCTGTGGATATCGAAACTCTCTTTGATCTGAGTCCACACACCAAGGGCAAATGACTTGTGTATACGTGTGTTGATGTGGCAGGTTAGGTCCCGTTTGGTTATGAAGTTGGCAGCGCACTTCTCAAAGGCATATTCTACCTCGTGTGATGGCTTCCTGGACCGGGCGGAGGGTAGTTGGTATTTCCTGGAAGCTACAAATAGATTCAGGATATTGAGAAATAACATAAATAGGTATGTGCATATGTAGACTGCTGTTTAAATTAATTATCTAATTCATTGCTTATTTTACTTTTAAAAACAACTGGCATTGCACTAAATCTATGGCTCGTGATATTTATATAAGTGTCTTTCACTCTTAACTCGACTTCTCTCAGTAAGTGATCTCCATATGCTATCACTGATGCATCAAACAAAGTAAGTAAATCACAGGTGGGTGATCAATCCACCCTCATTACTTAAAAGAGGCCCAAAACAAAAAAACAAATACGTGCACGCTTTACAGCATCAAAAGTCGAGTACTAACACTTATCTCTAAAAATGTCCTATCTCCAACTATAGATGCAGATGCAATAAATACCATACTTAATAAATCTATTCTTAATTATCTAGATTTAGACGTCCATGTATCTACCGTATAGCTATCGTTAAGGATGCGAGGCTGTATGTGACTGTAATGTGAATTGATGTGCATGAAGGGAGGACCGTTTGAAGTGACACATGTCTGACTATGGAGGCTCGGGCTGAGGACAACCATGTAGGAACATTCGAACATTTGTTCGTGGTAAGTCTGTCGATGTGGATTGCTTTTGCAGGGGTACTAGATTACCGTTGAATTAAGTAGACAATATCGTTTATTTCCTTAGTGACAAGGAAAGGGCCTTTCCACTGGGGAGATAATTTATTGCAAACCCCTGGTCTCCTCGTTGTATCATGTAGCCACACTAGGTCTCCAAGCTTAAATGCTCGTTTCCTAGCATGTAAATCATAGTGTCGTTTCCTATATTGAGTTTTATTTTTGAGAACTTTGCGAGCCGATTCATGTATAATCTCCGATGCAGGCTTGCAATGGCAGTACAATATTATGTCCAAATATCATTTTGTTTGGGGTATGGCCAGTTCTGACATGTTGGGAAGACCTATAAGCCATCATAACCTGAGGTAAGTGTTCATCCCAAGTTCGTTGGTTCGAGGCGCAATACATATTCAACATTACCCCCGAGAGTGCGGTTAAAACGTTCTACTGTTCTGTTTGACTGTGGATGCATAGCCGTAGACATTGTGTGGTCCATATGCAAACGTTTGCACATGTCTTCGAAATGTTTCGAGACAAAATTTGACCCACGATCACTGTGTATTTGCATTGGTACACCAATCCGCGATACATAGTCATTTACGAATGCCTTTACTATCGTTTCAGATAACTGGTTTGGAAGGGCTATGGCTTCTGTGTATCTGGTGAAACAATCGCAGATGACGAGGACAAATGCATTTCCGCTACGTGATCTAGGCAAAGGACCAAATATGTCTACGGCATATCGCTCAAATGCTGCCACGGTGGGTATCGAACCCATGAGAGATTTACGGGGTTTAGAAGGTTTGCCCCCTGCACATTGATGGCACTTAGATCAGTAGCTTTCAACATCACGTTTCATTGCAGGCCAGTAAAAGGTATGCTGAATTTGAGCTAACAAATTATCGGTACCTAGGTGACCTGAAGACGGAATATCATGCATGTTGTACTTAACAAGCATACGATACTCATCAGGCACGATAAGTTGAAGATGATCATTTTTGTCATTGATATGCCAATTACGAAAAAGACATTTATCTATCATAATGAGCCGATCCCACATTCGCCAGAGTGTTTTTGTTGTATTTTAGCGACTATCAACATGTTGTTGTTGTTGTATTTCTTGGATAGACCATTTTTTTATTCCGAATAAAGATTTCTTAAAAAGGGATAATTTACTTGACTGATTACGCGTGACGGCCCGCACATTAGAAGCTAATGACAAGTCTGTTTTTTTAGTTAACGAACTTGGATCAGGCGTCGGAAAATCTAGATCTTCAGAATTTTCTGTATCAACAATTTCACTCGTATTCTGCTGTTTAGAGCATCTTGTACATGGCGCTCGTGAAAGTGCGTCTGCATTCCTGTAAACCAGGCCTTTGTTTAACTGTCAAATTGTATGTGCCGATGGTTTCAAGCCACCTGGCCACTTGCCCTGTCGTTTTTTTAAGATTTTCATCCAAGTTCTGAGTAAAGATTTCAATCCATGAACATCAGTAAGAAGTTCTTTGCGTGTTAAACAACAGTTTTGTTCATGTTGATTAATACTTTTACTGTTGTATGCAATCACGGTTTCTCTATCATTTTGAATTTGCGAGAGCACTGCCCCTGTTGCGAAGTTACTGGCATCAGTATCCAAAATAAAACTAATATTGGCTACTGGGTACCCTAAAATTGGTGCGGAAATCAATACCTGTTTTAGAGTTGTAAAGGCATTTAAACATTCTTTACTCCATTCAAATTTCGTACTTTTCTCGGCTAGTTTGTGAAGGGGACGAGCGATCTTGGAAAAATCTTGTACAAAACGTCGGTAGTACGAACAGAGACCCAAAAACGATTTCACCTATTTCGCACTGCGTGGCGCTGTCCAATTCTAAACGGAAGTTATCTTTTCTGGGTCGGTCGCAACGCCGTTTTCAGACACTATATGTCCTAAAAAAAACTTAACTTGTTTTTGAAATAGAACACATTTGGAAGGTTTACATTTTAAATTTGCTTGCTGAATTCTCTGAAATATGCGGTCTAGTCACGTGAAACCTTCGTCTACTGATTTACCTGGGATGATTATATCATCCATGTAAAGAAGGGATTCCACCCATTGTAAGCCGCGTAAGACGTTTTCCATGAGACGCTCGAATGTCGATGGGGCATTTGCAAGACCGAAACTCGTAACCGTAAATTGGATATGCATCATTAACAGTTGCATCATTGACCTTTCTGTAATCAATGAAAAACCTGGGAGTTTCGTCTGTCTTCGTAATTAAAACTATGGGAAAGGACCATGCCTTATTTAAAGGCTCTATAATACCTCTCTTCAACATGTTATCAATTTCTTCTTTTTCCACTTGACGCTTTCCCAAAGGAAGGCGTCGTGGAGGTTGCCGAATTGGCTGAGAAGTTCCTGTGTTTATCGTATGTTGGACCATGTCAGTTCTATCGATATCTTCCGGATTCTTAGAGAATGCAGATTGGTATTTAAACAAGAGATTATGAAGACCCTGTTTTTCTTACATTTTTCGTTTTCATAATACGATTCACACGAACCCAGATTCGTATTGTTGTGTACTGTTATTTCGTTCGGTCCGTAGTTTAACAAATTCAAAGTAAATGTGTGTGATCGAGTATCGACGATTCCACCCATAACATAAGCTTTTCGCCATAAGTTCAATGCAAGGTTCAATGTAGCCGTCATGAGCCAAATGCTCTCTTAATGGAATCCTAACTGTCACGGGCTTTCGGTGTGTGAAGGGATTCGCACCGTTTGTTGTAGTTCGACTCTGCATACCTGGTTAGCTTGTCCGCCAGTCTAGAGAGGAATGCTTTTGTGACCTATCATAAGACACGATTGTCTGTAATTAATATTATCCACATTCTGTGTTGAGGAAATCTTGACCTAAAATTCCGTCGGCCTCGATGTCGCAGATAACGAACGGAATATCGAAACGCTCACCTGTCATTTCGATAACAAGGTCGACGCTTCCCGTCACAGACATTGGTTCCCCATTTACAGTTTCAAGACCGTTAGACATAGGACGAAGTTGAAAAGCGCGTTCGCAGCCAATTTTTCCCATTTTTGAATTTAAAATCAAGGATGTTGTTGCACCACAGTCTATTAAAAAAGGATGTTGACGGCTCCCACCGTACATGGGACATAAAAACCATTGTCGTAGTGGTTAAATTGCGATCCGTAGCGCGCTGAGTGAACTTCGTCTACTCTCTTACTACTAGTATAAGGCCTATTTGTTGATAATAACGCTGGCTCTTGGCCCATAGTGTCAGCGGATTAGTTTTCCGACATCGGATTAGATCGAGAAATGTCGGTATTAATCGCACGTCCCAGTGCTGCACTCATGTTGTTTGTGTGATCATTAGAGTAAGGACGATTATTCCCGTTTTGTCCATAATTGTTGTGACGCGGCTTTCCACTTCCGTCATTTTGTCTAGGTCTGGGGTTCGGGTTACGCGGACATGATCCCCAAAAGTGATCAAGTGAATTACAGCCGAAACATGTTTTGGGATATTGTTGAGACTGTGTCGTACTTTTGCGCGCGCTAGCAGATTCTATGTTGACGAGACGGATTTCGGTGCGTTTAATCATTGTTTCTATATCTAGTTTTTCATCACCACCGACAACCGAATCAAACGCCCTGACGTTTGAAATTGAAGATCCGAGAATCGACTCGTACCTTTCTATTACAGAAACGACCTCATTAATTGTCCTGCAATTGTTATCCATGCATATGCACTTCATTTCCGTAGACACTAATTTTAAAGGTGGTTTACGGCTAGCCGTTCTTGTGAACTTTGATCGAAATCGAAGTATGCTTTTTGAGCTAGATCTGCTAGAGAAGTAATACTTTATTTTTTATTTTATAGTTTATCTATCCACAGACACTGGTGTTTACTGCTACTATTGAATCTATTGGACAGACGAGTGGACAGAGCTCTGTAGTCTCGTCGCTCGTTTTCAGTGAGGCTCATGTAAAAGTTTGGCGCAGCGCCTCTTAAACTAGCGGCTAACATCAAAACACGAGTTCGGTGGTCCCACATCGATAATTCAGCGCAGTCTTCTAAATGAGATGCGTATAATTCGAAATTACATGTTCCATCGAATGTGTCGGGTTTCATTATTGTTGCATGATGTTATCTATGCGGCACTGGAATGTCGCCGCGAATGTTGAAATATTGCTGTCGACTACTCTGGTCACAAGAAGTAAACCTTGATGTATTGTCATAACTGTTGTTTACATTATTTGAATAGTTGTTTTGTCCGTTTCTAAAGCGTACGCGTGTCGTATCATCATCATCATGCTTAAACCTGCCATGCCTTATGTCATTGGAAGTTTTAAACCGATCTCAATTTGGTCTAGTGTGTAAATGTCGTAAGCGGCCACGCAGCGACTCTGGTTCCCGAATCAAGTTAAGAGCTAAAATAAAAGACAGTACCATTCATCTATAGTCTATTTATAGATTTTCATTTTTATCGCAATTTCACATACATTTTTCATTTGCTTTGCTTTTAATAATCTGACTTTCATGAATCTGGATTCAAAGTGAACTTTGGGTACAATTGTCATCGCAAAATGCAGACATGAAAAGATTTAAACTACAGAAATATCTGTTTCAAGATCAATTTCGTTCTTTTTCGCTGTGTCAGTTCCACATTTCATGAATATCGCGGTAAACACGATATCGGTGTATTTTGCCTAGCCAATAACATGTTTTATCACGGATGCGATGTGAACATCTAGAATACTTAAATGAAATGAAATCTTCTGGTTCTTACAAACAAAGTGTGATCGGATTAACTGAACTGTATTTAACTTATCACTGTTAATGTAGACAGCATTTCAACTCTTATATCAACTGGTAAATTTACAGTTTGAGAAATAAATACGTAGCACATTAAGTAAAAATTGGAACATCTTGCTAAATGATGGTATAAGGTATAATGTATGGACATAAAGTAGAAAACAGTGTAGCAAAAGGATAAATTCCTCGTGATCAATTTCTCTTTTTGTCACAATGTTTTCAAAAGTCGCTGCAGCTATTGTCAGTCTTTCGGATTACGTGTACAAAGAAATACGTTTACTTGATTTTCACATCAGTTTCGTCAACTCGAGATTGTGCGTTTGTAATCCGACAGCTTTGATTTTCAATTGCTCAATTTGCCACAATAATTTCAACTCTTTTCAATTATCTTACTACCATTTATAGAGATTTTCTACAAGTTTTGTACTTGATGATTTTTAAATCTGTCAGAGTAAACAGCATTGAAATCATTGTGGCAAAAGGAGAAATTGCTCATAATGAGCAATATCTGCATTTGCCACAATAATTCAACACTTTTCAATTATCATATGATCATTTATAGAGATTTTTTTTTCTTGATAATTTCAGTGTCGTCTACTGCAGATTTGTTTTATGTGGGAAACCCTTATCCATTATCATGACTTACCAATACAAACGAAAAACAGATTTTCTGTGTGTCAGCATTATTTGATAAAACATTATCATAACAGGGCGTGTGTTCAATACAAATAGTTGATTGTTTATGTTACTAATTTAAAGTTATCATAACCTCTTGTCCATTTATCTTTAGTATTATATGTCACTTTTTATGATCAGCTTAACTCTAAATTATCTCATTCACTTAAAACACAGACCCTGTCAGGTTAAATATCCTACATAAAACTTATATCTTCAATAATCGATATCAGCATTACCGACTACAGATTAAATTATTCTAATGTTTGTGGATTTAAATGATCTTTTTTCTTATTTCTTCATGTGAAACGAAATATTGCGCCTTCTCTTTGATGCTTTGCATCAAACATCAGTCTTGTCATTGCTTACATTAGAATGAAAAAATTTGACTGAAAGAAACGGTTGGTTCGTCGACTCTATCGACTGTCTTATTTTCCGAGCTTTGAACATTGAAGAAAATGTCAGGGTCTGGCGAATCCATGTTTATTAAAAAGGAGGAGAGTTAAACTACACTGTTGAATATATAGAACATTTTTTTAAAAAAATCTACGTTTTTGAATGACGCGGCTCGATCAATCGATTAAATTTGGCAATGTATTAATCGACACTTCTGACACCAAAAGTACGACTCGAGCAGTAATCTTGTCATGATACCTGAGTAGAATTGCACATATAAACAAGGCTCTTTTAGTAGATCTATGTAGAGCGTTCTCTCTCTCTCTATAGTCGTTGTTGTAGTTATAAGCTGTAGAGTAGTTCGATGCAGGGTTGTGTAGGTTCTAGTAAGGATTCTAGTAAGAGCACCGTTTATACTGAACGAAAATTCATATTGAATTGCATAGACCTCGGGATGACGTAGAGTTTAAATAGAAATAACGAATTTAAAGTCATTTGAAGTTTAAATAATGCATAATGTTTAGTAATAATAATAATATAAATAATAATAACTATAATAATAATTCAACCAAATGATGATGATGATGATTTATGAATAACGTTTAACAATTAAGTGACCAGCCGCCGAGATGCACCAAGCATACCCAGTTGCTTTAATTTGTAGCGAACATAAAAAAGTTGGAGATAATAAAAAGCATGGCTATTTTCTCCCATGTAGTTACTTCTTTAAATACTTATGTTAATTAATAACGTTTTGGAATAACGAAGCTCGATGTTTCTGTTTGGTGATTCATTGTTGTCTAAAATCCATAGGGCGCTTTCAAACTTGACGACTGGTGAAGAGGACTGGTGCGTTGCGCCTTTTATAGCCATTGTATGCTGGCGAGGATGCTGGCGAGCTGCAATACAATCAGAGGCGCTCTTTCAGATGCCAGCATACTGGCAACTCTGAATGAGTGCTTCGGTCGGATTTGACAGCCGAAGAAAACAACACTATTACTTCTATAATATTAAATCGGTATGCCATAAGGGCAGAAACCGAAACCACTGTAGATTAGAAATAATCCTATTAAATAATCATTAATTTCAACATAATACTTAGAAAACATCTGAAACGACGAATCGAGTGCGCCAGCATCGGCCCAGCATTCCGCAAAATAAACGAACATATAGTTCTTCGCCAGCATCGATAAATAGCTGGGTATAAACTATTATTCACAGCTAAAAAACACATTTCTTAAATACTTTCAATAAAAGTAATAATGTAAAACTCTTAATACATTGTATAATTAAGTGCATATCCTCAGGGTGAGTGTATTTAATACACTTTTATGTCGTGACCGGAAAATACACGTGGCGCCACCAGTCTAAAATGTAAATAAATGACAGCAATGCTGGCGATTCAAATTCTGGGGTAAATAGTTATTGATAATCATGAAATGGAGACTAGATTAGTCGCACATATCATAATCCATGTAACTATGACAGCAAATATGGAAAATCGGGCTGTTTTAAGAGGAAAATCAAGTAAGTGTCAAAATAACACGTACATATACCCTAATACACCTATATTCGGATATGCCTGTGCAGGCTATTTCAATTGCATAACGATGAATATTATTATTATTATATTTATTTTTTTAAATGAATACTAAATCTGAAACTCTTCAAATCACGTGCAAATGTAGTTTGCGATTTGAAATATTTCGTGGATGGTTAAAGTTAATTAAACCTTCATGTAGGAAAAATCTCTCAAGAATTACCCATATTTTTTTCTTAATATCAGTTTTGGAGTTAAATAATGAAAATTAATACTCACAGTCTGTTGAATGAATACACCAGATAACACATACACTCTTTATTAAAAAATAATTCACTTTTAAAAAAAATGATATTAAATGTCCTAATCATTATTAAAACCACGGATATTTCAAAATTTTAAAGTTCAGCTGTGTGTTCTGTCAGTGTCCTCATAAACATGGCTTTGGTGGGTTCAGTTCCTCTACTTAGAAGTAGGCTTCTGGTGACTTCTCGTCTAAGACGTGGATCTCTTCTGTTTTTGTTTTTTTCTTTTATGCGTTGAAATTCTGTTACTCGAAACACCGAGGTGTTAAACTGCTGTGTCCCTTATCGGGTGCCAAATGTAACATGTAGTGCTTTTATATCATTCGCACTAAACGTTTGTTGTTCGGACCAGCAGTAGAATTAAACGCAGTTCTTCATATGTTATAATTTTATTTCTCATAGGTAGTATTTTCCAATTTCAACAGTTTCAACACTCTGAAATACAATAAAGACATAAATATAATTTACGGATTAATAATGCTGTTATCAGTATACATAAATAAAACAATCAAGTGTGTGTGTCAACTAGTGGTTAAGTTTGTATTGTAAATATTATTAATAGATAGATAAAAATATATCCATAGGCATTAAAGTCACTAAAATGTATTTCTATCTACTATGTAGTATGAATGTAAACGTACCGAAGCATTAATATTAAAAGAAGATAAATGGTCAACTTACCAACTATGTGTCGAGAGCTTCGCTTTTCTAGATGATTGACGCCGCGTGGAAGCGCGGCGTCAGTATGGGATAGGTTTTAATTTTGTACCATGGGGTGACGTAATCGAAAAGGGGACAACCAACATTATTATTGTTAAGAAAAACTGTTTTATATGTTTGAAAAAAACAACCTTTATGAATAAATACATTGTATAAAATGATTTAAGAAACAGCAGATTACAAAATACGTATGTCTTCTACCGTTATTACAAAACTTTAGACAAATTTAATTAATATTTAATTACTTTCCCCTATATGGAAGCGTCCTAGTGCCATAGTCTGTAATATTTTTGAGAGATATTATAATTGGGTCATAATTAGGAGATACTAACTCCTAATTAGGAGATACTAAGTCATAATTTAGGAGATACTATCTCCCAATTAGGAGATACTATGCATAATTAGGAAATACTAAGTCATAATTAGGAGATACTATCTCATAATTAGGAGATACTATCTCATAATTAGGAGATACTATCTCATAATTAGGAGATACTATCTCATAATTAGGAGATAGTATCTCCTAATTAGGACTTAGTAGATAGTGAATTAGCCCTGAACCAAGGTGAAACTGTCACTTTGCATTGTAAAATGGAGGATACTATGCGCACATACTTCCAATTGGGGCTTGGATACTATGCTTTTTCATCTTGACGAGTGCGTATGACGCTCTCCGGGATGCCACGATGTTCCAGGAAACTTACGAAACTAGCTTCCGAATTCGCCATTATAACAAAGGGGCATAACCGCACAGCCACGTTTACTATTTGGAAAGTATCTCCTAATTATGACTTAGTATCTCCTAATCAGGAGATAGTATCTCCTAATTATGACTTAATATCTCCTAATTAGGAGATAGTATCTCCTAATTATGACTTAATATCTCCTAATTAGGAGATAGTAATAATATCTCCTAATTAGGAGATAGTATCACCTAATTATGACTTAATACTCCTAATTAGGAGATAGTATCTCCTAATTAGGAGATAATATCTCTCAAAAATATAACAGAATGTGGCACTAGGACGCTTCCATATCCCCATCTTCCTAGGCTACGCTTTTTTTATAGTTTGGTTCACGACCCGATTCATCAAAGTTCAGAAAAAGTTTCTGGTGATGTGTTTTGCCTATTTACTATATTGAGATTTTTAAATAAATGGGTAATCTTTAAAAAATCAATGATGATTCATTTTATTACAGTATTATTCTAGAAACTGTAAACATAACTATGCAATAGGAAGGGCCGTAACGTGACCCAATCTATAATTTGTAAATGCAGCATGTGATCGCTTGGCGATTTTGGTCATTCCTATTTAATAGACGACAATGTGTCATCAGTTCCCATAGAGTAATTAAGTTGTCTCTGCTTCCTTTTGTTATGAATACTTCGCTGTTTTCACGATTTCATTCGATTTCTAAAATTCATTGGATTTGTACTCGATTTTTCATATTTCGTTTGAGATAAACGATTCGTACCAACTGGTTTTTGCTCTTGGGGAACTGACTTGACCATTTTCTTTTGTTTATTTTTGTTTTCTACTGACATGTTCCAAACGATTCAAGTGACATTGCAAACAAACAAAAAGACTTAATAATGTTTGCTATATGTTGATTATGTAACCGGGTTGAATTATTTATGTATTAGGTTTTTCATGGATTAGGTTTGCCTGACTAGTTTCTAGTCACATGACAATTGTTGCAACTTGGGTCATGTGACCACAGTTCAGAAAATCATGCAAGCTAGATGAGTTGATTGAAGGAAGGAAAATATAATTTGATTGAACGCATATTATTGTAGAGGCATTAAAACACAGAGGGAAGAAGAGTGGGATTGATAGAAGGCTGAATGTTCAGTTCCATAAATTGGCTTATCCGCCCACCTGTATATAACTATATAATAAATATAAAGAACGAGTTAACGTCTTCCCTATACTATTATTCCCGGAATCGAATGAGACCCACGACCCTCAGGTTACAAATGGCGCCCAATAAGCAGATGGAATAACTAGGGAAGGATAACTGACGAATGAGGACAGGATAACTGACGAATGAGGACAGAATAACAGACGAATGAGGACATTCGTTTTCCGTGAAGGGAGAGATAGATTCTAGCCGGCCCGTGAAGGTAGAGATATATTTAGGCCAAAGAGCGAAGAAGTGGACGGATCTAAGAGACATAGATGTAGATTTTCGGTCGACGCTGGATTGTGCAGTATAGGAACAATTGGACTCAGTGAATTACCGTGACAGTGGACTTATGTATTATAAGAGTGACCGTGGACATATTTTGATGAAAGTGTCATTGGACTTGTATACAACTCGAGGATAACGTTAGACTATAGTTTATTTTCAACTGATTTGTGAGTACCAAATTTTGTTCTTGAAATATATAGAAAATGCAATGATTCTTTGTATAATATTGAAATTGACCAAATAACTGCCATTTCTTTGATAGCAAGGCAATTATTTATCCCTCTTATTAGTGAAATACTGGTCTCTAAACAAGAATGTCTGCAAGTTCTTATTTCAAATAGTTGGTAAAATAAAATATCATGTAATATGTAATACAGGTCAGAGAGCTGTTATAATTGTAAGTGAGAAAGTGACACAATTCACAGAGCACTGCATGCATTATAGCATATAACTTATTGGTGAAGGCATCTAATTGACTCTTTTTGAGATATAAAATTTTGTATAACAAATAACTAACAGTCCGGTTGAAATGTTGCTACTGTGAAAGTGTCCAATTTTCAGAAAAGCTATCAGTATTCTAGTTTATAAGTGGAAGAATTCATTCATAGAATTTAGAGTTTACTGCTATTCTCTAGCCATCTCATTATATTACTGTTTTTTTCATATTTTGGTTACAGTTTGAGGGTTCATTCTGTAAAGCAGCAGAAATAGATTGACATTCAGAAAAAGAAATAATTGTTTATTCATCAAGATTAGATTGCTTGTTATAGCCATTTTTTGTAAAATGGACTAGCCCACTGGTGATTGATAGATTTTCCCACCTAGTTTCATGAGTTGGATTGGATATTCATTTCCCTCAATATGACATCATATCTCAGGTGACCATTGATTAATGTTATTGATTGGTTTGTATTTAGGTTGACCTTTGACCACTTATTGACATAATTATGACAACCATATTTGGACAGATACTATTTATTTTCTTAAACAGGTACAGATAGAATCTATTTATAGATTCCAGGTAGATAAAAACAATATATAGCATAGATGTACAGTAGTGATAGTGTTTATAGATCAGTACAGTAGTGGTAGTGTTTATCAAAACAATAAGGCTTAGCACTAAAAACAAACATTAATCTAGAGAACATGGAGTTGAATTTAATTTAATTTCTACTTCACTAATGTAATAAAATACATTGGGAGAAATACAGCTTGGGTTAATTTAGCTTGCACACATTAATGCTCAACATATGTGATCATAGCTACAAATACGTTCGAGATATTTTTGAGAACTTCAGTAAATTGGATACCACTTTTATGAATTAGGAATGAGAAGATAGGTTTCAGTGCAAAGGGAAAAAAAGGGTTGCAGGGCAAAGGAAAAATAGGTTGTACTTAAATGAAATGTCAGTGCAACAGTAAATTATTTCATAATTAAAGTAGGATATGAAAGTATGTCAAAGAGGTATTAGGATTTCCAAAATGAAAATTTGAAAGTGAAAGAAAGACACTGAAAATAGGCTAATGAAAGTAGAAATTGAACACAGAGTTGAAAGAAGGACAATAACAGAGCAAATAGTGAACTGAATCAGAATGGTAAATTGAAAATTTAAATTATGTCATACTGAGTTGGATAACTGGAGATAGGACTCTCAGTTTTGAATTGAATAGAATTGAATTTGCAACAAGAGAATTAAGTGAATTGAATAGAATTGAATACTGAGTTGAAATTCAGTTGTGGTTAAATCGGTTCATTAAGTGAATGGAAGATTGATATCACTGGACACATAGCCATGAAGATGAGTGATCAAGAATGAACAAGACTCAGATCAGACAGAACATATAGTTCATTAAAGTATACACCTACAACTATAACTATTGTGATTATACAGTTCTGACAGGCAAAATTGAGATTGTGTAGTCTGGTATCAGACTTAGACTTAAATAAGGTGGAATCGTCAACAGTGATCAGACAGTACAGTATAGGATCAGATGGACAATATATTTCAAATTGTGAAAACGCGTTGAATCCAGATCGGACTTTGCTGCTCATATATATATATATACAAATAGGATCAGCTGTAACTGTTGTACATATATACAGATCGTGATCAGATTGTGATATATAATAATATATAAACACTTTAATGAATAGGGCTGAATTCAACAGATAGAATCAGATAGTGATTAAAGACATAGATCAGATTGGAAACGCATAAGGATAGTGATCAGATAGCGATACAATTAAACACTTTAATGAATAGGGCTGAATTCAACTGATAGAATCAGATAGTAATTGAAGACACAGATCAGATTGGGAACATATACGGATAGTGATCAGATTGTGATATATAATAATATATAAACACTTTAATGAATAGGGCTGAATTCAACAGATAGAATCAGATAGTGATTAAAGACATAGATCAGATTGGAAACGCATAAGGATAGTGATCAGATAGCGATACAAATAAACACTTTAATGAATAGGGCTGAATTCAACTGATAGAATCAGATAGTAATTGAAGACACAGATCAGATTGGGAACATATACGGATAGTGATCAGATAGTGATACACATAAATACTATCATAAATGATAAAAATGGCTGAAGGTTATTCAGAGAAGGATGAAAAGCTAATAAAAGCTTTCCATGACCTAGAGTTAAGCCCCAAAATTGAAGGTCCTTCGGATTTGCTTCATTTTTTGAAAACATTTGGACATTTAATTGATGATCATGAAATCACAGAGAAATCGAAATCACGTGGAGCATACCACTATCCCAAATTATCAAATTTTTATGGTGATGAAAGCAAGGGTGATGTTAGTTGGGAAACATTTAAATTCGAAGTGAAATCGTTGCTGGTGGAAAAGACATTTAGTGATGAACAGTTACTTTTAGGAGTGAGAAGGGCTGTTAAAGGAAATGCGGGAGATGTAGTCAGAAGATTAGGCACTGGCGTGACGATACATGAAGTACTGGAAAAGCTTGAAAGCACATTTGGAAACATCGAAACTAAAGAGAGTATTTTGAGGAAATTTTATTCATGTCAGCAAAAATTAAATGAATCTATAGTACAGTATTCATCGAGACTGGAGGAAATATTTGCGCAGGCTGTAGAGCTGAAGGCATTAGATAGAAAGGATGATGAAAAAATGAAACAGGTTTTGTATCAAGGATTACTATCAGAGTTGAAACATCAAGCTGCGTATAAAAATGACATCATCAGTGATTACGATAGATTTAAAATAGAATTAAGGAAGATGGAAAATGAATTGAAATTGAGTAGCACTGAAAATAAAGGATGTAAGGTGGCAGTTAATATGAAGCACCAAGAAACAAGTGAATTGTCAGATGTTAAAGAACTTTTAAAACAACTTCATTTAAGGATGGACAAACTTGAGAACAATAAAGACAATAACAGGCCTGAGTCACCTCAACAACAACAACAACAACAACAACAACACTACCAGTACAATTATGAAAGAGGAGGGTACAGAGGTAGAGGAATAGGAAGAGGGCGTGGAAATTTCAGGCCAATAGGTAGCAATACCTTTGCGCCTACCTGTTATAATTGTCAGGAAAAAGGACACATTGCAGTAAATTGTCAAAAATTGAGTAACAGAAAATGCTATCATTGCCAAGGGATGGGTCACATTGCCAGAAATTGCCCAAACATGTAAGTGCTCAGGTAACGGGATCATACAAGGGCACAGAGGAGAACGATCCCAAATTAGTTGGACATACAAATGAAGTTTATATTGATTTAAATGGAATTCAAGTTAAGGCATTATTGGACACTGGAAGTTGTGTAAGCGTTATAAGTGAAAGTTTTCATAGAAATAATTTGAATGAAGTACAGATCCAAGCGTTAAATACTATTTTAAACATTGAATGCGCAGATGGACAAGTGTTACCTTACCTTGGATACATAGAGGTTGATATTTCGGTTTTAAAGGGTTTACCGAAATCTGAAAAACAACAATGCTTACTTTTAGTTGTACCTGATACAAACTATTCTGCCAACACACCTGTGATATTAGGTACAAACGTTTTACAAGAATTTTTGATGGAGTGTAAAGAAAATTTCGGTAATCAATTTTTACAGAAGGCTAAATTGCAAACACCATGGTATTTAAGTTTTAGATCGATTGTTATAAGGGAGAAAGAATTGAAAAGAAACAAGAATAGAATTGCTATAGTAAGAAGTGCAGTCCCACAAAGGATACTTTTGAAACCCAATGAGTCACTTGAGGTTAAAGGATATACTGATAAGGAGGTTTCACATCCAGATACTACAGCCATTATACATGAGTCTGAAGATAGTAATTTACCAGCCTTTATTGATATAGCTCCAACTGTTATACGATACCAATATGGAAGAAATAAGAATATATCGGTACACATATCTAACTTGACAACCAATACCATCACGATAGCTCCAAAGTCAATCCTTTGCGAGTTACAACCAGTCACTGTTGCTGAAGAAGTGTTTGAGCGGATCGAAAAGAATAGCATGAAATATGATATAGTGGAGGAGCTAATAATAGATGAAAGTAATATACTAGATGAAATTCAGAGAATAAAATTAAAAGATCTTCTTACACATCATAAGGATATATTTTCTGTCAGTGACATAGACATAGGACAATGTAATGAGATAAGCCACAGGATAGACCTTTTGGATGATGTTCCATTTAAACAAAGACATAGAAGAATACCACCTTCAATGATTTCTGAAGTACGCCAGCATATTGAACAGTTATTGGCATGCGGTATTATAAGACCTTCAAAATCACCATGGACATCAAACGTTGTGTTAGTGAGGAAAAAGAATGGAAAACTGAGGTTATGTGTGGACTACCGTATGCTCAATGCGAAAACCGTCAAAGATTCTTACGCGTTACCACGTATTGAGGAAATGTTTGATTGTTTACACAGTGCAACATATTTCACAACTATAGACATGAAGTCCGGTTATCATCAGGTAGAGGTCGAGGAAATACATAAGGAAAGAACTGCATTTACAGTGGGTTCCATTGGTTTCTATGAATTTAACAAAATGCCTTTTGGATTGACTAATTCACCAGCAACGTATCAACGTTTAATGGAGGAATGTTTAGGAGATCTAAATATGAATATTTGTTTAATTTATTTAGATGATTTGATTATATTTAGCGAAACATTTGATCAACATTTAGAAAGACTAGAAATTGTATTGACCAAGTTAAAGGCATGTAATCTTAAATTAGCAACTGAGAAATGTTTCTTCTTTCAACCAAAGATTCAGTTTTTAGGACATGTAGTGAGTGGTGAGGGCATACATACTGATCCGGCAAAGATAGAGAAAGTTAAAAATTGGCCTACACCGTCAAATGCAGATGAGTTACGATCCTTTTTAGCATTTGCGGGGTATTACCGCAGATTTATAAAGGATTTTAGCAAAATTACTCGATCCTTGTCAGAACTATTACCACCAACTTCGATAAAGAAGGGACAGAGGAGATTAAGGAAAGATTGGAAGTGGACAGAAAATGAACATGGAATATTTGAGGAAGTGAAGGGGAAGTTGTCCTCACCACCTATACTGGCATATCCAGATTTCACTGTGCCATTTGAATTGCACACAGATGCCTCAGCAAAAGCTCTTGGAGCTGTTTTATATCAAAAACAAGGGGATCAGAAACGGGTAATAGCCTATGCAAGTCGTGCGTTGAATAAGTCCGAGAAAAATTACAGCGCTTTTAAACTGGAATTTCTTGCCCTGAAATGGGCCGTGACTGAAAAGTTTTCGGACTATTTAACTTTGAACCATTTCTCCGTGTTGACTGATAACAATCCATTGACGTACGTACTAACTAGCGCGAAGTTAGACGCCACTGGTCAGAGATGGGCCTCAGCACTTGGTTTATATGATTTTGATATTTCATATAGACCAGGGTTAAAGAACAGTGATGCTGATGGTATGAGCAGATACCCATATCAAGATTTAACTGATGATAATGATGAGAAACGTGAACAGATTAAAAATAACACTATTAAAGCTATATGTAGCTGCATAACATCACCACCGTATATTGTGACATTACCCATGGCAAACATTAATATTGTATTGGCCACAGAAGAACCAGGGCAACTGTTAGCCCAGAAAGAAATGAGAGAGATAAGGAGGATGCAGAGACAAGATACAGTAATAGAAAGATGGAGGAGAGCAGTTATAGACAACCTCATTCCTAGCATCTATTTGACCAAAGAGGATTTGACAATGAAAAGACAGTTCAAACATTTAAAGATCAAAAGAGGACTACTATTTCGAACTATTAAAGAGGAAGACCGGGAAATTGAGCAGCTAGTACTGCCAAAGTGCTACCATGAAGAGGTGTTAAGGGGACTCCACAACGAAGTAGGCCACCCTGGAAAAGAACGGACAACAAGATTGATGAGGGAACGGTATTATTGGCCAGGTATATCTTCCGATGTTGATGAGTGGATAAATAGATGTGACAGATGCTTGAGAAGAAAATCCACAGTGAATAGCAGAGCACCGCTTGTGAACGTTAACACAACATATCCTTTGGAATTAGTCTGCTTTGACTACTTGACACTTGAACAATCTAAAGGAGGAATAGGAAATATTCTAGTGGTAACAGATCATTATACAAAATACGCTTTAGCAATTCCAACAAGAAACCAAACAGCAAAAACCACGGCAGAAGCATTTTACAACAATTTCATTATTCACTACGGAATACCTACACGCCTACATTCGGACCAAGGAGCAAATTTTGAAAGTGATATAATTAAAGAACTGTGTAACATCACCAACATGAAAAAGAGTCATACTACACCATATCATCCACAGGGTAATGCAGGACCCGAACGTTTCAATAGAACACTTTTAGACATGCTTGGAACATTGGAGACAGAACAAAAGAAGGATTGGAAAAAATACATAAATTCTCTTGTTTATGCCTATAACTGTATGCCACATGAAGCTACGAGAATTTCGCCATACGAGCTAATGTTTGGACGCACTCCTAAATTGCCAATTGACGCATCATTTGAAAAAGCTAGAGAAGAAACAAGTAACAAGACTGCTCAAGAGTATATACAGGAACTAACAGACAGAATTAAAAAGACAAGAGATATTGTAAAACAACATGTAGAGAAATCTAAGAGTAAGCAGAAACACTCTTATGATAAGAAAGCTAAAGCTGCCAAAATATCAGTTGGTAATAGAGTATTAGTAAAGAAATTAGCGTTTACAGGAAAACATAAGATCGAAGACAAGTTTGAGGAAGACATATACCTAGTGATAGACCAACCAAGACCTGATATTCCTGTTTTTGTAGTAAGATCTAGTGAATCAGATAAGGAAAAGACATTACATCGCAATAATCTGTTCCTGGTAGATTGTCAGGATATTGGAGATGAAAAAGACGATGATGTAGAACATAGAACAAATGATGTTAAAGAGATGGATACATCCAATGCATCCAAGGAGGATCATTTTCAGTTAGAAACAGAGAATGTGGACATAGAGAGAAAAAGCGACGTCGTTGAATCGGACAAGGACTTGAGCAGCAGTGAAGATGAACATGAATATGTGTATAATACATATCAGAATGGGGACGCCTATTATCATTATACTGAAGAAAGCCAAGCTTGTAAGGAGAAAGAAGGAGATACTACTAAAGAAAGCCAAGCTTGTAAGGAGAAAGAAGGAGATACTACTAAAGAAAATCAAGATAGTAAGGAGAAAGGAGATACTACTAAAGAAAATCAAGATAGTAAGGAGAAAGAAAGAGGTACTGAAGAAAGTCCAAATAGAGAAGAGAACGAAAAGGATACTGGAACAAAAAGAGAAGAGAACGAACGAGATACTGGAACTGAAAAAGGATCCAGTCAAACAGTTAAACGTATAGATACTGGCACTGGTAACAGTCAAGTAAGATTGCAATATGCAGATGAGGATAGTTCGTCAGAGAATGGACAAGGGGGTATGGTTCTCGAGGAAGGTATGGTAATTGTAGATGAACAAGACAGACAGGAGATCAGGGTCGATGTAAAAACAGAAGATGTAGAAATAGGTATAGAGGAACACAGAACACCACCCGTACCGCAACCAAGACGTTCAATTAGGGAACGTAAACCACCAGACAAATATAAGGACTATCAGATGAATCAAATGGTACCGCGACCATTAGATTACAAAATACAAGCATTAAATGCTTTAATGAATTCTGGAGTACTAGATGAAGTAGACTGTGAAACAGCTCATCGGTTAGTTGGAGCAGTTATGAACTGATTATTTTTTAAAACCATTATATTAATACTTTTGTATTTAATTTTATTTTTTATATTTTTTAACGCCAAAGAATACAAAACTAAGTTTTTGTACCAAACTGCGTGGTCGCAGTTAAAGTTTGAGGGGAGGGATTTAGTGTTATGTAGGATTCAGATTTATGTAATCTGTGTATTTAGTGTAAATAATTAGTGTATTGAAGTAGTATTGTAATATATGTAATGCTTAAGTGTTATGTAATATTCAGATTAAGGTAATCTATATAGTTACAAGAAGGTTTATAGATCAGAAAAATAGGTAGGAGGACCTTGGTATTCATTTATATGAGTATATATGTATATATTTATATTTACTAGTGGACTGACGGACATTTATAATGACGAGACGTCATTTACTGAAGAGCGGGAGTATGTAACCGGGTTGAATTATTTATGTATTAGGTTTTTCATGGATTAGGTTTGCCTGACTAGTTTCTAGTCACATGACAATTGTTGCAACTTGGGTCATGTGACCACAGTTCAGAAAATCATGCAAGCTAGATGAGTTGATTGAAGGAAGGAAAATATAATTTGATTGAACGCATATTATTGTAGAGGCATTAAAACACAGAGGGAAGAAGAGTGGGATTGATAGAAGGCTGAATGTTCAGTTCCATAAATTGGCTTATCTGCCCACCTGTATATAACTATATAATAAATATAAAGAACGAGTTAACGTCTTCCCTATACTATTATTCCCGGAATCGAATGAGACCCACGACCCTCAGGTTACAATTATACATGTGAACTTTTATAATGCTCAATCTTGATCATAAATATCTTTAGCTTTTTTTTTTTAAATTACTTCGTATGTTTTGTTTATATACGCCCGTTTTTGCTATCATACTTCTGCTAAACTGGAAGGTGAATAGACTTACTTCTCTCCTTACAAAGCTTGTGTCACGCTTAACTTATAACTAGAGGCAATAAACCTTAATATGTTAATATTCAAGCACCTATGTTTTTTATCTAATTGATCTAGTTAGAGGATTTAAAACAGTTTATGGGTAAAAAAAACCTTGAGAAACATCAGCTTGTATGACACATTATAGTTGCAGTGATTGTTAAGGAAACTGTAAAATAAAAATGGTTTCAGGACTAAACTTGTCATTTCACGACTAAACTTCACATGCTGAATATCACTTACATGTAGATCGTAGCTTTAATATAAAAATGTTAATCCCTACGTCAATAGAGACCCTTTCTGCTCATGGTAACCCTTTTATATAGGCTATGGTAGTCAAGTGAGCAATATAGGCACATCTTGGCCTTGTTTGTTTAAAATAAAGGGACATTTGGCCTTCTTGTCCGAAATATTTACATCCTGTATGTTTGCACAGGTTATTTAAATGTACGGAACTGCATCTGCTTCCTTTAAGTCATGCTTCAAAATCATGCGCAGTGTCTTTGATGCTTTGCATCACAATTCTTCTTGTTTAATTTGTAAGACTGATTTGAATTTGAAACTGGAGGCTTTTATAGTCCTTTGAACTTGTTATGAAAACATAACAAGTTCCTCGCTATGCAATCTCGTGATTTCATTCGTAATGCGACATACGCAATCGCGAAAAAAAATACAAGACGTATAGATAGCACATAAATGACCAATTCGCGGAAAAAACGTGCAAAACGAAAAATACCTGAAGTTAAGGAATATCCACAAATTAGCCATGAATACAACAATGATGGAAAGAAAATATTATTGAGGAACAATACGAATCAATAAAGGGAAATCACTCCCGTGGTATATTAAAACTAAAGGTGGTAAAGTTCACTTAAACTGACTCAAACATAAATAACCTGTTACAGTATTTCTTGAATTAATCAATGAATAGATGAGCGCCGTGAAACCTTGTAAATAACGTTGCTATTCAAATGATTGCCTGTCATGGCGTATTTAAACGTTGCGTATCTGTTACAATCATTTTGATTGGATGATCTAACGTTCCGTTGATATAACGAAAACTTTTAGCGAACATTAACGAAGAATGTATTAATATTCTACATTCGCCTTTGCAACCACAGATAAGATTGGTTGTAATAGATGAGAGGAGAGGAGGCGGAAAATGCGAGAGGGGTATAGGTGAGAAGACAGGAGACTGTATAGGTGAGAGGAGAGACGAAGGTATAGGTGAGAGGAGAGTAGACCGTATAAGTGAAAGGAAATGAGACGGTATATGTGAAAGGAGAGGAGTCGGTATATGAGAGAGGATAGACAACGGTATATGTGAGAGGAAAGGAGACGGTATATGTGAAAGGAGAGGAGTCGGTATATGAGCGAGGAGAGACAACGGTATATGTGAGAGGAGAGACAACGGTATATGTGAGAGGAAAGGAGACGGTATATGTGAAAGGAGAGGAGTCGGTATATGAGAGAGGAGAGACAACGGTATATGTCAGAGGAAAGGAGACGGTATATGTGAGAGGAATGGAGACGGTATAGGTGAGAGGAGAGTAGACGGTTCAGGTGAGATGATAGGAGATGGTACAGGTGACGTGAAAGAATACGGTAAAAGTCAGAGGAGAGGATAGGAGACGGTATGGAGAGAGGAGAGGAGACGGTGCAGCTGAGAGGAGAGAAGACGGTGCAGCTGAGAGAAGAGTAGAGGAATCAGTTGAGAGAAGATGGGACGGAATAGGAAAGAAAAGTACGAAAGTACATGTGAGAGAAGAGGAGACGGTATATTTGAAAGAAGAGTATACGCTACATGTGAGAGCAAATAAGGCGTGAGAGAAATGGAGAAAATGCTGATGAGAGAAGAGGAGAGGGTAAAGGTGAAAACCGAAGAAACTGTTGTTCATGTGAGAGAAGACGAGACAGTACATTACGATTCAGATTACCATGCGCGTCCCCGAAATCTGAGTCTTCACTATTCGCCAATAATTCACAAACACGTCAAGAAATCATTGAAGCGTGTAGACTACTGGATATCATTGATACGTAGGCATTTCACAATCTTCACAAGTTCATTTACCCTTTCCCAAGTAAAGACGCAATTCGTCGCAACTGTAGCATAAGTCTTTGGAAAACAATGTGGCAAGATGAGGAATTGCTAATAATGAGCAATTTCTACATTTGCCACAATGTTTCAACTATATTTGGTATAATGATGTTTGGTATAATAATACTTTTATTTGTAAAGACTTTCAGTGTGTATAAATGATTTCACAGTCGTTTGCTGTATATTTGTTGTATGTAGGAAAGGGCTAAGGTCGATGTTCCTTGAGCATGCCTCAAGTGATCTATGCTATACGAGTCGCATCTTTCGATATTGGGTCTTATTGCATCTGCGTACAGTGAAGACTCATGTGAGTATGCGTATACGCACAGTCTCACCAAAGCATTTACTGTCCGCCTTTATGTTTAATGTAATAACCAAGCCTTACATGTGGACATATCTGAACGGTGAAGGTTCAGATCATCGTGTACACTTGTTCAGTATAATCATAATCTACATATAATATAACCAACAATATGGCCTCTGCGTAATGTATCGACGCAGATCAGCCTGCGCAGTCCGCGCAGCCTAATCCGGGTCGACACATTCCGTCTCAAGGAGATAGAGTAATGATTCCTGAAACAGAAAATCCACAGGATGCGAAAAGTGTATGTCCGGGTTCGCTTAGGCTGATCCAGGTCGGTACTTTACGCAGAGTCCACAGTGTTGTTTTTCTCGTACTTGTACCTTTTCCAGGTACACAAAAAACTTGAGTGTCTCCTCTGAAACAACTAGTCCAATTTCAGGATTATTTTACAGAATTTTTCATTAATGACTTTTTCAAAAAAGATCCAGACATATTGATTAGATAAATCACATGACCTCCGGGCGACGTTAGAAAAGTGGTAAAGTGACAAAATTTCAACATTCTTCTCCGCTGAAGGAGTTTGTCTGAGTTTAATATAATATGACATTGTTCATTATGTGACCTTCTTCATGACTTGTTTAAGACATATTGATTGGTTGAAAATCACAGCCAATAGGCGGTATCATATAGGGGGTAAAATTATTCCTGTAAATATTGATATTGTCTTAAAGAACACATTAGGAGGTGAGCGATCAAGGACCTCATAGCTCTCTTGTTATACGTATATTATGCAGTCCGAGGATAAATTGAAGCTAACGAGTTTAACCAAAATGGTCAAACGTGTTTTTGGCACATGGCATTTGGCATCCTGAAATATTTGAGACGAAGATGTAATTCCGAAAAGAAATTATTGGAATATTATCTATCAATACAACCATACCTAAATCATAACTGTCGCCTTTCAACATTGTAGTTTGTAATGTTTAGAACCGTCTGCTCTGAACACACACGACGAAAACAAATTAAACGTGGAAACAGAGACTTGATATGGAGTTAAAAACATTGACATTTTTAAACAGAAGTGGTATGACGATGTACATAAATCTAGCCTTCTATCTACATACATTTATATTAAAAATGAACATTCACTCGAACATTATATGAATATTTTGCCAAATCAACTTATAATTTACATTTCAAGAATACGACTATCCTCTCACGCATTGCGAATAGAAACTGGAATATATGGTGTAAATAGAGTCGACAGAAACCAACGTCTATGTTTAATTTGTAATGAAAATGACATAGAAGATGAGTTTCATTTCCTTTTTGTCTGCAACAGATATGACCGTATCAGAAATTTATATTTAAGGAAATTTTACTATATACGTCCATCTATGCACAACATGGTTTTACTGTTTCAAAGGAAAAGTCCTAACATTTTGTTTGATTTGGCCAAATATGTTAAATACGCTTTAGAAACAAGAATTAATTACATTAACAATTTGAAAAATGATTAGTATAACCTTACCAGTATTTATATAATTTATTGTTTATATATTATCAATCTTTCTTCCATAAACATTTTGCTTATTGTTTATTTGAAAGGTGACATGTCATGTAAATTATTGTTAAATTTGTAATATGACTAGAAGCTGTATTAGCTTATGTCAATAATAAAATATATATCTATCTATAACTGAAAAAGATGTAACTGCCTTAATGCTGAACTCGTTATACGCGTCTTTAAACAATATGTGCTCATCATGTTTTACACCCACGGCTTTAATCAACATTTGATAAAGATATAATCAGTCTTCACATTCGTGTAGTCTAATCTTAATCCGCACAGTTCGCTTCTAAGCAAACAAGTTCAAGAAAATACTGTTCAATAGACGCGCTAGGACTTTTCAAAAACGAAAGACCGTGATACATATTGTTGCAATTCAGCGATGTGTACAAGTGACTGTCGGTCTAGAGCTTGATGAATTAAGATGTGAATTGGTACCCGCTTGTTGTGATGTGTCTGGCTGTTGTTTAATCCATAGCCTACCTCAGGTAGAGATTTGTTTTAACGTCGGAATCCAGCAGCCATGTGTCATAATCAAGTTAGTTTGGATACCCATTCGACTTTAACCAATAGCCAGAGAAATAATTACTTCCGATCTAGGCCCTCGGGTTGGTGGTTTGCATGATATAGTTAACTAACCCAGTTGTACAGGTAATAACTAGTTCGATCCCTGTTCGAACTGTATCAAGTTCTTGAAATAATTAAATGGTAATAATTGCTTCCCCGCTTCGCTCTCAGGATTGCCGGGATGGCATTACGACTGATGCCCTGATGTCAGGATTTAACTTACAAGTAGTACTGGTAATATTTCAAGGTATTACCGTGATATGACTGGTATACGGTTGAAAGTGGCGTAAAATACTATAATAATGACAACGTTATAGAGAATAACAACAGTAAAAAAGTGCAGTCAAAATGATATTATTCAACACAAAAAAAGTCGTGTAAATTTATATAACGAAGCAAGAAAACAAGATAATAATATAGAACATATTACAGATAACAGAACCAAACCCCGCCCAATTGATCTTCCGTTTCTCCTTTTGCATATCCAACTCTAGAACTTAAAAGGCTGGTTATTATTTAGATTGTCCTACTGTCTCCGACATCAGCTCCAACATGACCTTTTTAACGACAATATGATGACCTCTTGAAGAACCTTTGATGACCTCCATGATGACCTGCAGTTTCATCTTAACCTTCATTAAACGCACCAATAATTTACAGGTTTCTTTAAAATTGAAATTGTTGAAAACGCGATAATGTTATACATGAAGATCGTCACCAACGTTGAAATCATGTAAATTAAGATTTCCCGTTCAATAAGTGAATGTAATTGGCTGCAATAGACATAGCATACAAACGGAAGTCACACCCCAATACGGACATAACATTACGAAATGTATAGTAATAAACGAAAGACTTGAGAAGTTCGAAAAATTGGACTCATTTATGTAAACACTGTAGTGTCCGTTGAATTAGAAATCACCCAAAACACCTTCTTCGATATTCAATTTTGACACAATTTTGACACAATAACTATTTGTAAGATACATCAGAGCTCTAGATAAGGGGGGTTAAGGGGAATAAACATGCGTTACAAACAAAACTTGAAAAGACCCGTTACACTAGGAACAAGTACACACATGTTGTAAACGAAACAGGAACACAGACATTACAAGGAAAACAAACATTACAAACGAATTAAGAAAACTGACGTTACACATGAAACAAGAAAACAGACATTACATGCTAAGCAAGTAAAGACGATACTCACGACCTAAACATAAATTACATACGAAACAACTAGATAAACATTACATACGAAATAAGTAAACACACGTTACAAGAAACAAGTCACATACGTTATACATGAAATAAGAAAACATTCGTTACTAACGAGACAAGTTCACATAATTTACACACGAAGCAAGAAAACAGACGTTAACCAAGAAACAAGAAGCTCCAAAGCAAGACAGGGAAAAAAGTCAAAACATCTAAAGAAGAATATTCTCAAACCAACAATATAAAAGCAGAACGAAATATGAGCAGTCTATGAAACCCGTCAATGTTAGAGGCTATTGTTGGTACTTTTAGAAATCTGATAATTTACTCTCATGGTCCTAGGCCGCACCGTAGGATATCATATTACCAAATTGCATACTATATAACTCTTTTATTATTATTTTATGATCACTCGCGGTCTAAAACTAAATATTTGTGTAAAGTATCACTCAATGTTAAGCTTTCGGTCTGACGCCCTTCTTCAGGAACTTTAAATTCGATTACCTCAAAATCATGTACGGTAGCTAGTTCAATACTGAACTGGTATTAAATTGCGGGAATTGCCCGTAAGTTAATACCAAGAAAAAGACAGTATTAACTTGCGGGATATAATGCGACGCCAGAGGATACATTTTAATACCAATTCAAACAATGATAATCTTCCACTAACTTCTAGCCTTATATACACTAAGTTAATACCAGGACAAAGACAGTATGGTAACCTCTGACGCGGCATTATATCCCGCCGTACGTTAATACTGTCGTTGTCTTGGTAATAACTTACGGGATGTTAAGCCGCGGCAGAGGTTACTATACTGTCGTTGTCTTGGTATCAACTTACGGGCTATAATGCCGCGCCAGAGGTTACCATACTGTCTTTGTCTTGGTACTTACGGGATGTAAAGCCACGCCAGAGGTTACCATACTGTCTTTGTCTTGGTATTAACTTACGGGATGTAAAGCCGCGCAGAGGTTACCATACTGTCTTTGTCTTGGTACTTACGGGATGTAAAGCCACGCCAGAGGTTACCATACTGTCTTTGTCATGGTATTAACTTACGGGATGTAAAGCCGCGCCAGAGGTTAACATACTGTCTTTGTCTTGGTATTAACGTACGGGATATAATGCCGCGACAGAGGTTACCATACTGTCTTTGTCCTGGTATTAACTTAGTGTATATAAGGCTAGAAATTAGTGGAAGATTATCATTATTTGAATTGGTATTAAAATGTAACCTCTGGCGTGGCATTATATCCCGCAAGTTCATACTGTCTTTGTCTTGGTATTAACTTACAGGCAATTCCCGCAATTTAATTCCAGTTCAGTATTGAACTAGCTACCATACATGCTTTTGAGGTAATCAAATTTAAAGTTCCTGAAGAAGGGCGTCAGACCGAAAGCTTAAAATTGAGTAATACTTTACACAAATATTTAGTTTTAGACCGCGAGTGGTCATAAAATGATAATAAAAAGTTATATAGTATGCAACTTGGTAATATGATATCCTACGGTGCGGCCTAGGACCATCCGAGTTAATTATCAGATTTCTAAAAATTCCAACGTGTTTCATAGACTGCTCATCTTTTGTTCTGCTTTTATATTGTTGGTTTGAGAATATTCTTCTTTCGATGGCTTGACTTTTTTCCCTGTCTTGCTTTGGGGCTTCTTGTTTCTTGGTTAACGTCTGTTTTCTTGCTTCGTGTGTAAATTATGTTTACTTGTTTCGTTTGTAACGTATGTTTTCTTATTTCATGTATAACGTATGTGACTTGTTTCTTGTAATGTGTGTTTACTTATTTCGTATGTAATGTTTATCTAGTTGTTTCGTATGTAATTTATGTTTAGGTCGTGTGTATCGTCTTTACATGTTTAGGTCGTGTGTATCGTCTTTACTTGTTTAGCTTGTAATGTCTGTTTTCTTGTTTCATGTGTAACGTCAGTTTTCTTGTTTCGTTTGTAATGTTTGTTTTCCTTGTAATGTCTGTGTTCCTGTTTCGTTTATAACATGTGTGTACTTGTTCCTAGTGCAACGCGTCTTTTCATGTTTTGTTTGTAACGCATGTTTATTCCCCTCAGTTCCCCTTATCTAGAGCTCTGATGTATCTCACAAATAGTTATTATGTCATATTCTTTAGCTGAAAGTGAAATGATATCGCACACATTTCATTTTATCGAGAGAAAGCAGGCCCAATAAAAACATCTGCAAAACAATTTGTAAATTTTCCGAACATTTCACGCAAGACCGAAAATAAAAAAAATCCGAAATATTTGTTACAAGAGATCAGCATGCGATATATATATATATAAAAAAAAAGGCGTGAAATGGAGCGATGCAATTTAGTGAAAATATCTACCCATCTGCCTTCGAATTTTCTCCGGCAGATTGGCGTTGATATCTTTTTTTGGGGTTTCTTCCTTAATCAACTTGGTCTTGAAACCAACTCCTCTTCTGGACACATCGCCGTTCCAATGGGCCATTGGTTCGGCTCTCAGTTGTGGCAGAAGTGGTGGTAGGATTGGTACGTTTGGTGTCGAGCAACCGGCCTCGTTTTTATGCATCAGAGCAGCGGTCATTGCCCTGGTATCGATTGGGGATCCTTCTGGGGATTCCAAAATGGCGTCCAGGGTAGACCGGTACTCATCCACATTAAAACCATTGGCCTGGTTACTCTTCAGTGCCAGGTTGATTTCATCGAACTTTTTCTGTGCAATGACAGCCTCGTTGACCTCTTTTTCATAATCGATGCAGAGCGGTGTGTTGGGTCTTGCCTTGTAGTAAGGTTTAGGGTCGTTGTGGACGGACACGGCGTGGTTGAGCTCGGTATTTTCTACGAATCTGTCACTGCGGCGCCTTTGAGGCAGAGGGCTGTCGGACAAAGGTGGGAGTGGTGTCCTGTTTGGAATATCTCTTGGTGGCTAAAGAGGGGAAGATAGCAAGATGGAGGATAGTATAGACGGGAGAAAAGTTATAGTAAGAATAAAGGAGAGTTGCCTGAAAAGAAAACAGACATTGATCAGTAGAACTAAAAGACAATTATGCAAATATACATGTAGATGGATTTAGTTAGACTTTGGCATGTTTAAACCCTGTCCCACACGCACAGACACACTCAGACGACTCTGCAGAAGACGACCTTAGAAACGATTGTGACAAAATGAGAAATTGCTCTTATTCAGCAATTTCTCCTTGTGTCAAAAGGTTTCAAACCATATTCAATAATTAATCTTTCAGTTACAGAGATTTTTCACAATTATGTCTAGATGTTTTCAAATTCGCCTGCTTTGACAAGACGAACAATTTCTCATTTTGCCAAATGTTTTCAAACTTTTCCCGTAGTTATACCTTCATTAGTAGTGATTTTATTTTCTGCCTAACTAATTTCAAACGAATGATGCAGATTGGTTGTATGTGTATAACTAGTGTTAAAACGCCAATATTTTGTATTGCAGCAGAGCTAAATGTCTATACTACGATTGCACAGAGGTGACATGTGTATGTTTTTATTTATCTCGTGCGCACGACATACTAAGTCATGCGCACGACTTAAAAATTCGTCCGCACGAGATACTATGTCGTGCGCACGAGATAATTAAGACGTGCGCACGAGTTACTATGTCGTGCGCACGAGTTACTAAGTCGTGCGCACGAGATAGTATGTCGTGCGCACGAGATAATTAAGTCGTTCGCACGAGTCACTAAGTCGTGCGCACGAGATACTATGTCGTGCGCACGAGATAATTAAGTCGTGCTAAGTCGTGCGCACGAGATACTAAGTCGTGCGCACGAGTAACTATGTCGTGCTCACGAGTTACTTAGTCGTGCGCACGAGATACTAAGTCGTGCGCACGAGATACTAAGTCGTGCGCACGAGATACTATGTCGTGCGCACGAGTTACTAAGTCGTGCGCGTGAGTTACTAAGTCGTGCGCACGACTTAGTATGTCGTGCGCACGAGATAAATAAAAACATACACATGTAACCTCTGTGCCACCGTACTATACAGTATAAATATTGTTAACCAAATCAAACATACAACAATTCTGCAGCAGACGAAAACATCTAAGCAAAACTTAAAGAAAATCTTTATTTATGAAAGTGTAATTATTGAATAGAGTTGAAACATTGTGGTAAATGGAGAAATAGCCCATTATAAGCAATTTTATCTTTTGCAACAATGTTTTCAATACGCCTATATGTGAGAAATGGTTAAACCGTGACACTTATAACTTACCTTTGTTTTTAAACTTTCGTTTCATGTCCTCAGAGATTGATAGCATTTTCTCCTTTGGCCACAATGGTTTAAATTTCACACAATCATTGTTCTCTCATTCATAGAAAGTCCCAACATCTTTGCTAAATGCTTCCAAAGTCGTCTGCTGCAAAGTTTGTTGATAGTGGGAAAGGGTGAAACAATGATAACAACAACTTACCTTTGGTAGTTTGTCCAGTCCGAACTTTCGTTCCATATCCTCATGGAGATTAAACGGGACTTCGACTTCCTCCACGTTACCCTTGTATCGTACCCGGCGGCGCGCCCTAGAGAAACCCGGATTGTCCACTGGCTTTGGTGCGGATGGGGGCTTGGGAACTTTTAAAGAAGCCTAAAACACAGTGCATTATATGTTCATTGTAAGCTGTGTCTGGCGATAAGGGGTCTTACATTATCCCCCGATAAATGGCACTTCATTTGTTCTGACGGGGGGATTGGGGGGGGGGGGGGGGGGGGAAGCTTTTAAAGAAGCCTCCATTTGTTCTGAAGGTGGGGGGGGGGGGGGGGGGGGAGGGGGAAGGCTTTTAAAATAGCTTTAAACACGGGTCATCATATGTTCATTTTTAGTCGTGTCTGGATATAAGGGGGTCTTACATTATGCCCCGTTAAATGGCACTTCATTTGTGCTAAAGGGGGCTTAGGGGCTTTTAAAGTAGCCTAAAAAACAGGCATTAGATAGTTCAGTATTGCCGGCAACACTGGGGGTATTACGTTATCCCCTGATAAATGGTACTTCATGTGTGCTAATGAGGGCTGGGGAACTGTTAAAGTTGCCTAAAACACTGGTCAAATAATGTACATGTTGAGTCGTGCAGGCGACAATGGGGTCTTGCGTTATCCCCCGATAAATGGCACTTCATTTGTGCTGATGAGGGTCTGGGGGAAGTTTTAATGTAACCTAAACACACAGGAAATATAGTGAACATGTTGAGTCGTACAGGCGTACAGACGACAATGGGGTCTTGCGCTATCCCCCGATAAATGGCACTTCATTTGTGCTGATGAGGGTCTGGGGGAAGTTTTAATGTAACCTAAACACACAGGAAATATAGTGTACATGTTGAGTCGTACAGGCGACAATGGGGTCTTATCCACCGATAAATGGCACTTCATTCAGTGTGCTGATGAGGGTCTGGGGGAAGTTTTAATGTAACCTAAACACACAGGAAATATAGTGTACATGTTGAGTCGTACAGGCGTACAGGCGACAATGGGGTCTTGCGCTATCCCTCGTTAAATGGGAATTCATATTTGTACTAATAGGGGCTGGGGAAGTTTTAATGTAGCCTAAAACACAGGCCATAAATGTACATGTCGAGCAGTGCAGGCGGCAATGGGGTCTTGCGCTATCCCTCGTTAAATGATAGTTTATTTGTGCTGCTGAGGGCTGGGGGGAAATTATATAGTAGCCTAAAACACAGTCCATATAATGTACATGTTGAGTAGTGCAGGCGATATATAGTGACGTGTTGCGTTATCTCCCGTTGACTTGCACTTCATTTGTTCTGACGGGGGTCTGGGGAACTTTTAAAGAAGCCTAAAACACAGGTCGTATAACGTACATGTTGAGTCTTGCAGGCGATATTGGGGTCCTACATTATCCCACATTAAATGGCACTTCATTTGTTCTGACAGGACGCTGGGAGCTTTTAAAGTAGCCTAACACACAGGTCACTAGATGTTCATTTTACTTTATCCCCCGTTAAATGGCACTTCATTTGTGCTGAAGGGGGCTGGGGAACTTTTAAACACAGGTCATATTATGTAAGCTGTGTGAAGTTAGCTAAACATACGACATTCGACATTCGACATTCAAAAGTTGGAAAAAAAAACGAATGTCGTGCTAGCACGACACTCGACATTCGACATTCAAAAAAAAAAATCAAAAAATCGAATGTCAGGACGGTTTTCGAATAACGCGGCGCTTATCTCTTTCCCATATTCATCAAATCTGCAGCAGTTGAGTTTGAAAACATATTGGAAGATCAATAGAAAACGTCTTTAAATGAAAGTATATTTTTGATACAGTTGAAAACATTGTGAAAAAAGGAAAAAGTGCTCTTTATGAAAAATTTCTACTTTCGCCACGATGATTTCAAAACTCGTCTACAACAGATGTTTCAAAGAGCGTCATAAGGTGGGAAAGGGATTTACGACATGGTTTTGATATTCGATGATAGTCAAAGACTGATTTTCTCATTTATAAGTATCTTTTCAAGAACAATATTTGATAGTACAAATATGTTATAAATTATTTTATAGCCTGCAAATCTTTATAACATACACGAGCAAGTTACCCAAACGATTAAATATTATATCTTATAATTGTTTCGGCTGCTCACTGAGGACAAGAATAGAGCCGTCCTAAGAGAAAACCAACAGTATGGCCTCTGCGTAATGTATCGACCCAGATTAGGTTGCGCAGTCCGCATAGACTGATCCGGGACGACACATTCCGTCTCAGGGAGATAGAGGTATAGAGTAATGATTCCTGAAACAGAAAATCCACAGGAGTCGAAAAGTGTCAATCCTGGCAAGCCTGCGCAGCATTTTTAGACTGATCCGGGTCGACACTTTACGCAGATTCCAATTATTTTTTTCGCGAGACGGCTCAATTGTTTCTGGATATTGATGCGCTGATTGATTGGTATTTTACGCAGCTTCCAACAATTTGTTCAGTTATATTACGGCGTTTCCTGGGTAGGTTACCAGTACTACTTGTTCATTTACCTTGACACCAGCCAGTCAGTCGAAATGCTAATCCCGCAACCCTGAGCATCATTTTTAAAGTCTTTGGTTTGACCCGGCCAGGGTTGGACCACGCGACGTCCCGCACCCGAGGCGGACGCTCTACCACTACACCAACGGCATATTGATGGGATGGGGTTGAAGAAATGTTCACAATTTCAAAATGCGGCTGTAGGCCTATTAGTAAAAAAGTTATCCTTTTATATCATAGAAACGCTTTAAAACGCCGCTGCAGCAGGTTACTAGTAGCTATTGAAACCAACGTGATAGCAATGCTAAAAAAGAGTCATTTATCAATTTGCCATTGTATTCTCAACTCTTAAAACGAGCAATATTTCTTTTCGTCATAATGATTTCATCTCTATTATAAAAGTATACTTTAATTTTAAGCATTTTCAACATCTGTGTAAAGAAGTTATCAAGGTTGTCTGCTGCAAAATAGAAAGAACTTACCAGTTTCTCTAGTTCCTTGTCGATGTCAATGTTAGCAGCGGCTGCTTTCTCTTCCTTAGTGAGATAGTCCTTATCAAACACAGAGGGGCGGCTGCGATTTCGTTCAATGATGTTTACAGCATTATGTGTTAAAAGCAGAGCCTGTGGATAAGATACAAAAAACATGTTCATGGGAAACCCAACCTCGGAGTATTTTGTAAATATGCGTGGATAAATTTCTGGCCGCATATTTAGCCATGCCTGATCCGAATTACGCTATTTGCAAGTAGGCTCCAACGGTCTGGATAAGGAGGAGTACTCGAGTGTTAGTTCAGGAGGAGTACTCGAGTGTTAGTCCTGCGATATTTATTTATTATTTGTTTTTATTTACCCTCGACGTGCAGAATTAACTATTTGGCCAGCAGACAAGGTTAGATACAAGGGAGTCCGGGTGCGATACCCTAGCTCTTTCCGAAAAGACCCCTTGGTTCTTTTACGTGCCCGGTGTATAGCACCGATACCCGCGAGGTTATTTTTCCTGGAAAGTACCAGTACTTAACCTCTAGTTGAGTGGGGGACGCTTAAAAGCATCCCTCACATTTCCAGAACCCGGACCGGGATTTGAACACCAGACCTCTTGGACTACCCCGCCACTCATGTCCTGCGATATCTCCTGTATTGCGTATTCAAACCCTATGAGCCGTCCTACGAGAAAACCAACATTGTAGACTCTGCGTAAAGTATCGACCCGGATCAGCATAAGCATGCGGCACAGGCTAACCCGGGCAGACACTTTTCGCCTCTAAGACAACCAATAATGGCGGCGCCCTTTTGGACTTGGTGTAGCAATCAAAAAGCTATATAGACAACTTTGTTGTGTACCAATCGGTTTAACCTTTCCAAATCCGAAAGTAGTGTGTTTCCTCAGAGCTCTAGATAAGGATCGTTAAATGCTTGTTCTAAAATCCTTATTTTATCCGATAACCCTATGTTATGGGTTCTCAAAAGAATCGTCTCAATGAGACGATTCTTTTTAGTACCACAAACATAGAGTTCGGTTGGATAATAAGAGAGATATTGTGGGGTATTGTGGGGAAAAGAGCTGTAAACCCCTCCTTATCTGGACCTCCGTTTCCTTATTTATGTATTGATTCTAAATATCGAGTTGTATTGATCCGCTGATCAGTTTACGACAATTAACTGTGTATTTACTTATCTTAATACATGTATATATACGATAGCGATATATAAAGGGAAGTGGTCAATCTAGTCGCCTTTGTTGGTTCACGCTAGATGTACATATATATTATAGTATCCCGGGTAGTAAACGAGCACCACGCTGGTCAATTTATCATAACACCAGTGAGCGCCAAAAAGAGAAGTCAATACTTTTTAAAGTATTTAATATGATCCGGCAGGGGATCGAACCCGTGAACCTTCCGCATCCGAGACGAACGCTCTACAACTACACCACCGAGGCGGTCATCAGGGCTATAAAGAGTCAGAAGACTAGATAAGGGAGAGTTAACTGGTCTTTTCCCTAAAATATGTTCATCAATACTCAACCAAACCCTATTTTGTAGGTACTCAAATGAATGGTCTGACTGGGACGATTCGTTTGAGTACTCACAACATAGGGTTCGAGACTCAAATAAGGGTGTTAGAACATTACAAATGGCCCCTTATCTTGAGGGTCTGTAGAATGTAAGACGACTCACCTTCCTAGTCTTATCCTCGGGAAACTGAGGTTGACCATCAATCGTGGTCGATGTCCCGTAATCAACGGCCTCTGTTCTCCTTCCTTCATTAAGTATTTCCTTGTACTTTGGTATCCTTTGGGGTATTTCTGGTAGTTTGACCTTGATGAAACCCGGATTTTGGTTCAAGGACGAACGTTTGTCGTTGTACACTTCCTTCTGAGGCTGCCGTGGGCCTATTATAAATAGGAAATTGGTAATAAGTATTTAAATTGTTTCTAACTAGTATCGCTTTCACCTTAACAATGATATGACGTTCAGTGTGTCCTAATGTTTGTGTGTCCTTATCATTCACATAAACCCTATGCTGTGGGTAGGGTTTGATTGAGTATTAAGAGAGATATTGTGGGGGGAATGCCAGGTTACTCCATCGTATCTAGTAATATTTGCATTGTTACTTCCGTATACATGTATGTTACTTATCAGATGTTACCCTCACAAGTTTTGGATGGAAATAACAAACTGATGAACTTGTCAGCGTAACAACTATCGAATTTACCCATCAAATTACATATTTTAAGTAACATACGATTTCCAATTCGGTGGAAACGTATCTGCTTAATTGTTACCCTAACAAATAGTAAATGATCGTTCAGTATTGGATAGATATCAAACCAAACCAGGGCCCGTATTCACCAACCCGGCTTAATTGAAAATCGAACTAAATATTTAGATGTTCGGACTAAATATTTAGTCCACTTCGGGGCGTACTGAAATATCGGACTAAATTGTAAAATAAAATTGCGACTGCCCAGTGCCACTCGTTTCGATAATAGACCACTTTTTGAAAACTTTGTGGTAATAATCAGAATTTAGATTTAGTCGAAAATCGAAATTGGAAAGTTTTAGTGAATACTGGACCACAACACGTATCCAGTTAGTCCATATTCACAACACTTGTTTTATTTTGGAAATGCGTATACAGTCAAACTTGTCTTAAGCTTTCACCCATGGCTTGAGTCAAAAACAGGCTGTTGCTTAGTACAGGTCAATATTGAAGAAAATATTGTTTAAGTTAAATTTTCAAGTGGCTGCTTTATACAAGTTGGCTGCCTGACAGAGGTGGCCGGTAGCAGAAGTTTGACTGTATAATTATTTTATTAATAGAATAAATGTTATTTAAACCGAGCAGGGAGTTGCACATGGAAATAACCTGTATATATGTTGATATGTGAGCGTTAAAGTAGGATACTTTGTGTTTCATCTGACAAAAACAACTAGACAGGTTTATAACCCCGAAACAACATGTTAGCATGTGTAACTTTATTAACCATTTCCCTCATATAGACCCTTCCTGACGCCTCTGCAGCAGACGGCTTTTTGAAACCATGGCAAAACGAGCAATTTCTCCTTTTGTCACCATGTTTTCGAATCTATTTAATTTTTGTACTTTTATTTAAAAGCAGTTTCCAATTTTGTTCAAATCTTCAAATGTTCTCAAAGTCGTCTGCTTCAGATTTGTTGTATGTGGGAAATTAGGGTTAAAACAGCGAGGCGTACACACGACAGTTCAACCCTTGTCCACATACAACTAATATGTGCTGCAGCAGACGAGCTTTGACAATATCCAGGCAAAAATATGAAACATCTCAATAAATCAAAGTGTAATTATTGAATAGAGCTGAACACATTGTGGCAAAAGGAGATATTGTTCATTGTGAGCAATGTCTCATAATGCTATAGTATATTTCAAGAGTCGTCTGCTGCAGATGCGTCTAAATATGTCTGCAAGGGTTAACGGCATCATGGGGTATGGTGATGTTGTTCAGATCTTATATACACCTGAGGGTCTCCAGGTCAGTGGAGATTTACAGTGAAATATTTCAATTGACTTTATAGTGTAGGTACTTCTCTTGCCAAGACGATTATAATGAATACCTACAACATTGGGATTGGCAATACAAGAAATACTGGAATTTACATGTAGATCTAATTCTATAATAAAGTGTACAACATGACTAGACATGACATAAAATGATTTCCATCTCCTTCATAGTTAACGAACAGCGTTTGTATTTTCTATCATATCTACAGAAAAGTGAATGCATAAATAAATGAATAAATTAATGAAGGAATACAAAATTTATAAATTAATGAATGGACAAATAATGAAAAATGATAAAAATAAATGAAATTAAAAATGAAAGAAATAATATAAACGAATGAATTAATTAATACATTAAAACATAAATAATACTAACTACCGAAAACGCTAGAAATTCTTCTAGTACTGATACTAATTAAACTACTACAACTTACGATATGGTGAATATACGTACCTTTGAGCTTCAGTCTTTCTTTATGCCAGTCCTTTTCGGCATCATCCCGGGTAGCGTCCAAACCATATGGGTCTCGTCTGTTCGCCATGATGGTGGCCATTCTGGCAGCACCGGCTTCTGCGACAATATTTCGGCCGACCAGGACCGGGGGTAGTTTCACCCCTTTGTCCTTTTTCACTTTTGGTTTTGCCTTTGGGCGGACTTGATCCCAAGAAGGATTATCCGCTGAAATGTTTGATAAGAGTCGTGTCACATGAAAACCGCCCTTCGAGACTTAACACTTTCCCACAAAAAGACGCTTTATAATGCCTTTGCAGCAGACGACCTTTGAGAACATTGTGACGAAGAAAAATTGCTAATAATGAGCAATGATCTACCTTTGACCAAATGTTTTCAACCATGCAATAATTAGTCTTATTTCTGTAGCGATGTTCAGTAGTTTTACCTAGCGGTTTTCAAAGTCGTCTGCTTCATAGTTGTTGTATGGTGGAAAGGGTTAACGAACAAGGCAGATCCCGACAAGAATGGGTTTCGCGGAACTTTTCCGGTGTCTTCTCTGTTAGCCATATATGTATAGACATTTGGAAAACATCTATAGAAAGGTTACACCGATTCATCGTTTGCTGTATAATTATGGTTTTTGTATCATCTTCTTTTTAATCATCTACAACTTACAGATTTTAATAAAGGGTGACAAACACTCTGTAGGGGAGGGGTATGGTATACATATTACTCATCAGGCACATTGTAAAATAAAAGAGGGGATGTTGAATCCGTATTCAACTTTCAGTTTTTGAAATAAACAAATAAATAGTTTAAAAAAAAAAATCACTGATTAATGATATACATGTGTAGTTATAAACAACTTGGACAACGTACCTTTCAGATAATCAAAATCATAAATGTCGTCACACTCATTACTGTCGTCCCTGAAATGTGAAGTAAACGTGTTCCCACATACAGACGCTTTCTGACACCTCTGCATCAGACGAATTTTGAAGATGTTTTGAAAAAGGTGAAATTGCTCACGATGAGCAATTTCGCCATTTGCCACAACATTTTCAAATCTTTTCAATAACATATTTCCATATAACAATATTAATCAACATTTGAACCAAGATTTGTTAAAAGTCGTCTGCTGCAGATTTAGTGTATACAAGTGGGAAAAGGTTAAAGTATAGTGTTCAATGCAACCACGTCAGGTGATTAGGGGTCATGTTGTCTACGCGGAATTCTCTGATGAATCAGTACATTCGAACAGTCTTTATATTGACGGCATGCACATGTAAATTCTGACGAAACTCTGTAAAACGCCGTTTCAATAATTGTTCACTCAAATACTCATATCACGGCGGCAAGTGTACCTACTCATGTATTTCCTGGCTTTCCTAAAACATGATTAGTGATGTAAGTTTTAATGGTGATATGAGAGATAAGATGAGATTTAATGTGTGAGGGGAAAAAAGAGATCAAAGCTGTGAGAGGAAATAAGAGATCAAAGCTGTGAGGGGAAATAAGAGATCAAAGCTGTGAGAAGAAATAAGAGATCAAAGCTGTGAGAGGAAATAAGAGATCAAAGCTTTGAGAGGAAATAAGAGATCAAAGCTGTGAGAGGAAATAAGAGATCAAAGCTGTGAGAGGAAATAAGAGATCAAAGCTGTGGGAGGAAATAAGAGAGCAAAGCTGTGAGAGGAAATAAGAGATCAAAGCTTTGAGAGGAAATAAGAGATCAAAACTGTGAGAGGAAATAAGAGGTCAAAGCTGTGAGAGGAAATAAGAGATCAAAGCTGTGAGAGGAAATAAGAGATCAAAGCTGTGAGAGGAAATAAGAGATCAAAACTTTGAGAGGAAATAAGAGATCGAAGCTGTGAGAGGAAATAAGAGATCAAAGCTGTGAGAGGAAATAAGAGATCAAAGCTGTGAGAGGAAATAAGATATCAAAGCTGTGAGGGAAATAAGAGTTCAAAGCAGTGAGAAGAAATAAGAGAGCAACACTGTGAGAGGAAATAAGTGATCAAAGCTGTGAGAGGAAATAAGATATCAAAGCTGTGAGGGGAAATAAGATATCAAAGCTGTGAGGGGAAATAAGAGATTAAAGCTGTGAGGAAATAAGAGATCAAATATGTAAGGGGAATAAGAGATAAAATATGTGAGAGGAAATCAAAGATTAAAGCTGTGAGAAGAAATAAGAGATCAAAGCTGTGAGAGGAAATAAGAAATCAAAGCTGTGAGGGGAAATAAGAGATCAAAGCTGTGAGAGAAAATAAGAGATCAAAGCTGTGAGGGGAATAAGAGATCAAATATGTGAGAAGAAATCAAAGATTAAAGCTGTGAGAAGAAATAAGAGATCAAAGTTGTGAGAGGAAATAAGAGATCAAAGCTGTGAGGGAAAATATGAGATCAAAGCTGTGAGAGGAAATAAGAGATCAAAGCTGTGAGGGGAAAAAAGAGATCAAAGATATGAGGGGAAATAAGAGATCAATGCTGTGAGAGGAAATAAGAGATCAAAGCTGTGAGAGGAAATAAGAGATCAAAGCTGTGATAGGAAATAAGAGATCAAAGCTGTGAGAGGAAATAAGAGATCGAAGCTGTGAGAGGAAATAAGAGATCGAAGCTGTTAGAGAAAAAAGATACTGAAGAAATCAGGGTACATGTGAGCGTAAATGGAACAATTGAGAGAAAAGAAGGAAACATGTGAAACAAATCTTATATTGTATATGTGAAAGAGAAAGAGAATATACAGGTAGTAGAATAACATACGATACAGGTGAGAGAAGCACATAAACTACAGTTCAGAATATAGGGTAGAAGTGAGAGAAGGACATAGGGTAAATTTGAGAATATAGGGTAGATGTGACAGCAAGAGCACAGGTGACAGAGAAACATAAAGTACAGTTGAGAATATAAGGTACATGCCAGAGCAGAGGACACAGGTGAGAGAAGGACATAAGGTACAGTTGAGAATATAAGGTACATACGAGAGCAGAGGGCACAGGTGAGAGAAGGACATAAGGTAAAGTTGGGAATATAGGGTACATGCGAGAGCAGAGGGCACAGGTGAGAGAAGGACATAAGATACAGTTGATAATATTAGGTACAAGTGAGAGGAGGACTTAATGTACAGTTGAGAATATAAGGTACATGCGAGAGCAGAGGTCACAGTTGAGAAAAGGACATAAGGTACAGTTGAGAATATAGCGTACATGTGAGAGCAGAGGGTACAGGTGAGAGAAGGACATAAGTTACAGTTGAGAATATAAGGTACATGCGAGAGCAGAGGGTACATGTTAGAGCAGAGCAGAAGGTACAGGCGAAAGAAGGACATAGGGTACAGTTGAGAATATAAGGTATATGCGAGATCAGATGGTACAGGTGAGAGAAGGAGATATGGTACAGTTGAGAGAAGAGGGTACATGCGAGAGCAAAACAGAGGGTACAGTCGAGAGAAGCACATAAGGTACAGTTGAGAATATAAGGTACATGCGAGAGCAGAGCAGAGGGTACAGGTGAGAGAAGGGCATAAGGTACAGGCGAGAGAAGAGGGTACATGCAAGAGCAGAGCAGAGGGTAAGGGCGAGAGAAGGACATAGGGTACAGTTGAGAATATAAGGTACATGTGAGAGCAGAGGACACATGTGAGAAAAGGACATAAGGTACAGTTGAGAATATAGGGTAAATATGAGAGCAAACGGCACAGGTGAGCGAAGGACACAAGGTACAGTTGAGAATATAAGGTACATGCAAAAGCAGAGGGTACAGGTGAGAGAAACACATTAGGTACAGGCGAGAGAAGACGGTACATGTAAGAGAAGCACATACGGTACAGGCAAGAGAAGGACATAATGTACAGGCGAGAGAAGGACATAAGGTACATGCGAGAGAAGGACATAGAGTACAGTTGAGAATATAGGGTAGATGTGAGAGCAAAGGGTACAGGTGAGAGCAGAGCAGAGGGTACAGGTGAGAGGATGAGATAAAACGCGAAATGTGCGAGGAGAGAAGACGGTATATATGAGAGAAGAGGAGACGGTACATGTGAGAGAAGAGAAGACGGTACAGGTGATAGAAGAGAAGACGGTACATGTGAGAGAAGAGAAGACGGTATATATGAGAGAAGGGGAGACGGTACATATGAGAGAAGAGAAGACGGTATATATGAGAGAAGAGAAGACGGTACATGTGAGAGAAGAGAAGACGGTACAGGTGATAGAAGAGAAGACGGTACAGGTGAGAGGAGAGAAGACGGTATATGTGAGAGAAGAGAAGACGGTATATATGAGAGAAGAGAAGACGGTATATATGAGAGAAGGGGAGACGGTATATATGAGAGAAGAGAAGACGGTACATGTGAGAGAAGAGAAGACGGTACAGGTGATAGAAGAGAAGACGGTACAGGTGAGAGGAGAGAAGACGGTATATATGAGAGAAGAGAAGACGGTATATGTGAGAGAAGAGAAGACGGTATATATGAGAGAAGAGAAGACGGTATATGTGAGAGAAGAGAAGACGGTATATATGAGAGAAGAGAAGACGGTATATGTGAGAGAAGAGAAGACGGTATATATGAGAGAAGAGAAGACGGTACAGGTGATAGAAGAGAAGACGGTACAGGTGATAGAAGAGAAGACGGTTCGTGTGAGAGAAGAACATACGGTACAGGTGAGAGAAGGGGAGACGGTACAGGTGAGAGAAGAGGAGACGGTACAGGTGAGAGAAGAGGAGGCGGTACAGGTGAGAGAAGAAGAGACGGTACAGGTGAGAGAAAAGGAGGCGGTACAGGTGAGAGAAGAGAAGACGGTACAGGTGAGAGAAGAGAAGACGGTACAGGTGAGAGGAGAGAAGACGGTACATGTGAGAGAAGAGGAGACGGTACATGTGAGAGAAGAGGAGATGGTACAGGTGAGAGAAGAGAAGACGGTACATGTGAGAGAAGAGAAGACGGTATACATGAGAGAAGAAGAGACGGTACATGTGAGAGAAGGACATAAGGTACAGTTGAGAATATAGGGTACATGTGAGAGCAGAGGGTACGGGTGAGAAAAGGACATAAGGTACAGTTGAGAATATAAGATAAATGTGAGAGCAGAGGGCACAGGTGAGAGAAGGACATAAGGTACAGTTGAGAATATAAGGTACATGTGAGAGCAGAGGGCACAGGTGAGAAAAGGACATAAGGTACAGTTGAGAATATAGGGTACATATGAGAACAAACGACACAGGTGAGAGATGGACATAAGGTACAGTTGAGAATATAAGGTACATGCAAAAACAACAGAGGGTACAAGTGAGAGAAGCACATAAGGTACAGGCGAGAGAAGACGGTACATGTTAGAGAAGCACATACGGTACAGGCGAGAGAAGGACATTAGGTACAGGCGAGAGAAGGATATAAGGTACAGGCGAGAGAAGGACATAAGGTACAGGCGAGAGAAGGACATAAGGTACAGGCGAGAAAAGGACATAAGGTACATGCGAGAGAAGGACATAGAGTGCAGTTGAGAATATAGGGTAGATGTGAGAGCAGAGGGTACATGTGAGAGCAGAGCAGAGGGTACAGGTGAGAGGATGTATGTGTTAGGAGAGGAGACGGTACATGTGTTAGGAGGGGAGACGGTACATGTGTGAGCAGGAGAGACGGTACATGTGTTAAGAGGGGAGACGGTACATGTGTTAGAAGGGAATACGGTACATGTGTTAGGAGGGGAGACGGTACACGTGTTAGAAGAGGAGACGGTACATGTGTTAGGAGGGGAGACGGTACATGTGTTAGAAGAGGAAACGGTACATGTGTTAGGAGGGGAGACGGTACATGTGTGAGCAGGAGAGACGGTACATGTGTTAAGAGGGAGACGGTACATGTGTTAGGAGGGGAGAGAAGGACATAAGGTACAGGCGAGAGAAGGACATTATGTACAGGCGAGAAAAGGACATAAGGTACATGCGAGAGAAGGACATAGAGTGCAGTTGAGAATATAGGGTAGATGTGAGAGCAGAGGGTACATGTGAGAGCAGAGCAGAGGGTACAGGTGAGAGGATGTATGTGTTAGGAGAGGAGACGGTACATGTGTTAGGAGGGGAGACGGTACATGTGTGAGCAGGAGAGACGGTACATGTGTTAGGAGGGGAGACGGTACATGTGTTAGAAGGGAATACGGTACATGTGTTAGGAGGGGAGACGGTACACGTGTTAGCAGAGGAGACGGTACATGTGTTAGGAGGGGAGACGGTACATGTGTTAGAAGAGGAAACGGTACATGTGTTAGGAGGGGAGACGGTACATGTGTGAGCAGGAGAGACGGTACATGTGTTAAGAGGGAGACGGTACATGTGTTAGGAGGGGAGACGGTACATGTGTGAGGAAGGGAGAGGAGACGTCACATGTGTTAGGAGGGAAGACGGTACATGTGTGAGGAGGGGAGGGGAGACGGTACATGTGTTAGGTGAGACGGTACATGTGTGAGCAGGGGAGACGGTACATGTGTGAGGAGAGGAGATGGTAAAGTTGAAAGAAGTTGGGACTCATAAAAGTATACATATATTAATGATAAATAAATAGAACAATCATTATATTGGTCTTACCTTGACATTTTGAAAACCTTGCACTAGTTGTTTTTGAATGAATCAATATATATAGATGAGCGCCGTGAATCCGTGAAAATTACTTTGCTATCCAAGCTGATTGCTAGGCAATTCTGACGTCACTGACGTCTGTCATGGCGTATTTAACGTTGCGTATCTGTTACGATAATTCTGATTGGATGATCTAACGTTCCGTTGATATAACGGAAACTAGCGAACATTAACGAAGTATACAGTCGCCTTTGAAACCACAGTTTGTACTATTTGAGAGGGCTGGAGATGGTACAGGTGAGAGTAGGGGGAGACGGTACAGGCGAGAGGAGAGAAAACGGTACATGTGTAAGCAGGGGAGACGTTACAGGTGAGAGGAGATGAGACGGTACATGTGTGATGATGGGAGACGGTACATGTGTGAGAAGGGGAGACGGTACATGTGTGATGAGGGGATACGGTACATGTGTGAGCAGGGGAGACGGTATATGTGAGAGCAGGGGAGACGGTACATGTGTGATGAGGGGAGACGGTACATGTGTGATGAGTGGAGATGGTACATGTGTTAGGAGGGGACACGGTACATGTGTGATGAGGGGAGACGGTACATGTGTTAGGAGGGTAGAAGGTACATGTGTTAGGAAAGGAGACGGTACATGTGTGACTAGGGAAGACGGTACATGCGTTATGAGGGGAGACGGTACATGTGTTATGAGGGGAAACGGTACATGTGTTAGGAGGAGAGACGGTACATGTGTTATGAGGGGAGACGGTACATGTGTTAGGAGGGGAGACGGTACATGTGTTATAGGGGATACGGTACATGTGTTAGGAGGGGAGACGGTACATGTGTGAGCAGAGGAGATGTATTACGAGGGGCGACGGTACATGTGTTAGGAGGGGAGACGGTACATGTGTGATAGGCAGAGGAGACGGTATATGTCTTAGGAGAGGAGACGGTACATGTGTTAGGAGGGGTGACGGTACATGTGTCTGGAGGGAAGACGATACATGTGTTAAGAGGGGAGACGGTACATGTGTTAGGAGGGGAGACGGTACATGTGTTAGGAGGGGAGACGGTACATGTGTTAGGAGGGGAGCCGATACATGTGTTAGGAGGGGAGTCGGTACATGTGTATAGAGAGGAGACGGTACATGTGTTAGGAGGGGAGTCGATACATGTGTGACTAGGGGAGACGGTTCATGTGTAAGGAGGGGAGACGGTACAAGTGTTAGGAGGGGAGACGGTACATGTGTTAGGTGGGGAGTCGGTACATGTGTATGGAGAGGAGACGGTACATGTGTGACTAGGGGAGACGGTACATGTGTGACTAGGGGAGACGGTACATGTGTGACTAGGGGAGACGGTTCATGTGTAAGGAGGGGAGACGGTACAAGTGTTAGGAGGGGAGACGGTACATGTGTTATAGGGGAGACGGTGCATGTGTTAGGAGGGGAGACGGTACATGTGTTAGGAGGGGAGACGGTACATGTGTTATAGCGGAGACGGTACATGTGTTAGGAGGGGAGACGGTACATGTGTGAGCAGGGGAGATGTATTACGAGGTGCGACGGTACATGTGTTAGGAGGGGAGATGGTACATGTGTGAGCAGAGGAGACGGTATATGTCTTAGGAGAGGAGACGGTACATGTGTAAGGAGGGGTGACGGTACATGTGTCTGGAAGGGAGACGGTACATGTGTTAAGAGGGGAGACGGTTCATGTGTTAGGAAGGGAGACGGTACATGTGTTAGGAGGGGAGACGGTACATGTGTTAGGAGGGGAGTCGGTACATGTGTATGGAGAGGAGACGGTACATGTGTTAGGAGGGGAGACGGTACATGTGTTAGGAGGGGAGACGGTACATGTGTTAAGAGGGGAGACGGTTCATGTGTTAGGAAGGGAGACGGTACATGTGTTAGGAGGGGAGACGGTACATGTGTTAGGAGGGGAGTCGGTACATGTGTATGGAGAGGAGACGGTACATGTGTTAGGAGGGGAGACGGTACATGTGTATGGAGAGGAGACGGTACATGTGTGACTAGGGGAGACGGTTCATGTGTAAGGAGGGGAGACGGTACAAGTGTTAGGAGGGGAGACGGTACATGTGTTATAGGGGAGACGGTACATGTGTTAGGAGGGGAGACGGTACATGTGTTAGGAGGGGAGACGGTACATGTGTGAGCAGGGGAGATGTATTACGAGGAGCGACGGTACATGTGTTAGGAGGGGAGACGGTACATGTGTGAGCAGAGGAGACGGTATATGTCTTACGAAAGGAGACGGTACATGTGTCAGGAGGGGTGACGGTACATGTGTCTGGAGGGGAGACGATACATGTGTTAAGAGGGGAGACGGTACATGTGTTAGGAGGGGAGACGGTACATGTGTTAGGAGGGAAGCAGATACATGTGTTAGGAGGAGAGTCGGTACATGTGTATGGAGAGGAGACGGTACATGTGTGACTAGGGGAGACGGTTCATGTGTAAGGAGGGGAGACGGTACATGTGTTAGGAGGGGAGACGGTACATGTGTTATAGGGGAGACGGTACATGTGTTAGGAGGGGAGACTGTTCATGTGTTAGGAGGGGAGACGGTACATGTGTTAGGAGGGGAGACGGTACATGTGTGAGCAGAGGAGACGGTATATGTCTTACGAGAGGAGACGGTACATGTGTTAGGAGGGGTGACGGTACATGTGTCTGGAGGGGAGACGATACATGTGTTAAGAGGGGAGACGGTACATGTGGTAGGAGGGGAGACGGTACATGTGTTAGGAAGGGAGACGGTACATGTGTTAGGAGGGGAGCCGATACATGTGTTAGGAGGAGAGTCGGTACATGTGTATGGAGAGGAGACGGTACATGTATGACTAGGTGAGACGGTTCATGTGTAAGGAGGGGAGACGGTACATGTGTTAGGAGGGGAGACGGTACATGTGTTATAGGGGAGACGGTACATGTGTTAGGAGGGGAGACGGTACATGTGTTACAGGGGAGACGGTACATGTGTTAGGAGGGGAGGAGACGGTACATGTGTGAGCAGAGGAGATGTTTTACGAGGGGCGACGGTACATGTGTTAGGAGGGGAGACGGTTCATGTGTTAGGAGGGGAGACGGTACATGTGTGAGCAGGGGAGATGTATTACGAGGAGCGACAGTACATGTGTTAGGAGGGGAGACGGTACATGTGTGAGCAGAGGAGACGGTATATGTCTTAGGAGAGGAGACGGTACATGTGTTAGAAGGGGTGACGGTACATGTGTCTGGAGGGGAGACGATACATGTGTTAAGAGGGGAGACGGTACATGTGCTAGGAGGGGAGAAGGTACATGTGTTAGGAGGGGATACGGTACATGTGTTAGGAGGGGAGACGGTACATGTTTTAGGAGGGGAGACGGTACATGTGTTAGGAGGAGAGACAGTACATGTGTGAGGAAGGGAGAGGAGACGGTACATGTGTTAGGAGAGAAGACGGTACATGTGTTAGGAGAGAAGACTGTACATGTGTTAGGAGGTGAGACGGTACATGTGTGAGCAGGGGAGACGGTACATGTGTGAGAAGAGGAGATGGTACAGTTGAAAGAAGTTGGGACGGAATCGGCGAAAGAAAGGGGGCTGTACATGTGAGAGAAGAGTGGACGGTACAGGTGAGAGACGAGGGGACGGTACAGGTGACAGAAGATAAGAGGGTACAGGTGAAAGAAAAGGAGACGATACAGGTGAGAGAAGAGAACACGGTATATCTGATAGAAGAGAGGAATGTACAGGTGAGAGAAGATAAGAAGGTACAGGGGAGACGGTACATGTGTTAGGAGGGGATACGCTGCATGTCATAGGAGGGGATACGGTACATGTGTTGGGAGGGGAAACGGTACATGTATTACGAGGGGATACAGTACATGTGTTAGGAGGGGAGACGGTACATGTGTGAGCAGGGGAGACGATACATGTGTTAGGAGGGAAGACGGTACATGTGTTAGGGGAGGAGACGTTACATGTGTGACTAGGGGAGATGGTACATGTTTTATGAGGGGAGACGGTACATGTGTTATGAGGGGAGACGGTACATGTGTTAGGAGGGAAGACGGTACATGTGTTAGGAGGGAAGACAATACATGTGTTATGTGGGGAGACGGTACATGTGTTAGGAGGGAAGACGGTACATGTGTTAGGGGAGGAGACGTTACATGTGTGACTAGGGGAGATGGTACATGTGTTATGAGGGGAGACGGTACATGTGTTAGGAGGGGAGACGGTACATGTGTGAGCAGGGGATACGTTACATGTGTGTGCAAAGTATAGGAGAGGTACATGTCTTAGGAGGGAATACGGTACATGTTTTAGGACGGGAGACGGTACATGTGTTAGGAGGGGATAAGGTACATGTGTTGGGAGGGAAAACGGTACATGTGTTAGTAGAGGAGACTGTACATGTGTTAGAATGGGAGACGGTACATGTGTGAGCATGGGAGACGGTGCATGTGTGAGCAAGGTAGACGGTACATGTATTACGAGGGGATACTGTACATGTGTGAGAAGGGGAGACGGTACATGTGTGAGCAGGGGAGACGATACATGTGTTAGGAAGGGAGACGGTACATGTGTTAGGAGAAGAGGCGGTACATGTGTGACTAGGGGAGACGGTACATGTGTTATTAGGGGTGACGGTACATGTGTTATGAGGGGAGACGGTACATGTGTTAGGAGAGGAGACGGTACATGTGTGAGCAGGGGAGATGTATTGCGAGGGGGAGACGGTACATGTGTAAGGAGGGGAGACGGTACATGTGTGAGCAGGGGAGATGTATTACGAGGGGAGACGGTACATGTGTGAGCAGGGGAGACGGTACATGTTTAAGCAGGAGAGACGGTACATGTGTGAGCAGGGGAGACGGTATATGTGTGAGCAGGGGAGACGGTACATGTGTTAGTAGGGGAGACGGTACATGTGTTAGTAGGGTAGACGGTACATGTGTGAGCAGGGGAGACGGTACATGTGTTAGTAGGGGAGACGGTACATGTGTTAGTAGGGGAGACGGTACATGTGAGAGCAGGGGAGACGGTACATGTGTTAGGAGGGGATACGTTACATGTGTTAGGAGGGGAGACGGTATATGTGTTAGGAGGGGAGACGGTACATGTGTTAGGAGGGGATACGTTACATGTGTTAGGAGAGGAGACGGTACAAGTGTTAGGAGGGGATACGGTACATGTGTTAGGAGGGGATACGGTACATGTGTTTGGAGGGGATACGTTACATGTGTTAGGAGGGGAGACGGTACAAGTGTTAGGAGAGGAGACGGTACAAGTGTTAGTAGAGGAGACGGTACATGTGTTAGGAGGGGAGACGGTACATGTGTTAAGAGGGGATACGGTACATGTGTTTGGAGGGGATACGTTACATGTGTTAGGAGGGGAGACGGTACATGTGTTAGGAGAGGAGACGGTACAAGTGTTAGTAGAGGAGACGGTAAATGTGTTACAAGTGGAGACGGTACATGTGTGACTAGGGGTGACGGTACATGTGTTATGAGGGGAGACAGTACATGTGTTAGGAGGGGAGAAGGTACATGTGTGAGCAGGGGAGATGTATTGCGAGGGGGGGACGGTACATGTGTTAGGAGGGGAGACTTTACATGTGTGAGCAGAGGAGACATATATCGAGGGGAGACGGTACATGTGTGAGCAGGGGAGACGGTATATGTGTGAGCAGGGGAGAAGGTACATGTGTGAGCAGGGGAGATGTATTGCGAGGGGGAGACGGTACATGTGTTAGGAGGGGAGACTTTACATGTGTGAGCAGGGGAGACATATATCGAGGGGAGACGGTACATGTGTGAGCAGGGGAGACGGTATATGTGTGAGCAGGGAGATGGTGTATGTGTGAGCAGGGGAGATGTATTACGAGGGGAGACGGTACATGTGTTAGGAGGGGAGATGGTACATGTGTGAGCAGGGGAGACGGTATATGTGTTAGGAGGGGAGACGTCACATGTATTAGGATTGAAGACGATACATGTGTGAGGAGGGGAGAGGAGACGGTACATGTGTTAGGAGAGAAGACGGTTCATGTGTTAGGAGGGGAAACGGTACATGTGTGAGCAGGGGAGACGGTACATGTGTGAGCAGGGTAGACGGTACATGTGTGAGCAGGGGAGACGGTACATGTGTGAGGAGATAAGATGGTACAGTTGAAAGAGATGGGACGGAATCTGCGAGAGGAGAGGGGACTGTACATGTGAGAGAAGAGTGGACGGTACAGGTGAGAGAAGAGGGGACGGTACAGGTGAGAGAAGATAAGAGAGTACAGGTGAAGGGAAATGAGACGATACAGTTGAGAGAAGAGAACACGCTATATGTGAGAGAAGAGAAGAATGTACAGGTGAGAGAAGATAAGAAGGTACAGGGGAGAGAATAGGAGACTATACAGGTGAGAGAAGAGAACACGGTATATGTCAGAGAAGAGAAGAAGGTACAGGTGAGAGATGAGGAGAATGTATAGGTGAGAGGAGAGGAGACGGTACAGGTGAGAGAAAATGAGACGGTACATGTGAGAAAAGAAAAGACGGTATATATGAGTGGCGAGAAGATGGGACAGGTGATAGGAGAGGAAACGGTACAGGGGAGAGACAAGTAGACGGTACATGTGTAACGAGGGGAGACGGTACATGTGTAACGAGGGGAGACGGTACATGTGTTAGGAGGGGATACGTTACATGTGTTAGGAGAGGAGACGGTATATGTGTTAGGAGAGGAGACGGTACATGTGTTAGGAGGGGAAACGGTACATGTGTTAGGAGAGGAGACGGTATATGTGTTAGGAGGGGAGACGGTACATGTGTTAGGAGGGGAGACGGTACATGTGTTAGTAGAGGAGACGGTACATGTGTTAGGAGAGGAGACGGTACATGTGTTAGGAGGGGATACGGTACATGTGTTAGGATGGGATACGGTACATGTGTTAGGATGGGATACCGTACATGTGTTAGGAGGGGATACGGTACATGTGTTAGGAAGGGATACGGTACATGTGTTAGGATGGGATACGTTACATGTGTTATGAGGGGAGACGGTACATGTGTTAGGAGGGGATACGGTACATGTGTTAGGATGGGATACGGTACATGTGTTAGGATGGGATACGGTACATGTTTTGGGAGAGGAGACGGTACATGTGTAAGTAGAGGAGACGGTACATGTGTGAGCAGGGGAGACGGTTCATGTGTTGGGAGGGGAGACGGTACATGTGTTAGGAGGGAAGACGGTACATGTTTGAGGTTAAGAAGGAGACGGTACATGTGTTAGGAGGGGAGACGGTACTTGTGTTAGGAGGGGAGACCGTACATGTGTGAGGAGAGGAGACGGTACATGTGTGATGAGGGGAGATATAACAGTTTAAAGAAGATGGGACGGAATCGGCGAGAGAAGAGGGGACGGAACAGGTGAGAGAAGATAAGAGGGTACAGGGGAGAGAAAAGAAGACGGTACATGTGAGAGAAGAGAAGACGGTACATGTGAGAGAAGAGAAGACGGTATATGTGAGAGAAGAGAAGACGGTATATGTGAGAGAAGAGGAGACGGTATATGTGAGAGAAGAGAAGACGGTATATGTGAGAGAAGAGAAGACGGTATATGTGAGAGAAGAGAAGACGGTATATGTGAGAGAAGAGAAGACGGTATATGTGAGAGAAGAGAAGACGGTATATGTGAGAGAAGAGAAGACGGTATATGTGAGAGAAGAGAAGACGGTATATGTGAGAGAAGAGAAGACGGTATATGTGAGAGAAGAGAAGACGGTATATGTGAGAGAAGAGAATACGGTATATGTGAGAAAAGAGTAGACGGTATATGTGACAGAAGAGAAGACGGTATATGTGAGAGAAGAGAAGACGGTATATGTGAGAGAAGAGAAGACGGTATATGTGAGAGAAGAGAAGACGGTATATGTGAGAGAAGAGAATACGGTATATGTAAGAAAAGAGTAGACGGTACATGTGAGAGAAGAGAAGACGGTATATGTGAGAGAAGAGAAGACGGTATATGTGACAGAAGAAAAGACGGTATATGTGAGAGAAGAGAAGACGGTATATTTGAGAGAAGAGAAGACGGTATATGTGAGAGAAGAGAATACGGTATATGTGAGAAAAGAGTAGACGGTACATGTGAGAGAAGAGAAGACGGTATATGTGAGAAAAGACTAGACGGTATATGTGAGAGAAGAGAAGACGGTATATGTGAGAGAAGAGAAGACGGTATATGTGAGAGAAGAGAAGACGGTATATGTGAGAGAAGAGAAGACGGTATATGTGAGAGAAGAGAATACGGTATATGTGAGAAAAGAGTAGACGGTACATGTGAGAGAAGAGAAGACGGTATATGTGAGAGAAGAGAAGACGGTATATGTGAGAGAAGAAAAGACGGTATATGTGAGAGAAGAGAAGACGGTATATGTGAGAAAAGAGTAGACGGTATATGTGAGAGAAGAAAAGACGGTATATGTGAGAAAAGAGTAGACGGTACATGTGAGAGAAGAGAAGACGGTATATGTGAGAGAAGAAAAGACGGTACACGTGAGAGAAGAGAAGACGGTACATGTGAGAGAAGAGAAGACGGTATATGTGAGAGAAGAGAAGACGGTATATGTGAGAGAAGAGAAGACGGTATATGTGAGAGAAGAAAAGACGGTACATGTGAGAGAAGAAAAGACGGTATATGTGAGAGAAGAGAAGACGGTATATGTGAGAGAAGAAAAGACGGTACATGTGAGAGAAAAGAAGACGGTATATGTGAGAGAAGAGAAGACGGTACAGGTGAGAGAAAAGGAAACGGTACAGGTGAGAGAAAAGGAGACGGTACAGGTGAGGGAAGAGAATACGGTATAGATGAGAGGAGAGAAGATGGCACAGATGAGAGACGTGAAAACGGTGCAGGTGAGAGGAGAGGAGACGGTACATGTGTTTGGAGGGGATACGGTACATGTGTGAGGAGGGGAGACGGTACATGTGTTAGGAGGGGAGACCGTACATGAGTTAGCAGGGGAGACGGTACATGTGTGAGCCAGGGTGACGGTACATGTGTTAGGAGAGGAGACGGTACATTTGTTAGGAGAGGAGACGGTTCATGTGTGAGCAGGGGAGACGGTACATGTGTTGGGAGGGGAGACGGTACATGTGTTAGGAGAGTAGACGGTAAATGTGTTAGGAGAGGCAACGGTACATATGTAAGGAGGGGGACGGTACATGTGTTAGGAGGGGAGACGGTACATGTGTTAGGAAGGGAGACGGTACATGTGTTAGGAGGGGAGACGGTACATGTGTTAGGAGGGGAGACGGTACATGTGTAAGGAGGGGAGACAGTACATGTGTGAGCAGGGGAGACGGTACATGTGTAAGGATGGGGACGGTTCATGTGTTAGGAGGGGAGACAGTACATGTGTTAGAAGGGGAGACGGTACAGGTGGGAGGAGGGGAGACGGGACATGTGTGAGGAGAGGAGATGGTACAGTTGAAAGAAGATGGGACGAAATCGGCGAGATAAGAGAGGACGGTACATTTGAGAGAAGATGAGAATGTACAGGGGAGAGAAAAGGAGACGGTACATGTGAGAGAAGAGAAGACGGTATATGCGAGAGAAGAGGAGACGGTACATGTGACAGAAAATGAGGAGAAGGGTTCGTTGAGAGGAGAGGGTACAGGAGATAGGAGAAGGTACAGTAGAGAGGAGAGGGTACAGGAGAGAGGAGATGGTACATGAGAGAGGAGACGGTGCATGAGAGAGGAGGGGTGCAGGAGGAAGGAGACGGTGCAAGAGAGAGGAGTCGGTGTAGGAGAGAGGAGTCGGTGTAGGAGAGAGGAGATGGTACATGAGAGAGGAGAGGGTACTGTACATGAGAGAGGAGAGGGTACATGAGAGAGGCGGGGTGCAGGAGGAAGGAGACGGTGCAGGAGAGAGGAGTCGGTGTAGTAGAGAGGATATGGTACATGAGAGAGGAGAGGGTACATGAGAGAGGAGACGGTACATGAGAGAGGAGGGGTGCAATAGGAAGGAGACTGTGCAGGAGAGAGGAGTCGGTGCAGGAGATATGAGAAGGTACAGTAGAGAGGAGAGGGTACGGGAGAGCTTATAGGAGACGGGACAGGAGAGAGGAGACGGTACGGGAGAGCGGAGAGGGGACGGGACAGGAAAGAGGAGAGGGTGCAGGAGAGATGAGACGGTACTGGAGAGAGGAGAGGGTACATGAGAGAGGAGACGGTACGGGAGAGCGGAGAGGGTACGGGACAGGAAAGAGGAGAGGGTGCAGAGAGAGGAGTCGGTGCAGAAAGAAGAGGAGACAGTACGGGAGAGCGGAGAGGAGGCGAGACAAGAGAGAGGAGAGTGTGCAGGAGAGAGGAGTCGGTACGGGAGAGAGGAGTGGATACGGTATAAGAGAGAGGATAGTGTGCAGGAGAGAGGAGAGGGTGCAGGAGAGAAAAGACGGTACAGGAAAGAAAAGAGGGTGCAGGAGAGAATGTACGGTTCGGGAGAGAGGAGAAGAGACGGTACCAGAGAGAGGAGAGAGGTGACGGTACATGAGAGAGGATAGGTTGTAGGAGAGAGAAGACGGTACAGGAGAGAGGAGATAGTGCAGGAGAGAATATACGGTACAGGATACAGGAGAGGAGACGGTACATGAAAGAGGAGAGAGGTTACGGTACATGAGAGAGGAGATGTTGTAGGAGAAAGGAGACGGTACAGTAGAGAGGAGAGGTTGCGGGAGAGTGGAGGAGTAGAGGAGAGATGAGAGGGTACATGAGAGAGGAGAGGTTGTAGGAAAAAGGAGACGGTACAAGAGAGAGGAGAGGTTGCAGGAGAGTGGAGAAGTAGAGGAGAGAGGATAGGGTACATGAGAGAGGAGAGGTTGTAGGAAAAAGGAGACGGTACAGGAGAGAGGAGAGGTTGCAGGAGAGTGGAGTAGTAGAGGAGAGAGGAGAGGGTACATGAGAGAGGAGAGGGTACATGAGAGAGGAGAGGTTGTAGGAAAAAGGAGACGGTACAGGAGAGAGGAGAGAGGTTTCGGTACATGAGAGAGGAGAGGTTGTAGGAAAAAGGAGACGGTACAGGAGAGAGGAGAGGTTGCAGGAGAGTGGAGGAGTAGAGGAGAGGTTGCAGGAGAGTGGAGGAGTAGAGGAGAGAGGAGAGGTTGCAGGAGAGTGTAGGAGTAGAGGAGAGGGTACATGAGAGAGGAGAGGTTGCAGGAGAGAGGAGGAGTAGAGGAGAGAGGATAGGGTGCAGGAGAGAGGAGAGGGTGCATGAGAGAGGAGAGGGTGCAGGAGAGAGGAGGAGTGCATGAGAAAGGAGGAATGCAGGAGAGATTATAGGAGTGCAGGAGAGAGAAGAGGTCCAGGAGTGAGGAGACTGTATGGGGAGAGAAGAAGAGACGGTACGCGAGAGAGGAGATGAGACGGTACAGGAGAGAGGAGAGGGTGCAGGAGAGAAACGATGGTGCAGAGGAGAGGAGAGGGTGCAGGAGAGAAACGAAGGTGCAGGAGAGAAGAGTGTGCAGGATGGAGGAAGTATGTGAAGTTGAAACGGAGTTTCAGGTAAAAGTAGAAAAGTCGAGACAATGCAAGTGAGAAGATTAAATAAGTTTGAGGTCAGAAAAGAGAGAAAAGAGATAATTTATGAGAGATGAGACGAGTGCAAGTGAATGGGACAAAGACATCCATATGTGATAATAAAGGAAGCATATACAGTACAGCTCACGCGGAAAACGCGTTTTCCGCGATCCCACGATGGACAAATATTTTTCATCGCGGATAATCACCGCAATTCAACCTATATGATCACCGCAATACCGCCTACGGGCTAATTATATCACCGCAATTGACATGTCGTCGATTCGAGCTTCTTATCTATTCTTATCTATTTTGAAATCACCGCGATTCCACCGCAATATTTACCTGTAAAAATGTTATACTTTTATTAAAAAGTTGTTTTTTTCCGATTATGTACATGTACACGTTTATTGACGAATTGCGATTATTTTATGACACAACTTGCTAAAATTCATTCCATTTCAGCAAATTATTCGAAATACAGTGGAAGATTGTGTTTGTCAAGTTTCGTAATAGAAAATGGCGGACATCGGATATACGTTTATCGTACATATGATTATCTCACATTTTTTAGTAAGAGAGAAATATTGTTAAATTACAATACATGTACATGTACATTGTATATATATCTTTGAATTTTGTATATACAGTACATGTACTTGAATCTCTTAATAAAGACAGATTGTTGATTTTTGAGCTTTTCTTATCAACTTAATAAATAAATTATCCAATTGTAATATTGTAGAAAATGATAAATTTTCATTTTAACGCAATGTGTTGATACAGAGTAGAAACAGAGTAGAATTTATTTTACATGTAGTTATGTATTACACTTTATTATGAAGCAACTTGTCGTAAAGCTCAGTAACGTCAATTAGTTTCAAATAATACAGGCTTATATGTAGAAGTGGTTTATCAGCGTGCGTGCTAATCCAAACACATAAACAACAATACGCCTGACACGACTTTTCTTGACTAACGCACAAAATATCCCTTTTAAATGTGAACACTGAATTTCAATTGACATACGCAAGTTGAAGACAAGACTAAATCGTCATCAAATCAGATTATATAGCGTAATGGATTTAAGTGTCCGCTCCCGAAAATAATTGCTTAATTTGTATGAAAACATGTATAGATGAGAGAAACACATTTTAATTTGTTTGCGTCACCTTAATTTACAAGTATTTTTATGAGTAAAACATGCCAATTAATGAGACTTCGTAATCTCTTTCAATTATGATAATTAGTTTTTGGTTGTTTAATTAAATCCGGGACTAACATGGGCGCTTCACACTTCTTTGTGTGCAAAGTTTGTTTTTGTTATTCAGCCGACTTTGAAACAGGTTCTAAAGAAATAATTTATAGGCGATTAAGAATGAACAATGCATTGGTAATTGTGGTGATTGACAATGGAATTACGGCATTTATTAGTGAGATTTAAAGTAAGCTACACATCTTTCAGGCAGAATTAACAGTTTTATTATCACGTAGTTGTATCGTTTACAGAATACATCAAGTTTAGGGGAATTGTATTGACGAATTTTAATGAATTAAGTTGTTACGCATATATGCTGCTTTATAGTTAGTACTGATTTATAATCATTATCCTCTTCAACAACATTTATTAGTACTGTAATGAAATAAAAATTAAAAAAAAAATCCCAGCAAAACGGCGAGAAAAAGCTTATCTATTCAAAACAATATCACCGCGATTCCGCGATGGTTCCACCGCAACTCCACGATGATCGGTTTTATCAACCCCCTGGGGTTATCTTGTTGCGTCCGCGATGGACATAAAAACAAATCGCGGTGATGGGTGGAATTCCACCCACCTTCGCGGACCAAAATATTTGTCCGCGTTGAGATTTGTCCGCGGTGGCTCGCGGACGATGCGTTTTCCGCGTGAGCTGTACTGTATGTTCAGATGGAAAGAGATACATGTACACACACCATGAATCATATGAAGATGTCCACAGAAAGAACGCAAGGTTGACAAATGGTATGACATTAAGATTATTAAGATACCGTAAATAAGATAAGTTCCCAGTCTCACAAAAACACTTAATTACCCATGTATGTTAAAAGACATCAATAGTTATTACTTATACATCATATAACAGTAATAAACAGGCACATTCAATTGAAATGCGTATATAAACACAACTTAGTTGTCGCTTTTACGCGGTTCTGAAATCGTTATGATGATACTGTATGAATCCCTTGGTAGTAAACTACCAGAAAGCACAACTGTTGATACAGGTAATTACCATTGTTAGTTAATATAACTTGAATGTACTCAACGTCATTACAGAATCCATAATAGTATGTTCATATCGTAGAATTGAATAAATAAAATATAATAAATAAGCAGTTAAATACAATTTGTATGTACTTGTATATACACATATAATCATATAATTTTAATAATATTTACAGTTGCACATCGTCTCAAAGACTAAATAAATTATCATAAAAACAGCAACTGTTATGGATAATCAGCCCTTTCGATTTATTATTTTAATTAAAACAAATTTTTCTCATAAAAGTATACATATATCAATGATAAATAAATAGAACAATCATTATATTGGTCTTACCTTGACATTTTGAAAACTTTGCACTAGTTTTTTTTTAATGAATCAATATATATAGATGAGCGCCGTGAATCCGTGAAAATTACTTTGCTATCCAAACTGATTGCTAGGCAATTCTGACGTCATTGACGTCTGTCCTGTCATGGCGTATTTAACGTTGCGTATCTGTTACGATCATTCTGATTGGATGATCTAACGTTCCGTTGATATAACGGAAACTAGCGAATACTAACGAAGAATATATTTTACAGTCGCCTTTGAAACCACAGTTTATAATATGTAAGAGAGCTGGAGACGGTACAGGTGAGAGAAGGGGGAGACGGTACATGTGTGAGGAGGGGAGATAGTACATGTGTGAAGAGGGGAGACGGTACATGTGTGAGGAGGGGAGACGGTACAGGTGAGTGGAGAGGAGACGGTACATGTGTGAGGCGATGAGACGGTACATGTGTGAGGAGGGGAGACGGTACAGGTGAGAGGCGATGAGACGGTACATGTGTGAGGAGGGGAGACGGTAACGGTGAGAGAAGGGTAGACGGTACATGTGTGAGACAGGGAGACGGTACATGTGTGAGACAGGGAGACGGTACATGTGTGAGACAGGGAGACGGTACATGTGTGAGGAGGGGAGACGGTACATGCGTGAGGAGGGGAGACGGTACAGGTGAGAGGAGAGGAGACGGTACATGTGTAAGGCAATGAGACGGTACATGTATGAGGAGGGGAGACGGTACAGGTGAGAGGCGATGAGACGGTACATGTGTGAGGAGGGGAGACGGTTACGGTGAGAGGAGACGGTAACGGTGAGAGAAGGGTAGACGTAAACCGTGAGAGGAGAGGAGACGGTAACGGTGAGAGAAGGGTAGACGGTAACGGCGAGAGGAGAGGAGGCGGTAACGGTGAGAGAAGGGTAGACGGTAACGGCGAGAGAAGGGTAGACGGTAACGGCGAGAGGAGAGGAGACGGTAACGGTGAGAGAAGGGTAGACGGTAACGGTGAGAGGAGAGGAGACGGTAACGGTGAGAGGAGGGGAGACGGTAACGGTGAGAGAAGAGGAGACGGTAACGGTGAGAGGAGAGGAGACGGTAACGGTGAGAGGAGAGGAGACGGTAACGGTGAGAGGAGAGGAGACGGTAACGGTGAGAGGAGAGGAGACGGTAACGATGAGAGGAGAGGAGACGGTAACGGTGAGAGGAGGGGAGACGGTAACGGTGAGAGAAGAGGAGACGGTAACGGTGAGAGGAGAGGAGACGGTAACGGTGAGAGGAGAGGAGACGGTAACGGTGAGAGGAGAGGAGACGGTAACGGTGAGAGGAGAGGAGACGGTAACGGTGAGAGGAGAGGAGACGGTACATGAGCGTGGAGACGGTAACGGTGAGAGGAGAGGAGACGGTTACGGTGAGAGGAGAGGAGACGGTAACGGTGAGAGGAGAGGAGACGGTAACGGTGAGAGAAGGGTAGACGGTAACGGTGAGAGAAGGGTAGACGGTAACGGTGAGAGGAGAGGAGACGGTACATGAGCGAGGAGACGGTAAAGGTGAGAGGAGAGGAGACGGTAACGGTGAGAGAAGGGTAGACGGTTACGGTGAGAGAAGGGTAGACGGTAACGGTGAGAGGAGAGGAGACGGTACATGTGTGAGGAGAGGAGACGGTACCTGTGAGAGGAGAGGAGACGGTAACGGTGAGAGGAGAGGAGACGGTTACGGTGAGAGGAGAGGAGAGGAGGGGAGACGGTACATGTGCGAGGAGAGGAGACGGTACATGGGTTAGGAGAGGAGACGGTACATGTGTGACTAGGGGAGACGGTTCATGTGTTAGGAGAGGAGACGGTTACGGTGAGAGGAGAGGAGACGGTACATGTGTGAGGAGGGGAGTCGGTACAGGTGAGGAGACGGTACTTGTGTTAGGATAGGAGACGGTACATGTGTGACTAGGGGAGACGGTACATGTGTGACTAGGGGAGACGGTACATGTGTAATGAGGGGAGACGGTACATGTGTGAAGAGGGGAGACGGTACATGTGTGATGAGGGGAGACGGTACATGTGTGATGAGAGGAGACGGTACATGTGTGACTAGGGGAGACGGTACATGTGTGAGGAGAGGAGACGGTACATGTGTGAGGAGAGGAGACGGTAAATGTGTGAGGAGGGGAGACAGTACATGTGTGAGGAGAGTAGACGGTACATGTGTGAGGAGAGTAGACGGTACATGTGTCAGGAGAGTAGACGGTACATGTGTCAGGAGGGGAGACGGGACATGTGTTAGGAGAGGAGACGGTACATGTATGATGAAAGGAGACGGTACATGTGTGATGAGGGGAGACGGTACATGTGTGATGAGGGAAGACGGTACATGTGTGATGAGGGAAGACGGTACATGTGTGATGAAAGGAGACGGTACATGTGTAATGAGGGGAGACAGTACATGTGTGATGAAAGGAGACGGTACATGTGTGATGAGGGAAGACGGTACATGTGTGATGAGGGAAGACGGTACATGTGTGATGAGGGAAGACGGTACATGTGTGATGAGGGGAGACGGTACATGTGTAATGAGGGGAGACAGTACATGTATGATGAGGGGAGACGGTACATGTGTGATGAGGGAAGACGGTACATGTGTGATGAGGGAAGACGGTACATGTGTGATGAGGGGAGACGGTACATGTGTAATGAGGGGAGACAGTACATGTATGATGAGGGGAGACGGTACATGTGTGATGAGGGAAGACGGTACATGTGTGATGAGGGAAGACGGTACATGTGTGATGAGGGAAGACGGTACATGTGTGATGAGGGGAGACGGTACATGTTTGATGAAGGGAGACAGTACATGTGTGATGAGGGGAGACGGTATATGTATGATGAGGGGAGACAGTACATGTGTGATGAGCGGAGACGGTACATGTATGATGAGGGGAGACGGTACATGTGTGATGAGGGGAGACGGTACATGTTTGATGAAGGGAGACGGTACATGTATGATGAGGGGAGACGGTATATGTGTGACTAAGGGAGACGGTACATGTGTGACTAAGGGAGACGGTACATGTGTGACTAGGGGAGACGGTACATGTGTAATGAGGGGAGACGGTACATGTGTGATGAGGGAAGACGGTACATGTGTTAGGAGAGGAGACGGTACATGTATGATGAAAGGAGACGGTACATGTGTGATGAGGGGAGACGGTACATGTGTGATGAGGGGAGACGGTACATGTATGATGAAAGGAGACGGTACATGTGTGATGAGGGGAGACGGTACATGTATGATGAGGGGATACGGTACATGTGTAATGAGGGGAGACAGTACATGTATGATGAAAGGAGACGGTACATGTGTGATGAGGGGAGACGGTACATGTGTGATGAGGGGAGACGGTACATGTATGATGAAAGGAGACGGTACATGTGTGATGAGGGGAGACGGTACATGTTTGATGAAGGGAGACGGTACATGTATGATGAGGGGATACGGTACATGTATGATGAGGGGATACGGTACATGTGTAATGAGGGGAGACGGTACATGTATGACTAAGGGAGACGGTACATGTGTGACTAAGGGAGACGGTACATGTGTAATGAGGGGAGACGGTACATGTATGACTAAGGGAGACGGTACATGTGTGACTAAGGGAGACGGTACATGTGTGACTAAGGGAGACGGTACATGTGTAATGAGGGGAGACGGTACATGTATGACTAAGGGAGACGGTACATGTGTGACTAAGGGAGACGGTACATGTGTGACTAGGGGAGACGGTACATGTGTAATGAGGGGAGACGGTACATGTATGATGAGGGGAGACGGTACATGTGTTAGGAGAGGAGACGGTACATGTATGATGAAAGGAGACGGTACATGTGTGATGAGGGGAGACGGTACATGTGTGATGAGGGGAGACGGTACATGTATGATGAAAGGAGACGGTACATGTGTGATGAGGGGAGACGGTACATGTTTGATGAAGGGAGACGGTACATGTGTGATGAGGGGAGACGGTACATGTGTGACTAAGGGAGACGGTACATGTATGATGAGGGAAGACGGTACATGTGTGATGAGGGGATACGGTACATGTATGATGAGGGGATACGGTACATGTGTAATGAGGGGAGACGGTACATGTATGACTAAGGGAGACGGTACATGTGTGACTAAGGGAGACGGTACATGTGTAATGAGGGGAGACGGTACATGTATGACTAAGGGAGACGGTACATGTGTGACTAAGGGAGACGGTACATGTGTGACTAAGGGAGACGGTACATGTGTAATGAGGGGAGACGGTACATGTATGACTAAGGGAGACGGTACATGTGTGACTAAGGGAGACGGTACATGTGTGACTAGGGGAGACGGTACATGTGTAATGAGGGGAGACGGTACATGTATGATGAGGGGAGACGGTACATGTGTTAGGAGAGGAGACGGTACATGTATGATGAAAGGAGACGGTACATGTGTGATGAGGGGAGACGGTACATGTGTGATGAGGGGAGACGGTACATGTATGATGAAAGGAGACGGTACATGTGTGATGAGGGGAGACGGTACATGTTTGATGAAGGGAGACGGTACATGTGTGATGAGGGGAGACGGTATATGTGTGACTAAGGGAGACGGTACATGTGTGACTAAGGGAGACGGTACATGTGTGACTAGGGGAGACGGTACATGTGTAATGAGGGGATACGGTACATGTGTGATGAGGGGAGACGGTACATGTGTGATGAGGGGAGACGGTACATGTGTGATGAGAGGAGACGGTACATGTGTGACTAGGGGAGACGGTACATGTGTGACTAGGGGAGACGGTACATGTGTAATGAGGGGATACGGTACATGTGTGATGAGTGGAGACGGTACATGTGTGATGAGGGAAGACGGTACATGTGTGATGAGGGGAGACAGTACATGTGTGATGAGAGGAGACGGTACATGTGTGATGAGGGGAGACGGTACATGTATGATGAAAGGAGACGGTACATGTGTGATGAGGGGAGACGGTACATGTGTGATGAGGGGAGACGGTACATGTATGATGAAAGGAGACGGTACATGTGTGATGAGGGGAGACGGTACATGTTTGATGAAGGGAGACGGTACATGTGTGATGAGGGGAGACGGTATATGTGTGACTAAGGGAGACGGTACATGTGTGACTAAGGGAGACGGTACATGTGTGACTAGGGGAGACGGTACATGTGTAATGAGGGGATACGGTACATGTGTGATGAGGGGAGACGGTACATGTGTGATGAGGGGAGACGGTACATGTGTGATGAGAGGAGACGGTACATGTGTGACTAGGGGAGACGGTACATGTGTGACTAGGGGAGACGGTACATGTGTAATGAGGGGATACGGTACATGTGTGATGAGTGGAGACGGTACATGTGTGATGAGGGAAGACGGTACATGTGTGATGAGGGGAGACAGTACATGTGTGATGAGAGGAGACGGTACATGTATGATGAGGGGAGACGGTACATGTATTATGAGGGAAGACGGTACATGTGTGATGAGGGGAGACGGTATATGTATGATGAGGGGAGACGGTACATGTATTATGAGGGCAGACGGTACATGTGTGATGAGGGGAGACGGTACATGTATGATGAGGGGAGACGGTATATGTATGATGAGGGGAGACGGTACATGTGTGATGAGGGGAGACGGTACAGGTATGGTGAGCGGAGACGGTACATGTGTGATGATGGGAGATGGTATATGTGTGATGAGGGGAGACGGTACATGTGTGATGAGAGGAGACGGTACATGTGTGATGAGGGGAAACGGCACATGTGTGATGACGGGAGACGATACATGTGTGAGCAGGGGAGAAGGTACAGGTGGGAGGATGGGAGACGGTACATGTGTTAGGAGGGAAGACGGTACATGTGTGAGCAGGGGAGATGGTACATGTGTTAGGAAGGGAGACGGTACATGTGTGAGCAGGGAGGACGGTGCATGGGTTAGGAGGGGATACGGTACATGTGTTAGGAGGGGAGACGGTACATGTGTTAGGAGGGGAGACGGTACATGTGTTAGGAGGGAAGACGGTACATGTGTTAGGAGGGGAGACGATACATGTGTTAGGAGGAGACGGTACATGTGTTAGGAGGGGAGACGGTACATGTGTTAGGAGGGAAGAAGGTACATGTCTGAGGAGATGAGACGGTACATGTGTGAACAGGGGAGAGGGTACATGTGTGAGCAGGGGAGACGGTACATGTGTGAGCAGGGGAGACGGTACATGTGTGAGCAGGGGAGACGGTACATATGTGAGCAGGGGAGAGTGTACATATGTGAGCAGGGGAGACGGTACATGTGTGAGCAGGGGAGACGGTACATGTGTTAGGAGGGGAGACGGTACATGTGTGAACAGGAGAGACGTTACATATGTGAGCAGGGGAGACGGTACATGTGTGAGCAGGGGAGACGTTACATATGTGAGCAGGGGAGACGGTACATATGTGAGCAGGGGAGACGGTACATGTGTGAGCAGGGGAGACGGTACATATGTGAGCAGGGGAGACGGTACATGTGTGAGCAGGGGAGACGTTACATATGTGAGCAGGGGAGACGGTACATGTGTGAGCAGGGGAGACGGTACATGTGTGAGCAGGGGAGACGGTACATATGTGAGCAGGGGAGACGGTACATGTGTGAGCAGGGGAGACGTTACATATGTGAGCAGGGGAGACGGTACATGTGTGAGCAGGGGAGACGGTACATGTGTGAGCAGGGGAGACGTTACATGTGTGAGCAGGGGAGACGTTACATATGTGAGGAGAGGAGATGGTACATGTGTGAGCAGGGGAGACGGTACATGTGTGAGCAGGGGAGACGGTACATGTGTGAGCAGGGGAGACGTTACATGTGTGAGCAGGGGAGACGTTACATATGTGAGGAGAGGAGATGGTACAATAAAAAGAAGATGGGACGGAATCGGCGAGTGAAGATGGGACGGTACAGTTGAGAGAAGAGGGGACGGTACAGGTGAGAGAAGATAAGAGGGTACAGGGGATAGCAAAGGAGACGGTATATGTGAGAGAAGAGAAGCCAGTACATGTGAGAGAAGAGGAGACGGTACGGGTGAGAGAAGAGAAGACGGTATATATGAGAGGAGGGAAGATGGCACAGATGAGAGGAAACGGTACAGGTGAGAGAAGAGGAGACGGTACATGTGAAAAAAATGAGAGATGAGAAGACTGCAAGTGAATGGGACAAAGACAACGATATGTGATAAGAAAGGAAGCATATATGTTCAGATGGAAAGAGATATATGTAGTACACACACCATAAATCACATGAAGATGTCCACAGATAGAATGCCAGGTGGAAAAATGGTATGACAGACAGTTATTAAGATACTGTAAATAAGATAAGTTCCCAGTCTCGAAAAAACACTTAAAAACCCATGTATGTTAAAAGACATCAACAGTTATTACTTGTACATAATATAACAGTAATAAACAGGCACATTCAATTGAAATGCGTATATAAAACAAAACTGAGTTGTCGCTTTTACGCGGTTCTGAATTCGTTCTGATAATACTGTATGAATCCCTTGGTAGTAAACTACCAGAAAGCACAACTGTTGATACAGGTAATTACCATTGTTAGTTAATATAACTCGAATGTACTCAACGTCATTACAGAATCCATATGTTCATATCGTAGAATTGAATAAATAAAATATAATAAATAAGCAGTTAAATACAACTTGTATATACACATATAATCATATTATTGTAATAATATTTACAGTTGCACATCGTCTTAAAGACTAAATAAATTATTATAAAATCAGCAACTGTTATAGATAATCAGCCCTTTCGATTTAGTCATTTTAATTAAAACACATTTTTAAAATAAAAGTATACATATATTAATGATAAATAAATAGAACAATCATTATATTGGTCTTACCTTGACATTTTGAAGACCTTGCACTTGTAATTCTTGAATGAATCAATATATATAGATGAGCGCCGTGAATCCTTGAAAATTACTTTGCTATCCAAACTGATTGCTAGGCAATTCTGACGTCATTGACGTCTGTCATGGCGTATTTAACGTTGCGTATCTGTTACGATCATTCTGATTGGATGATCTGACGTTCCGTTGATATAACGGGAACGAGCGTACACTAACGAAGAATATATTCTACAGGCGCCTTTACAACCACAGTTTATAATATGTAAGAGGGCTGGAGACGGTACAGGTAAAGGAGAGGAGACGGTACATGTGTGAGGAAGGGAGACGGTACAGGTGAGAGGCGAGGAGACGGTACATGTGTGAGGAAGGGAGACGGTACAGGTGAGAGGCGAGGAGACGGTACATGTGTGAGGAGGGGAGACGGTACAGGTGAGAGTAGAGGAGACGGTACATGTGTTAGGAGGGGTGACGGTACATGTGTGAGGAGAGGAGACGGTACATGTGTTAGGATAGTATACGGTAACGGTGAGAGGAGAGGATACGGTGAGAGAAGTGAGAAATGGTAACGGTGAGGAGAGGAGACGGTACATGTGTGAGGAGGAGAGACGGTAACTGTGAGAGGCTAGGAGACGGTACATGTGTGGGGAGGGGAGCAGTACATGTATGCGGAGGGGAGACTGTACATGTGTGAGGAGGTGAGACAGTAACGGTGAGAGGAGAGGAGACGGTACATGTGCGAGGAGAGGAGACGGTACATGTTTGAGGAGAGGAGACGGTACATGTTTGAGGAGGGGAGACGGTACATGTTTGAGGAGGGGAGACGGCACATGTGTGAAGAGAGGAGACGGTAACGGTGAGAGAAAGGGAGACGGTAACGGTGAGAGGAGAATTTGCATGTGTGAGGAGGAAAGACGGTACAGGTGTGAGGAGAGGAGACGGTACAGGTGTGAGGAGAGTAGACGGTACATGTGTGATGAGGGGAGACGGTACATGTAAGAGCAGGGGAAACGGTAGATGTGTTAGGAGAGGACACGGTTCATGTGTTAGGAGAAGAGACGGTTACGGTGAGAGGAGGGGAGACGGGACATGTGTGAGGAGGGGAGACGGTACATGTAAGAGCAGAGGAAACGGTAGATGTGTTAGGAGAGGAGACGGTTCATGTGTTAGGAGAGAAGACGGTTACGATGACAGGAGAGGAGACGGTACATGTGTGAAGAGAGGAGACATTAACGGAGAAGGGAGAAAGGGAGACGGTAACGGTGAGTGGAGAATGTGCATGTGTGAGGAGGGCAGACGGTACAGGTGAGGAGACGGTTCATGTGTGATGAGAGAAGACGGTACATGTGTTAGGAGAGGAGACGGTTACGATGACAGGAGAGGAGACGGTACATGTGTGAGGAGGGGAGACGATACATGTGTGAGGAGGGGAGACGATACATGTGTGAGGAGAGGAGACGGTACATGTGTGAGGAGGGGAGACGATACATGTGTGAGGAGAGGAGACGGTACATATGTGAGGAGAGGAGACGGTACATGTGTGAGGAGGGGAGACGGTACATGTGTGAGGAGGGGAGACGGTACATGTGTGAGGAGAGGAGACGGTACATGTGTGCGGAGGGGAGACGGTACATGTGTGAGGAGAGGAGACGGTACATGTGTGAGGAGGGGAGACGGTACATGTGTGAGGAGAGGAGACGGTACATGTGTGAGGAGGGGAGACGGTACATGTGTGAGGAGAGGAGACGGTACATGTGTGAGGAGGGGAGACGGTACATGTGTGAGGAGAGGAGACGGTACATGTGTGAGGAGGGGAGACGGTACATGTGTGAGGAGAGGAGACGGTACATGTGTGAGGAGGAGCGACGGTACATGTGTGAGGAGAGGAGACGGTACTTTTCTGAGCAAGGGATACGGTACATGTTGAGGAGGGGAGACGGCACATGTGTGAAGAGGGGAGACGGTACATGTGTGAGGAGAGGAGACGGTACATGTGTGAGGTGGGAGACGGTACATGTGTGAAGAGGAGAGACGGTACATGTGTGAGGAGAGGAGACGGTACTTTAGTGAGCAGGGGATACGGTACATGTTGAGGAGGGGAGACGGCACATATGTGAAGAGAGGAGACAGTAACGGTGAGAGAAAGGGAGACGGTAACGGTGAGAGGAGAATTTGCATGTGTGAGGAGGGGAGACGGTACATGTGTGAGGAGAGGAGACGGTACATGTGTGAGGAGGGGAGACGGTACATGTGTGAGGAGAGGAGACGGTTACGATGACAGGAGAGGAGACGGTACATGTGTGAGGAGAGGAGACGGTACATGTGTGAGGAGGAGAGACGGTACATGTGTGAGGAGAGGAGACGGTACATGTTGAGGAGGGGAGACGGTACATGTGTGAGGAGAGGAGACGGTACATGTGTGAGGAGGGGAGACGGTACATGTGTGAGGAGAGGAGACGGTACATGTGTGAGGAGGAGAGACGGTACATGTGTGAGGAGAGGAGACGGTACTTTTGTGGGCAGGGGATACGGTACATGTTGAGGAGGGGAGACGGCACATATGTGAAGAGAGGAGACAGTAACGGTGAGAGAAAGGGAGACGGTAACGGTGAGAGGAGAATGTGCATGTGTGAGGAGGGGAGACGGTACATGTGTGAGGAGAGGAGACGGTACATGTGTGAGGAGGGGAGACGGTACATGTGTGAGGAGAGGAGACGGTTACGATGACAGGAGAGGAGACGGTACATGTGTGAGGAGAGGAGACGGTACATGTGTGAGGAGGAGAGACGGTACATGTGTGAGGAGAGGAGACGGTACATGTTGAGGAGGGGAGACCATACATGTGTGAGGAGGGGAGACGGTACATGTGTGAGAAAGACGGTACATGTGTGAGGTGGGGAGACGGTACATGTATGAGGAGAGGAGACGGTACATGTGTGAGGAGGGGAGACGGTACATGTGTGAGGAGAGGAGACGGTACATGTGTGAGGAGGAGAGACGGTACATGTGTGAGGAGAGGAGACGGTACTTTTGTGAGCAGGGGATACGGTACATGTTGAGGAGGGGGGACGGCACATATGTGAAGAGAGGAGACAGTAACGGTGAGAGAAAGGGAGACGGTAACGGTGAGAGGAGAATGTACATGTGTGAGGAGGGGAGACGGTACATGTATGAGGAGGGGAGACGGTACATGTGTGAGGAGAGGAGACGGTACATGTGTGAGGAGAGGAGACGGTACATGTGTGAGGAGAGGAGACGGTACATGTGTGAGGAGAGGAGACGGTACATGTGTGAGGAGGAGAGACGGTACATGTGTGAGGAGAGGAGACGGTACTTTTGTGAGCAGGGGATACGGTACATGTTGAGGAGGGGAGACGGCACATGTGTGAAGAGAGGAGACATTAACGGTGAGAGGAGAATGTGTATGTGTGAGGAGGGCAGACGGTACAGGTGAGGAGACGGTACATGTGTGAGGAGGGGAGACGGTACATGTGTGAGGAGAGGAGACGGTACATGTGTGAGGAGGGGAGACGGTACATGTGCGAGGAGAGGCGACGGTACATGTGTGAGGAGGGGAGACAGTACATGTGTGAGGAGGGGAGACGGTACATGTAAGAGCAGGGGAAACGGTAGATGTGTTAGGAGAGGAAACGGTACATGTGTGACTAGGGGAGACGGTTCATGTGTTAGGAGGGGAGACGGTACATGTAAGAGCAGGGGAAACGGTCGGTAGATGTGTTAGGAGAGGAGGCGGTACATGTAAGAGCAGGGGAAACGGTAGATGTGTTAGGAGAGGAGACGGTGCATGTGTTAGGAGAGGAGACGGTTACGATGACAGGAGAGGAGACGGTACATGTGTGAGGAGGGGAGACGATACATGTGTAAGGAGGTGTGAGGAGGGGAGACGGTACATGTGTGAGGAGTGGAGACGGTACATGTGTGAGGAGAGGAGACGGTACATGTGTGAGGAGGAGAGACGGTAACTGTGAGAGGTTAGAAGACGGTACATGTGTGGGGAGGGGAGATGGTCACGGCGAGTAAACGGTACATATGTGAGTAGGGGAGATGGTACAGGTGAGAGGCGATGAGACGGTACATGTGTGAGGAGAGGAGATGGTAACGGTGAGAGAAGGGAGAAACGGTAACGGTGAGAGGAGACGGTTCATGTGTGAGGAGGTGAGACGGTAACGGTGAGAGAAGGGAGAAACGGTAACGGTGTGAAGAGAGTAGACCGTACATGTGTCAGGAGGGGAGAGGGTCACGGCAAGAGGCGAGGAGACGGTACATGTGAGGAGGGGAGATGGTACAGGTGAGAGGCGATGAGACGGTACATGTGTGAGGAGAGAAGACGGTAGACGGTGAGAGATAGGGGAGACGGCAACGGCGAGAGGAGAGGGTACATGTGAGAGGCGAGAAGATGGTATACGTGGGAGGAGAGGAGAGGGTATAGGTTACAATACACCAAACAAATTCCTTCTTTGTTTTCATGTAAATTGACCAGTTTTCAGTCCTCACTTGTCACACTTCTAAGCGTATCTCATGTAGAACACCATATACCATTGAAAAGAGTTACATCCAAGCTTTAAAACAAATAAAATTGGGGGGGGGGGGGGGGGGGGGGGGGGGGGGGGGGGGTCATACATTATGCAAGAAAGAACTCACCAGGCGAAATAGATCAAGGTAATTTTGGACCAAATCAGGCCCGGATAAAACCGGTGTTTAGCATTCTCTACCTTCACTTTCAAACAAAGTCAAAATACTAAAAGTGATCAATCAATCATTTCCAGTACATCCTATACACATTTACAATGATTTTAAAGTCAATGTCATCTATTCAATGTATTCTGGTGGATGGTATACACTCATTTCTAAGCAAACAGGTTTTTTAGTGACTACTGTGGTGTAGATCAGCCTGGCCTGTGGATTTATTTAGAGTAATTTGACCTTTAAGACAAAGAAAAAGTTCTTAGGAATATGTTTGTTCTATATATTTATATGAAGTATGATATAAAATGAACACACAAAAGCAAATATTAGGTAAATTAAGCAATGAATATCAAAGAAAATGTAATTTTTCTTTACCACCCAAACCTAGGTATTTCGGTCTGAATCGTCCAAGTTTTATGCTTTCGCGCAATACATAGGTCTTTGCAAAGGGAAAATTAGAAATAACATCACATATTTAGATTTTACTGTGTCAAATGCTCATAGAAATGATCAAACTTGATATTGATGCACTATACTAGACTTTTTAGACAAACAGTATCATCATTTCAACCAGTTTGACTGTATCCACCCTTCTTTGCAGACGACACAAAATTTACCTGTTTTTTTTTTTTTGATTTTCTGAAGCTCATTTAGACAATTTGTTTGCCTCAGAGGGTCTGGTTTTTGTGTAAATTTATAGAGTAATGATATAAAATGAAGCTAAATAGGCAATTTTTTTTTCAAAGAAACTTCAATTTTCCTATACCACCCAACATGGATTTTGCGACTTGAGCCCGCAAGTTTTCTCCGCTCGCGCATCATACAGGTCTCCAAGACAAAAAAACAGAAAACACATCACATTTCTAGGTTTTATTGTGTCACATGTTTTAAGAAATGACCAAACTTCATGTTTATGCCTGCTTTAGGCCTATCATGATCTACCAATTAAAGAAATGTTAAAATAGCTTGAAAAACATCATTTTTTATGGAAATGTCAAAGTGGCTATACCTAACGGCTGAATACCCCCATGAGCCTAAATTCCACTCCAGACACCCAGTTCCATAATTTGTCAAGCATTTGACTGTATCCCACCCGAAAGTACCCTAGAATGCTTCAATATTTGCAGTAGACGAAACATTGTAGATAAACCAACACATATTTAGAGAGATACAAATATCTCTCTTAATGTACAGATATATTTATCTAACATAAATAGCTATCTTGAATATATATATATCCCTCTCGCTCAAATAGAAAGATAACTCTAAAACACTTAAGAGATATATCTCATATGATCAAAGTTAGAAAGATATCACTCTAAGTTAGTGTATATATATATATAGTGTATCTAGATAGAGATATCTTCAAAACGAATAAATAGTAATAGATCTACGACTTAATTAACATGATCACCAAAGGAATATTTCTACAAAATTATTGAAACTCAAGTCAAATAGTTTAGGAGGAGACATGTATACGTTAAGTTTTTCTTACCGCTTCAGGAAATCTGGTAGTCACTCAATGGAACATTTCTACATTATTTCAATTGAGATAAACGAGTGATACTGTGGGCCTGTATTTGACTTTTGCCAATGTGTACCAACCTCCATTGAAATGAAAAGCATCGCTGTTCAACCTGTTTATTTAGACTCTTAAGGTCCGAGCTTTTGGGAAAAACCAGGGCATTCTAACTTCTGTTAAGTTTGATTGTATAATTTTGACAACATTCTGGCTTAACCCTTTCCCTCATACAACAATTCTGCAGCAGACGACTTCGAATATATTTTGTCAAAAAATAAAAAATCTCCATAATTGAATGGATAACCCATGACTAAAAGTGGAAAACGTTGTGTCAAAAGAAGAAATTGCACGTTCTGTGCAATTTCTTCTTTTGTCATTATGTTTTTAAAAAGCCGTCTGCTGCAGAGGCGTCAGAAAGCGTCTATATGAGGGAAAGGCTTAAGGAGCTTTTTACTGCCTGATACTGCCGTAGTTTCTATATTTGTTCTTATATGTTTTTTTTTCAAATTCGTCTACTGTAGATATTTGGAAATGGCTGAAGCGGTTAAAAATAGAGAAACTATTTTTCAATTCAATGTTCATTTAAAACTCCAGGCGTGTTTTTCTATAATTTTCTTTTAGGATAGCCAATACTTTGGCTGATAAAAACGACCACTGTGTGAAGTCGATTGGAGAAAAACACTCTTATGACATTATTTTGAAATTTGAGCCAGCAGTTTAGGAGATGTCGTTTAAAAATATGTCTATTTGGTGGAGGGCAATCCAAGTAACATTTCTGTGGATATATATATGGTATTGGGCCAGCAGTTTAGAAGTCGGTTAAGGAGCAAACTGATAATGGATGACACAGACATCGGGCGAAATACCACAAACATTCAAGGATTCTAAAAGCTCACATTCGTGCAAATGTCAGTTAATAAAATAGTCATATGTTCAAATATTTCTCACACTATATTTTATCATGTTTAACCCTTTCCCCCTTGCAGACACATTTTCATGCATCTGGAGCAGACGACCTTTGACAACATTGTGGAAAATGGAGATATTGCTCATAAAGTCGCCTTTAGCAGATTTGTTATATGTATGAACGAGTTAACTAACCCCGATATCGACATCTTCTGATGAGAGTTAGATACAACGGAGTCTGGGTGAGAAACCCTATCCATTTCCGAAAAGACTTGTTGGTTCTTTATCATACTCAGTGTATAGCACCGATACACGCGAGGCACGTTTTCCTGGAAAGGAACTGTCCTTGACATTTTGTTGAGTGGGAGGAACTTAAATCGAGCAAATTCTGCTTTCATCTCAATGCTTTAAACTAAATATCAACAAGAGGGCCATGATGGCCCTGGATCGCTCACCTGATTTTTTTCACTTTAGCCATATAAGCCCCGCCCCTTGGCGGCCATACTTTCCAATCAACTTGGCTTGAAGGAATCTGATAGAGGGTCATCCGAGGAACATTTCTACAAAATTATATGAAAATCGGCCTGACACTTTCGTCGGAGAAGTTTTTTAAGTTTCACTAAAGCCATATAAGGCAAAATAGCCCTGCCCACTGGCAGCCATGTTTTTCAACCAATCAACTTGGTTTGAAGGAATCTGATAGGGGGTCACCCGAGGAACATTTCTACAAAATTATATGAAAATCGGCCTGACACTTTCGGAGGAGAAGATTTTTTCACTATAGTCATATAAGGCAAAAAAGGCCCCCCCCCCCCCCCCCCCCTCGCGGCCATGTTTTTCGACCAACCAACATGGCTTGAAGGAATCTGATAGAGTGTCATCAAAGGAACATTTCTGCAAAATTATTTGAAAATCTGCCAACCAGTTTGGGAGAAGAAGAATTTTGAAGTTTTTTTTTCATTTCATTGCCATGGAAACCAGAATTTTGTATGGATCCCAAAGATTTGAAGGAAATCTGGTGAGGTCATTGAGAGGATGCTTTCTGTTAAGTTTCATCCCAATTGACCCACTGGTTACTGAGGAGAAGAAATTGACGCGCGAAATGTTATAATTTCAACTTCAAAGGTTCTCAATGTCAGGTAAACTATTTTTTTTATTAACATCTCATGTCTGCCTCTTTCTAGGTCCCTTTTCTCATGGAATAGAAACAAGTCAGCTTATTTTCAACAAAATATTTCATGACATTCTAACTTTCGGTTACAATAATAGAGACATGACATTGATATGAGCATCTCCTGTTGATATGAGTAATTTTTTCACAATAATCCAAAACAAGGTTGCTATTCTATTGGCAATAAAACATAATTTCTATTTTTCCAACAATGTTTGGGACTATTAATTGATCATATTATTTTCATTTATAGATTAGCTGTAAGCTTTTCCCCTGAACAAATAATCGGCAGAGGAGGACATTAACCCTTTCTCACATAAAACAAATCTGTTGCTGACGATTTTGAAAACATTTGGACAAAATTTTAACAAATCTCTTCAGGTGAGAGTGTAATTATTGATTTAAGTTGAAAACATTGTGACAAGAGTAGAAATTGCTCAGTATGAGCAATTTCTCCTTTTGTCACAATGCTTCAAAGGTCGTCTGCTACAAGTGTCAAAATGCGTCTCTTTTTTTGGGGAAAGGGCTAATAATATCTCCGCAAAAATATTTAAAATCTCAATAAATTACAACATAATTATTGAACAAGGTTGAAAGCATAGTGGCAAAATGAGAAATAGCTCATTATGTCTACTGCAGTTGTGTCAAAATTGCCACTGTACATGTGAAAAATTAAGATTCCTCCTCCCCATAAGTAATGGAATCCGAGTCCATCGGTAAGATATCATCAGCATAAATGTCTTCTGGCAGGGGCTCTGCAAAGTCATCTGGATATCGAGTGGGCATTGCCATGTTTTGGGGGTTTTGTGAACGACTTTCCCTGTGTTTAAATAATGACGAATCGTAAACCCGTACAAAACAATGATGGGGTCCGGGAATACCGTGTGTCACATACAAAACATTGTATTTCGTATTTATCCTCACAATCTGAAAAAGGAAAACAGATATTTATTTTATATCAATTGCGAGAAAAAGGTTCCAGCATATGTATAAGTGATTTAGAGTTAAATATAGATTTTTGGAAAACCAAGGTTATGGCAAAATAGAATGGACTTCGATTTACCAACATTCCGTCAATATGGACGCACAGATATTATTTTTGGAGGTCATTTGAGTTGAAAATGCGTCAATGACGCAGGATTTGTGCGTCATGGAAAACCCTGGTTCGCTCACCTGAATTATGCAATGTGATTTCTAATGCAAAACACATCAAGACAATTATGCTAATAAAGATTCACCATGCAACCTCCAGAATGTTAACTAGATTTTCCTTCATTTGGCCTAGTGATCTATATTTTGTTTACCTGATATGATCCATATTCCAACATGGACTAGATATCATCAAGACAAACATTCTGACAAAGTTTCAACTTGCTCAAAGTAAGAATGTGGCCTCCGGAGTTTGAACAATATTTTCCTTTATTGACCTAGTTTCTGACCCAATATGACCCATATTCGATTTATCATTCTGATGAAAATTCTGACAAAATGTCAAACTGCTGCATCCAAAAATGCGGCCTCCAGAGTGTTAACAAGATTTTCCATCAATTTGACCTAGTGACCTACTTTTTGACCAGGCATAACCCGTATTCAAGCTTGGTCTAGATATTATTAAGATAAACATTCCAACCAAATTTGAAGCTGTTGAAGCAAAAAATGCGGCTTCTACAGTGTTAACAAAATGTTCCTCTAATTTGGCCAAGTTACCTGACCAATATTCAAACTTGGCCTACATATCATCAAGACAAACAAGTTTCAAAATGCTCAAGTTAAAAATGCAGCATCCAGAGTGTTAACAAGATTTCCCTTCAATTTGACATATTGACCTACCTACCTTCTGACCCAATATGACCCTATTCAAACATGCTCTAGATATAATTCAGACAAACATTCTGACAAAATTTTAAGCTGCTGAAGCTTCCAAAAAGTTTACAAGTGTTAACAAGATGTCCCTTCAATTTGGCCTAGTGACTTAGTTTCTGAACCAATATGACCCATATTCGAATTTGACCTAGATATCATAAAGACAAACATTCTGACTAAATTTCAAACCGTTGAATAAAAAATTGCGGCCTTCTGAGTTAACAAGATTTTCCTTCAATTTGAAAGTGACCTACTTTTTGACTTAACATGACCCATGTTCGAACTTTACCTACATATTATCAAGACAACCATTCTGATAACGTTTCAACATGATCAAAGTAAAAATGCAGTATCCAGAGTGTTAACAATATTTCCCTTCAATTTGGCATAGTGACCTAGTTGCTGACCTAATATGACCCATATTCAAACTTGACCTAGATATCATTCAGACAAACATTCTGAAATTTGTTCAAGCTGCTGAAACCAAAAATGCAGCTTCTACAGAGTTTACAAGATTTCCCTTCAATTTGGCCTAGTGACCTAGATGTCTTTAAGACAAACATTCTGATAAAGTTTCAACATGCTCTAGATAAAAATGGGGCCTCTACAGTGTTAACAAGATTTTCTTTCAATTTGACCAAGTGACCTACTTTTTGACCCGACATGACCCACTTTTGAACTTTTTTGACATATATCATCAAGACAAAAATTCTGATAAAGTTTCAACATGCTCAAGTTGAAAATGTGGCCTCCAGAGTGTTAACAAGATTTACCCTCAATTTTACCTAGTGACCTAGTTTTTGACCTCATATGGCCCTGTTTAGAACTTGTCTAAGATTTGATGGAAATGAATGTTCTGATAAACTTTCATGAAGATCAGATGCAAAATGTAGCCTGTAGAGTGTTAACAAGGGCAATTATTGACGACGAACGACGGACAACGATGGACAAAATCTGATCACAATAGCTGACCTTGCACTTCGTGCACAGGCGAGCTTAAAAACCTGTGAAATATTAATAAACAAACAACACAAATTCCCCACACAAATTTCACATTCCAAAGGTCATAACTCTGCATGGAACGAAATTTCAATCGTATCAGGTTTAATGATAATCTATGCTCAAGTATCTGATAAGTGAGAAGCAAATTCGTGCTCCAAATTGACCAATCAGAAGCTTTATTTGGAGCATGGAGTTAATTTATGAGCACCGAGAAAGTTTTATAGTTTCTGATCCTGGTACACATACACATCAAAAATGTATTCAATGGCTTCATTAATTGCAAAGATACCAGCACAAAATATGAACCCTACAAACTTTTCAATGTCAAAAAGTTGATAAGAATGATCTGGCCCCGAAACTATAAAACTTTTAAAACATTCTCCGTGCTCAAAAGAGAACTCCATGCTCCAAATAAGGCTTCTGATTGGTCAATTTGGAGAACGAATGTGCTTCTGACCAATCAGATTTGTGAGTACAAATGCTGAGTACAGATTAAACTTTTATAGTTTTGGAGCCTGGATCGCACCCCAATTTGAACTAAGTCTGTATCTTGTTATAATACAACTATCCACCATATGTCATTGAAATATCTGGTGCATTAACTGAAATTTAAGCAGAAACAGTGAAAACGACAAAATTATCGAAATCCAAGGGCAATTACTGTTAACCCTTTCCCTCATATAGACGCTTTTCGACGCCTCTGCAGCAGACGGCTTTTTGAAAACATAGTGACAAAAGAAGAAATTGCACAAAACGTGCAATTTCTTGTTTTGCCACAATGTTTTCCACTTTTAGTCATAGGTTATCCATTTAATTATAGAGATTTTCTATTTTTGACAAAATATGTTCAAAGTCGTCTGCTGCAGAATTGTTGTATGAGGGAAAGGGTTAAACACCTAATTTTGCTAATATTCACAAATTGGAATCCTCATGAATTATATCCAGGATTTCTAGATCTCTGAAAATATGCTCCATTAGCCGATTTGATGATTAAAGTATGTTATAATTATACATTAACGGTCTTAACCCTTTCCCTCATACGACAATTCTGCAGTAGACGACTTTGAACATATTTTGTCAAAAAGTAGAAATACTCTATAATTGAATGGATAACCTATGACTAAAAGTGGAAAACATTGTGCCCAAAGGAGAAATTGCTCGTGTTGAGCAATTTCTTCTTTTGCCACTATGTTTTCAAAAAGCTGTCTGCTGCAGAGGCGTCAGAAAGTGTCTATATGAGGGAAAGGGTTAATTAACTTGTACAGGGTATCAACCAGTTACACATTAAAATAGTTGTTTCAACAATTTAGCTTGGGAATTGCCTGTACTAGGACCCTATTTAACTCTTTTGGTAATTGTGTCTCTATTTCACACCTATTGCCAACAAGGGATAACATAAGTATTATGAAATAACTTTCCATAGACCAGTGTGATGACAATGATGTACCTTTACTGTTTTTGTGATGAAACAGATGTCGCGAATTCATGAACATGCAAATTAAAAAAAAAGCTGATTTTGGTCAAAATTCGTGAAATTTTGATTGCGAATTCAAAGTGTTTTACAGTACTTTTCTGAGTGTTCCATAGTCTGGTAGCTGGCCTTTTAATGAACCAACAATGGCGACTAGTTTGGTCAACTCAATTTACATTTAGCTGTCTTATATATAGTAATGTAGTAAAGACATCAGGGATAGAACTAATTAACACATAAACAAATATAAAGAAGTTTAATTATTTAAACCTTTACCACATACAAACAACTTTTGAAAACATTGTGACAAGGAGAAATTGCTCATTATGACTATTCACCTATAATACTTTCATTTAAAAAGATTTTCCATATTCTTGCCCAATTGTTTTCAAAGTCGGCTGCTGCAGATTTGTCATATGTTGGAAAGGGTTAATAGTGTTGAAAACAATGAGGTAAAAGGCAAAATTGCTCATCATAAGCAATTTCACCTTTTCCCGCAATGTTTTCCAAATTCCTTTGCTGCAGATGCATCAACATGTTTTGTTTCTGCATTGGGGAAAGAGGATGTAAAATAACTTACCCTCAGCCCTTTCGCGATCCGCCATTTGTCTCCCATTAATCCAGGCATTTTAGTACCTTTCCACATACCAGTTTGCCTCTGAAAAGGAATAATAGGCAAGTTATAGAGCAGTAAAACTGACAATGCCCGAAACTATAAAACTCTTTAAATGTTCTCTGTGCTTAGAAAAGAACTCCATGCTCCAAAAAAGGCTACTGATTGGTCAATTTGGAGAACGAATTTGCTTCTGAACAATCAGATGCTTGAGCATAAATTTGGTTATCCGAGCAACAAATTACTAACAATAAAAGTCAACATTACTGTTCACCAATTAACACGGAATAGTGCATACTGTACTACAAAGCTAAATACATGCAACTTAATTGATTTATCAACCCTATTTGCTTGAATTGACACATCAATCAATATCAGCGTTTCTTCCAAATTGCATAGATAGTTGGTTTCCTGCAGGACATCTCAATGAAACATTTATTCAATCAGAATTACCAAAGTTTTCTGTTCAACCTTTTACACATAGTCTACTCTGTCGCAGATATCAAGTCAAAAATATGGAAACTCTTTATAAACGAAACTAGAATGGAGTGCTCCGTGGAGCACGTGTGTCACCTGCACCTGCTCATTGAAAGTGTGACGAAAAAGTGTGACGGATAGACAGACAGACGCCGGACAAAAAAAAAAAAAAGTAATTCCTAAGTGCCTACAATGCTACGCAGGGTGACACAAAAAGTCTTTGAATAGAGTTGAATATGTTGTCACAAACAGAAATTATTCGTCATTTTTCTCAAAAGTTGTCTGCTGCATATGCCTTAAAATGTGTCAAAATGTCTCTGCATGATAGTATAAAAGGGTTAAACAGATGCTTTCTGACAATTCTGCAGCAGATGACTTTTGATAGAAGAAATAGCTCATTGTTAGCAATTTCTCCTTTTGTCACAATGTTTTCAACTCTATTCAATAATTATACTTTTATTAAAAGAGATTTTTTCAGCAGTTATAAAAGTGAAAAAAGCATTAAGAAATATTAAATCAAATTGAATTTTATAAGAATGTGTGAGTAGAAATTACCCCTGATGAGAGTGAGCCTCCTCTTCGATGAGTTTTAGTCGTACCATGACTGGCAGGCATACCCGAAAATCCCCATCTTTTCATCACACCTTGAAAACCGTGAAAGATGCTGCAATAAATAGACAAGAGAGGTATATACCAAGTGATTTAATTCAAGGCTTGAGCACATACAAAAAATGTGGAAGATTATAAACTATAATTATAATTATTGAATAGCATTGAAAACATTATGGAAATTGCTCATTATGAGCAATTTCTCCTTTTGCCACAATAGAAAGCGTCTCTATGTGGGAAAGGAATAAACCCACATTTACAAGCATATTGATGCATTTGCAGCAGACTATTTTGGAAAACATTGTGACAAAAGCTTGCATTGTGCAATTTGTCTTATTGCCATGATGTTTTCAACTCTGTTCAGTAATTAAACTTCCATAGTTTTCAACTCGGTTCAATAATTATACTTTCATTTATAAAGAATTTCCATGTCTTTACCTAGATGTTTTCAATGCCGTCTGCTGCAAATTTCGTTTATTTGAGGAAAGGGTTATTTTGTGTTTTACGCCACTTATATCACGGTGTTTCCAGGGTAAGTTACCAGTACTACTAGTCCATTTATATGAGACCAGCAAGTCGGTTTTTATGCTAACCACGCAACCCTGAGCGCCAAGGAGGGCAGCCATTACTACCATTTTTAAAGTCTCAAGTATGACATCGAACCGAGACCTCCAACACCTGTGGCAGACAATCTACCACTACACCACTGAGGCGGCCAGAAATGAAGATGCTCGAGTGATGACATCGTTTGGGCACATATGTATGTACAGGCGGATCCCTATCGTCCATAGAAGACCTTGTTGAGAGGGGATAATTATTATTTCATTTATAGCGTTTTTCAACAATTTTGCCTAGATGTTTTAACCCTTTCCCACCTGCAGACGCATTTTAACACAATAGCAGCAGACGACTTTTGAAAACATTGTGGCCAAAGGTGAAATTGCTTATCATGAGCAATTTCACCTTTGGCCACAATGTTTTCCACTTATAGTCATTGGTTATCCATTCAATTATAGAGATTTTCCATTTTTTGACTAAGTATGTTCAAAGTCGTCTGCTGCAAATTAGTTGTATGTGGGAAAGGGTTAAGTCACCTGCTGCAGATTTGTTGTATTTGGAAAAGGGTTAAAACTCTAGAAATATCCAATCAGTTAACAATTAAAGATACTTACGTCCTGGCAGAACAGTCGACATAATCTCCGACATTAAAGTGAGAGACAGTTAGAGGTGTACCTGAAATCACACAATAAGATGTGGATTTAACATAACCTATCACCCAATATTGACAACATTTAATACTGCAAATGAGTTTCATAAACATTGGGGAAAAACAGGACAAAACTTCTTTTCCCGCAATGTTTTGAACTATGCATCAACATTTCACTTCTATATATATATATGTTTCATTTTTAGAGTAGATGTTTCTCCCTTTTAGCCCTTTCCCAAATGTAGAAAATATGACAACATTCTATTCTGCAAATGAGTTTCATAAACATCTGGGGGAATAAGGAGAAAACTTTTTCCACATTGTTTTGAACTATGCATCAAAATTTTACTTCTATACGTTCCATTTCTAGAGTAGATGTTTCTCCCTCTCTTATCCCTTTCCCAAATACAACAAATCTTGCCTCAATGCTTTCAAATCGAGTCTGCATCTGGAAACACCTATCTTTGCCTGCAGCACAACTGAAGACAGTCAGAGACCTAGGATAACCAGGTCAAACATTTTATTCATCTCAAAATACAACTCAGTACAATTAACCCTTTCCCGCATAGACACATTTTGATGTCTATTCTGTAAAACATGGTGACTAAAGGAAAAACTAGCTCAAAATGAAAAAAAAATCCTTTTGCCCTACTGTTTTCAACACTTTTCATTAATTGTACCTTTATTTCTCGAGATTTTCCATGTTTTTGCAGATTTGTCATATGTGGGAAAGAATTGAGACAAGGAAAGTATATCAGTAAAATTATGACTTAATATTTCTGATCTTAATTCCATTTATATGAAAGACATGGCAGCCTTTCCCCACAGAAAACATCCATAGTTGCTTCAATCACCCAGTTTTCTGCATCTGTGTTAACCCCCCTTTCCCAAATACAACAAATCTTGCCACAATGCTTTCAAATCGAGTCTGCATCTGGAAACACCCACCTTTGCCTGCAGCACAACTGAAGACAGTCAGAGACCTAGGATAACCAGGTCAAACATTTTATTCATCTCAAAATACAACTCAGTACAATTAACCCTTTCCCGCATAGACACATTTTGATGTCTATTCTGTAAAATATGGTGACTAAAGGAAAAACTAGCTCAAAATGAAAAAAAAATCCTTTTGCCCTACTGTTTTCAACACTTTTCATTAATTGTACCTTTATTTCTCGAGATTTTCCATGTTTTTGCAGATTTGTCATATGTGGGAAAGAATTGAGACAAGGAAAGTATATCAGTAAAATTATGACTTAATATTTCTGATCTTAATTCCATCTATATGAAAGACATGGCAGCCTTTCCCCACAGAAAACATCCATAGTTGCTTCAATCACCCAGTTTTCTGCATCTGTGATAACCCCCCTTTCCCAAATACAACTAATCTTGCCACAATGCTTTCAAATCGAGTCTGCATCTGGAAACAACCACCTTTGCCTGCAGCACAACTGAAGACAGTCAGAGACCTAGGATAACCAGGTCAAACATAATTTTATTCTCCTCAAAATACAACACAATTAACCCTTTCCTGCATAGACACATTTTGATGTCCATTCAGTGAATGACTTTTGAAAACATGGTGACTAATTTTTTGCCTAAATGTTTTCAAAGTCATCTGCTGCAGATTTGTTGTATGTGGGAAAGAATTAAGACAAGGAAAGTATATCAGTAAAATCATGACCTTGTATTTCTCATCTTAATTCCATATAAATGAAAGTCATTAGGGATGGGAACGAATACTGTACTTACACTCTTTTTTTCTCAACAGATATATTTGAATTTTAAGAAAAAAAATTAACTCGAAATGATAAACCGAATCGCTACGTTTTTTGAGCAGTATTTTCATTAAGGTGTTGCTTGATTACAGAATTTAATATTTAACTGAATCAGTTAATAATAAAAATAATTATTTATCACATGACGTTGCTTGTATCCCATGTAATATACCCATTACGTATTTCTTTATATACAACGTGTGTAATATAACATGACCTAATACTAGGAAAAAATGACGTCACGTCAACGTTTTGACGTCATACGTTTTGACGTCATACGTTAGTCACTTTGGCGCCAAAACCCGTAAATTTCATCTAGAAATATTGTAAATGTTAAGTACATTTTTATCGAAATACGCCTCATAAGTCACTTTATGTGATAGATATAATATCTCATGAGTGTTATTTATTATTCTTTTTAATAAACTAAGCTAAATATGACCTCGGGAATAATTATTTGTGGCATTGTTATACGATTTACTGACGAAATTAAAATAGCTTTGGAAAACCCGCTTTTCTTTGTGTGTTTTCGTCATGTGATAAAAAGAATCTGACATTCGTTGTCATTTAATAAAGTTTTATTAAACTCGTTCAAGAAATTTATTATTAAGCTCGCCAAAGGCTCGCTTAATAAAAAAAATTCTTGAACTCGTTTAATAAAACTTTATATAAAATGACAACTCATGTCAGATCCTATATATATCTTATTCAAACAAAAATCATAGGGAGTTGGGTGATAATTTTATTTTTATTTTTTTAGCGATTTTGTCTGGTCAATTTAACCGCATGATGAAAGAAAACAAAATGGCGAACGATTCAATTTGTTCACTAATGTGAATTCGATTTTAAAGAGGTAAAGAGGAAAGCAGAATTCTTTTGAGACGTAATGCAATGTTAAATATGAAACATCGACTATGTTTTGGTGAAGCTGGGAGTGTTTTACGAACTTGTCTTTCACTTTCGTAATTATATGCAGACTGTCACCGCGTTTATACATGTGTGTTGATTAAATAACATAGAATAAACCAGTTGTCAAGGTGATGTCTGGTTACACACGATAAAAACTCGGGTAAACGTACGCGTGACATTTATAGATTTTATAATTGACACTTAATGTTTGACATACATTGTAAAAACACAACACACAACACATACACACTCTTTATCACTTCACTCTTAATCATGATTAGCTCCAACTCGCGACCTCTGTCAGAATTTGACTAATCATTTTGGTCATATTTTTTTCATTTCTTAACAAAAATCGTAAACTGAAAAACAAAATTTAATATTCTTATTCGAAAACAGTATTCGAGTATTCGTCCATTTTTCGAATATTCGAATATTCATTCCCATCCCTAAAAGTCATGGTAACCTTTTCCCACAGAAAACATCTATAGTTGCTTCAATCACCCAGTTTTATGCATCAGTGTTAACCCTCCTTTCCCACATACAACAAATCTTCTGCAGTCATGATTTTAAAACATTTATGCAAAGATACGAAAATCTCTAAAAAATAAGAGTACAGTTATTGATTGTTTCAAATTTTGTCTGCGATGATTGATTAACTTTTTGATGTTTCAGACCGCTTTTAAACAACTTTTCAATTATATCAAGGTGTTTCCCTTGTAAATTACCAGTACTACTGGTCCATTTTAGATCCTGACACCAGCCAGTCAGTCATAATGCTAACCCTAAACACCAAAGAGGGCAGCCATCTCTACATGGAATTGAACCTGTAACCTTCCCCACTTGAGGTGGATGCTCTACCACTACACCAAAGAAGCGGTTTGTTCGAAAGGGTGAAGGGCACCTCAAGCAGGTACATCTTACATCTAATTTATTATGTTCTAGAATAGCAGTAGTCCTTGATCTTGAGCTTCAGATCAGGCTGTGTAAGTCGATCTGTATCTTTGCTGGTCGTTAAGGAAGTAAGTTAAATTATACTACTATACCTGGCGCTGCTGCTGCATCAGGGGTCACCAGAAACCGGGTCAATCTTACTTTAGGGAGAACACCTGCGGCATCAAATTTTTTCACATAATCTTGATTTAGCTGAAGAATCAAAACCAACCAAAGAGTTCAGAATCAGAGCTCCAGATAACCCATTTCTACATGTGACATGTAGACACATTTTGACTCAGTAGATGATTTGAAAACTCGTCAAGTACTCAGCAATTTCTCCTTTTTTCCCACATAATTTTTTCAACTTCATTCAATAGCTTTCATTTCGAGGGCTTGGCGTGAAACGGTTGTAACTTAAAACCTATTTTGAAAACCCTGGTTTAGGGGCAATTTTGACCCTTTTGTAAACAATGCAAATTTAGGTGCCATTGCTCAGAACGAGCAATGGCACCTAAATTTACATTGTTTACCAAGAAAAGTGATTTAACGCTTATAAAGACTTTATGGCGAGGTGATTAACCTTGGTAAAAAAATACCAATTTTAGATACAACCGTTTCACGCCAAGCCCTCGATTTATAGAGATTTTTCCGTATTTTTGCACATATCTTTGAATGTCGCCTGGAGCAGATTTTTTTATATATGGTTAACCCTTTCCCTCATATGGACGCTTTCTGATGCCCCTGCAGCAGACGGCTTTTTGAATACATAGTGACAAAAGAAATTGCTCAAAACGAGCAAATTCTTCTTTTTCCACAATGTTTTTCCACTTTTTCCTACTTTTCATAGGTTATCCATTGAATCAATAATAGAGATTTTCCATTTTTTGACAAAATATGTTAAAAGCCGACTGCTACAGAATTGTCATATGAAGGAAAGGGTTAATACTGATGCAGACAACAGGGTGAATGAAATAGCTGCAGATGTTCTACAATGCTTCAGCTAGAAAAAGTACCATTTTATTACATTAATCTGATTGTTGTTATTTATTCATTAACCCTTTTCCTTATACATCTAATCAGCAAATGAGAGCTGAATTATCAAAAAGAGTTGAAAACACTCTGGCAAAAGGAGAAATTTCTTCCTTGGCCAGAGTGTTTCCAAAAGTCGTCATCTGCATAGGTGTTAGAAAGCGTCTACATTTGGGAAAGGGTTAAATAACATTTACAAATGCCTTAATGCATGTCTTTAAACTGTACATGTGAACAATGTAGTCTAGACATCTGTCCAGTCTTATCTTGATCAACATTGTTGTTACTCCAGCGTCAATATGTACCAAAAATGACTTCATAAATGTAAAAGAAACCAGATGTTTGTCAAACATGATGCCCCCTTTTTGTGTTCAAGGTCCCTGTGACCTTGGCCATTGAATGGATGACCTCAAAATCAGTAGGGGTCGTCTACTGGTACATGCCCAACCTCCCTGCCATGTTTGAGTACACTATCCAGTAATCAACTGGACAAGGTTTGGACCGAAAGCCATGTGCAAGGTAAACAAGATGTGTTTGTGAAACACTGATGCGCCCAAATGGCAACATCTAGGTCAAAGGTCAAGGTCGCAAGGTCAAAAATGTTGGTACTGACAGAAAGGTTATGTCACAAGGAATATACATGTGAAATATGGTAGCCGTAACCTGTTATGGTTCAAAAGTAGTGGTCAAGGTTAAAGTTTTTTTCGACAGACAGACAAAGAGACAGACAGACAGACAGGCCAACAACTAGATGCCCACCGAATCGGTGATTCCGGGGACATAAAAAAAGACGTCTTGTTCGAAGAAGGGCATAAAACTCTATAGTGATAATTGATAGGAATTCAGCAGGATAAAGATCAGAGGAGTAAGAGCAATCATTCCTACATTCCATGGGTTACAGCTAATCGCTCCAACAGTTTGTGATCCACAGTCACTTTTATCCGACAACCATTTGGGATTAAACCCTGGGAATTGTTGATATTCTTCTGGTGGGGTATATTTTATCACATGATTATCTAGTACCTGGAAAAATAATAATACTTGTGATAAAATCTCGTATTCTTGAAATTCTTCCAGAAGGATCAGCTTGATCCAAAACTATAAAGTTAACTCTGTACTTTTTGCCCAGTTGTTCTCAAAGGTGCCTTCTGCAGATCTGTTGTGAGTGGGAAAGGCTTAAATTGTATCTATTAACTAACCCTTTCCCACATATAGACATTTTCTGATGCCTTGCAGCAATTTCTCCTTTTGCCACAGTAAAATGTTCAATTATTATACCATTCTTTACAGAGATTTTTCTCATTTTTGCCAAGATCTTTTCAAAGTTGTCTGTTGCAGATTTGTTGTAGGTGGGAAAGCGTAAAGTGGTACTTTAGACAGCTTTCAACAATTTAAACACTATACTACTGGTATGTTTATTCTGTTGCATCACTGAGTGGTTATGCCATTCCCGCAATCCTGAATGCTTAACCTTTTCCCACGCACACAAACAGATGCGAGTGGTTATGCTATTGAATTCCCACAATCCAGAATGCTAAACCCTTTCCCATGCACACAAACAGATGCCAGTAACAGCTTACCTTGAGAACTTTGTGCTCAGGTGAGCTAAAAAGCAAGAAAGGATGATTTTTTACCAAATTGATAACAATATGACAAGTATAAAAACATTCCAGGAAAAGGAGAAATATTGATCATTAAGTGCCATATTTCTCTTACCAACATTTGAAAAATTTCAAGTGAGGATGAGTAATAACATGGTTCATGTCAAGGAAACAGAGAACACCAAAGTTCTCAACCCAGAAACATCATTATTAATCTGTAAAAACATTTCATGTAAATGGGAGATTTCTATACTCCCAGATTTCTATATTGCTTATCATGTCTCAGTATGCTTCATAGTTAAAGTCAGTTTTGATATGCTTACAAATAAGAAAACAATCACTATTTAACATATCACCTCTCCAATTTTGTACAAATCTTTGTTTTAACCCTTTTCCACATACAATAAATCTGCAGCAGACGACATTCAATATATTAAAAAACAAGAGGCCCATGAGAGCCTATGCTCACTAAGTTTAGTGAAGATCAGATAGTAAATAGAGCCTCTATTGTGTTCACAAGCTCTATTATAGCAGTTTTGACAATTTCAAGGGCCATAATCCAGTCTTGCATGGGCGGATCTGGTTTGCGAAGGAACCAAACTCTCATGGATATTTAACTACTGTATAAGTTTGATTGAGATACAATCAAAACTGAAGACTGTATCGCGTTCACAAGCAATTGTTTACAGACGCACAGACGACGGACACCACACCACAGCATAAGCTCTTCTGCCCTTTGGCCAGTAGAGCTAAAAATGGAAAATCTCTATAATTGAATGGATAACCAATGACAAAAAGTGGAAAATATTATGGCAAAAGGAGAAATTGCTCATCACCAGCAATTCATTCTTTTGCCACAATGTTTTCAAAAGTCGTCTGCTACCGAGGCATCAGAAAGCATCTGTATAAGGGAAAGGGTTAAACCATTATGTGGATTTTGCCAAGTACGAGGGGCATTCTGAAAGTTCTGATAATTGGCGTATAACTGCCTATCAATTATTAATTTTTAAGATAGTTATATCCACTTCCAGGGTAATCATTTCCTTGTGCAAAACGTGCTGGTCACATGGCATAGTGTATTTAACTAGGTGTGGTTATCGACATTGCTAGTATTTAGGAAGGGTAGAAGGTCTATATAATAACAAGAGGGCAAAGATGGCCCTAAATCGATCACCTGAGTGATAGTAAATTAGCAGCAAATATTTAACTGCTAATATCTGGGAAAATTTGATCAGGAGTGCAAATGAAACTGCAAGGAGTGGACACTGTTTAAGAAATAGCTTATAAGTAATGGCCATTTGTATCTTAAAATCTAACAAGAACTTGAATAAGAATGGAATTATGAAGTTTCGTCATTTTGAGCCTTCCCTGATGCCAATTGGTGCCCTGTTTTTCAAAGAAATCCATATAGCTTGAACAGATTTTGTAGAGGGTCAATCAAGGAACATTTCTACCAAATTATCTTGGAATCGGACAAGCAGATTATGGAGGAAAAGGATTTTAAAGTTTTGTTTTTTTTCTCACTTTATGTAAGTCTTTGGACACTTTTGAAAGAGAACAAACAAAGGAACCTTCCTGTGAAGTTAAGTTGAAATTGATCCAGTTTATCTAAAATTTCAATATACCCCTTTTGTGATGATGCCCATTTGCTATGATTTTGAAACCAATCAATAAGGCTTGAACAAATTAAGTAGAGGATCACTGAAGTAAGATACTTAATCAATTTTCTTAAAATCAGACAAGCACTTTATAACAAGAATGGAGTGCTCCGCGGAGCATGTGTGTCACCTGCACCTGCTCATTGAAAGTGTGACGGACAGACAGACAGACAGCCGCCGGACAAAAAAAAAAGTAATCCCTAAATGCCTACCATTCTACGCAGGGTGACACAAAAATGGAATTTTTAAATTTTGTCATTTTTTTTTTTCCCCTTTCCTGATGCCGTTTGACTGCCATGTTTTTCAACCAATCAGTATGGCAAGGAACATTTCTGCCAAAAGATATTAAAATGTGACAAGCAGATTCAGATGAGAAGATTATTAAAGTTTGGACATTTCGCACCCTTTCTGATGCCGACCAAAGTTCTCCATTGAATTTAAATTTTTGAGCAATTTTGAAAACAACCACCAAAGGTACATTCCTGTGAAGATTATGTTGAAATTGGTCCAGTGGAATGGAAAGAGTTGTCATTTGTAGCTAAAAGTTTGATTTACCCCTTTTGTGATGACGGCTGGTTGCTATGATTGTGTAACCGATCAATATGGTTTGAAATAATAAATTATAGGATCACTGAATTAAGATTCTTATTCAATTTTCTTAAAATCAGAAAAGCACTTTCATTCTGGAATTCTCAAATTTTGTCATTTTGACCCTTTTCTGAATCCGCCTGACTGCCATGTTTTTCAACCAATCGGTCTGGGTCAGCCAAGGAATATTTCTACCAAATTATATTGGAATCTGACAGACAGATTCAGAGGTGAAGATTTTTAAAGTTTGGACATTTTGCCCCCTTTCTGATGCCCCAGCAACCAAAGATCTTGATGGAATTTAAATCTTTGAATAATTTTGGAAGAGGACTACCAAAGTAACATTCCTGTGAAGTTTGGTTGAAATTGATTTTGTGATTTTGGAGGAGATGATGTTTAAAGCTAAAAGTTAACGACGGACAGAGAGTGATCAAAATAGATCACCTTAAGCCTTCGGCTCAGGTGATCTAAAAATATGGTTGTTGCTTAATTGTTCGCCACAGGAAATCAAAGCAGATTTAGATAGGGTATATGAAAACGACGCTCTATGTATCCTACCATTGCAAGATATCAGCTTTATGGGGCGTTCTCACCGCTGATCCGAGTACCTCGATCAAACTCGATCATGCGGTCGTGAAATGATCTCCGTCGGTCTGCAGGGGGGTCCCGCCCGGTCTACCTTGGTCAGTAGAGCTAGAAAAGCCAGGCGGTCTGGAAACGGTCTGAAATACATCTTGTAGGGCTCTGGTAAACTCAACATTCTGCTACAGGTCACCATGCCAAGGGGAAGAAAAAAGAGCCCAGCTGCTGCCTAAATTGTAGCGATCGTGCCCGATCGTACACGGTCAGGTATAATTTGGGTAGAGGTCAGGTAGAGGTCGAAGAAAAGTCGGGCTGGTCGTGTTGAACGGGTAGACATTGAGAAGGGGTTGGAAAGGTCAAATATAGGTCGAGTAGAAGTCGGGATGTGTGTCGGCACCTGGTCTTGACATTGTCTGGAAGGGTCTTGAGTTGATCTAGTTTGGTCCACTAAAGGTCTGGCAGAGGTCCCCTTCGGTTGTGAGACCCCCGACCCAACACCTGGTCGAGCTTGGTCGCAGAATTTGGGCGGTCAGGGAAATCCAGGTACTCAGATCGGCAGTGAGAACGCCCTGTTAAACATTGCAGGCAAACAGTTGAAGATGACCAGCATTCAGGGCGTCCATTAATGGCATTTTGTGAAAATGACTTCATTGCCTTCAAAACAGCAGTGGAGGAGGATGGCGTTGCACTAGGGGCATTAGTTTTGGGGCGGTTTTCTCAATTTTAAAGGAGAGACTTAAGCTCAGGAAGATTAGCGCCCTATGGATCCCCCATTTTCTAACTGACCAATAAAAACAGGAGGGAGAAAGAATTGCCACGGAATTATTGAGCATGTATGAAAATTGCGCTAAAAGACATTTATTTGACATCGTGACAGGTGATGAAACGTGGGTTTCAGATTTTGAGCCCAATGACAAGGAAAACAAGAGGGCCATGATGGCCCTAGTTCGCTCACCTTAATTATACAATGTACTGCAATGAAAAACATATCAAGACATTTATTCTGAATGCAACCTCCACAGTTTTCTTTACCTGATATGACCCATATTCCAACATGGACTAGATATCATCAAGACAACATTCTGACAAAGTTTCAACTTGCTCAAAGTAAAAAAGCGGCCTCTGGAGTTTGAACAATATTTTCCTTTATTGACCTTGTTTCTTACCCAATGTGACCCATATTCGAACTTGACCTAGATATAATTCAGACAAACATTCTGACAAAATTTCAAGCTGCTGAAGCAAATAATGTGGCATCCAAAGTGTTAACAAGACTTTCCTACAATTTGGCCTAGTGACCTAGTTTCTGACCCAATATGTCCCATATTCGAACTTGACCTAGATATCTTTAAGACAAACATTCTGACAAAACTTCTGAAGTAAAAATGCGGCCTCTAGAGAGTTAACAAGATTTTCCTTCAATTTGACCTAGTGACCTACTTTTTGACCCAACAACTTGACTTACATATCATCAAGACAAACATTCTGATAAAGTTTCAATATGCTCTCAAATTGAAAATGTGGCCTCTAGATTGTTAACAAGATTACCCTTCAATTTGGCCTAGTGACCTAGTTTTTAATCCGGCATGAGTCATATTCGAACTTGGCCGAGATATCATTCAGCTCAACATTCTGATTAAATTTGAAGTTGCTGAAGCAAATTATGTGACTTCTACAGTGTTAACAAGATTTCCCTTCAATTTGGCCTAGTGACCTAGTTTTTGATCCGGTATGACCCATATTCGATCTTGGCCTAGATATCATTGAACTCAACATTCTGACCAAATTTCAAACTGCAAAAAGTGCAGCCTCTGGAGTGTTAACAAGACTTTCCTTCAATTTGAACTAGTGACCTGACATGACCCATGTTCGAACTTAACTTACATATCATCAAGACAAACATTCTGATAAAGTTTCAACATGCTCAAGTTGAAAATGTGGCCTCCAGAGTGTTAACAAGATTACCTTTCAATTTGACCTAGTGACCTAGTTTTGGACCTCATATGGCCCAGATTTGATGGAGATGAATGTTCTGATAAACTTTTATGAAGATTGGATGCAAAATTTAGCCTGTAGAGTGTTAACAGGCTTAAATGTTGACGACGCGTGACAGACGACGGCCGGACACCGGACAAAATGTGATCACAATAGCTCACCTGGCACTTCGTGCATAGGTGAGCTAAAAAGGCCATAATTTACATTAAATGCAGGATAGAGTTATCAAACCTAATTATTTCTATATGTGTGGCAGTTGGGAAGCATTGTAAAAAGTTTCAATGAATGCATCAGGTAAATACTGAGATAAGGACTCTTAATTTAGTTGCAGGCAAAACGTTAACCAAAATTTCTATGTTAAACTAGAATGGAGTGCTCCGTGGAGCACGTGTGTCACCTGCACCTGCTCATTGAAAGTGTGATGGACAGACAGACGCCGAAAAAAAAAAAAGTAATCCCTAAGAGCCTACCATGCTACGCAGGGTGACACAAAAAGGGCCATTAATAGTCTAACAATGAGCACTTGTATGATACTTGAATAATACAATTATTAGACAAGATAAATATTAACAGGACATTAAATTATTCTGATCAATGCAATTAACACTTTCCCATTTACACTTCATGTAAATGGGAGAGAAATCCAGAAGCTTGTGGCCCTTTGAGACTAAAACTTTTATTGTCTGGCCAAATGAAATGAATTTCCTAACTTCCTTATGGAGAGGGCTCAAACAAAATTTACATAATCACCTGAAGTAAAATGGTATTTATTTTCGTCCCATCTTTTTTCCAAAGAGGCTGTGAACCAATTTTGACACCTAACAATCCAACCCTGCGTGTTCTGAAACAATTATCAAACAATTAACAGCATAAGAAACAAGTTAATTTGTAGAGTTAGAATCACCAGCCAAAAGAAAAATTGTGAAAGAACGCTTCATTTAGTTAACATTTAGTTAAGATATAATCTATTTTAAAATTTGAGGACAATGTAGGGTCCTCTTCAGTGCTCAGTTTGACTGAATGACCTAGTTTTAAAGCCTTTAAGCCTTTTCCCACATACAAGAAATCTGCAGCAAAAGACATTGAACTCATCTTGACAAAGACATGAAAAACCTCTTTCAATAAAAACTTACGTTATGAAAAGTCGAGTTGAAAAAATTGTGCCAAAAACTTAAATTGCTCATTATGAGTAATTTATTCTTTTGTCACAATGTTTCAAAAGTCATCTGTTTCAGATGCATCCAAATGTGTCTGCAATGGGGAAAGGGTTAAAAACATGGATGTTATGGTTTGGGATTGTTTCCCTTATATGTATATACAGTGAAAACTTAGAATCTTCTTGTAAATCTCCTTTTCACACAAAGCTTTCAACTCAGGTCTGAAAATAAGACTCCCAACATTCATTATGTTTCTCAAACATTTCAAAAGCAAATTTGTTCATATACGTAGTTAAAGAGAGAAAAAGAAATATTTACTCAAATTTATAGTTGTTCCGGGGCCAAGGTTCTTTCCTTAGAGGAGAGGATTCCATTCTCTGCATGTGTTTTTTGACAAGTTCATCTTCTAGATACTCTAGACTTTCATCTGTAAGTGGATCGAATAACACTGGTTCAAGCTCCTGTTTTTCATGCCACGGCCTCGACTGCGGTCTTTCTCTACTATTATAATTTTTTTTGTACCGTCTTTGCTGGTATGAGATACAACTGTAAAAATATTACAAAAATAACTAGTTAAAACACAGAGTTATATATTTTCACATTCTTAATTCCTTACTTGACCCGTAAACTCTTTGTTGTGGGTACTCAAAGGAATTGTCTCAATGAGAGAACCCACAACTAAGGGATTGATTTAGTAGAGATATTGTTGAGAAAATACCAGTTTACTCACTCTTACCTAGACCTCTGTTAACACTGAAGAAAAGTTTGTACTTTGTTTCCATGAATGAATTGGGGAAAGGCCTGTCCCTTGAGGAGTTTTGGTATACATGTAAATAATCTAGACAAAATTACATACCATGCTTTTTGGGCTCAAAACTTAGTCCCATTAAAGATCTTCTTAAATACTTACTACGAACAAAAATTGGTTACATTATGTCAACTTATACAAATTTTGAAAACTATTGTGTATAATTAGTGAATTTGAAATTTGTCTAAGTAAAAAAACATTGCATGGTTATGTACATTGTTAAAGTCTTCCTTCATTATATTGTACATTTGATTGTGAACAAGTATTTCAAGTTTCAAAGAGAAAGCTTTGTTAGTTTGCATGTAAGTGACCTTAATCCAAAACTTAACCAAAAGTATGACTTAAAAAGGGGCATAAGTTTGACAAAATGAAGTCAAGAGTTCTGGAAGTAGCCACTTATTTTGCTACTATGATGTCAAACAACTACATCAAGTTTTAAATCTCTACCTTGAATGGTTAAGTACTGTGGACCTAAACAAAAATCTTTACCTAAATTCTTATTTAAACAAGAGCACCGCGTACGGCACAGACGCTCGACTGATAGAAAACAGAAAAAAAAAAGCTGAGCTAAACAAACAAGAGGCCCAAAAGGGCCGGTATCGCTCCACGGCCATAAGGCAAAAATTAAATCTCCAAACAGCCCTGCCCCCTGGTGGCCATGTTTTTTACCAACCACCATGGCTTAAAGGAATCGTGTAGAGTGTCACCCAAGGAATGTTTCTGCAAAATTATTTGAAAATCGGCCTGACACTTTCGGAGGAGAGGATATTTTAAGTTTTCACTATAGCCATATAAGGCAAAATAGCCCAACCCCCTGGCAGCCATATTTTTCAACCAATCAACATAGCTTGAAGGAATCTGATAGAGGGTAAGCCTAGGAACATTTCTACACAATTTTTTGAATATCAGCCAAACACTTTCGGAGGAGAAGATTTTTTAAGTTTTCACTATGGTCATATAAGGCAAAATAGCCCCGCCCTCTGGCGGCCATGTTTTTCGACAAATCAACATGGCTTGAACGAATCTGATAGAGGGTCACCCAATGAACATTTCTACAAAATTATTTGAAAATCGGCTGAACACTTTCGGAGAAGAAGATTTGTTTAAGTTTTCACTATAGCTATATATATATACGGCAAAATAGCCCCGCCCCCTGGCGGCCATGTTTTACGACCAATCAACATTTCTTGAAGGAATCTAATAAAGGGTCACCAATGGAACATTTCTACAAATTTTTTTGAAAATCTGCTGAATACTTTTGGAGAAGAAGATTTTTTAAGTTTTCACTATAGCTATGTAAGGTAAAATAGCCCCGCCCCCTGGCGGCCATGTTTTTTGCCCAATCAACATTTCTAGAAGGAATCTAATAAAGGGTCACCCAAGGAACATTTATACAAAATTATTTGAAAATCGGCCTGACACTTTCGGAGAAGAAGATTTTTTAAGTTTTCACTATTTTTTTCTTTTGGTTGCCATGGAAACCAGAATTATGGATGGATCAAAAAATATTTAAAGGAATTTAAGAGAATGCATGGAGAGGATGCTTCCTATGAAGTTTCAACCAAATTGGCCAAGTGGTTAGGGAGAAGAAGTGGTTTAAAGGAAAAAGTTAACGCACGCACAGACGCACGCACGACGGACAATTCGCCATGACATAAGCTCGACTGGCTTTCAGCCAGTAAAGCTAAAAACCTTAACCGGATGACCACGCCGCTGCCGACGCCAGGGTCATGACAATAGCTCTCGTTTTTTTTAGTGAGGATAAATGGACTTTTACAAAAAAACTTTATCCAAATATATGACGCAGGACAACGAAGGGGACTCCGAGGAAGCTATGACATTAGCTTATCTGTCTGAAACAGACAAGCTAAAAACAGTTAATCTTAAAGCCGAAAAATACCAAATAACACTGGATAATTCGAAAAACTACTTAATAATACATTACATTTGCAAGAAATGCTCATAAATGTTTTTCTTTTAGGTGATTAATACATATGAATATTGATTATTCAGTATACAAAAAATTTTATTGACATAATTATGATGGTCTCAAAATGTCTGTTTCATATATTTTGGAGTGACCTCCCTAATACTGTATCAAATAGTGTAAGTCTTCAGATTCAAAGTATATGTATTCACGTTTGTTCAGCCTACTGATGAATTATTAGTTATATCGAAACCATATAGAAAGAAAAAAGAAATGATAAGTCATATGAAAAAGGCTTGAAACCATATTGCAAAATATATACAGTAGGACTTATTAATAATAGACCAAATTAATCATATTGTCGTAGTAGAATAGTATGTAAGTTAAGTTATTAAACGTGGGAATGAACTTTCAGGAAATATCAAATTCATATATATTTCACCTAAATGTAGTCTAATAATATATGAATATTATTTGCAAAGTAAATGTATTATTCTGTATTTTTTTCCGAATTATGCAGTAGTATTCGACTTCAAGAGTAACCCACTAAAAAGTATGATTTTTTGTTATAACATATTATAGTTTACACTATTTTGATGAAGCAGTTAAAAGAGTCTATAAATAAACTTAACGAAATGACATTTTCAGCCAAGTAAAATTTCATTAAATGTTGAAAAATGTGTTTCTCCTGAAAGTTTGCAATCCGTTTTATCTCAAAGAACCAACATGTCCGGAATAACGAGACTGAACTGTAAATCCGTTTACAATGGTCGAAGTAACCCGAGGCCGAATCGTTGACAGTTCAAGGACATCAGCATATTTATTCTGTAAAACAAAATGATTTACCAAAAAGGACACATGAAAAGAAAGAGGAAAATTACTCTCTCACCTTATGTTAACTGGCGCTTGAAGAGCTTCTTTTGACAAATTGCTGAGCTGTAAGATCTTTTGCAGAAAGATAAATTGCTTTCTCGCTGCCATGCTTAATACCGCTTACTACATTTACAAAAATATAAAATTCCTTCCTTTTAGATTTCTGCCATCATAATTCGACGATTATCCATAGTTATGAAATATTTGACATTTGACAAGATGGAAAAGATCTGACATCAGTATGAAATAAAACATGCTGATGATATAAGCGATGAAATAAAATGCAAACGTCTACTAAAATCATGTGTGTGATCTGAGTGCGAGAAACGCAATCATTGTTGTTAAAATTATTAGGAAACATGCAGGTCAAAGACTATCAAGAACAAGTCGCTCGCTTAAAGGAACAACAAGAATTTGCAATTAAAGATACAGAAGAACAAATTCACAAATGGTTAGTCGATGACAATGTGTCAACAATGTATAACGAATAAAAAACTTTCGACCATTAAAGGGAAAAGTACCCGTTTTGTTAACTATTCGGATAAGCACTAATTTATTTTTAATTTGATTTGTAAAACAGGTGTTTTTCTCTAAATAGCATTATTTCTTTACCATAACAAAGCCTCCTGAACAATGCTTATTCATGCCTATTTTCAGGGAAGGATTCAAGTCAGACTATGAGGCATTAACGAAAAGACTCGTAACACTACCAGATAAAATATCACATGATGTCATGGTATGTCTCTCTTTCTTATCTTTATTATTATATGAACAATGATTATGCAGTATTTTTTGCAGTTGATATTTTACTTTTTAATTCAAATGAGCACAAAGTGTGTCCAACATTCGTTGTCATCAAAAGTTTCTTTTAGCATCATTTCCTCCTAAACCACTTGTAAAGTCAGATTTGAAGATAATTTTTCAAAATGTTGCTAAGGAAACCCTCTACAAAAACATTCTATATTTCAGCGAATTTTTTCCTGCTATAGATTGTACCGTTTATCAGACTCATTCACAATTACAAACGGTTCTTCACAATTTTCTGACAGGGTCCAACGGACCCGTTCACAATTCTGTCTGTGTAGCATAATTTTAACTTTTTACCTTGATTTTCTGACAAAAAATATAAAATTCTCGGTCCGTCTCCTTTGTTTACATTTTTAAATAAAACGCAACATACTCTGTGCCGTATATTCATTCAGGTGTCACTTTTTTCTGAATATGATATCTAATCAAATTAAATATTTAATGAAATAATTATATATCTTATTCATACAATAAGTGTAGGGAGTTTGGTGATATTTCGTTCATTTTTTTTACCTATTTCGTCTAGTCAATTTAACCAAGTGTTGGAAAAAACCAAAATGGCGGACGATTAAATTTTTCGCTGATGTGATGCATATTTTTTAGACTCGATTCAATGTTAAATTTGATTTATTTAAGCATTGCAATAGGTATCTATGATGTTAACATCATAATAACGTTGATCACGCTGGTCGGATTAATGTGAAAGGAAAATTATGTATTGGAAGACGAATGCATAAGTAAAGCGTCTAGATGATGTGAGCTCTCCCGCGAGAAAACCAACATTATGGCCCTTGCGTAATGTATCGACCCAGATCAGCCTGCGCAGTCTGCCCAGACTGATCCGGGCCAACACATTCCATCTCAGAGGTATAGAGTCATGATTCCTAAAACAAAAAAACAAAAAAATCCACAGGAGGCGTAAAGTGTCTGTCCGGATAAGCCTGCACAGCATGCTTAGGCTGGTCCAGGTCCATACTTTACACAGAGTCCGCAATGTTGGTTCTCTCGCGGTACCGCTCATGTTGATTACAATGTTCGGAAATAAACTTGATAAAATCATCAAGCTAGTATTGTAAGTCCTATCAAACAGACAACAACTTATTATTCAGTAGCATAGCTGTAATATTGAAATTCACAATTTTATAAAAAAACAAACGTTATTTTTAACAATTTCCCTGGTACCAGACCCATTCACAATTTAGGTAAAGAAATCGCTGATATTGGTCATTCCTTCCTAAGTTTGTTTAAATTATTTTGATTTGTCATAAAGTATGGTCCCTAGAGGATGGTGCTTGTTTCAGTTATATGTCAATATTGCAGATTGATTCTTGGAAAAGGGTTAAACAGCATTAGTCAGAATAATTGAATGTTATTGAATTTTGTCCTAATGCGCAAGTTTCCAGGTACACAATCCAGAACCTCATGGTCATCTTGTTTATGTTTTCGATTGGGGTCAGCGATGGGGATAGGGAGACTTGATTCATTCACTCTTGACTGTCAGTCTGTCCTTCCACTCAACTATTTAGGGAATAAGATTACCATATATACAGGTTTAATATGGCATCCATTCAATAACAGAGCAATTCTTCTTCGGCCACAAAGTGACAATGAATGTTTTCAAAAGTCTTCTGCTGCAGATATGTAAAAATGCATCTGTATGTTGGAAGAAAACAATCTTTTCGAGCATCCTTAAAGATTTTGAAAAATGATTATGCTATCAACATCACGTGTTTGAAATCAGACATTTTTGTTGATGATAGACTAGTGAGTAGATCATTATAGAATATGACATGACTCTATAATAAATTTCCCTTGTGTTTCAGGTACCTTTTGGGAAAATGGCATTCATGCCAGGTCAGCTGGTACATACCAATGAAATACTTGTCCTGCTTGGTGATAACTGGTTTGCGGAAAGATCTGCCAAACAAGCTGTTGGCATTGTAAACAGGAGGATGAAACGTTGGTTTTACTGTTAAACTTTCTTAAAGAAAAAATGGTGTAAAAAAACCCATTAGACCTTCAATGGTCGGCACATGTGAAAATCTGCTAAGCTGTCATTGTATTTTCTATTTCCCTATTTTTGAAAACATTTTGATAAAAGAAGAAAGCATGCAAACAAGAAATTAGTAATTGTGATCACCCTTTGTCCAACATCTGTCTTCTCTGTAACCACTCCAGTGGGTCATTTGGATGTAACTTCACATTAAGCATTTCCAAAGTTCCTTAACTTTTAGCTCTACTGGCCAAAGGCCAGAAGAGCTTATGCCATCGCCTTGTGTAAGTCGTGCGTGCATCTTTAAACAATTTCTTGTGAACGTGATAAAGTCTTCAGTTTTGATTGTATCTCAATCAAACTTATACAGTAGTTAGATATCCATGAGAGCTTGGTTCCTTTCGCAAACCAACAAGATCCGCCCATGCAAGACTGGATTATGGCCCTTGAAATTGTCAAAATTGCTATAATAAAGCTTGTGAACACAATAGAGGCTCCATTTACTATCCGATCTTCACCCAACTTAAAAAGTAGTTAAATATTGATATTATATACAAGCCTTGCTTATTCTTCTTCCCTTTGTTGCCCATACATACATGCTCTGGATTGAAAATGACCTAAGAACCATTCCAGAAGGGCATAGGCCCTCATGGGCTTCTTGTTTTTGGATCCATGCAGAATTCTGATTTTCATGGCAACCTAAAGAAAAAACTATAAACTAGTTCTGCTCCAAAACTGATGGGCAGATTTTCAATTAATTTTGTAGAATGTTCCTTGGGTGATCTTATATGAGATTCTGTCATGCCATGTTGATTGGTAAATAAACATGGACACCAGGGGGCTTCGGCTGTTTTGCTTTATTTGGCTGTTTAACCATCTCACAAACTGTTTTCATAAGTTGTATCACTTTGGTTGTGTAGTGGTACAGTGCTTTCTTTGGGGTGAGAGAGGTTCGATCCTGAGTCGGGTCATATACCACATACATTGAAAATGGTAGTAATGGCTTCCCCTCCTTGGTGCTCAAAGTTGTAGGGTTAACATTACGATTGAATCACTAGTGTCAGATGAAATGGACCAGAAATACTGGTAACTTATTAACCCTTTCCCTCATATGACAATTCTGCATCAGACGACTTTGAACATACTTTGTCAAAAAATAGAAAATCTCTATAATTGAATGGATAACCTATGACTAAAAGTGTAAAACATTGTGGCAAAAGGAGAAATTGCTCGTTTTGACTGATTTCTTCTTTTGTCACTGTTTTCAAAAAGCCGTCTGCTGCAGAGGCGTCAGAAAGCGTCTATATGAGGGAAAGGGTTAAGAGAATGCTCTTGAAAAATTGTTGAAAATTGCATGAAACACACAAAACAAATTCTAAAAGTGTGTGCAGCAGAGGTGTCACAGTCATTGATATCAGGAAAAAGATTAACACTTTCCCACATACAGACGCTTTCTGACGCCTCTTTTTAAGAGAAAAAAAATCTGTACCGAAAGTATCTGAACATTTTGAAATTATTTTGTAGAAATGTTCCTTGGGTGACCCTCTACCTGATTCCTTCAAGCAATGTTAAGAATTAGTCAAATGACATGTCCACACGTCTGATTTACCCTTTATGCCCAAAGTGTAAGATTTAGAAAATTATCTCCCAAAAAAATAAATGTCTGATTTTGAAATACTAACCTATATATAGAAACATTTCTTTGGTAACCTTCTATCAGTTTCCTCAAATCAAATTAATTTGACAAAATACTGATAACATAGGGTTTCGCTATTTTGCCTTTTGTCAGTGGACTTGGGCCTCTTGTATTAGTTTACTAGACAGAGAAATGAATTAATGTGGTTAATTAACTGTGGTTGGCAAGACCAATGACATTGCAAAACTCAGGAGAGGGATCTAGGGCCATCATGGCCCCCTCGTTAATTTATCTATCCAAGCCATAAACGAACATAGACCTTTGCATACTGAACAAAATTACCCTAAAGGGCATTTCCCACATATAGTCTCTTTCTGACGCCTCTGCAGCAGATGACTTTTGAAAACAATGTGGCAAAAGAAGAAATAGCTCATAATAAGCAATTTCTCCATCTGTGACAATGTTTTCAACTCTGTTTAATAATTATGCTATTACTTTGCTTAGTATTTTTCAAAGTCGTCTGCCGCAGATTTGTTGTATGCCAGAAAGGGTTAAGCGCTTCCCAAAGGCAACTTTGAAAACATCTAGGTAGAAATAAAAATGTTTTTTATAAGCGAAATCATAATTATGGAATAGAGAAGATGACATTATGAGCAATTTCTGTTTTGCCACAATGTTTTTTAAATTTGTTTGCTGCAAATGCATCAAAATGCATCTGCATGTTGGTAAAAGTAAATTATAGTTCTGAAATGGATATGTTACAATAAATAAAATAAACTACCTCTTTCTTTTTCTCAACCTGTGGTGATTCTGTTCTTGCTCCCAATTTACAGAAATAGACAAGCAGCTGGAAGATCTGGATAAACAAAGAAAGCTTCTAGAGCCCCGTAGAGATTTTACAAGTGATTTACATGAACTTGGTAGAGATGGCACGGAGACATTCGACATACGGGAGGACTATGATGAAGAGAAGGAAAGAAAATGGAAAGGTTGGTGCTACTAAGATTTCACTTAATTGCAAATGGAAAGGTTGGTACTAACTTACGGGAAGTTTCCACTTAAATGAAAATGGAAAGGTGGTCACTACATAACAGGTTTCCACTTAATTGAATATGGAAAAGTTGGAACCACCTAACAGGTAGTTTCCACTTAATTGAATATGGAAAAGTTGGAACCACCTAACAGATAGTTTCCACTTAATTGAATATGGAAAGGTTGGAACCACCTAACAGGTAGTTTCCACTTACTTGAAAATGGAACGGTTGGCACTTAATTACAAAATACTTCTTATTTGTTCAGTAGCTTATTTAATCATAGAAAGAATGGGTTTTCTCTAACCATTTCTCATAAACAGATGCAGTTTGAAGGGTAGGATTGCAAACAGTTGGAAATTAAGAGGAATCTACAGTTCTACCTATGTATTTGGATGTGGTCTTTCTCTGAGACAATTCAAACTTTGCAAAATCTTTGTTTCCAATACAGTGTCTTCGTAGTGTTTACAGACCCAATACTGTCAGTTTAGAACAGAAAACATGATTTGGTCTTCAAGATAAATTTGCCAGTAGCCCTTGTCATTTTGTAAATCAAAGCGCCAATGGCACTGTAGTGGCGATCGTATGGAAAATCCTGCAAAGTAACAAGCAGTATATCGGTGTAGGGCTTGCGCTTTTCAATAATAGTGCACTCTGGTGCGGATAAATTTGAGAATGTATCAACCCTGCATCTTTTGACAGTAGAATAATGTTAGTTTGCCAGAATGTAGTCTTGATGATTTTTGCGTATTATGGTATGGTCATGTCCCTCCCTCCATCCCTCCGTCCGTCCCTCCGTCCGTCCGTTCGGGTTTTCCGCACTTTTTTCTTACATACTTTGAGCTATTAAGCTGAAATTTTGTAGTGATGTGTCACAGATCAAGTTTATATTTCCTGGGATTTCGTCAATTTTTGAATGAGTAATGCCCCTTTTTGGACTTAGAATATTTGTTTTCCGCACTTTTTTTCTACATGCTTTGATGTATTGAGCTGAAATTATGTATATGGCTTTGTAATCAAGTTCGTATTTCCTCGAATTGCGTCAATTTTTGAATGAGTTATGCCCCTTTTTGGACTTAGAATATTTGTCAATTTCTGCATGAGTTATGCCCCCTTTTTTTCACATTTTTTTCCTACATGCTTTGAGGTATTGAGCTGTATTTTTGTATACTGCTTTGTTGTCATCAGCTACAAATCAATCGTCAATTTTTGAATGAGTTATGCCCTTTTTTGGACTTAGAATATTTGTTTTCCGCAATTTTTTTCTACATGCTTTGATGTATTGAGCTGAAATTATGTATATGGCTTTGTAATCAAGTGTCACAGATCAAGTTCACATTTCCTCGAATTTCGTCAAGTTTTGAATGAGTTAAGCCCCTTTTTGGACTTAGAATATTTGTCAATTTCTGCATAAGTTATGCCCCTTTTTGGGCTTGGTAAAATGTTTTTTCACATTTTTTTCCTACATGCTTTGAGGTATTGAGCTGTATTTTTGTATACTGCTTTTATTATTGATTTTTTCAATCATGCCATAATACATTGAAATTGTTCTTAAAATGTTTGTTATACATAATTATCAGCATTCTGTACCATTTTTCATAGTTTCCCATTATTCTTTAACAACTTATTCCTGAATGACTTTATTAACTTTTTACAAACAAACAATATATCAAAACAAAGAGGAAACTTACAAAGAAGTTCCTGACGGGCGTATTATGTACCGTTTGCGGTACTCTTGTTTAGTTACGTTCTGAAACTGGTCATGATGTGTTCAAAATTAGGCCATTCCAAATTTATGAAAAATCTAGTTGGTACTCGATAGACTACCGTTTTTGCTCATTAGAATGGCTATTTGTAATCTAAATTGTTCGGGTAATCACATGTTCATCACCAGGTCATATTAAGATAAAATATTGTGTACACTTTGTTTCAATGATGTCCGATATTAAATAGGTCTGTTCAATTTAGTCCCTTCACATTGCATGATTGAGGGTTGTCAGAGACATATAAACACAGTGTATTTATAATATGTCTCTAAGGTTGTTAAACTGCTTCGAAAAATTTGAGTGCAATAACAAACACAAAACATGCACAAAAAGCACAATTTCACTATTTGCCAAACTGTTCAATTTATAAAAATATAGGCATATATTATAATGCTCGATCTCCAAACTAAATTAGGCTACACTTTCAGCATTGATTGCGAATTGACTCTAGAATGTGCAGACGTGTAAACATAGCGTGTGAACACACTGACATCGTGTGTCCTTTAAACCTTTGTAAACCAGTCTTATCATCTAGACGCTTTCAACCACAAAATAAAGCGTTTATAATATTGAGATTTTAGAACACCAGTCTCGCGAGCTATTTATAGAACCTTTTGGAATTTCTAGATTTGAGTATCATCAGAGTTATTTGCAAGGCAGATAGAACGCGCAATGATATTTATTATCTGCCAAATCATGACGAAGATAATATTATCATATTTTAACTCTATGTAGATAATGTCTCGATAAAAGTCAAATATTAGTAACAATCCGGTAAAAAAGTAGCACTGACATAATTATTATTAATCCCGTATCTGCATCAATGATGGAACTTTAACGGATGTGAGTAAATTAGTTTGCAGTAAGGAAAATAAATATTAACTGGCTTTTCAAAACCGACTATGTAAATATTGTTTGTTGTTGTTGTTTCTGTTAGCATTGTGGCGATTGTCAAACCAATTGCCACAAAAAGTGATATCACGCAAAATCTGTTGAATGCGACTTAAAACCCAATTCAAACAAAAAAATCTGTTTGAAGTGGTAGGAATAACAGCACAGATCAAACCTGAACTTTCCAAAATGGTTGCAGCAGATAAATTTGAAAACAACTAGGCAAAAACATGGAAAAGCTATATATAAATGTAGGTTTAATTATTAAAAAAGAGTTGAAAACATTGTAGCAAAAGAAGAAATTGCTCGTTTTGATTTTGTTAGAATGTTTTCATCTGCTGCAGAGGCATCGGAAAGCTTCTTTAAGGGTAAAGTTAAATTTAGCAAGATATTGTTGGGAACAGACCAGTTTACTCCTCCTAATCTAGCTTAAGGTGTTTAAGTTTATTTTATTCTATAAGATTTTCAAATGTGTGAAACTGGCTTTATTAACCCTTTCCCTCATATAGACGCTTTTTGACGCCTCTGCAGCAGATGGCATTTTGAAAATATAGTGACAAAAGAAGAAATTGCTCAAAACGAGCAATTTCTCCTTTTGCCACAATGTTTTCCACTTTTAGTCATAGGTTATCCATTCAATTATAGAGATTTTCTACATTTTGTTAAAATATGTTCAAAGTCGTCTGCTGCAGAAATGTCGTATGAGTGAAAGGGTTAAAGACAAAGAGTAACTTAAACATCGTCTTATTTATGTTATCCAAAACTGTGTATTATTTACTGAAAGCAAAACATAAAGAAAGAGTAAAGAACCAAAGACAAAGATTGCAGGAAGATTCTCACAACGAGCTCAAGTCAAATAACACCAAACCAGACATTGACGAGGAAGAAAAACTGTGGGAAAGATTAGATGAACTAGAAAGGATAGAAAGTGAAGGAAGAGAATATGAAAAGATTGGGTAAGAGGCTTAACCCTTTCCCTCATATAACGCTTTTGAACGCCTCTGCAGCAGACGGCTTTTTGAAAACATAGTGACAAAAGAAGAAATTGCACAAAACGTGCAATTTCTCCTTTTGCCACAATGTTTTCCACTTTTCGTCATAGGTTATCCATTCAATTATGGAGATTTTCTATGTTTTGACAAAATACGTTCAAAGTCGTCTGCTGCAGAATTGCCGTATGTGGGAGAGGCTTAACCCTTTCCAACATACACACGCTTTCTGAGATGACGCGTCTGTAGCAAACATCATTTGAAAACAAACTGCAAAAGAAGAAATTGCTATATTCAATTATTATTTTAGTTTTTAGCTAGAATGGCTGAAAGCCAGTCGAGCTTACGTCATGGCGAATTGTCCGTTGTGTTTGCGTCAGTTAACTTTTTGATTCAAACGACTTCTCCCCCCTAACCACTTGGCCAATTCTAGGAAGCATCCTCTCAATGTCCTCTCCTAAATTCCTTCAAATTTTTTGGATCCATGCAAAATTCTGTTTCCGTGGCAACCGAAAGAAAAAAGTGTAAACTCAAAAAATCTTCTCCTCAAAAAGTGACAGGCCGATTTTCAAATAATTTTGTAGAAATGTTCCTTGGTTGAATCTCTATCAAATTCTTTCAAGCCAAATTGATTGGTCGAAAAGCATGGCCCCCCAGGGGGGCGGGGCTATTTTGCCGTATATGGCTTACGTGAAGACAAATCTTCTGCTCCGAAAGTGTTTGGCCAATTTTGAATTTTTTTACTTTTTAAGCTCACCTATCCACCTATTGTGATCACATTTTGTCCGGCGTCCGGCCATCGTGTGTCGTCAACATTTGAGCATGTTAACACTCTACGGGCTGCATTTTGTATCCAATCTTCATGAAAGTTTATCAGAACATTCATCTCCATAAAATCTTGGAGAAGTTTGAAACTGGGCCATATGAGGTCCAAAACTAGGTCACTAGGTCAAATTGAAGAGAAATCTTGTTAACACTCTGAAGGCCACATTTTCAACTTGAGCATGTTGAAACTTTATCAGAATGTTTGTCTTGATAATATGTAGGTCAAGTTCGAACATGGGTCATGTCGGGTCAAAAAGTAGGTCACTAGGTCAAATTGAAGAAAAATCTTGTTAACACTCTAGATGCCGCAATTTTTGTCAGAATGTTTGTCTTAAAAATATCTAGGTCAAGTTCGAATATGGGTCAGATTGGGTCAGAAATTAGGTCACTAGGCCAAATTGAAGGGAAATCTTGTTAACACTGTAGAAGCCGCATTTTTTGCTTCAACGGCTTGAAATTTGGTCAGAATGTTTTTAGCTCTACTGGCCAAAGGCCAGAAGGGCTTATGTCGTGGCGATGTGTCCGTCGTCCGTGCGTGCGTGCGTCCGTAAACAATTTCTTGTTAACACGATACAGTCTTCACTTTTGATTGTATCTCAACCAAACTTATACAGTAGTTAGATATCCATGAGAGCTTGGTTCCTTTCGAAAACCAGCCAGATCCGCCCATGCATGACTGGATTATGGCCCTTGAAATGGTCAAAATTGCTATAAAAGAGCTTGTTAACACGATACAGTCTTCACTTTTAATTGCATCTCAACCAAACTTATACAGTAGTTAGATATTCATGAGAGCTCGTTTCCTTTCGAAAACCAGCCAGATCTGCCCATGCATGACTGGATTATGGCCCTTGAAATGGTCAAAATTGCTATAAAAGACCTTGTTAACACGATACAGTCTTCACGTTTGATTGTATCTCAACCAAACTTATACAGTAGTTAGATATCCATGAGAGCTCGGTTCCTTTCGAAAACCAGCCAGATCCGCCCATGCAAGACTGGAATATGGCCCTTGAAATGGTCAAAATTGCTATAAAAGAGCTTGTTAACACGATACAGTCTTCACTTTTGATTGTATCTCAACTAAACTTATACAGTAGTTAGATATCTATGAGAGCTCGGTTACTTTTGAAAACCAGTCAGATCCGCCCATGCAAGACTGGATTATGGCCCTTGAAATGGTCAAAATTGCTATAAAAGAGCTTGTTACCACGATACAGTCTTCACTTTTAATTGTATCTCAACCAAACTTATACAGTAGTTAGATATTCATGAGAGCTCGGTTCCTTTCGAAAACCAGACAGATCCGCCAATGCAAGACTGGATTATGGCCCTTGAAATGGTCAAAATTGCTATAAAAGAACTTTTTAACACGATAGTCTTCACTTTTGATTGTATCTCAACCAAACTTATACAGTAGTAAGATATCCATGAGAGCTCGGTTCCTTTCCTAAACCAGCCAGATCCGCCCATGCAAGACTGGATTATGGCCCTTGAAATTGTCCAAATTGCCATAATTGAGCATGTGAACACAATAGAGGCTCCATTTACTATCTGATCTTCACCAAACTTAGATAGTAGTTAAATATTGATGAGAGCTTGGTTCCTTTTGAAAACCAGCTAGATCCGCCCATGCAAGACTGGATTATGGCCCATGAAATTGTAAAAATTGCTATAATACAGCTTGTGAACACAAAAGAGCCTCCATTTACTATCCGATCTTCACCATACATACATGCTCTGGATTGAAAATGACCAAAGAACGATACCAGTAGAGCATAGGCCCTCATGGGCCTCTTGTTTAGATCACCTGAGCCGAAGGCTCAAGGTGAGCTATTCTGATCACTTTTTGTCCATCGTCCGTCGTCCCAAACTCCAAGGACAATTTCCGTGAAACATCACAGGACTGTTCCTCTGGTTGGCCTCTTTCAAAGTTGTTTAAATTCCATTCAGAAAGGGGGCAAAAGGTCCAAACTTTAAAAATCTTCTCCTCCGAATCTGCCTGTCAGATTCAAATATAATTTGGTAGAAATGTTCATTGGGTGACCCTCTATAAAAATTGTTCAAGCCATACTGATTGGTTGAAAAACAGGGCAGCAAGGCGGCATCAGGAAATGTGCAAAATGACAAAAACTTTATAATTCCATTCTTATTAAAGTTGTTGTTAGATTTCAAGATATAAATGGTCTTTACTGGTAAGCTGTTTCTTGAGAAGTGTCCACTCCTTTCAGTTTCATTTGCACTCCCTGATAAAATTTTCCAGATATTTGCAGTTAAATATTTGCTACTAATTTACTATCAATTAGGTGATCGATTTAGGGCCATCTTGGCCCTCTTGTCTTAAAGATATCTAGGTCAAATATGGGTCATATTGGATCAGAAACTAGGTCACTAGGCCATATTGAGGGAAAATCTTGTTTACTCTGTAGAAGCCGCATGTTTTGCTTCAGCGGCTTCGATTATGGGTCATGCCGGGTCAAAAACTAGGTCACTAGGCCAAATTGAAGGAAAATCTTGTTAACACTTTGGATGCCACATTTTTTGCTTCAGCAGCTTGAAATTTTGTCAGAATGTTTTTCTAAATGATATCTAGGCCAAGTTCGGATATGGATCATGCCTAGTTAAAAACTAGGTCACTAGGCCAATTTGAAGAGTAATCTTGTTAACACTCTGGATACTGCATTTTTAATTTCAGCATGATGAAACTTTATCAGAATGTTTTTCTTGATGATATGTAGGCCAAGTTCGAATATGGGTCATGCTGGGTCAAAAACTAGGTCACTAGATCAAATTGAAGGAAAATCTTGTTAACACTTTGGATGCCGCATTTCTTGCTTCAGCAGAGGAATCTGCTGTGGTCGAGTGGTTAGCGTCGGGGATTTCGAAACCGGGTGTCCCGGGTTCGATCCCTAGTCGCAACACTACGGTCATGGTGGAGTGCCCTTGGGCCAGGCACATTTTCTAGCCTAGTACTGGTTTGTTTACCCAGGGATCATGAATAAGTGAACTGTCGCCGTGATATAACGGAAATATTGTTGAAAGCGGCGTAAAACCCCAATAAATAAATTTTTGCTTCAGCAGCTTGAAATTTGGTCAGAATGTTTGTCTGAATTATATCTAGGTCAAGTTCGAATATGGGTCATATTGGATCAGAAACTATGTCAATAAAGGAAAATATTGTCCAAACTCCGGAGGCTGCATTTTTACTTTGAGCAAGTTGAAACTTTGTCAGAATGTTGTCTTGATGATATCTAGTCCATGTTGGAATATGGGTCATATCAGGTAAAAAAATATAGATCACTAGGCCAAATGAAGGAAAATATTGTTAACACTGTGGAGGTTGCATTCAGAATAATTGTCTTGATGTGTTTTGCATTGCAGTACATTTTATAATTAAGGTGAGTGATCTTGTTTTCAAAAAGCCATCTGCTGCAGAGGCATCAGAAAGCGTCTATATGAGGGAAAAGGGTTAAGCAGACAACACATGTGTGTCTTCAAACCCTCTTGGTTTTTTTTTTTTTCTAAAGATTTTCAAATCTTGTCTGCATCAGAAGGATCAAAAGTCATCAGTATCCAAAATTGCAATACAATAATAGAAGTCTAGTTATTTACCTTTTCTACATATTACAGTATCGAAGAAGATCTCCCGAAATCACCCCAATATCCGAGAGAGAGTGGGCTAAAGTTTGATGCAAGTGGCACAAGAGATTTTGACACAATTAATAGACATAGAGATAATGTGCCTGATATAGGAAAGGATGCAGATTCTGAATCGGAGGAGCATTCAAACACCACCAATACATCGGATGAACTGGATTCAGATGATGAAGACTCTTTAAAGGATGAAAGAGGATCAGATGAAACAGAAGAACTTGCAACTGGTGGAAAAGTGATTAACTTTTCTCATAGTATAAACCAGGTAGTTTATACTTTACTAGTCTAGATCAGGGTTTATTTTTATCAATATTTGTCTGTTTTTCTTCAGATATTTCTGAAGCAGACACTGCCAAAACATCTTATCACATAGCTTTCAAGGTTTGCAATATAGTTTTGAGTGGTAAAAAAGGCATTGTAATTAATAATTGTTATATTACTTAAGTAAGACTCTCTCTCTCTCTCTCTCTCTCTCATAATCTGCACCAGATAAATTTTGAAATTCTCAAACTAAAAGGAGCTATAGTGAGCAATTTCTCCTTTTCCCACAATGTTTTTAATATTTATATTTTTATTTATAGAGATTTTGCATTGTTTTTCAACAATGTTTTCAAAGTTGTTTGCTGCTGAAATGCACATCTGCAGGCCAGCAGACGAGTTTACACTTCTGTTTATAAAGATTTTGCATCTGATTTCCAAAGTCATCTGCTGAAATTTGTTAACCCATTCCCATATACAACACATAGGCAGCAGACAACCTTGAAAACGTCTTGGCAAAAATATAGAAATTCTCTATAAATGAAAGTTTAATATTGGAATAGAGTTGAAATCATTGTGGCAAAAGGAGTAATTGCTTATAATGAGCAATTTTTTCTTTTGCCAAAATGATTTTAAAAGTCGTCTGCTTCAGATGTGTCCGAATGCACCTACATGAGGGAAAGGATTAATCTGAGGGAGAAATAGCTGGCTAACTGTTTTATTTGTGAAATCAATTGCATTACTTCTATATTATGTGTATATCTTGAATTGATATAGGTATTTCAAATTCAATATGAAAATTTAAAAGATTTTTAACATAGGCCGGATGGAGTTCCGATAGCTATTAAGTAAATTGCCAGTAACGATTTCCCATTACATATACTGTGGTAAAGACCACCTTTGTTTAGCAATTCCCTGTCCACAGCACTGAAACTTTAAATTTCCCAATTACTCAGTTTCTGCATAAAGGACCCTGTAATTAAAGACCACCTGTGAACACAGACCAGATTGATCTCTGCCCATGGGTGGTCTTTAAACCAAGGTTTGAACCAAAAATGCACAAGATACTATCCTTTCCCTCATACATTTTTTTCACATCTCTGCAACTTTTGAAAACATTGTGACAAAAGGAGAAATTGCTCATAAGTCACAGCGTTTTCAACTGAATTATTATCCTTTCAATTACATAGATTCTTCATAGTTTTGTCAAGATATTTTCCAAATCGTCTGCAGGCAGATTTGTTGTATCTGGGAAATGTTTAATAATATCCTTATGAATATTCATGTCTTATTGAAAAGAAGGCTTAGGTATCTTGTGAATTTTTCTTGAGACTCGAGTATAGCAGAGGACTTTTGAAACCATTAATTTAATTCTTCTCTGTCTAAAAACTAACAACTATTGTTTAGGTTTTCAATTATTTTCTTTGAATGCATGCAATTTTCAAGAGTCTAAAATGAGCATATCATGTTAGAGGTTAACACTTTCCCACTTGCAGATGCATTTTTGTGTATCAGCAATAGATGATTTTCAAAAACATTGTGACAAAAGGAGAAATTTCTCACAATGAGCAATTTCTCCTTTTGCTGCATTGTTTGAACTGTTTTCAATGCATACAATTTCATTTATAGACATTTTTTATGTTCAAAATTGTCTACTGCAAATTTGTTGTAAGTGGGAAAGGGAGTATTAACCCTTTCCCTCATATAGACGCTTTCTGACGCCTCTGCAGCAGACGGCTTTTTGAAAACATAGTGACAAAAGAAGAAATTGCACAAAACGTGCAATTTCTCCTTTTGCCACAATGTTTTCCACTTTTTGTCATAGGTTATCCATTCAATTATAGAGATGTTCTATGTTTTGACAAAATATGTTCAAAGTTGTCTGCTGCAGAATTGTCGTATGAGGGAAAGGGTTAAATAAGAGAGATATTGATGTGTTTATACTTGATCTAGGTAAATACCGGTTCAGAAGTAACAGATCTGGAAACGCTTCATCCAGGTTCTCTGTATTCAAGATTTAGACAGCCGAAATCCATTCTGAAAAAGACTGTGTCTGAACCAAAAAAGATTGTGAAAAAGAAATCAAGGCGGACGGTTGTTGAGTTTGATACTGGATCTGATACAGATGATAAAAACAGAACTCTGGTAACCTTTATTTCCAACAGTCTGGTATCCGGCATACTAAAAGAAAATAAGCATGTCTGGCATGGACCAATAATGGCGAATAGATTGGTCGCCTCTCCTTATATATCGCTATCGCATATATAGTAAATCAGTAAATACACAATTGATTGTTTGGAAGTCAATACATAAATAATGAAGCAAACCACCATCTGAGTTAGATAGGTTAAACTGGTTTGGTCCACAAACTGTTTGTCTCTATAGCCTTTTGCTGGCTTCACCATGTCCAAAGGGGGCTGCCATTATTGGTGTATGCCTGACCATATAATGTGATCGTAGAGGTGGGCTTCATTTATCCTGCCCTCAAAACCCTATGTAATGATTTTCCAAAGAAATCGTCTACTCATATTGAGCAATTTCTCCTTTTGTCACAATGTTTTCATCTTTATTAAACAACTGTTGTGGGAGAGGGTTCAGATAATTATTTTCAGTACAACAACTTAGAGTTTATATTGAGTCAATTGTTTTTTGTCAAGCCCCCTTGCAGTGAGCTCAACATAGCTGTCACAATGGTGGTTTTGTGTATGTACGTCTGTGAGTCAATGTGGGCGTCTGATCGAACCTTGTCCGATCTGCATCTTATCCATGCATCATAGGATTTCCAAGAAACTTGGTACAAATGATCACCATGATGAGGCAGCGTGTCACGCACAATATCCAGGCCATTAGCTTAAATGTCAAGGTCACATATCAAAATGAGAACTGTTTGATAGAGCTGTACCTTGTCTGCCCACATCTCAACCATGCATCATAGGATTTTCATGTTCTCCATGATGAGGTGAAGTGTCGCTCAACCCAGGCCTGTACCTTAAAGGTCGAGGTCACATTTAGAGGTCAAAATGTTTGATTGGACAACCTTGTCCTGCCCACATCTAAACCATGCATCATAGGATTCTAAAGTAACTGAGCACACATGTACACCATGATCAGATAGTGTGTCAAATGAAGACCCAGGTCTGTTCATGGAATGTCAAGGTCACACATTTTCAAGATGAACATTTTGACAATTGATTGTTTGACTTTGAGACAACAATGAAATATGTCACTTACATTTAAACATAGTGTTTGACAAATTTACGGAAAAACAAACATTTTGGTGTTTGATCTGTCAAAATTCTTCTATTAGATATACATTTTACATCCTCTCCGGTATCGCAGAATGCCCTTAATTAACTATATCAGGTCATCACTTTGTCAGTCTGTGTTGCAATTTCATGGCAACCAAAAGAAAAAAATAGTGTAAACTTAAACAAGAAATATCTTAAAAAAGATAAACGGCGATCAATATGAGAAAACACTAATAAATTTAACATGCGCATATTATTTGATATTTTATCTTACTTATTAGAATGACAGAAAACAATAACGTTAAATATGTAATATTTGGTTTATAAATGTTTTAGTTCATATATATATACTTTGGTTTTAATATGAATGAGAGAGGAAAGAAAAGCTTGCCTTTGCCGGGAAGCGAACCACAGACCTTTCACTTGACAATCCAAGTCAACATCCATTACACTAGCTCGACATGACATTAATACCGTTGAAGGCCGAGAATTTATGACATTTATTAATCTGAATTTATTACGCGAGGCTCCCAAGAGGTGTATTATGTAACTGTAACAAAGTATAAGTTTCAATTGACGATAAATAACTGAAAACTTAACATGTTTCAAAAATAATTAATATTTTGCTCTTAAATATTATATTTCATACGTTTTCACTGATTTTTTTCACTGAAATTTATTTCTTAAGGAAAACAATTAAAGGTTAGTGTGCAGAACATTTCATTTTAAATTTTCACCTCATTGGTGCCTCTCATAGGATCACCAACTTAACTATGAATCAATCAAAACATTTCATCATTTGTTTAACATCTAGGTCAAAACCCACGTTAGTCAGCTATGGCCAAAAAATCTTCTCCTCCGAAAGTGTATGGTCGATTTCCAAATAATTTTGAAGAAATTTTCCTTAGGTGACCCTCTATCAGATTCCTTCAAGCCCAGTCAGGCCGATTTTCAAATAATTTTGTAGAAATGTTCCTTGGGCGACTCTTTATCAGATTTCCTCAAGCCAAGTTGATTGATCAAAAAACATGGCCGCCAGGGGTCGGGGCTATTTTGCCTTATATGGCTATAGTGAAAACTTAAAAATCTTCTCCTCTGAAAGTGTTTGGCCTATTTTCAACACACTTACACAACAACACACCTACGAAATTATACAACTACAAATAATTTTGAAGAAACGTTCCTTTGGTGACTCTTTCTCAGATTTTTTCCAGTCAAGTTGCCATGGTTTTCGACCATGTTGATTGGTAAAAAAACATGGCCATAAGGGGGCGGGGCTGTTTGGAGATTTAATTTTTGCCTAATGGCCGTGGAGCGATACTGGCCCTCTTGTTGGGCCTCTTGTTCAGTTATATCACAGCATTTCCTAGGTAAATACTTACCAGTTCTACTGGTCCCTTTATCCTTACACCAGCCAGTCAGTCGTAATGCTAGCCCCGCAACCCTGACTGCTTAGAAGGGCAGCCATTATTATTATTTATGTTGGTACGACCCGGCCGGGTATCCAATCTGTGACCTCCCTCACCCGAGGTTGTACTTATAATGAGTCAAAAAGGGAGAGGTTGTGGGGTAAGACCAGGTCACTCCTAGTCTAGACCCTTCAAACATATGGTTAACCCTTTCCCTCATATAGACGCTTTCCGACGTCTCTGCAGCAGGCGGATTTTTAGTAAACATGTCGATAAAAGAAGAAATTGCTCAAAGCAAGCAATTTCTCCTTTTGTCACCATGTTTTTAACTCTATACAATTATTGTACTTTCATTTAAAGTAAGTTTCAAAAAATAATTTGTTACGTTTTCAAAGTCTGCTGCAGATTTGTTGTATGTGGGAAAGGGTAAAGATATATGTGTATATAGTTTTGGCATTGTGCGTCCATTCTTCAGTCCAATCATATCTAAGTCATTGTTAGAATTGATCAAGAAATAATTTCTTTTGATAAAGAGAGAAATTACTCTTTACAGCAAAATATTTTCCAAAGTTATCTGCTGAAAGAGTCTGTATATAGGAAAGGATTAACCCTTTCCCTCATACGGCAATTCTGCAGCAGACGACTTTGGACGTATTTTGTCAAATAATGGAAAATCTCTTTAACTGAATGGATAACCTATGACAAAAAGTGGAAAACATTGTGGCAAAAGGAGAAATTGCACATTTTGTGCAATTTCTTCTTTTGTCACTATGTTTTCAAAAAGCCATCTGCTGCAGAGGCATCAGAAAGCGTCTATATGAGGGAAAGGGTTAACTTGGACTGAATTTTGTAACCATTTTTTCTTGCAGAAACATGTGCAGCAAACTCCAAGTATCTCAGCTTTTACTGGAACAGTTGTGGAAAAACAATTGGCGGCAACCACACTGCATAGCACAAAGGACCCTGGATTTCAGAGTGGGAATGTTAAATATAATGAACAAAGTGAATATACAAAACCTGTGTCAAGATTTAAAGCAAGAAAAGAGAATAAAACCGATACATGATAATTATATACACTTAAGTTGCTTTGATTTTATTTTTGGGAGGGTTGCTTTCCTTGAAGGGAAAACTCATAGGGGTCACTTCCCTGTTGTCTGTTTGTTAGACTTTTAGTTCCTGAGTTTCTTTGAAAACTTTTGTTAACTTTAAGATACTTGATAAATGTCTAAGTAGTTCTTGAAAACATCTGCAAAACCCACGTAGCTATGTCGACTATCAATCCAGTGGTTGTGTGTTTGAACCCCAGCTTGGCCCACATTCTTTCCAGTGTGTGTCAATGCAATAAGTGACTTTCACCAATGGGCTAAGAGTCTCTATGCAAAAAGCAGCTAGTTGCTTGGAAAGACTTAAGTGGAGAACTGATGTGAAAAAGCTAGGAAACACATATTTCTTCAACATTTGAAAATGTCTTTTAAACCCAATCAATTAAAATCATCTTTCGGGAAAAATAAAATGTTTGTAAAAATGAAGTGAGCAGATTTTCCTTTACCAAGTGCCGAAAAAAATCATGATTCAAGCATAAATATGAGGCAATTATATGGATCATTAGTTTGAATCAAGTTTCATGCCAACTCCTATAGTTTTTCCCTGCTTTTTAACTCTTTCCCTCATACAACAAATCTGCAAAGACGACTTCCAAAATATATTGGGAAAGACATGAAAAATCTCCATAAATATTTGTTTAATCATTTAAAAGAGTAGAAAACATTATGATAAAAGGAGAAATTGCTTTTTTGAGCAATTTTTACTTTTATCAAAATGTTTTCTAAAGTCGTCTGCTGCAAAAGCGTCAGAAAGCGTCTATATGCGGAAAAGGGTTAAGTCTTTCCCACCAACAGATGCCTTTCGAAAACAGTTTTGGAAAAGGTGAAACTTTCTTTGAACAAGCAAGAGGAATTTCTCTTAGTATTCTATTCCTTTCTAAAGGTATTATTTGGTCATATTTGGTAAGGTTTATTCCCACATACAACCAATTTGCAGCAGAAGAATTTGACACCATCTGGGCAAGATTATGTTATATCTAAATAAGGGAAAAGTTTAATAATTAAAAGGAGTTGAAAACATTGTAGCAAGAGGAGAAATTGCTCGTTTTGAGCAATTTCTTCTTTTGTCACAATGTTTTCAAATATTGCTGCAGAGGCGTCAGAAAGTGTCTATATGTGGGAAAGGGTTAATTCTTTTTCACATGCAGCTGCATTTTGAAATATAATGAGTAATTTTTGCTTTTTCCCCAATGTTTCAACCTTGGTTCAATAACTACTTTCATTTATTTAAATTTTCCAGTGATATTTACAGTTATCTGCTGCAGACTAGTTATACGTGGGAAATGGTCAAAGCAAAAAATATAGATTATCTATAATGAATGTACATAATCACTGAATAATTGAGAACTTTGTGGGAAGTTTCTCCTTTGGCCAAAATATTTTTCAAAAGCCCTCTGTTGCAGGTACATGTTTAAAATCTATCAAACAACCTCAGCCTTTGAATAGGATGCTCTGATAACTATGCTGCCAAGAAATTCATCTCTGTAAATAAAAATTGATTGCACCTTTCTGGTATTATAATTGTAATAAAAAGTCACGTAAACCTTTATACGAGGTGAAAATATCGTAAGAAAAGGAGAAATAAAGAGCGATTTCATCTTTCCCCACAAGGTTTTCTTGTGCAGAGGCTTCAAATGTTTTTTATTAGTCCCCTACCGGCGTGCCGAAGGGGACTATTAGGTTTGCACTCGCTCCATCTGTCAGTCAGTCTGTCAGTCAGTCCATCTGTCAGTCAGTCCGACAAATCAGTTTTCCGCACTTTTTTTCTACATGCATTGAGATATTGAGCTGACATTTTGTATATGGCTTTGTAATCATGTGTCACAGATCAAGTTCGCGTTTCATGGGATTTCGTCAATTGTTTTATGAGTTATGCCCCTTTTTGGACTTAGAATATTAATAAGTCAAAACGTGCAAACCGGTAGGGGATTATGGTATTGCTTGCAATCCTACAGTTACTTGTTTATCATGGAAAGGAATATGTATTGTAAACAACATAGCATGAAGCATTCAAACTGGCAGAATATGAGCAACACAATTCAGATTGCATTGCAGGCTAGCAGAAAAAATTGATGCATACTTTTATTCCACTTTACTCTCTATGCATGTTTTAAGAATATAGGGCATTGAAAAATCCAGACAATACTGATTGATGAATGGAAGATAAACTAATTGTCTTTTCGTGTAGGAGACAAACATGTAGGAGACAAACACGCATTTTCCCCTGTAGAAATTATTAACTCCTTTTTTATTCAGGGATTGCAAGTTTGAATCCCAACTCCTGTTATTTATTTTGATTCGTGGTCAGGGAATACAAAATTAATTCTTTCATTACTTCAAACTAAATCCACAGATTTCAACCTTCATTTAACACATTCCTATAAACAGCAGACAACTTGGAGAAAACATAGTGACAAAAACCTGAAAAATCTCCATATAAGATAGCTTAATTCTTAAATAAATTTTAAACAAGAGGCCCATGAGGGCCTATGCTCTACTGGCATTGATCTGGCTTGTTTCAAAAGGAACCAATAGGTCATCAATATTCAAATACCATCTAAGTTTGGTGAAAATCAGATAGTAAATGGAAGCTCTATTGTGTTCACAAGCTGTATTATAGCAATTTTGACAATTTCAAGGGCCATAATCCAGCCATGCATGAGTAGATCTGGCCGTTTTTTTAGAAATGAACCAAACTCTCATGGATATCTAACTGCTGTATAAGTTTGATTGAGATACAATAAAAAAAAAAGAGACTATCATGTTAACAAGCCCTATTATAGCAATTTTGACAATTCCAAGGGTTATAATCCAGTCATGCATGGGCGGATCTGGCTGGTTTTGGAAGGGAACTGAGCTCTCATGGATATCTAATTATTGTATAAGTTTGATTGAGATACAATAAAAAATAACGACTGTATCGTGTTAACAAGCTCTATTATAGCAATTTTGACAATTTCAAGGGCCATAATCCAGTCATGCATGGGCAGATCTGGCTTGTTTTTGAAAGGAATCAAGCTCTCATTGATATCTAACTACTGTATACGTTTGATTGAGATAAGATCAAAAGTGAAGACTATCGTGTTGACAAGCTCTTTTATAGCAATTTTGACCATTTCAAGGGCCATAATCCAGTCATGCATGGGGGGATCTGTGGCTGGTTTTCGAAAGGAACCGAGCTCTCATGGATATCTAACTACTGTATAAGTTTGGTTGAGATACAATCAAAAGTGAAGACTATCGTGTTAACAAGAAATTGTTTATGGACGGACGACGGACAAATCGCCACAACATTAGCCCTTCTGGCCTTTGGCCAGTAGAGCTAAAAATGATGAGCAATTTCACCTTTGGCCACAATGTTTTCAAAAGTCGTATGAAAGGTGGGAAAGGGTTAAAACGTTTCATTACATTTTCCCAGGTGACACAATATTCATCACCAACTCATGCGTTTCCTGGCTTTCTCACACCAGAACTCCACATAAACAGACTTTCTAAGCCGAAAACATAGAGAGATAGGATACTCGGCCTACACAAAGAACAAATCTCGCTAAAATCTTGAGGTATGGCGAGATGGGTTAGTCTTGTAACTAATTTGAACAACTAGTCCGTCTACTGTATGATACCACCTGCTCATTAGGGTTGTGTAGACTAACTTCGATATCTCTCTATTCTTACTTCTCTCATTTTAGCTTTGCTTCGTTTATTTACATTATTTCAACTCAAAGATGGTGTTTAAAATAAAATGATCTCCCGTCAAAAATGCGATCAATGTTTATATGCAGTCAACATGAATAAATAAGCATTTGCAATACATATTTGTATTAGGTTATCTTTCTAATGAAATAAATAAGTTTTTTTCTAGCATTTCATTCATTTAACCGTCTATGAAATATAAATGGGACTAACCGATGAATTCCGATTGAACAATCAATGTCGCCAGACGCTTGCAGGACAAGGATGATCCCCGCGACTTGCCGTACCAGCAATAGAATGCAAGATTCCAGTGATTCGAATCTCTGTATTTATATGACCCTTCCAAGCATAACGCTTCTCAGTTACTAGTCAAACGTGGGAAAGAATGTTGGTCAAGCTGGGCTTCAATCACACAACCCCTGGATTGCCTGCTGGCATTCCTACTGTAGCCAAGTGAGCAAGAGATGCACAAGCATTTCCACTCAAAAACGAGTTTTCTCACAGACTACCAATTGGTACCCTGATGATTGGCAGTAGTCATTGTGACTCGCTTCTTTCCCTCTTCCGCCAATGAGTTAATGCAAGACCACAACCTTGGAATATTGTTATGTAGATTACTGGTGTAAGAATTGGTTGTTGTGATATAACTGAAATCAGCGTAAAAAGACAATAAAGCATCAGATAAATGTTAATAATTTTATTTATTATGGAGACAATCTATTATTACATTGAGATAATAACTTAAAAAAATTGTCATTTAAACATTGTCAACATTGATAAAAATCTACACTTCAAAGAATTAAAAAATGTTCTTAAGCGAAACACCCTGCCATCTCTTTTTAGCCGGTTGTAAAAAAAGGTAGACCTGGTGTTAAGCTCAAAGAACATTTCATTTACACAGTGTTCACACAACCAAACTAAAGTCTAACACTCCTTGCACTATCTTTTTGTTTTAATACTTTCACTTCTAAAAAACAATAAAAATTAAATCCTTCTCACCATATATAAAAGCAGCAGTCTGTGCATGTCGGCATGCTTGAACTTTTGTAATTTTTTTTAAAACAAATATTTGGTGACAAATTGCGATACAAAAATGCAACCCTTTTTTACCAGATGGCGTACCAGCAGCAGCCCGAGGGCTTGGCGTGAAACGGTTGTAACTAAAATTGGTATTTTTGTACCAAGGTTAATCACCTTGCCATAAAGTCTTTAAATCATTTTTCTTGGTAAACAATGGAAATTTAGGTGCCATTGCTCGTTCTGACGAACACGTCGATCAGTCACTTAATAGTACTAAGATCTCTGCAAGCTCGTCTGCTTTTTTCTTAGTCGAAAAAAGGGGCATTACTGAATAACTATTAAATCCAGAATTATGTGACTTGATATAGAGGAACATGTGTACCAAGTTTTAATTGAAAACGTTGAACCGTTCTAGAGTAATGAGGTTAGGTCTTAAGTTTTGTGACGTCGCAGACGGAAACAAGTATATCACAATACCCTGACTTTTTTTCTTCCAAAAACAGACAAACTAAAAGCTTGAAGTGATCACCATGAGTCGCTATTCCAGACAGGAGACACCAAAACGGGGTATATGATAAATTTACAACATTTTCCACTTGAGCAAGAAGAAACAAATACAAGCCTAGGACATTTCGGAAGTCCAAGTCCCATTATATTTCTTAAAAGGTCTATGGGAGAAGGTACACATCGGCATTATAGATCAGCATGTACATTTGCTCCATCTCCATACAATATCAGAATCTACACAGGGTAACAGAAGCTTCTAATGAGCTTAGACGAGTAATGTGTAAATAGTGTAGATCTTATACAGACTGTGGATACACACGCTGATCTGGCTCTAGACTGTTCACAATTGCTAACCTGTACCTATTTTGCACAGACATACTCAAATAATAAAATTACAGAAAAAAGATCGAAAGAAAAGAGAAAGAGACCTTGTCTGTAGGAAGATATTTTAGAAATAGTATTAGTTAGCAGTGCTCCAGGAAAACTGCCCAAAGTAGTGTTATAATGCAAGTTTAGATAATAATCCGCCTTCACATCCATTTAATCTCATTCAAATGGATAATAACTACCAGAAGGTTTTAGAACCATTCTGTGACCCATTGACAAACAGTGTAAAACCATATCAGACTGCAGATGTTCTGGTTGGTCTGGAAGTACACTGGTTGCAAAAGCCTTCCTTTCCCTCATAGAGACGCTTTCTGGCAAATTTAGAAATTGCCCATAATAAGCAATTTCTACGATTAGGTTTCAACAACAAGATTCAATAAAAGGGCTTTCATTTTTAGAAAGTTTCCAAATTTTTAACTAGACGTTTTCTAAGACGTCTGCTGCAGATTTGCTGTATGTGGGAAAGGGTTAAGGTTTGTTCTTGCGGAGTGCTTGCTCATATATAAGTATCATTTGATGTTTTTTGTTAAAAAGACTTCATAACCATTTAGCAGAGTTGCTAGTTTTGGAAGTCAATAGATATCGAGACATAAATCGAGAGTAACCGATGATAAAAATGTATGTACAGACATAATTCATTTCTTTGTAATAGTAAAAATCAGTTGTTGCATAAATAAAATACTTTCATACAGTAGAATAGAACAAGGTCTAGACAAACATTTACAAGCTAACCAATAGGAAACTTTCCGATATACTGTGGCGCAGAGTTAATGAGATATCATTCCAAAACAAAATTCAAAAAAATCATTGAAAGAAAACGGCTTTGGTGCTTTTGTAGAAACAACTTTTAACCCTTTCCCTCATACCACAATGCTGCAGCAGACGACTTTGAACATATTTTGTCAAAAAATAGAAAATCTCTATAATTGAATGGATAACCTATGACTAAAAGTGGAAAACATTGTGTCAAAAGGACACTATGTCACTATGTTTTCAAAAAGCTGTCTTCTGTAGAGGCGTCAGAAAGCGTCTATATGAGGAAAAGGGTTAACTTTTTCCCACGTAAAGATGCTTTCTTACGCCTCTTCAGCGAACATTTTTTTCAAAACATTGTGACAAAAGTAAAACTTGCTCAAAACAAGCAAGTTTTCCTTTTGCCACAATGTGTTCAACGTTTTAAATTAATTTAATTAACTTTAATTTAAAAGGATTGTTCATGTTTTTGCCTTGGACATTTTCAAAGTCGTTTGCTGCTGATTTGTTGTAAGTGGGAAATAGTTCAAACATTGTAACAGACAAGCATAGTTGGAAAAGGAGGTGTTGCTAAATTTGATCCATTTCTCCTTTGTCTTTTGTTGTATTCTACAGACGTTTTCATTCGGACAAAAGATTTCAAAGATTTGGCAAATTGAACTAACTTCAAGAGCAGAGCCCCAGTTAGAGAAACAAGGTTTTCAAAATTGAATTAAATGGACAAAAATTGAACACATCCTCACTGAACACATTGATGGTAGTTTACTAGTTTGTTAAAGTACACCTGAACTGAGTTATGGTTAAACTAGGTATATGAACACAATTTGAGAAACACTCATCCATCTTTGAATACAAAAGGCAACCAATCCAGGATAACAGTAATTGAACACATTTTATAAACTATCGAACACAAATGTGGATAATATCAATAATCAAGGATGCAATAACCAATGAAAAATACATATCGCAATGATTTACATACCAATATGACTTATGACACCTAAGCACCGAGTTTAATAGCTATTTTGTCAATTGATTTGAACAATTCTAAAGTTTCAATCTACTTGATAATTCATGGAGTACAGTACATTCAAGAAAATAAGATCATGCAACCTTTGCAGATACTCAATAAAAACCCGAAATTAATATATTAAATATACTGCTAGAACTGTTTGTATCAAGGTCAAACAGCCAGAAAGAGAACAGATAAAGAATTCGGCAGAAAATACATGAATTGTTTTAACAGCCAGAAAGAGAACAGATAAAGAATACGGCAGAAAATACATGAATTGTTTTAACTACACACTGTGAAACATGTTGATACAACAGTTTGGCAACAAAGTTAAAGAAATATAGTGGACTTAATACACACTAGTTATCATCACATCATGAAGTCATACATGAGCTGCGCTTTAAGAAAACCAACCTTAACACATTTATCACCAGTAAAAGAATTCCGACGCATCTGCAGCAGACCACTTTTGAAAACATTGTGACAAAAGAAGAAATTGCTCAGAATGAGCAATTTCTTCTTTTTTCAAAATGTTTCGAACTCTTTATCAGTAATTAAATGTTCATATATATAGCAATTTCTTCTTTTGTCAAAATGTTTCAAACTCTTTATCAGTAATTAAATGTTCATTTATAGATATTGTACATATACATGTATTTACTTAAATGTTTTCAAATTTGTTTGCAGCAGATTTTGTTGTATGTGAGAAAGAGTTAACACATTTATGACAAGTGAAGATTCTTTTTCCCCCAACAATGTTATTTTGTGGCATTTCCTGGAGATTTACCAGTACTTCTGACACAAATGCATCAGTCGGAGCTCCTAGGAGGGAAGCCTTAACTAACATATTTTAAGTCTTGCAAGTGAAGATAAAGAGCAGACCACGAGTCCAAACGATCTGACCCGGATGCACAGTGTTTCACAGAAGATGCTTGAAAGCTTCTTTCGACTAATTTTTAATCCAAGTCATGCCAGATCAACATTTGTCGATTGATTTAGAAGGACTCCCAACGGCAAATGACATATGGTTGGTTTCCTAGAGCATCGGTCATACATATCATCCAATGAACCAATCTAAGTAATACAAAACAGAACACACACCTCATAACACCTACTCCTAAATGTGCATAGCAAAATATATTATTTTTTCGTCTGGTGCTTTTTATTTTTTAAATTAAATACAATATATATTTGATTTTTTATCTTAAATATTTATATACAATTTAATGTAAGTACTTTCTCTATACTAAGCCTTTCTTCACTTACAATCTTCACAAAAACAGTACTTTGCTTTTTATAATTCTCCTATTCAATCACTTGTTTTAGAGTGTAAAAAATCAAATGTTTATTTATATAATAGCTTGTTATCGCTTTCTCATATAAAGTTTTTCCAAATGTGTCTTTTCATAAAGTCGAATGTTTTGTGTAAGGGAAAGGGTTGAATCATCATCAGTCAACGAAAAAATGCTCAAAATAATTTTTCCCTTTTCAAATTTGTATCATATTATATCCATCAAAAATATTTTTTTCACGGTTATGTAGAATTAATGATCTTTTTAAAATCCTTCAGCGCCAAAGGCAATATTCAGGTTTTTGCAAACAATACTAATTCAGGTGAGTCAGCTCGTAACGAGCTGTCTCACCTGAAATCAGCATTGTTTGCCTTTTAGTTATCAAAATAGTCTAAAATTGTATTACATGAGAAATGGAGACACCCGATTTTAAACACGGGAGAGTCCACTTTAAACAATTTGGCGCTGAAAGAGTTAAAAAATATTAAAAAAATATACAAAATATTCTTTTATGAAGATGTAATGACTTCCATCGCTCATAACCTGCCAGGCCTGACAGTGTAAACATGAAGTGCAAAGAACAAGCCTTAATTGTATAAAAATCAACATATCTAAAAACTGCAAGTAAATAACAAACTACAAGGGTTTTAGATAAGAAAGATAGCTTTGTCGGAAAGAACATTTTCTTTTGGCATAATTAAACCACTCTTTTTTTCCTTAAAATATCTCTTCTTAAAACCCTAAGTTGTGTGTATCCAAAATAATAATCTTACAGAGAATATTGTTTTGAGTATTTCCATCTAAGGGCTTAAACAATTAGTATTTAACCCTTTCCCACATGTAGACTCATTTCGATGCCCCTGCAACAGAACTTTGAAAACTTTGTTGCAAAAGGAGAAATTGCTCAAGATGAGCATTTTCTGCAATTGCCACCATGTTTACAACTTCTTTTTCCTGTCATTCTACCTTCATTTAAATAAGTGTTTTCAATGTTTTTGCCAAGACCTTTTCAAAGTCATCTGCTGCAGATTTGTTGTAGGAGGGAAATGGTAAAAGGAGCATGAAACATGCTCCTTATCTACTAGCTGTCTTCTGTTTCTCACCGACATAACTGGCATATGCATCTCCACCCATGTTACCAACTTTTACCGACATAGTTTTCAATTATATTGCACCAAGAAATTCAAGAGGTAACAACACTATGGAGTACTATGTACAAATGTAAGCCATATTAAGATAACACTATTTACAAACAAGCGAGTAGAACATTATCACTCCAATTTATAAAACAAATTATCATTATTTATGAATGAACACATATGGTTGGTCCTTCTTCAACATTGACAGTCATTCCTGACCAAAAAAAAAAAACAACTGGACAGACATTTGTAACCGTTATAGAGCCAGATTTACATCAATGCAGTTTGATCTGGCTCCAAATTTTTAAACAAATTTATGCATGAACACATATATGGTTTTAATCCCTTTCAACATAGAACGAGTCCTTCTCGACAATATCAATCATAACACGCGTCTGTAAAAGGTGTAGAGCCAGATTTATCATGTAGATAAACGCAGATTCACAGATTTGTTACATAAGCTTTAAACTATCATCCATATGGTTTAGATTACGTGGATGTGCAATCATCTTAACACTAGGAGTGGTTTTCCCGGACTGGCATGGTTTTAACCGACTAAGTTATAATAACGGTTGCTAATTCATTCAACTTGGCCTGATTAAGACAAATAAAATAACATTACAAGAAATATTTGTGAATGCACATAATAAAAATTCTGCAAAATGTACCAGTTTTCTTGATATAAAAAATATATTTAGATTTAGAATGCCAAGAAGTATTTCAACTTTACTCAAAACCATAGCATCTTAGCACTTTCCTACTTGCAGATGCAACTCGACGCCCATTTTACAGTCAATGACTATTGAAAACATTTTGGCAAAAGGAGAAATTTGCTCATATTAAGTTATTTCTTCTTTTGCCCCTTTTTTTTAGATTATTCATTATTCATACTTTCAATTCTTTTGTCGAGGCGTTTTAAATTGCCTGCTGCAGGGAATTTTTAAGTCGGAAGGGGTTAATGAACAAAAAATGGTCCCTTAACCCTTTCCCTCATATAGACGCTTTCTGACGCCTCTGCAGCAGACTGCTATTTGAAAACATAGTGACAAAAGAAGAAATTGCACAAAACGTGCAATTTCTCTTTTTGCCACAATGTTTTCCACTTTTTGTCATAGGTTATCCATTCAATTATAGAGATTTTCCATTTTTTGATAAAATGTGTTTAAAGTCGTCTGCTGCAGAATTGTCGTATGAGGGAAAGGGTTAAGAAACAAATGTATGACTGAAAAGAAAACACTATATTGAGTAAATGATTGATACAATGTTTTTGAATGGTTTTGATTCATGGCCTATTTTCCTTATTAAAAATACATAAAAAATAAACATGAACACATTATGTGGGAGGTTAAAACAGGTTTAGATCTCAATTCACAATTGAATGAAACACAATTTGATCTTGTTGTGCAATTACTTAATTGTTAATTGGTGGGTTTTAAAACAAAATATTTTATGAAACTAAATTACATTTTGAACTATGTGACAAGAAAATCGGATCTTTTGAGGTTTTCAAAATCTGTTCACCTTCATCAAAGGCTTCAAGATATGTTTGATCCTTTATACACTCTTTTATTGGTACAGATTTTGGTTGGTCTGTTCTACTTCACTAACATTTTTATGGTTAGCAAATGAATGAACACATTAGCGTTGGTCCTTTTACCTCATTTTGTGATTATCAAATGAATGAACATATTATAAAATGGTTTTTAATTACCCAGTTTCTGGGTATCTAATGAATGAACATATTATGGTTGTTGTTATACCTTAGTAAGCAAAATGAATGAACACATTATGGTTGGTCCGTTATACCTCAGTAAGCAAAATGAATGAACACATTACGGTTGGTCCCTTTACCTAATTTTGTGATTATCAAATTAAACAATATTACAATTCGTTGTTAATTACCCATAAACACATTATGGTCGGTCCCTGATACTCCACTTAAATTTGGTTATCAAATTAAAGATCACATTTTGCATGGTCCGTCATACCCATTTGCTGGCCATCAAACAAAAATGCATTTTGATCCTTTACACGCTATATCTCGGTGGGAATATATAATTGTTGCTTTTCTAAATTTTTCGAGTTTGTAAGAAATTATTTCATTAATTCCAATTTTTACAAGAAAATATCAGGTCATCATTTTCTATCAAATATTTACCCCCATTTCCTAGTTGCACTGAACTTAAAAGTATCTGGTTCCATTTTTAGCATTTACCCAATATGTCATCTGCTTTGACATTAGTCCTGGGAAAAAAATGCAAAATCTGGACATTTTCTACCTCTTCATGAAAGCACTCATGACATCAAAGCTGTTGGTACTCGAAGGAAATATCAAACATCTTCATGAAAACCACAGCATAGCATTTTTTTAATTGATTATTAACTCTTTCCCACATACACTAAATCTGAAGCAGATCCATTTGAAAACATATGGGGAAAATCATGGAAAAACTCAATAAATGAAAAAATAGTTATTGAATTATGTAAGTTGAAAAAGATTGTGGCAGAAGGAGAAAGGCTCATTAAGAGCACAATTTTGTTTTGCCACTATATTTTCAAAAGCCCTCTGATGCTCCAAAATGCATCTTAAGTGGGAAAGAGTTCAGGGAGATATTGTGGCAAATAAACTTGTTTTCCCTTACTAAACCTCAGGAGGGGAGTAAACAGGTATTTCCGTCACAATATCTCTCTTTAATATTACTTGACCAATTTTAAAGTACCCACAACAGGGTTTGAGTGTCAAATAAGAAATTAAGAACATGTTAAATGGCCCTTATCTAAAACTCTACCCCGAGTTATACGTTGTGTATTATGAGGAAATTCCTTTGTGTAACAATGATGTTGACGAGTCACGCAAACAAAAGTCACATTCTTTCCTGTTGCATATATTGCAAATATCACAAGGCTGCGTTAGGCAGTGATCCAAATTTATGATTCTAAAAGAATTTATTCAATGACAAAATATATCACTGTACCTATGGCAGTTTAAAAATATATATTATATCACGTGAAAGGTTTGACTACATTGATTATAGAGACATATTAAACCATGTCACTTCTGAACAAGGTTCCCACTCTATGTAAACTCCTTCCCACATACAACAAATCTGCAGCAGACAACTTTGAAAACATCTTGGCAAAATATGGAAAACCTAAAAAATTAGAATTGTATCTACTGACAAGAATTCAAAACACTGGCAAAGAGTGAAGTTGCTCATAATGACATTATGTGCAATTTCTTCATTGCAACAATGTTTTTAAAATTCGTCTGCTGCAGAGACTTCTGACAGAAAAGTTCTAAATATAGGAAAGGGGTTAACTTCAAAGTTCAAAGACTAAAATCAAGAAGTTTTTCAGATATTTTCTGCAATAAGATTTATAGGATTTTCAACAAAACTGCAACGAACGATTTTTAAAAATGCTGGAAAATGTTTTTTAACCCTTTCCCACATATAGACGCTTTCTGACGCCTCTGCAGCAGACAGCTTTTTGAAAACATAGTGACAAAAGAAGAAATTGCACAAAACGTGCAATTTCTCCTTTTGCCACAATGTTTTCCACTTTTTGTCATAGGTTATCCATTCAATTATGGAGATTTTCTATTTTTTGACAAAATATGTTCAAAGTCGTCTGCTGCAGAATTGCCGTATGAGGGAAAGGGTTAATGAAAGAATAATTAAGTAGAGTTTAAAACATTGCAATAATAGCAGCATTAAAAGGAGTAATTACTCAAAATAAGATTTTTTTCCTTTTACCACAATGTTTTCAATATGAATAATGGGAAGGTTATATATTTTGTCGGTTTGCAATCCAAGGAAATGACAAAGAGAATAAACCCTTTTCTACATATATATGTAAGTATAGCAATATTTACAACCAATGTAGACCAGGATTTGTCTTTACTTGATGTCCTGTCCAATCTTGGTTCACAATGGTTGCTTCTATTTATAACACATTTAATAACATAAGTTTATTCCTAGGATCTGTCAAGACATTGGAAAGAATTCCAAAATCTGGATAACTTTTCCAGTTGTCAAAGAAGAGTGAGAACCTTGTTCGAAACATAGTACTCATTTCAACAATAACTTTCTGCCTATTCATAAATCAATACATAGTGACATTCATACATCTTTTGCATACATATATTTGCTATTTAATTTTTTACCTCCAAAATAAGTCCATTAACACGAGGTAATAAATATAAATAAAAAAATAAATTAGCACGTAGCTTAAGGCACTACAGCAAGCCATGCATCGCCATCATTTTGTTGCATGTTCCCCCCACATCTCTTATAGAGATTTTTCTTGAACTTTGAGCAAAAGCATACGTGTATGTATGCTTTTTTTCCACAATATTTAACATAAAGCCAACAGTGAACAATATATCTTTATAAGTATATAGCCAGCGTTAAGCAGTTAACACTCTGCTATAAATGCCACACATATAATTCTCTGCTTATCTTTCTGTACCACTCTTATGATACCATCCAAATTCAACAGAATGTTTTGGCCATATTATGACTATGAACACTGCTGGTCTTGCCTCTATTAATATAACTCAACATTTTCTCCCGATGTATGAATCAACAAGTCTTCAGATGAAACTTAGGAATTTCAGAGACACATGGTCTAATATTTCCATTTCCTTTTTAAAGGATCACCATGGTGTTTAAAATCCATCGCAATCACTATATATCTGGAAGAGCCCTTCGCTTATCATCAAGGTACGGGTTAAGTCTTTCTAACGTTAAACTCCAACTTTAGCCCTTTGTTATGTCCCCTCCTTCCAACACCTGAATGGTCACTATCAGCTGAAATCATCACAAGCTGAGGTTGACGGAGTTTCTGGTGTGTCAGGAATTTTTTGAGGTTTTTTGTCACTCTGAGGGGGCGTAAGCTGAGTTATCACTTGAGCTTGTAAATCTGGTGGACTGCCATGGTCTGCGTATTTCAGGTCTTCCTTCCTACTTTGTACTTTTTCCTGCAAATCAGAAAAGGAGGGACATATTGTAGGTTTCATTTCTCAATTAGTCAATAGCCAGTCCTTTAGGTATAGATTATATCAGATGCAATAAAAAAAACATTGATATTTTAGCTAACGAAACCAATTTGATGCCAATAAAGTTTTTAAATAGACAAGAGAAAACATATGCAAAATTTTGAAAATCAAAGATCTGGTTAAGTAGCTCTTCACCAGTGTTTTAGCAAACGACTTTAGAAAAATTTGTGGCAAAAGGAGAATCTGCTATGCTCTTTTCCCAACAATAATTTCTACTCTATTGAATATCTTTTTCTTTCGGAAGAATTCCCTAATATGTTTGAAAACATATGCAAAAATATGGAAAATCTCTTTTTACAGAGTTGAAAACATTCTTGCACACAATTTGTTGTCACATATATGTTATTGAATGTCTTCTACTGTAGATGCGTCAAAACACATCCATATCTTGGCCCATTATCTAACAGAGAAACTAACTCACCAATAGCCCCAAGTCTACAACATGTGTCTGAATTGAGTGCGAGTCCTCGGAAGAAATATTCGTGAAAAACTTCACTGGCATCTGCCCAAGTTCCCTAACTGTTACAGCAAAAGGCGCCATCCACTGAACACAGGGTAAAATGTCTCTCCAAACGTATCCTGTAAATTAAAGGGTTTTTTAAATTTATTTCTGAGGGTTTTTATGTTGCTTTCAACAGCTTAGGTCTTATCGATAGCAGACAGGAAAGATTATATTGGTCCCACATGTTATATTTACATCAAGATAAATATATATATACAGTATGAACCAATACCACCCTACCCACCTGCATGAGCTCAAGACTTGCATACACTCCAATCCTTCAGACCAATTTAGCCCGCTCTTACGTTTCAAGCATGGGCCAGACTGTGGCTGTCATTTTTATTGAGTGTCCCACAAGGAAAGGGGCAGTAGTTTACATAAAACAATGATTCAAAATGAAGGAATGACTATAAATGTTAAAATACTGCTTATTTATAAGTTGCTCAAAAATCAATGACATTATATAAAATATTCCTTTTTTAATCACAAAAAGAATGTTTCATTACAAAACAGTTTTTAACCCTTTCCCTCATATAGACGCTTTCTGACGCCTCTGCAGCAGACAACTTTTTGAAAACATAGTGACAAAGAAAGAAATTGCACAAAACGTGCAATTTCTCCTTTTGCCACAATGTTTTCCACTTTTTGTCATAGGTTATCCATTCAATTATGAAGATTTTCTATTTTTGGACAAAAACAGTTCAAAGTCATCTGCTGCAGAATTGTCGTATGAGGAAAAGGGTTAACAAATATGCGTCTGCTACAAACAATAATCAATTGATGAATTTTCAGACAATTTGAACTAAATAGTAAATATATAAATTAGTATTAAAGAATTTTCTTAATCAATTTCCAAATGCAGATGATTTTTGAAACCATTGCGATCAGACAACTTTTAGCAAAACATTTGGGGAAAAGGAACATTTTTTCTTAAAACGGGTATCTAAAGTTGTCTGTTCACGTTTTAAAAGTACTGACCTGATACAGAGAGCGCCAATTCTTTAGATGACATGTGGTAGAGCGCTGATGCAGCTAAAACACTGTACTGAAACTGGAGGCATTCCACATCTAGTATACACAAGTCAAGTAGCTGAAATAACATGAAGAGAAGCATCAGTAAAAGAAAATACCTATTAAACCCTTCCAAAATACAACAAATCTGAAGCAGACAACTCAGAAAACATTTTAACTTTAATGAACTATTAAAACAACTGTTGAAAACATTGTGGAAAAGAGCAATTTCTCCATTAGCAAAATGTTGATTGCTGCAGATGCTTTAAAATGCATCGAACAGTTAAACATAATTGAATGGATAACCTGTGACAAAAAGTGGAAAACATTGTGGCAAAAGGAGAAATTGCACGTTTTGTGCAATTTCTTCTTTTGTCACTATGTTTTCAAAAGTTAAGATGTCTTCTTCAGAGGCGTCAGAAAGGGTCTATATGAGGGAAAGGGTTCAGTAAAAGCTACAAAAGTTTTAACACTTTCCAGATTTAAATACAAATTTACAATTTCCAATGTACAGGCACTTTCTGAAATCATGGTGGCAAGGGATTTTGCTCAAAATGACCAATTTTCTCCTTTTGCCACAATGTTTTCAATATTATTCAAAAATGATCATTTCATTTAAAGATATTTTCCATATATTTTTGTTGTGGTCTGCTGCAGATGCGCTGTATGTGGGAAAGGGTTAATCTCTCCAGAGCAATGCAATTTCTGCACCTCCAATTCACTGGAGAAGTGGCAATGCACTTTCAATTGTCACTGTGTATCATGTTTTTACCTTATACAAATTACAATATTTACAAAGCAATTAAGTCTAGAAATACTACATTGGGTAAAGAAAAATGTTTATAACTTGTACATCTACTTACTCTTGAAATTTGGACAAAGACATGGGAAGAATACTGTGGGATTATGAAGGATTGTTCTGGACCCTGGATGTTATCGATATTCGACACCTGGAGGTAGATGTTTAACCACCCATTTGTAGTTATCGGTGAAAGGTTCCAATTTATTGCCTGTAAAAACAAGGGGGAAAAAATTCAATCAATTCAATGGCTTAAAGAGCACAAAATACATGTTAATATAGTGAAAGAATATTCAATAAATTCATTGGCTGCATGAGAATGAAATAGTATACATACAGAGAAATAAAATTCAGATTATTTCATTGGATAAATGAGCACAACATACATACAGTGAAAGAAAATTCAATTAATTCATTGGATAAATGAGCACAAAATACATATAAAGTGCTTGGTTCCTGAATTGTTTAGTTTTGTCGAGCATCAAATAAAGAAAATGTAACATCATGCAAGTATATTTTAACCCTACGCATTCTGCCCTATCTGCAGTACACAACTTTTGAAAACACTGACAAATTGCTCACAATGAATAATACCCCCTTTTGCCACAATGATAACTTATCAATAAACAATGCAGAATTGTTGTATGTGGGAAAGGATTAATTGATATCCAGTTAAAAACATTGTTGTGGGCGAGATATTGCAGGTTTCTTCATTCACACATTTTCAAAAGGGTTCTGTTGCGGATGCCATCTTGGTGATCTGCAGATTCTTTCTATTAACTCTTTCAGCGCCAAAGGCAATATCGAGCTTTTTGCAAACAATACTGATTCAGGTGAGTTAGCTCGTAACGAGCTGTCTCTTCTGAAATCAGCATTGTTTGCCTTATGATTATCCAAATATTCCAAAATTATTATACCATATAAAATATAGTCCCCCGACTTTGAACATGGAATAGTCTACTTTAAAAAATTCGGCACTGAAAGAGTTAAGAAAAGGAAATACTTTTTTGGTTAAAGTTTGGTTGTCATGCAAAGGGGGTCAACTTACTTTTAACATAATTAATTCTTGGTCTAAAATTTCCTCTTCTGTACAAGCACCATCTGTGACATATGAAAACTCCGCCAATTTGGGTGGGTAAATCTCCTCCAACTTGGCAGCAATAAATAAAGCAGTTATACCAATTAACTGTAGTGTAGACTTTTGAATATTGGTTTGTTTGGATAAATATCGGTCTATGAAATCTGTACCTAGGTAAAATGTTTCTCTGTGTAACCGGTATACTTCACATACCTGTAAAATATAGGTGTAATTGCATTCAGATGTTTAGTTTAAACTTATTTATTTTACATTGATCGCAAAACAATCACGCTCAATATTTGCTCCCTGGAAAGATACCAGTACTTGCGCCGTCTGCGGACAAATTTCCAAAGACAAACTCGCTAATCACAGGATTTGAACCCGGTACCTGCGAAACAAGAGGCCGATGCTCTACCACTGTCTTCGCATTTAGACATTATACCTTCGTTTAAATCATGCTTTGAAAATGTTCTAGGAATAATCAATAAGTCGATTGATTAAATGATGACAAAATACCTCTGCAGCAAATGAAATGTGTGATAAGGCATCATAAGCAAATTGTGCCAAATTTAAAAGCTTAAAATAATACCCGATCTTGTTTGGTGTAAATTGTCTAAAAATATGCCTCAAGTTTGTTCAAAATTTAACACTTTCCCACATACACACGGTTTATGAGCACCTTTGATTAAAATTTCTTTATTTGCATCAATGTTTTTTTTTAACTCTTTCTATAACAAGAGCTGTCGGAGGACAGCGCGCTCGACTATATGCTGCTTATTCACATAAAGCACTATTTCATTATATTGTATTTAAGTACTATTAACCCTTTCCCTCATACGGCAAATCTGAAGCAGACGACTTTGAACGTATTTTGTCAAACCATAGAAAATCTCCATAATTGAATGGATAACCTATGACAAAAAGTGGAATACATTGTGGCAAAATTTTCTAAGTAATTCAAGGCCATTACTCCATATTTAGGATACAATGGAGTTATCTAACCTAATTGTACGATGGTCCTTAACAAATGTGTGAAGTATGAAGTGATTTGAATTATAAAACTTTAACGTTGAGTAAAACGCAAATGTTAAAACTGACAGAGTCCAAAAATAGCAAAACCTTAAAAAAAGGTTTACCAAATGTTTGACATCATGCAAAACCCGTTTGATATGTTGAAGAATTATATTTGATAATTGAATGATCACAATTAGAAAGGAATGTAACCAAAAATTATGAATTTATCTAAAATTCTCAAAATCAAACAAAAATCCTGCTATTTATTCCCAAAAAGTCACACTCAGCATCTTCTACATACAATGTGAAGAAAGGTATTATATGTAATTATATTCCAAATATGAAAGCCCCAACACAAGTACTTATTGAGAAAAATTAAAAAATTAAATGAAAATGCCAACTTGCCCTAAAACTTTTACCACCCAAAGTCATATCTTTTGCCGCAAAAAGAAGGTCACACTCAGCATCTTCAGCATACAATATGAAGAAATGTATTAGATGTAATTATATTCCAAATATGACAGCCCTAGCATAAGTACTTATTGAGAAAAATTAAAAATTAAAATAAAATTCCAACTTGCCCTAAAACTGTAACCACCCAAAATCATGTTTTTTAGCCCAAAAAGAAGGTCATACTCAGCATCTTCAGCATTCAATGGGAAGAAAGGTATTATATGTAATTAAATTCCAAATATGAAAGCCCTAGCACAAGTACTTATTGAGAAAAATTAAAAATTAAAATAAAATGCCAACTTGCCCTAAAACTTTAACCATCCAAAATCATGTTTTTTACCCCAAAAAGAAGGTCAAACTCAACATCTTCAGCTTTCAATGTGAAAAAGTATTATATGTAATTAAATTCCAAATATGAAAGCCCTAGCACAAGTACTTATTGAGAACAATTAAAAATTAAAATAAAATTCCAACTTGCCCTAAAACTTTAACCATCCAAAATCATGTTTTTTACCCCAAAAAGAAGTCAAAACTAAACATCTTCAGCATTCAATGTGAAGAAAGGTATTATATGTAATTATATTCCAAATATGAAAGCCCTAGCACAAGTACTTATTGAGAAAAAATAAAATTTAAAATAAAATTCCAACTTGCCCTAAAACTTTAACCACACAAAATCATGTTTTTTACCCCAAAAAGAAGGTCAAACTCAGCATCTTCAGTATTCAATGTGAAGAAAGGTATAAGATGTAACTATATTCCAAATATGAAAGCCCTAGCACAAATAATTATGAATGAAAATGCCAACTTGCCCTAAAACTTTAACCGGACGCCGACGCCGGGGCGAGTAGTAAAGCTCTCATATTCTTCGAATAGTCGAGCTAATAAATCTTTTATAAGGGATTGTCAATATTTTTTAGGCTAACTTTTCAGTCGACTGCCCCACATTAGCTGAATGTGGAAAGGGTTCAAAAATAATATTTCATTTCTTACCTCTATTAACCAATCTAATAAAATAGCCCTCATTCTTGCATGTAGTTGTGGATGCTTGTTAAACACATTCTTATCCCGAATATAACTCAGTTCTTTATACAACATTGTATTCCATACTTCCGAAGAGTCTGCCCAATCTAGCTCAGGCAACGGAGATATTCTGTTTTCTATTGGTGTCGTAAAGTAATTCTGAAAGCGAAAGTTTGACCCTAGTGCTGGGAGGTTTGATTTGACAGGAGGGTGGCATGGCGAGGATTCAGGACTAGGTACTATACTACTGGTTGTGATGGAAGTGTTCTCCGATATCGGTACCCATTGGTTCTGGAAAAGAAAAGGACAGAAAAATAAAAATACATTCCTTCTTTATTTATGCAAGAACTGTTTCACAGTTCGTGATTTATTGTTTTCCTCACTTGTAAGTCTTCTGATACAAAGGCATTGAAAATCATTTTAATCAGACAGGAACAAAAACAAGAGCTGTCGTATGAAGTGATTTGAATGATGTAACTTTAACGTTGAGCTAAACGCAAATGTTAAAACTGACCGAGTCCAAAATTAGCAAAACCTTAAAAAAAGGTTTTCCTAATGTTTGACACCATGCAAAACCCGTTTGATATGTTGAAGAATTATATTTGATAAATAAATGATCACAATTAGAAAGGAATGTAACCAAAAATTAAGAATTTATCTAAAATTCTCAAAATCAAACAAAAATCATGTTTTTTACCCCAAAAAGAAGGTCACACTCAGCATCTTCAGCATTCAATGTGAAGAAAGGTATAAGATGTAACTATATTCTAAATATTAAAGCCCTAGCACAAATTCTTATTCAGAAAAATTCGAAAATTAAATGAAAATGCCAACTTGCCCTAAAACTTTAACCACCCAAAATCACGTCTTTTACCCCAAAAAGAAGGTAAAACTCAGAATCTTCAGCATACAATATAAAGAAAGGTATTAGATGTAATTATATTTCCAAATATGAAAGCCCTAGCACAAGTACTTATTGAGAAAAAAAAAAAAAAAAAAAATCCAACTTGCCCTAAAACTTTAACCCCCGAAAATCATGTTTTTTTTCCCAAAAGGAAGGTCACACTCAGCATCTTTAGCATTCAATGTGAAGAAAGGTATTAAGATGTAATTATATTCCAAATATGAAAGCCCTAGCACAAATACTTATGAATGAAAATCCCAACTTGCTCTAAAACTTTAACCGGACGCCGACGGAGACGCCGGGGCGAGTAGTAAAGCTCTCATATTCTTCGAATAGTCGAGCTAAAAATAACCAATTTGAAAAAAATCAGGGTGTTTATTTATCCTTTCCCACAAACAGATGCTTTCCGACACCTTTGCAGCAGACAGACTTTTGAAAACAAATTGCTCATTTTTTCCCTTTTTTAAAATATCTTCAACAATTTACAGTTTTCTGCAGAAGATGGTTAACACGAGCAACTTCTCCTTTTTACACAATGTTTTCCACTTTTAGTCATAGGTATCCATTCAATTAGTGATTTTCCATTTTTTTACAAAATATGTTCAAAATCGTCTGCTGCAGAATTGTCATATGAGTGAAAGGGTTAATGAATAAGGGCTTTGGTGAGGCGGCTCTGTTTGTACGGACTGGTCTTTGACAACAGCTTGCATAAGATACACCTGCATATTAGCAGAATCAGGCGAAATCAAGGCGTTTTTTTTTTATAATAAATAATGCAAGCTGTTGTCATAGACCAGTCCATACAAACAGAGCCGCCTCACCAAAGCCCTTACTGTCTACCTACACGGAATTCTTCTTTTGATGTAGACCAGATGCCAATAAATGAAACTGTATCCCCCATTCTAACCCTTTCTATTATACAACAAATCTGAGCGAGTCGACATTAAAAACACACAGGAAAAATTAGGGAATATCTCTATAATAATAAATGTAAGATTAAATATGGAATAGTTAAAACCATTGGGTTAAAAAGTGAATTTGCTCCTTATGAGAAGTCACGCTGTTGTCAAAAGTCATCTTCATGTGGGAAAGGGTATAAATGCAAATGGGACTTCATCAGTAACAGATGTGAGAAGCGGATCCCCATATGTAACGCTCTGATGTCACACAAGCTGAACATCACCATATGGGCTCTGCATGGGTAAAACAGTGACAGCTTTGGGTGTGTTTGAATGTCATGTTTATATTGGTGCCAAAAATGATAGCTTATCATTGATTACCTATACATACTATTGATTTCCCCTTTATCTGTAATGATATTTTTAGTTGTTAACTTTGAAAGTATTTAACCCTTTCCCTCATATAGATGCTTTCTGACGCCTCTGCAGCAGACGGCTTTTTGAAAACATAGTGACAAAAGAAGAAATTGCAATTTCTCCTTTTGCCACAACGTTTTCCACTTTTTGTCATAGGTTATCCATTCAACTATGGAGATTTTCTATGTTTTGACAAAATCGTCTGCTGCAGAATTGTCGTATGCGGGAAAGGGTTAAGTGGAAGAAATTTCCAAATATAGAAGCATAATTTTAAATGCTAAAAAATATGGAAATATTGCTCAAATTAAAAATTTCTCATTTTCAAATAATACTTCCTATCTTTCAATTGCATTTTTGCTCGTTTTTGTTTTTAAAACAGTAGTGAAAATAAAACTTTGAACTAAATACATTGAAGATAAGAATTTTTTTTTTCATTTTTTCCAATACAGGTGTCATAAAACTGTTGCAGGTAATGGTTTTTTAAATGCAGGTCGATTCCCAATATTAAGGGTTATAATGTTTGTTATCAATTAACACCTAGCCTAAATATTGTATACATCTAATACCAACATATTAACTCCTAATTCATACTATTATGTATTTCCTTAATGGTGCTTGGCAGGTTGTTAAATATTTTTTCCATAGCTTTAACCCTTTCCCTCGTATAGACGCTTTCTGATACCTATGCAGCAGACAGCTTTTTGAAAACATAGTGACAAAAGAAGAAATTGCACAAAACGTGCAATTTCTCCTTTTGTCACAATGTTTTCCACTTATAGTCACAGGTTATCCACTCAATTATAGAGATATTCCATTATTTGACAAAATATGTTCAAAGTCGTCTGCTGCAGAATTGTCATATGTGGGAAAGGGTTAAGAATGAAAATCTAAAACTCTTCAGATGAAAGTATAATAACGGAGTCAAGTTGAAAACATTGTGGTAAAAGGATTATGTTCTTTTTAATTTATTGAGTGTTTTAAGTCAATTACAATATTAATTCAGTTATATCACAGCACACAACTTATTCTTTTTCAGGGGAGCAGCAAAATTTTACCTTGCCTTGTTGGGAAATCTTACATCCAATTTCAGGATATTTTCCAAGATATTTTAAAGCAGATTACAAAGGAAGCCAAAAGAAAGCTGTAAGAACTAGTCTGAAGCGTACATAGTACTATTCAAAACATGGTTTCTGTCCGAGAGTGTGAAACCATGAGAAAGGGATTTAAATGGATTAAAAGAGGGTGTTGGGTGGGTCGGGGATTAAGCTACTTGGTATCAAAGATTAGTCTGTGGCATCTATATGTTATGATTACCTAGATATACAAGTGTTGGGGAACAATGGTATCTGTTAAGGTAACACAGAATCTTCTTATACACACTGCATGATTGCGCAATAGTTTGTAAAAACAGAATCATGGCTTTGCATAAGCCATTGCCACTTGATTGCTTCTGTTATCATACAATCAGTGAAAACACCGATTACAACCGGATTTTGTAGAAAGTCACATTTTAGGTAACTTTCACACTAATAGGACGATACTAGCAGTTTTCTTAACAAATTGTAATAAACTAACCCTTTCCCTCATACGACAATTCTGCAGCAGACAACTTTGAACATATTTTGTCAAAAGTTAGAAAATCTATTGGTTAAATGGATAACCTATGATTTAAAGTGGGAAACATTGTGGCAAAAGGAGAAATTGCACGTTTTGTGCAATTTCTTCTTTTGTCACTATGTTTTCAAAAAGCAGTCTGCTGCAGAGACGTCAGAAAGCGTCTTTATGGGGGAAAGGGTTATACACATTATTTCTGCATAAGTTGGCTTGAAATCATCGAAAAATGAGGTATTGGTCAAATTAAGCAATTTAATTTCTAACATGATAAAATCACGTCACCAATCTTTTGGTTATTCATTTCATTATCAAATCAGAATTACAACTCGACCATTCCCAAAATAAGCATGGGCTGACATTTTTTTGTATTCGGAAAATGGTTATCATATAACATATACGGTTATGGTTTAGATGAAATATAAATCTTTATGCCCTTCCCTAATGCAGATACATTTTGAAGCATCTGAAGTAAATAGTCTTGAAAAAATTTATTAAGATTTTTTTTTTGCCGTCAATTTTTTCTAAGTGGCCTGTAGCAGATTTATTCTATGTGGAAAAAGGTTATCGTGAGTTAGGGGTTTTTGCCTTGAAGGATTGTCATTTGACTTTGTGTTCACCATCACTTTAGTTTCAAAATTAATGAGCATTATCAATAATATTGGGGTAAAAATGACAATTTTACATGTCAATGAAAATAAAAATAGAGGTTTAACAATAGCTTCAAAGCCGATATATTGTCTCTCAATTTCACTTTAACTTGCCCCAGGACCTCAATCTGTCAACTAGGTATTGAAAGGGAATAAAAATATTTACAACACAAATCTGCAAAGATGGAGACTCTTATGCCTGTGGCTATTTAGCCCTTTCCCACATACATATAACATATCTGCAGCAGAGAACTTCAGAAACAGTTTGACAAAAAATTGGAAAATCTTTCAAAATGAAAGTCGTATTATTGAAAAGAGTTGAAAACAGTGTTTTCACATTTCTTCTGCTGCAGATGCGTCAAAATGCCTCTACAAGTGGTAAAGGGAATTCTGGTACACATTGATAAATTTAACCCTTTCCCTCATACAGGAATTCTGCAGCAGACAAGTTTGTAAACATCTCAACAATAATATGATAATGTCCCTAAATGAAGACATTCTTATTGAATAAGAGTTGAAAACATCATTGTAAAAGGAGCAATTGCAAAAACAGGGGGAAATCTCTATTTTGAACAAAATTAACAATATTTTGGTAAGAGGAGAAATTGTTTATTTTTCCACTATGTTTTCAAAAGATGTCTATTGCAGGTGACAGAAAGAGTTTGTGGGGAAAATGTTTTTTGTAATGGACGATACAGTCATAAAAGTATGCAAATCTGTAACTTTACCCCCATTACAAAACAATTCCTAGTATGCCAAACAAAATCTAAATTTAGAAATACACCTTCACAACCAAATATGTTTTTTATGCATGCACATCTTTACAAAAAGAATTGCTCCATTCTTTAGTTTCTCTAATAAATCTGTTTAACCCTCCCCCAAATAGATGTCTCTGCGTCAGATGCCTTTTAAAAACTGTGGCAAAAGGAGAAATTGCTCATAATATTTTCAATCCTATTTTTAATTTGTTTAATGAGTATACTATTATTTACAGATGTTTTCCATTTTCCATATGCATGTGTGAAAGGGTTAAAACCAGTAGTTGGGCTATTCTGCTTTCTTATTAAAAAATTGCAAAAACTCAATCTCGCTTTCGCTACTTCTTCATCCTTAGCCACATGACATTAATCAAGTGCATGAACCACATTATAAAATTTGTTTAACATTGAAAACCTTTCGCAAAAAGTCTGCAACAGACAACTTTTAAAACATCTGGTTCTAAAACTTGCCAATTCATTCTTGATATTGACCATTCATCCGTCTTATTTGGAGCATAAAGAGTTCACAGAGAACATTTTCAGATATATAGTCTTCCGGACCTGGACAAAAAATATTAAAAATCTCTGAAAATGAAAGTTTATCATTGAATAGAGTGGAAAACAGTTTGGTCAAAGGAGAAATTACCGATATTGAGCCTTCCTCTATTGGCCACAATGTTATTAAAGTCATACTTCATCGCCCTCCAACACAAGTCAATCTGTCTAACATACCAGTAAACAAGTAACTGGATTGCAAGCAATACCATAGTCCCCTACTGGTTTGCACTAAGTCCAAAAAGGGGCATAACTCATTAAAAAATTGACGAAATCCCAGGAAACGCGAACTTGATCTGTGACACATGATTACAAAGGCATATACAAAATTTCAGCTCAATACCTCAAAGCATGTAGAAAAAAAGTGCGGAAAACTGATTTGCCGGACTGACTGACAGATGGACTGACGGACGGAGTGCAAACCTAATAGTCCCCTTCGGCACGCCGGTAGGGGACTAATAAACTATTCTGCAGTGAGTTATTCAGTAAGAAACAAGTTTAAATTTGAGCTATGTCAAGCGTTAACGGCCTTAATACATCTGCAAACAGTGGAGACTCGGGTAATTCTATGGATCCTAATTATACTCCAACCAACCTTCAGTATGCAGTATGGGATACAAAATGAATTGCGTGTTTCGGCAAAAACTAAAACTGAAGCCCAAATGTTTAACCCTTCCCACGTACAACAAATCTTCAGCAAATACTTTGAATTCATTTAGTCAAAAATATTGAAACTCTTATTAATGAAAGGACAATTATTTGATTAAGTCGAAATACATTGTGGCAACAGGAGATATTGCTCATTATGAGTAATTTCTCCTCTCGTCAAATTATTTTCAGTATTTGTTTGCTGCAGAGGCATCTGTATGTGGGAATAGGTTAACCCTTTCCCTCATATAGACGCTTTCTGACGCCTCTGCAGCAGAAGGCTTTTTGAAAACATAGTGACAAAAGAAGAAATTGCACAAAACGTGCAATTTCTCCTTTCGCCACAATGTTTTCCACTTTTTGTCATAGGTTATCCATTTAATTATAGAGATTTTATGTTTTGACAAAATACGTTCAGTCGTCTGCTGTATAATTGCCGTATGAGGGAAAGGGTTAATGACAATACAATTTTAAATTGTTGTCAAAGCAGGAAGTCGATTATACCTCAAATTGCTAGACTGCTCTCATATGTGTAAACATCATTATGATGTATTTTCTCTAGTGCAGATTACTTCTGAAGACGTATGCCGAAGACATCTTTTGAAAAAAACAATGTTTAAGAAGAAACTGCTCAACTTTTATTTCCTAAATAAAATTGCAACTAAGGATGGGAAATTGGGCCTCATAATACTTTAAAAGGCATAGTAATATTTGCAATAAAAAAAGATCTGTACAGGATATCTGATACAGATAACCTTTAAGGCTGTATTGCCTCTGCAGCAGAAGAAGAATTTGTTCAAAAGAATCCATTTCTACTTTTCCAAGAATGTTTTCATTTCGGTTTTCCTTTCGGTTTTCCTTTTTAAAAGGTACTTCACTTGCAATCTCTATTGTAGAGCATTTTAACTTCGAGATTATCCAATGGTCCTTGTTCTCAACTTTTTTCGTTTACTATGTAGAAGCAGTCAACGTAGAATTGTTGAAATATTTTCTGATGTTTAAAGATGCAGTTAGTCCTTGGTAGCTTTATTTGAAGGATTTGGATCACAAACTGAGGAGACTGGAGTATATTAAATGTTGGTTAAGAATCATCAAAATTGTGAATAGTTAATATATTAACCCCATCCCACATGCAACAAATCTGCAGAGGACTTTGAAATTATCTTGGCACATTTAAATTGATATAAATGAAGGTATAGTTTTTAAATCTAGTTGAATTGTGATACAATGAGAAATTTCATGACTAGAATTTCTACTTTGGCCAAAATGTTTTTAAACGCCATCTTGATCAAATGTGGGATAGTATATTAAAAGATTAGTTATTATTATTGAAAAAAGTATTAGCTGATGCATTTCTCTATCACTCTTTATTTTAAGAATGCACATGCTTATGCCATGACATTAAAAACCAAAATTTTAAGGTCAAAAATCTACAATATTGTTCAAAGTTTTCCCACAATCAATGAATTAAACTCATAGTAGAAATTATCCATTAAACTAAGTCCCTCTGCTGTTTAATTTTAAGTACTGTTTTCGTTGAAATACTCCTTTTTCTTCGAACATGCTTTGATCTAGCCAAAAGACCGGTCTCCCTCAAAAGTAGGTCATCGTTTAATGGCTGATAACACGATGAAGAAATAATACAAAATGGAGAAATCAAATACCTCAATGCGATAATTCTGTTTCCTCTTCGTTGATTCCATTGCACCCTCTGGGTCCTGGAATAAACCAATGATATATATTTAATATTTGCCAAGATGTTAGTCTTCCAATTTGATCTTACCCCACCCGCCACTTATCAGGTGAACAAAGAAACACGAAATGGCCGATTAACAGACATTTTCAAAGTGAAATATCTTACCTCTTCGGCTTTTCTTTTTCTGCTAGGTTTTGTGCATACTGATGGTTGGTCTACGCTTTTTGATCTCGTCGCTTTACGGGAGCTGCAAATTGAAAGAAAGTAACTTTATTTTTTGTTTAAAAACTATTGGTGAAGAGAGCGGAAACAAAATGGCGGGACGAGTTATCTCGTGAAATTACGAAAAGTTTACTCACCTTTTTCTCATCATCTTTCAATAGCATCCACTTCTTTTAAACGTCTGCAAATAGACAAATTATTCCTTTACAAGATGCAATAACTTAAATTGCAAATATTACATTTTCTTTTACAATTTTTTTCCTTCCTTCGCGGCAAGCCTTACGACACATTACGTGTCAACTTAAGAATGAATGATAGCGTATTTATCAAGAAATAACTTACAATACTTTACTGATCGTGTCAAAATAATTTACAGATCAAAGATCGATTACCTTACAGACAAACCATAATCAAAATTAAACTTTTAATTGTTTCGTGACTTATATTTATCAGTTCTAAAATGCCAGCATACTTTATTAAACTAGCCCCCTTTGTTGCACAAGTCCACCCCTGGCGAAACCGAAAATTGCCGAACTTCAATTGGATTTCACGACGATGTTTAAAATATCAAAATGATTATTAAAAATGCTCACATTTATTTATTAACACTTTTTTAACAACGATCCATGATTTTTAACTGTTATTACACACACGTCTCACACTCTGACCAGTCTTGGCGCAACTGACTGATTGTTCTGTCACCAGTCTTTGTGGTTCTCTCAGCTGTGAAAGGGGCCGCGCACTGGGTCCCGCCAACATAGCAGGCGCCCGGAACAATCGCATATTATTTCTTTAACATTTTTTTGTGTAACTTTGTTGATTCAAATATGAAATGATTGTTTTGATTTTAAAAGTTTTATATTTTGTTTTGTTGGCACATATTTTTAATTTTCATTGAACCTCGGATTATCAAATGGCTGTTTGACGTAAGGACGCGCCAATATTTAGATATCCACTTATTTCAATTATAAATGTATATAAATTAGATATTTGCAGATTAGATATATTATTTACAATAACTGGTTCATTTATCTATTTTTCGAAAGTAAAAGCATGTATTGGAATCATTATAATTCTTACTTTCTTAAATTTTAGTAACACTTGTGGATGAAAATGGTCGCTGTGCACCCAAGTTAAAAATATTTGTTTTTGTTGTCTTTTGACGCCTTGCAACATGTGTGATTCGGATTAAATAGTTGCATTTTATCTCACAGCATTGCAATTTTGAGGTTTTATCGGCTGGTAATGCAGTAGGTCTATTTTTCATCATTTTTTTATTGACACTCACAACAGTAAGGGTTTGACTTATGGACCAAATATATTTAACGCATGCGCAGCTTCGAAAATACACAGGAAATACTCACCTGTCATTGGTTGAAGCTGTGCTCAGCCGCGCCTACGTGCAAAATGTAAACAAACCGCATTATGTCAACTAAGATTGCGCAACCGTTTTATTTAGTTTGCAATTTGAAATGCTTGCTAGGATTTTATAACCATTTTTAAAGTACTCGAGACTACGCTCAAATTTATTGCTTGCTACTCATAGACAATGGTAATGGTTTATATACTCGATTCACATGAAAAATATACAATAATGATTTAGCCAGACCATGCAAAAACAGACCTTCTGATTTTTAAAAAAAATCAAGGTTGATTTCAAGTAGGAAAACGATTCGCACAACTAATTAAAGGCAGTGACTGGATAGTGAACAGTGAAAATCCCGATCCGAATGATGAGAGAGGCGCATACTCATCTAGATTTACAAATACAACTCAGGCACAAACTATTTATGTACTGCGTCAGGTGAAAATAGGTCTTATTGCATCTGATAAATGTGTAGACTGTTTGTAAGGTGCTTTACACCGATTTCAACAATTTTTCAGTTATATTATGTCGTTTCCTGTGTAATTTACCAGTACAATTGGTCCATTTATCCCGACACCAGCGAGACAGTCGTTATTGTAACCCCGTATCTCTGAGCGCTGAGAAGGGTAGCCATTGATACCATTTTAAAGTCTTTGGTAAGACCAGGCCAGGGATCGATCCCGCGACCTTCCGCACCCGAGGCGGAAGCTCTACCACTACACCACCGCTCGAGGCGGTCGGTGTAAATACAATTCCCATTTCACACCTGAGTGTTTGCCGTCAACTCATTCTACATTCAGAAGAACCATAAAGGCCCAAATGTAAATTCTGATTTAAAAAAAGATAGAATTGTAGTCTATTCTAACATGTTTTTATGTAGGATACATTTGCAAAACAGTAATAACATGGGTAGGAATACTGGCTTAAACATTTCTATTCTAACATGTTTTATGTGAAAGGAAATAAACATGTAGTATTTGCAAAACAGTTTGTAAATTTACCCATTGCATCATACATTCTAAAAATAGCATGGGTATTAAACATAAAACAATTCCAAGTAATCAAAGTCGCCGTGCATGATTTTGAGGCATGACTTAAAGGATGCAGATGTAGTTCAGTACATTTAAATAACCAGTGCAAACATACAGGATGTAAATATTTCGAACAAGAAAGCCAAATGTCCCTTTATTTGAAACAAGAAGGCCAAGATGTGCCAATATTGGTCACCTGGCTACCATAGCCTATAATAAAAGGTTACCAAGAGCAGAAAGGGTCAATTAGACCTTTTATATGCTACAATCTATGTGAAAATTTGTGATATTCAGCATGTGAAGTTTAGTCGTGAAATGACAAGTTTAGTCCTGAAACCATTTGGTTTACAGTTTGCTTAACATTGACTGCAACTATATAATGTGTCATACAAGTTTAAGTTTCTTATTAATTTTGTTTACGAATAAACAGTTTTTAAATCTGCTCTAACCAGATTAATTAGATAAAAACAACAACATTGGTGCTTAAATATAAACATATATTAAGGTGTAATGCCTCTAGTTATAAGTTAAGTGTGACACAAGCTTTGGTAGGGAGGGGGCGGACTATTCTCCTTCCAGTTTATCAGAAGTTATGATAACAAAAACGGGAGTATATTTTAAACAAAAAATACGAAGTAATTTAAAAAAAAAAAAGAAGAAGATATTTATGATAAAAATTGAGGAATATGAAAGTTCACATGTAGGTCAACATATAGCAAGAATACAATGGTCTGAATGAACAAACTGTATGGGGAGGAACGTTTTAAATTTAGAAATACAACATAATTTTATAAATAGGCACAAACAGAACTTTGATGAATCGGGTCCGTAAACCAAACAATTAAAAAAGCGTAACTTAGGAAGTTGGTGAAAAGTTAACTTTTTTTCTGAGCTTTGATGAATAATAATGTTGGTTGCTCTCTCTTTTCGATAACGTCACCTCATGGTACAAACTTAAAACCTATTCAATACTGAAGCCGCGCTTCCACGCGGCGTCAAGTACAACAATTATAACCTATCCAATACTGACGCCGCGCTTCCATGCGGTGTCAAAAAACAAATCCCAATTGAGAAATTAACACCCGCAAGTTCATACTTTTGACTACGCGCGTCTTACATTAAAACAAATATAACAATATCCAGGGCCTTTAACCCTTTCCCTCATATAGACGCTTTCTGGCGCCTCTGCAGCAGACGGCTTTTTGAAAACATAGTGACAAAAGAAGAAATTGCTCAAAACGAGCAATTTCTCCTTTTGCCACAATGTTTTCCACTTTTAGGTTATCCATTCAGTTTTAGAGATATTCTATTTGTTGACAACATATGTTCAAAGTCGTCTGCTGCAGAATTGTCGTATGAGGGAAAGGGTTAAGTTTTGACAAAACACAAGAGCTCTAGTCCAAATAGTTTTATCGCAATACAACTTTAACTCTTCCCACATATAGACGCATTTTGACCCATCTACATCTACCAAACAATCAATGTTTATTCGATGTTTATATTGCTCTACATGTGCTTGTTTAAAAAATCACGGTAAAGTCAAGTCAACCAAAACACATTGGAGAGTGCACTTCAAGAATCTGGATGACTATCACCTTCAGCATGAAGTAGGTAGCTTTTTGACACATCTACAGCTTCCAAACAATCAATTATTGTTATTCGGTGTTTATATTGTTCTACATAGGCTTGTTGAAACAATCACGGGTAACGGAAAGTCAACCAAAACAGATTGGAGATTGCAATTCAAGGATCTGGACGACCATTACCTCCAGCATGAAGTAGGTAGGTTTACATGTATGTTACATTTATTATAACGACAAAGGCAAGAGATCCCATTCGATAATACCATAAATCGCCCCTTATCGACACATACTCGTACAATCCATTTAACCCTTTCCCTCATACGACAATTCTGCAGCAGACGACTTTGAATGTATTTTGTCAAAACATAGAAAATCTCCATAGTTGAATGGATAACCTATGACAAAAAGTGGAAAACATTGTGGCAAAAGGAGAAATTGCACGTTTTGTGCAATTTCTTCTTTTGTCAATATGTTTTCAAAAAGCTGTCTGCTCCAGAGGCGTCAGAAAACGTCTATATGAGGGAAAGGGTTAATTAACCCTTTCCATATATAACCAATCTGAAGCAGACGCATTTGAAATTCATGGGTAAAACTATGGAAACTATCTTAAATTAAATGATAATTGTTGACTAGAATTTAAAACATTGTGGCAAGAGAGGGAATTGCTAATGTTGAGCATTTGTTCATTTTCTTTTTTTTTCAAAATGTTGTCAAATGTCGCCTGCTGCAGTTGTTTTATATTAAAATACGCATGCGTGTGGAAAATGGTTAAACTTGGATGACGTTCGACATAGGCTTTGTTTGTTAGTTTTTAGCTCACCTGAGCTTTGCTCAAGGTGAGTTATTGTGATCGCCTTTTGTCAGGCGTCCGTCGTCCGTCGCCCGTCGTGCGTCGTGCGTCGTGCGTCGTCCGTCAACTTCTTCTCCTCAGTAACCAGTGGGTCAATTTGGATGAAACTTCACAGATAGCATCCTCTCAATGACCTCACCAGAATTCCTTCAAATTTTTGGGATCCATACAAAATTCTGGTTTCCATGGCAACGAAACCGAAAAAACTTCAAAATTCTTCTTCTCCCAAACTGGTTGGCAGATTTTCAAATAATTTTGTAGAAATGTTCCTTAGATGACCCTCTATCAGATTCCTTCAAGCCATGTTGATTGGTCGAAAAACATGGCCGGGGCTATTTTGCCTTATATGGCTATAGTGAAAACTTAAAAAATCTTCTCCTCCGAAAGTGTCTGGCCGATTTTCAAATAATTTTGTAGAAATGTTCCTTGGGTGATCCTCTATCAGATTCCTTCAAGCCATGTTGATTGGTCAAAAAGCATGGCCGTCAGGGGGCGGGGCTATTTTGCCTTTTATGGCTATAGTGAAAACTTAAAAAATCTTCTTCTCCATAAGTGTCGGGCCGATTTTCAAATAATTTTGTAGAAATGTTCCTTGGGTGACCCTCTATCAGATTCCTTCAAGCCATGTTGATTGGTCGAAAAACATGGCCGCCAGGGGGGGCGGGGCTATTTTGCCTTATATGGCTATAGTGCAAACTTAAAAAATCTTCTCCTGCAAAAGTGTCAGGCCGATTTTCAAATAATTTTGTAGAAATGTTCCTTGGGTGATCCTCTATCAGATTCCTTCAAGCCATGTTGATTGGTCAAAAAGCATGGCCGCCAGGGGGCGGGGCTATTTTGCCTTTTATGGCTATAGTGAAAACTTAAAAAATCTTCTCCTCCATAAGTGTCGGGCCGATTTTCAAATAATTTTGTAGAAATGTTCCTTGGGTGACCCTCTATCAGATTCCTTCAAGCCATGTTGATTGGTCGAAAAACATGGCCGCCAGGGGGCGGGACTATTTTGCCTTATATGGCCAAAGTGAAAACTTAAAAAATCTTCTCCGACGAAAGTGTCAGGCTGATTTTCAAATAATTTTGTAGAAATGTTCCTTGGATGACCCACTTTCAGATTCCTTCAAGCCATTTTGATTGGTCAAAAAACATGGCCGCCAGTGGGCAGGGCTATTTTGCATTATATGGCTATAGTGAAAACTTAAAAAATCTTCTCCTCCAAAAGTATCTGGCCGATTTTCAAATAATTTTGTAGAAATGTTCCTAGGGTGACCCTCTATCAGATTCCTTCAAGCCAAGTTGGCCAAGTTGATTGGTCGGAAACTATGGCTGCCAGGTGGCGGGGCTTATATAGCTATAGTAAACAAAAAAAAAAAAATCAGGTGAGCGATTCAAGGGCCATCATGGCCCTCTTGTATTAGAGTTTTACGCTGTTTTCAACATTTTATCAGTTACATCAAGGCGACAGTTCACTTATTCATGATCACTGAGTAAACACACCAGCCCAAGAGAACTCCACCCATCATGACTGCCTCGATCGGGGATCGACGTGACCCAAGACACCGGATTCTACATCTCCGACGCTAGGCAACGGATGTGCAGGAATTTTCGGCCAGCAAAGACCTAGATAAGCCTGTCACGCAGTCTGATCAACATTCAACACAAGAAGAAATTCCAGGAATTCACTCTGATGATGCTCGGATGCCAATAGTCAATCATTTCTCATATGCAGATGCTTTTTGCAGCAGACAAAGTTTGAAAACATAGTGGCAAAAGGAGAAATTGCTTCTGACTGAGGTACCGGGGCTCGGCGAACTATTAAGTATGGTTTGCTTTGATCGGTAACCCTTTCATACATACAACACATCTGTAGCAGACGACTTAGAAAACATGTACTAAAATATATGGAAACAATTCTATAAATGAAGGTATAAATACTGAAAAAAAGGTTGAAAATATTGTGGCAAATGAATAATTTCTCATCACGAGCAGTTTCTCCTTTTACCACAATGTTTTCAAGTGCTGCAGTTGCGTCAGAAAGAGTCTGTATTTGTGTCATAGATCACAGTACCTCCGAAGGTCTGAGGCTATTTTCATTGATCTGTTATACATGTGATACGAAAAGGGATGTTATGCGCATGGCTACGCGAAAACCGACCTTCAGAGCTAAGCAGCCGATTAAAAACGCATTTCTACGTGAACTGGTTAATTTGGTACGTTTGACTATTTCAGTAAATTGAATTAATGAAAATGCAAAATTGAAACTCATTAAAAGCAGACCAACCATGAGGGGGAATTGTTCCACCCGCCACACACTATCGGTCATTCTGTTCTCTATAGAAATATATATTTTTCAATTGTCAATTTCATATTTACAACAAAGAAAAAATAAATGTACCCATTCACTTATAATCGATGTTTATCAAATATTATTTTAGATATTGCAAACGGTCTCGGATACTACAAAATTTCATTTACAATCATCGCCAATGTGATCTTTATCTTATTAAAATATTTTAAGATTAAGATTGGGTTTTTTAAAAGATAACATTGTAAATTCATGATTTTAAATGGCTTATCGATATCTTATATCTTATCTGATGATCGGAATTATTGGGTATGTATTTCCCTGTACCTATATATATATATATATAGGAGCACGCAAAGTTTAGGTCTGGTTTAACCCTTTCCCTCATACAACAATTCTGCAGCAGACGACTTTGAACATATTTTTGCCAGAAAATGGAAAATCTCTATAATTGAATGGATAACCTATGACTAAAAGAGGAAAACATTGTGGCAAAAGGAGAAATTGCTAAAATTTTGAGCAATTTCTTCTTTTGTCACTATGTTTTCAAAAAGCTGTCTGCTGCAGAGGCGTCAGAAAGCGTCTATATGAGGGAAAGGTTTAAATAAGAGTGTGCAACATGCATCTAACTTCCAGATGAACACACCCGAGTGATTAATACCATGTAAAGGTGCTGAACTCCAGATAGAGATCAACATTTGGAAATGTTGAAAATTCGGCAAATATTGCTAAAAGTGACAACAAAGTAAGAGTAAGTAATCAATAGTTTTAAACTATGTTGGCAGTACATGTTGAAAAACAGTCAATTGAAAGTCAAGGAAATGTTCAAAGTATGCCATATTGGGTATGACTACCCAGTAAAAATGAAGCCTAAACGATCAATATTATCATGTTTTATTGTACTGGAAAGCGAAATTATTACTCTTAACTTTATCCCAGAATTATGATTCTAATATTTCAAGACAACTTTCAGGGGCGTAGCTTACTTTAGGCACTGTAGGCACGTGCCTACACATTTTTTCTCAAAATGCCCCAAAATGCAGCTGCGGCGATAGACATCTGCGTAATGTATCGACCAGATCAGCTTGCGCTTTACGCGCAGACTGATCCGGCCGACACATTCCGTCTTAGGGGGATAAATGTATAGAGTAGTTATTCCTGAAACAGAAAATCCACATGAGGCGAAAAGTGTCTATCCGGGTAGGCCTGTGTGACATGCTTAGGCTGATCCGGGTCGATACTTTACGCAGAGTCCACAATGTTGATTTTCTCACGAGACGGCCTACACATTGATTATTGCAAAGCTACGAGCCTGACTTTTGAATAATTTTAAACTTTGTTTACAGTATAATATCTATACTCTGAAGTTCAGTAACTTTAAGAGTATGAAACGAAAGCCAGCCCAACATTCAAATTACCATTGCAAACCGTAGGCTACCAAATTTACGCAGCTCCTAGGCGAAATGTGTCTGTTGGTTTATTGCAGAGGAAATGACAGTCAAGTTCTTATCAACAGTATTTATTGTCCTAATGTTTGCTGTTTACTATATTGAATACATAGGTAGGTCTAAGTTACAATATACAGTTTATTCACCTGCGTTAACCCTTTGCCACATACAGATACTTCTGCAGCAGACGACTTTTGAAAACAGTGTGACAAAAGGATACAATTGCCCATGATGAGCAATTTCACCTTTTGACACAATGTTTTCAACTCTATTCAATAATTAAACTTTCATATAACCATATTTCTAACCAAACGCTCTTGAAGTCGTCTGCTGCAGATTTCTTTTATGTGGGAAAGGGTTAAACGGAATGTGAGGAGAAAAATGTTTGCCATCGATAACATGATACAATTATATAAATTATTATCAAAAAACGCCCAGAACTAGTTCAAAGCTAAATTGCAAAAATGGGCCACGCCGCACGATAACCGACCTTCGGGGCTTGAAATTTAGGAACTATCCAGATCGAACCGCCGCTCTTCACAGTAAGATCTATTCGAACAAGCAACCGAGAACGGTGTTGGGACTTTAAACTGACTAGGCCTCTGTAATTTGATCGTAAATAATAAATACATTTATATATATACAGTCAACCCTGTGCTTAAGACCACCTTTGTTTAACAATTCCCTGTCTTTAGCAACCACACTTTTAATTTTCCAATAACTCATTTTCTGTATAAATGACCATGTAATTAAAGAGCACATGTTAACAAAGACCAGTGTTCTCTTCCCATGGGTGGTCTTTAACCCTTTCCCTCATACGACAATACTGCAGCAGACGACTTTGAACATATTTTGTCAAAACATAGAAAATCTCCATAATTGAATGGATAACCTATGACTAAAAGTGGAAAACATTGTGGCAAAAGGAGAAATTGCACGTTTTGTGCAATTTCTTCTTTTGTCACTATGTTTTCAAAAAGCCGTCTGCTGCAGAGGCGTCCGAAAGCGTTTATATGAGGAAAAGGGTTAAATACAGGTTGGACTGTATATAATTATATGCATGTTATTTACGATCACGAGAAGGTGCGCTAAAAAATTGCTAAAACCAAGCAATTTCTCCTTTTGCCTCAATGTTTTCAAATCTATTCAGGATTAATACCTTCATTTATTGAGATTTTCAATGTTTTTGCCTAGTTGGTTTCAAAGCCGTCTGCTGCTGGCTTGTTATATTTTGGAAAGGAGTAAACCGGCTAGGCAAGTATATATCTGTAGTTCAGGGGCGTAGCTAGTGTATACGGGTCCTACTAAATACTGCAAGGACTACACAAGGACTACAAGGACGGCTGTAGTATGACAAGGACAGATTACCCTGTAGAGTGTAGGTAGAGATCACCCTATATGGTGTAGGTGGAGATCACCCTATATGGTGTAGGTGCAGATCACCATGTAGAGTGTAGGTACAGACCACCCTGTAGAGTGTAGATGCAGAAAATAAAATACAAGGACTACAAGGACACTCTACAGGGTAATCTGCATCTACACTCTACATGGTGGTACAGATCACCCTGTATGGTGTAGGTGGAGATCACCCTGTATGGTGTGGGTGCAGATGACCCTGTAGAGTGTAGGTACAGACCACCCTGTAGAGTGTAGATGCAGAAAATAAAATACAAGGACTACAAGGACACTCTACAGGGTAATTTGTATCTATACTCTACAGGGTGGTCTGTACCTACACTCTACAGGGTGATCTACACCCACACCATACAGGGTGATCTCCACCTACACCATACAGGGTGATATGTACCTACACTCTACAAGGTAATCTGTCCTTGTCATACTATAGCCGTCCTTGCATGTCCATGTAGTCCTTGTATTTTATTTTCTGCATCTACACTCTACAGGGTGGTCTGTACCTACACTCTACAGGTTGATCTGCACCCACACCATACAGGGTGATCTCCACCTACACCATACCGGGTGATATGTACCTACACTCTACAGGGTAATCTGTCCTTGTCATACTATAGCCGTCCTTGCATGTCCTTGTATTTTATTTTCTGCATCTACACTCTACAGGGTGGTCTGTACATACACTCTACAGGGTGATCTGCACCCACACCATACAGGGTGATCTCCACATATACCATACAGGGTGATCTGTACGATCACTCTACAGGGTAAGCCGTCCTTGCAGTATTTAGTAGGACCGAGTGTATACAGAGTGAATACGCAAGTTTTTTCAGTGGGGTCCGGTGGCACGAATGATCGTAGATACCGGAATGTCGGTTTCGTGTGTCAAACAAACTTAACTATGAATGGGAAAGACTAACATTAGTTGATAAAACACCAGCGACTACTGATGTAGGCGATCCTATCTATGTTAAGCAAATCATTTAAATCTTTTGCTGTCTCCTAAAGTAGTACAGTTGTTCCACTGCCAGCAAAATAATTTACAGCAGTCACCAGACGTTATCTTGGCTCAGAATCGTTACATTGTTTTTACTTCAACTACAGTCACTTTCATTGCCAGGGAATAATGTTATGAGGAATACAGATGCAAACAAGACATTTAAATGTGTTGTTTTTTTCTAATAATAACTCGTCCTCCAATGTCATTTCTGAAAATCTATTAAATATATAAGTCGCGGGCTTCTGCCCGGCGACTAAATAAAGAAAGCCAGACACCACATTTGGTGTGGTGACCGTGTGATATATTGTGAATATTATGTTGAAGATTTTTGGGCTTGATATTGTACTACGAGGAGCGTTGACAAATTGAACGCCAACTACCTCATTTTGAATGACGTTAATTCATATTTCAATGACGTCACATCATATGTATTTCAGTGGCGTAGCATTACCATATTTGGTACCGTATGAGGTTCTATGATGGTTTCTGGGCTCTGAAGTAAGGAGGATCTCCTTTTTTAGCCCGTCTTCTTCCTGTACTGATTTGAGTACTTAATATTGAATGTTAATCCGTCTTGTTTGAAATGCGTATATCCATTTGCATGTATTTGCGCCGGAAAACGTGCAGGTATAAATAATAAAACTGAAATACTGTTGAAAATGGTAGTACATCCTACTAATCAATTTCTAAGCTATTCTTGTTTTTGAGTCAGCTTATTCACGAAGAACAGCGCGGCGGTATTAAAAAGTCTCTCAGGAATTTTGTCAGACAAAATAACTATGATTATATTACGAGGTGACAAAACCAATTTCTGAGGCAAATAAACAACTATTTTAATTAGGTAGGATGATTCATTCGGGACGTTTCCCCCCCTATTTTTGAAAATTCGATTAACACGCCACGTGTTGCTTTAAATAAACAACATGAAGAATAGTGTAATATTTTTTGTTTAGTAATTTTTGCGTAAACAAATAATCGTAGGCCTACTCTTATAATGATTATGAATTGGATTCCTCTTAATAACAAGAGGACCATGATGGCCCTGGATCGCTCACCTGATTTTTCATTCACTTTAGCCATATAAGCCCCGCCCTCCTGGCGGCGATAATTTTCGACCATTCAACATGGCTTGAAAGAGGGTCACCATTGGAACATTTCTACAAAATTATTTGAAAATCGGCCTGACATTTTAAGTTTTTACTATAGCCATATAAGGCAAAATAGCCCTGCCCTGTGAAGGCCATGTTTTTCGACCAATCAACTTGGCTTGAAGGAATCTGATAGTGGGTCACTTAAGGAACATTTCTACAAAATTATTTGAAAATCGGCCAGACATTTTCGTCGGAGAAGATTTTTTAAGTTTTCATTTTTTTCTTTTCTTTGCCATGGAGACCAGAATTTTGCATGGATAAACAAACAAAAAATGAAGGAATTTAGGAGAAAACATTGAGAGGATGCTTCCTATGAAGTTTCATCCCAATTGGCCAAGTGGTTAGGGAGGAGAAGTCGTTTGAAGCAAAACGTGTATGGACGCACGCGCACATGACGGAGAATTCGCCATGACATTAGCTGGACCGACTTTCAGCCAGTGCAGCTAAAAAGGATTGTGCTAGGGAATTGCATTTTTCTTTAGCCTGCATTATTGTTTAATTGCAATTGTATGTGCTAGGGAATTATTTTTTCTGATGAACTTTCATAAAGTACCTGTTCTTATATTCTGCATTTTTGTTTAGTTGCAAATGTATGTACTTTGGATTTTTTCCTGATGAACATTCAAAAAGGACATGTCCTTATAGATTGAATGATTGATGCCGTTCTTATAGACCGAAGGACTGTTAAATAGAAACTTTATATGTGCTAGGGAATTATATGTTCTTATAGCCTGAATGATTGTTTGATTGCAACTTCATATGCTTGGGATTTTTTTGATTTTTCTGATGAATTTTCATGAAGTTTAAATAAATCCTGTATCAGATTGAAATGAAAACAGATGTTGATTGCACCAGGGAATTGGTTAAGAAACATGTCGAACAACAGATAAAGAATGGTTAAAATATGTTTATTATTATAAGATAAGCAGCAATCATATACAATAGCTTACAACAAGTAAATAGAAAAAACAAGATCATATACATTAACACAGTCTTTCATTTATCATCATGCAAAACATAATCACCACTCAATGCTGATACCACTAGTTACATAAGCAGAGCTCTAGATAAGGGGCATTTTTCATGTGCAAAAATCCTGATTTGACCCTCTAACCATGAGATGTGGGTTCTTTTCTTCTGATTACCCACATCATAAGGTTTGGTTGGATAACTAGAAAGATATTATGGGGAATAGAGCTGTACACCCCTCCTTATCTGGATCTCTGCATAAGTGAGGGAGATAACTCCCAAGTAATGAAGCTAGTGTCAAGCTTCTTTACAATCTCTCATTGACCTTTTACCCTTTCACACATGCAGATGCATGTTGTTACAACTGCACTAAGCAACTTTGAATAATTTGTGGCAAAAGGAGAAGGTGCTTGAAAGGTTAAACATTATCTTACAGTTTGAAATTTTATTGATGCTACTGCAATTTGATGATGAAGAGGGAAGTGCTTTATCAGAATGCCAGGAGGTGCAATTTGACTGCGGCTGCACAGATCGGAAAGTCTTGAAAGTCACTTTTCATGTTAAATTTTCTTTGTAACATATATGCATTATGTAATAGTATGACCCTGGACCAAAAGCATATTGAATAAAATAATACATTATGGTAGATAGACAAAAACAGCTCTGGGATGCTACCTTGATGTTGGGCGGAGTTTCTATTGTGAGGTGTCAAGGTGGATTCCCCAATGTTGGGCTGGGCCGATAAAATGAATTATGAATATGAAATAGATACAGCTCTGCCCTGGTTTATATTTAGAGAGTGTGACTTCCTGCTTTTGGGGAGGAGTTTAATTGATTGAATGATTGATTGGGGCTTAACGCTGTTTTCAACAATGTTTCAGTTATATTGCCAGCTTTCGCACACCAGTACTCCACACAACATACTTTCCCACATAGACTGTTAGCCCATAGGTGAAAGACTAATGGCGCTTGGCTGAGCTGGGATTCAAACACACAACCCCAGGATATTCAGCCCGCACCACTACTGGGGAGAAGAACTACAAATTGATAACAGCAGGCATGTATTGAAAAAGATTGAGCTGAACATTCTTTTCTTGTCCTTGTGCGACATTTGGGAAAATAATTATTATGGATTTTTCTTTTTAGAAAACGTAATAGTACATAACAAGAGCACCGCGTACGGCACAGACGCTCGACTGATAGAAAACAGAAAAAAAGCTGAGCTGAACAAAAAACCTTAACTGGACGACCACGCCGCCGCCGCCGCCACAGGACGACCACGCCAGGGTCATGACAATAGCTCTCGTTTTTTCAAAAGTCGAGCTAAAAATGTCATGTACTTTTTTGGTCACTGAGATTTCAGTATCCAAGTTGATAATAAACTTGAACTGATATAATGTATAACCCTTTCCCATTTTTAACAATTCTACAGCAGACGACAATCAATGCATAAATATATATAGTTTCTTTGTGTTTTGCATCAACAGACCATGTGACACATAAATTCATAACAAACATTATTAGTCCATAATGAAAAAAATAATTTAAGACACAATGTCAACCAAATAAACAAAATTAGTCTTGGCTTTTACTATATATCTTGCTTTTAACCCTTTCCCACATATAGACGCTTCCTGACGCCTCTGCAGCACACAATTATTGAAAACAATGTGATAAAAGGGGAAATTGCTCAAAACAAGCAATTATTATTATTCCTTTTGCCACAATGTTTTCAACTCTTTTCAATAATAATACTTTGATTTAAAGGGATTTTGCACATTTGTGCAAAGTTGTTAACAATGTCGTCCACTGCAGATTTGTTGAATGTGGGAAATAGTTAAAATGATTGCCCTGTTATTAAATCATCCCTATTTGTGGACACATTTTAACTCCGGAAAGGAATTAAAATAAGTAAATAAAGAGTACAAATAAACTTCCTTTTAATTAACCCTTTCCCTCATATAGACGCTTTCTGACGCCTCTGCAGCAGACAGCTTTTTGAAAACATAGTGACAAAAAAAGAAATTGCTCAAACGAGCAATTTTTCCTTTTGACACAATGTTTTCCACTTTAAGTCATAGGTTATCCATTCAATTATAGAGATCTTCTATTTTTTGACAAAATATGTTCAAAGTCGACTGCTGCAGATTTGTCGTATGAGGTAAAGGGTTAAGCTCCTATTTACACAAAACTGGTTAAACAATATTGTGTAACAACAAAATCAATGTTAACCCTTTCCTATCTGCAGACGCCTTATGAAAATTTATTGGCAAATGAAGAAATTGTTCAAATAGAGCAATTTCTCATTTTGCCACAATTATTATCAACTCGATTCAATAATCACAGATTCATTTACATAGAATTTTCATATCATTGTCTGGATGTTTTCAAGTATATCTGCTGCAGATTTGTTGTTTTGGGACAAGAGTAAGTGATATTTCTGTTTAAAATGAGATTGATTCATTTTATATTAAGAGGTTTTTTGAAAACAATTGTGGCGAAAGGAAAAAATCTTGTAAACAATCTCCATTTCGAAATATACTGTATTGAACTCTGAATTGAAATTTGACGTTCAATTTTTCGAAATGTAATGTCTTAACCCTTTCCCTCATATAGACGCTTTCTGACGCCTCTGCAGCAGACAGCCTTTTGAAAACATAGTGACAAAAGAAGAAATTGCACAAAACGTGCAATTTCTCCTTTTGCCACAATGTTTTCCACTTTTTGTCATAGGTTATCCATTCACATATGGAGATTTTCTATGTTTTGACAAAATACGTTCAAAGTTGTCTGCTGCAGAATTGTCGTATGTTGTACATGTATGTCGGAAAGGATTAATACAGTTTGAAAAACCTTGTGGTGAACTCACCAACTATCCATCTAACACTAAAACAAACAGTTACCTTATATTTCATCTTGTTCCATGGAAGGTAGCCTGATACATAGGAAGAATACCATGTGGAGAACTGGTGGGAGAGAGCACAGACAACACATGTTGAGAAAACTGGCCACTTTAATATAATTGAAATAACGGTGAAAATGGAGTACAACTCCAATTAATTTATCAACATTTTTTTCCATAAATCCTCATCAGTCATCTGCTGCAGAGGGTCAAAATATAAATTAATTCTCAACAATGATTAAATCAACTTGGTCTTAGTTTCAAACATATATACACACACATCGATGAGTTAAACTAAGCTGCTTTTTAAGCAATGATTAAAACTTTTTTATACACTATATGCTTAATATAATAACTAATGTTCTATGTAATTCTATTCTGTTCAACAGACTATTGAGCAAATCTAAAATGAAAGTTGAGAGAATGAAACACAATAAATGAGCTTTGCTCCAGGAAACTGAACCAATCAATGCATATTTATGAAAGGTGTATGTATGATCTATAGGTGCATCCATGTCGAGGGCTTGGCGTGAAACGGTTGTAACTAAAAGCCTATTTTGAAAACCCTGGTTTAGGGGCAATTTTGACCCCTTTGTAAACAATGCAAATTTAGATGACATTGCTCTGAACGAGCAATGGCTCCTAAATTTCTATTGTTAACCAAGAAAATTGATTTAACGCTTATAAAGACTTTACGGCGAGGTGATTAAACTTGATAAAAAATACCATTTTTAGTAACAACCTTTTCATGCCAAGCCCTCGATGTAATCTGATCCATCTGTATACACACTAGTTGTCAGAAATTTCTTAACCCTTTCCCTAATATAAACGCTTTCTGACGCCTCTGCAGCAGACGGCTTTTTGAAAACATTGTGACAAAAGAAGAAATTGCACAAAACGTGCAATTTCTCCTTTTGCCACAATGTTTTCCACTTTTTGTCATAGGTTATCCATTCAATTATGGAGATTTTCTATGTTTTAACGAAATACGTTCAAAGTCGTCTGCTGCAGAAATGTTGTATGAGGGAAAGGGTTAAACCCTTACATGTATATAATAAAATCTGCAGCAGAAGACTTGAAAACATTGAGACAAAATGATGAAAAATAAATAAATGAAAGGAGTTTAAAAACATTGTGGCAAAAGGAGAAATTGATCACTAATGAGCAATTTCTCTTTTTGCCTCATTGTTTTTTGAAGTCCTCTTCTGCGGAGATGTTCAAATAAATCAACATGTAGGAAAGGGTTAAAACAACCTGTTACTTATAACTGAACAGTGTAAAGTCAGATCAAACTGTGAACATAAACAGGATGATCTGGATCTATACTTGTCACAATAGTTAGTGAATGGTATTCCTATAGCACAGCTCAAGTACACATTTAACCATTTCCCACTGTCAGACGCATTCTGATGCAGACGACTATTAACCCTTTCCCTCATATAGATGCTTTATGACGCCTCTGCAGCAGACAGCTTTTTGAAAACATAGTGACAAATGAAGAAATTGCTCAAAACGATCAATTTCTCCTTTTGCCACAATGTTTTCCACTTTTAGTCATGGGTTATCCTATCAATTATAGAGATTTTCTAATTTTTGACAAAATATGTTCAAAGTCGTCTGCTGTAGAATTGTCGTATGAGGGAAAGAGTTAAAACCACTGAGGCTTAAGCTTAGGAAAGGAGATAGTGATCATGATCCTCTATTTGATAATCACATTTATATTTAGAGAGAGTTTCAATCTTCTTTGCCTAGAGTTTTTTAAAGTTGTCTGCTGCAGATTTTCAGTATGTGGGAAAGGGTTAATAAACAAATAAAGAGTTTGAAAGAACACATCATGTGACACCAGCCATAACCAGTAACTACAATAGAATATTTACCATCAAACTTGAGATATGGGAATTGTATCCTGTATGATACTTACACATTATGTAACAAATGAGTGCATTAGCCAGAGTTTGCTATTAGTTGGTAAGATAATGAGGAATAGATTTCCTGTATGAAATAGCTCTATATCATATTTAGACCCGGCCGGGTAGCTCAATTGGTAGCGTATCTGACTCGTGATCTGGAGGTCACGGGTTCGATACCCGGTTGCGGCGACATTCTTTCGGGCGATGTTTTCCATTGCCTCTCACCTCTGATCTATGTGAGAAAGTAGTCAGTGGCTTCGAAAGAATGTTGTGTAAGTACTGGTGTGGGAAAGCCAGGAAAACATGGGTAGGTGCACTGACCGCCGTGATATGACCAAAGCTGTTGAAAGCGGCGTTAAACTCCAAACAAACAAACAAACAAACTATATCATATTTATATGACCCATGAAAATTGATGTCATATCTACAGTCAAACTTGTGCTAAGGACCACCTTTGTTTAGCAAGTCCCTGTCTATAGCAACCACACTTTTAATTTCCCAATTACTCATTTCTGCATAAATGTCCCAATTACTCATTTTCTGCATTAATGAAACTGTAATTAAAGACCACCGGTAAACAAAGACAAGATTGTTCATTTCCCATAGATGGTCTTTAAACACAGGTTAGGCTGTATTTTGATAAAAGTACCTTAATATTAAATCATACTTTAATTCATGTAGATATTTTCTACATTTTTGCCTATATGTTTTCAAAGTCACCTTTTGGAGATTTGGTGTATGTGGGAAAGGGTTTCATGACAAGAATATGTATCATAATGTAAATGATAGCATCCTTTCTTACTATCTGAGCAACTGATGTTTTCTCCTGGAAAGTTTTTCCTACTTGGAATATGATCTTTTTTTCCCCTGTATATTTCAAGAAGTCCTTGTAACTAATTGTGTTAACCCTTTCTCACGTACAACAAATCTGCAGCAGACGACTTTGAAATCATTTAGGCAAAAATAAGGCAACTCCCTATAAGTGAAAGTATAATAATCAAGAGCAATTTCTTCTTTTGCCACAAGTTTTTCAAAAGTTGTCTGCTGCAGAAACATGTCTATATTGGGGAAAGAGTTAATACATGACAGACATAAAGTAGGACAATAAGGAAATGTTCCCCTAGTGTCCCCCTGCCAAAGGAGGCAGCAGAAGAATGGCTTCTGTTTTCACAATCTTTTTCAAACAATTTCTCTCTCACTGTTTTATAACCAATATTTTTAACCCAATTACCATACATACCATTACATGTATTGTTATCCCTTTCAAATTGGAAACATTTAAAATGTTGTATTCAAATGTAATCAAAACAGTTTTACATGAACCCAACAAAAAAAGCTTGTATTTAACAATAGAAAATATAATGAACATTAGGTTTATATATTAGCTGTTTGCTTTTACATCAGAAGAATTGCTGGACACTGAATCTTTCCCTTCCATAGAACTACTGTCTTGTTTCATATGTTGAAACCTAGAACCAGTTGCTTCCTCTTCTGCATCATCAGCATGTATAAAACCATTCACAGTCACTACATCTTCCGATGGAGAACCATTCTCTGTCACATGACCTTGTGCTGGAGATCCAGTCTTAGTCACATGATCTGATGGAGAACCAGTTATGGTCACATAACTTGGTAAAGGTGAATTGTCACTACCAGTGGTATTAATGTTCTGTGGTTCATAATAAACAGGTGATTGGGCTAGAGAGTCATAGATTGTTGCATTCTGGTTAGGTTCTTGCGTTAAAGGGTCCAAATTCTCGTAGGAATGTGCGGATAAAGGTGCCGACAAGGGTTCTTCGTAATCTGTGAATGATCCCGTATCTTCAACCCCACTGGCACCGTTCTTTGGATTAATCAGGTCATCAAATTCTGAATATTCATTCTGTTGTTTCTCATTTTCTTGCTTAACCTCACCTTTTGAACTTTTTCTTTTATCTTCTTTTATATCATCAGATGATTTCTTTGTATCTTTTGTGACTAGTTCATCCTTATTGTTTTGGACACATGTGTCCTCATTACCATCACTTTTTATTTCATTCATCTGAAAGCTGTTAGAGTCTATATTATCTGTAATGTTATCACATTTTTGTGAACTATTTCTCTCCAGTAAATCTTTGCCAACAGGAGTAAACCTCGATACTGATTCTCCGGAGTCCTGCATAGCTCTCACACTATTCCCATCACTAAAGAATGCACTGTAATTATTCGGAACACTTTTATTGGTGTTAGTTTGATGAAGATCTTCTTCATAAGGTGCACTGGGAACCACAGTTGTTCCGTTGCTTGTGTTTAATTTACTCGCTTCCATAGATTTTAATTCCTCATTGGGATACAGTGGAAGATTCTGGTACCGGTTCCCTGTAGCATCCTCTTGTAAAGCGAGTTTTTTTTCCTTTGTGATGGGATCCATTATTTCCTCATATTCAGATTCCATTAGTTTTAGGCCTTCTTCAACATAGGCATTGCAGCCATGTTGGTTGTCATCTGTTGAGTCTCTTTCAGCTGCTGTGAAATACAAAGAAACACATTAAACTCTTTCCCACATATAGACACTTTCTGACGTCTTGCAGCAGACGACTTTTGAAAACTCTGTGACAAAAGCAGAAATTACTCAAAACGAGCAACTTCACCTTTTGCCACAGTGTTTTCAACTTTATTCAATAATTATACCATTATTTATAGAGATTTTTTCACATTTTTGCTAAGATGTTTTCAAAGTCGTCTGCTGCAGATTTGCTGTATGTGGAAACATACTGAAACATACATGCTGAAACAGAAGATGGATTTGACGCCACAGCTGAAGACAACTTTTGAAAACATTGTGGGTAATGGATAAATTGATTAGACTGAGAAATTTTCCATAATGTTTTCAACAAGATATTAAAATTATACTTCTAATTTTCAAACTGTTCCTTCTTTGACAGACAACTCTTATTAAATCAGGAAAATGAACAATGCCTGTTAAGGTTTATTTTTAAGCAAAGGCAAGTGACTCTGATTATGTTATATATTGGTATAGAGTTAACTTTAAAATTTAAATACTTCATAAATTCATATACCTATAACAAGAGGGCCATAATGGCCCTGGATCGCTCACCTGAGTTATGTAATGTGATTTGTCATGCCAACCACAATAACTCATTTTGAGGTCAGATAAGGTAATACAGGAGGCCCAAGAGGACCAATATAGCTCCACTGCCACAAAGCGAATAACCCACACCCTATGTTGTCTGTCTTTTATCAATTTAATATGACTTAGAAGGTCACTAAGGAAAAGTTTATGTACCATTTAGTATTTAACAAGAAGATTTTAAAAGATTTTCCCTATATATCTCTATATAAAACAGATGACCCCAGGGGCAGAATTTGAACAACCTTGGTAGAAGACCACGAAACAATGCTACAAACCAAAGGCCTTTTGGTTTTAGACAAGAAAACTTTTAAAGTTGTTCCCTATACATGTATATCTCTATGTAAAACAGGTGACCCCAAGGGCAGGGCATATTTTGACTCCAGGGCTAAAATTTGAACAATCTTGGTAGAGTACCACTAGACAATGCTACACACCACATATCTAAGCTCTAGTCTATTCGGTTTAAGACAAGAAAATTGTCAAAGAATTTCCTTACATATATCTATGTAAAACAGGTGACCCCCAGAGCTTGGCCAATTGTAACCCCAGGGGCATATTTTGAACAGTCTTGGTAGAGGACCACTAGACAATGATACACACCAACTATCCAAGCTCTTGGCATTTTTGTTTTAGACAAGAAGATTTTTAAAGTTTTTCACTATATTTAAAGTTGTTCATGGAATTAATTTCTTTGAACAAGTTTTGAATCCCTGTAAAGTTACTTCAAAATTGGCCTAGTGGTTTAGGAGAAGTTGTTTGTAGGAAAATGTGAACAGACAACACTGCCAGACGGTGGGTGACCACAATAGATACTAATGGAGGTAACTCATGCATACATACATTCAAACAAATGAGTTATCTCCAACAATATATATAATTCCACCTTTCACAAGTTCTACATTTAAAGCTCAAGAATACTTGTATGTTGATTTATAAACCTATAATAAGGGAGATAACTCATATTTATCTCCAAAATATATAATTTCACCTGTCACCCACAAGTTGTAAGTGGAAAACTCAAGAAACACTTGTTATTGTATGCTGCTTTCTGTACCTCCTTTTAAATTCATAAATAAAAGTACTTGTAATAATCATTCTATGTTGCTTTATAAACCTATAATATGGGAGGTAACCCATGCATATATACATTCAAACAAATTGTCAGAGTTATCTTCAAAATTATATAATTCCACCTGTCAGCCAAAGAGTTAGGTAGAATGAATGTATATTGTTTTATGGCGCATCGACAGCTAAGGTCATTTAGCGCGCAATTAAATAAGAGTTAGGTAGACTTACCATTTGCTGTTGTGTAAGAAGGACTGGTACAGCATCTGATACAGCTGTAATGATAAAAAATATAAATATGATTTTATAGAGGATACGGCACTCTTAATCCTTTCCCACATACAACATATCCGCAGCAGACTTCTTTGAAAACATCTAGGCAAAAATATGGAAAATCTCTAAATAAAGTATATTTATTAAATAAAGATTAAAATATTACGGCAAAATGAGAAACTCTTACTGAACAGTTTCTCCTTTTGCCACAGTTTTCAACAGTTGTCTGCTGCAGAGGTGCCTGAAAGCGTCTGTATGTGGGAAAGGGTTGAATATGATTTTATAGAGGATACAGCACTATTAACCATTTCCCACAAACAACATATCTGCAGCAGACTACTTATAAAACATTAAGATAAAAATATTGAAAATCTGTATCAATGAAAGTGTAATTATTGTATGGAATGTAAAAAACATTGTGGTAAAAGGAGAAATTGCTCATTATGAGAAATCTCACATTTGGTTACAATGTTTTTCAAAAGTCGTCTGCTGGAAATGCACCAAAATGCGTCTGCATGTGGGCAAGGGTTACCAAGTATTGTACATGTATGTAGCTTAAACCATTACCTGATATGACAATGCATTGAAACAATTTCTAGAGCCCCAAAAGAAATGATTTATATATACTTGAACACATAAAAGGATACCTTCATGAACGTTACATGCCAACAAATAAGAAATTGAAATCATGATGCCTGGATGGATGATGAAGAAGTGACTGTTATGTATCGACCTGCAAAGGCAGGCAACAGAAAATCAATCCATAGAAATTTGAAATCAAAAGAAAAATCTATGATGAAGGATTTCATTATCAACAGGATAATCAACAGACATGAATTCAATTATCAACAAAAATAATCTATGGGAAAGAAATTCAAAAGGTAACACGGAATGAAAAGTTATGAAAAGTTACATGCAAGAGTCCCTCAAATCACCCAAACCCACTTACATACGTATTTTGACTCATCAACGGCAGACTCTATTTAAATAAGAGTGCCCTGGAGCGAACGCCAACACTCATCTGTTTTTTCATGAATTTTAAGTCCAAAAAGGAGCATAACTGAATAATGATTAACCCTTTCCCTCATATAGACGCTTTCTGACGCCTCTGCAGCAGACAGCTTTTTGAAAACATAGTGACAAAAGAAGAAATTGCACAAAACGTGCAATTTCTCCTTTTGCCACAATGTTTTCCACTTTTTGTCATTCAATTATGGAGACTTTCTATTTTTTTTTTACAAAATACGTTCAAAGTCATCTGCTGCAGAATTGTCGTATGAGGGAAAGGGTTAAAGCCAGAGTTGTGTGACTTGGTATACACATGCATATTGGTTTTAGGAACATGTCTTCTAAGTTTCATTTGAATATGCGTAATTGTGTTTTAGTTAAGGTAAGGTTAATGTTTTGTGACGACAACGCCAAGGTTAACACAATTCAGTAGTTACACTTACATTTTTAGATAATTCCAAATTATTCCCCAGATGTTTTCAAAATCATCTGCAGCAGACGACTTTGAATAGATCTAGCCAAAAATATGGAAAACCAACATGCTTAATTATTATAAGAGTTGAAATCATTAAGGCAAAAGGAGAAATTGCACATCACTAGCAATTACTCCTTTGACCACAATGTTTTAAAAGATGTGTCTGCTGCAAATGTGTTACAATGCCTCTGCATGAGTCAAAGCTTTAATCAACAGAACAGTTAATGAAAGTAAAATTGAGAATCCACATACAGTCAAATCTCGGTGGCTTGAACATTGGAAAGCTCGAACACCATGGATAACTTTAACCCTAAATAATTCAAGTTGTTCTACTACGGATAGCTCGAACAACCTTCTCCTAAACTCTCTAACTAATTGCACAATCCCTTTCGCGTAATTAGTGTACATATTACACATGGATAGGTAAAACAGGTAAATTGTCACCTTTCAGTTGACTATTTTTCACACCTTAAATTAATCGCGACAGCTGTTTGGTTTCTGGATTAAGGCAGTGCCTATTTATCACACGTTTGTGATATTCGCACATGAGATGTTTGTAGTTAAGATTGTAACAATTAGGGGCTAACTGTTCATACTTTTAAATCAATCAAAATTAAACTAGAAATATCACTGAAGGTGATGAATACCCCCAGCTGGTGCCTGACAATATACATATGTATAAGCAATTCAAGAGGCCATACCTCATTTAAAAATAATTCCATTGCAACACGCTGACAATATGCACAACTAGGCTTGGTATCAATCATTCTTGTGAAGTTATATTGAATTCTGACCAAGGGTTGCTGAGAAATAGTGTTCACAAGAAATGGCTACAGACCAACTATGTATGAGAAATTCAAGGGGCCATAACTCATTTAAAAATAATTTCAGTGCAACACGCCTACAATATACACAACTAGGCTTGGTATCAATCATTCTTGTGAAGTTATATTGAATTCTGACCAAGGGTTGCTGAGAAATAGTGTTCACAAGAAATGGCTCCAGACCAACTATGTATGAGAAATTCAAGTGGCCATAACTCATTTAAAAAAAAATCCAGTGCAACACGCCGACAATATTCACAACTAGGCTTGGTATCAATCATTCTTGTGAAGTTATATTGAATTCTGACCAAGGGTTGCTGAGAAAGTGTTCACAAGAACTGTCCAGACCAACGCACCGACCAACAAACCGACAAACAAGCGTGACTCCTATATAGCCCCCATATACTACGTATCTGGGGGTATAATAAAGAGGAAATTAGACCAGAGGCACTTAGAAGTGAAATTCAACGCTATTATAGAGTTTGAAAAGGTACATGTACAACAATTTTGTTGTTGAAAGTACTTTAAATTCTCTACGTCATAAATGTGTTTGCGATCAAAAGAAAACACACTGGTATTATTAAATATGCGTTATCACAACATAAACTACATGAATATAGTCGGGATAAAGCACTTCATTGTAATGTCCAAAATTGGATGCCTCGAACTATTTAGTGTGGGCCCTACGAGTTCGAGCCACTGAGGTTTGACTGAATTTCCAACATTCAGGATGACAAGAGTAAATTACTTTAAGCCCTTTCCCCGACCCAGACAACTTCAGACACCTTTCTAAAACATAATGTGGAATTGATCAGTTCAAGCAATTTCTCCCTTTCTCCGTTTTTATTTTCAACTCTATATAAAAGTGAACCTCCAAATTTCAAGATATTATATTTATTATTTGCCTTGGATACATTCTTCAAGCAGATGAATCTGAATCATATCGACTAAACGGTTAATCCTTTCCCTCAAATAGACGCCATAGACGCTTTCTGACGCCTCTGCAGCAGACAGCTTTTTGAAACAAGAGGGCCATGATGGCCCTGGAATCGCTCACCTGATTTTTTTTTCACTTTAGCTATATAAGCCCCGCCCCCTGGCAGCCATAGTTTTCGACCAATCAACTTGGCATGAAGGAATCTGATAGAGGGTCACCCTAGGAACATTTCTACAAAATTATTTGAAAATCTGCCTGATACTTTCGGAGGAGAAGATTGTTTAAGTTTTCACTATAGCCATATAAGGCAAAATAAGCCCCCCCCCCTCCTGGCGGCCATGTTTTTCGACCATTCAACATGGCTTGAAGGAATCTGATAGTGGGTCACTTAAGGAACATTTCTACAAAATTATTTGAAAATCTGCCAACCAGTTTGGGAGAAGAAGATTTTTTAAGTTTTCACCATAGCCATATAAGGCAAAATAGCCCCGCCCCAATGGCGGCCATGTTTTTCGATCAATCAACATGGCTTGAAGGAATCTGATAGAGGGTCATCCAAAGAACATCTCTACAAAATTATTTGAAAATCGGCCAGACACTTTCGTCGGAAAAGATTTTTTAAGTTTTCACTATAGCCATATAAGGCAAAATAGCCCCGCCCCCTGGCGGCCATGTTTTTCGACCAATCAATATGGCTTGAAGGAATCTGATAGAGGGTCATCCAAGGAACATTTCTACAAAATTATTTGAAAATCTGCCAACCAGTTCTGGAGAAGAAGATTTTTAAAGTTTTTTTCATTTCGTTGCCATGGAATCAGAATTATGCATGGATCCCAAGAATTTGAAGGAATTCTGGTGAGGTCAATGTGGGGATGCTTCCTGTAAAGTTTCATCCCAATTGACCCACTGGTTACTGAGGAGAAAAAGTTGACGGACGACGGACGATGGACGACGGACAAAAGGCCATCACAATAACTCATCCTGAGCACTTCGTGCACAGGTGAGCTAAAAATAGTGACAAAAGAAGAAATTGCTAAAAACAAGCAATTTCTCCTTTTGCCACAATCTTTTTCACCTTAAGTCATAGGTTATCCATTAAAATATAGAGATTTTCCATTTTTTGACAAAATATGTTCAAAGTCGTCTGCTGCAGAATTGTCGTATGACCTAGGGAAAGGGTATAAGTATTTGGTCTATTTCTAACACCATATAGACTTCAAAACAATCTCATAAACTGTCATCAAACCACAGACAAAAGAAATATCCTGTCAATGTAATTCTCAGTATTCATATGATCCTTTCCCGATTGCGATTGCGGAAACATCTGGCATACATTTGAAAACAACAGCGAAAGAAGAAACTGTTCATAGTGAGCAATTTCTCCTCATGCAACAATGTTTTCAACACTATTCAATAATATGGGTATCACTAAACAGAGTCTGGTAGAGTCCGGTAGAGTCTGGTAGAGTCTGGTGGTCAAATATCCCATTATATCACTGTTTTGTTGTGTTGAAATGAATAAAATAAAGTGATTTTTATGTGTCATATTATATATTTATTTCTTATGTTATATATTATTTCAGCTGATAACGGGGAAAATAGTGCAAGAGTGAGGTATGTTGTGTTAAGCTTCATTACAATGCTTCAAGTAGTAACTGAGATATGGACTATTAATGTAGTTGAACGCAAAACTTTAACCAGAATTGCTAAGTCCAAAAAGGGTCATAATTGCATTATATGCTGGATAGAGTTATCTTACTTGATTGTTTGAATAGTTGCGATGGTTGGGAAGGGTTGTAAAAAGTATCAATGCATCAAGTAGTTACTGAGATATGAACTTATAATGTAGTTGCACACAAAACTTTAACCAGAATTTCCAAGTCCAAAAAGGGTCATAAGTTCATAACTTGCATTAAATGTTGGATGAGTTATCTCACTTGATTTTGTGCTTAACCCTTTCCCATAATAATGAGAAATTTCTCCTTTTACCACACTGTTTTAAAATCTACTCAATAATATTGGAAAGGGTTAACCACAAAATTGTGAGAGTCCTACTTCAAAACCTTTATTTTCTTGCCTAATACTTAATGTATTTTGACACCCCAACTCTCACTAGACACTGCTGTAATTAGAAATGACACCATACTCAAAGCAGACAAGAGTTTTTTTCATTCTCCAATAACAACAAACAAAATTGAATGAGTCAAGAATTAAACTTTTCGCTCTTTTAACTTGCACAAAGGCAGGCAACAGAAAATCAATCCATAGAAATTTGAAATCAAAAGAAAAATCTATGATGAAGGATTTCATTATCAACAGAATCATAAATCAACAGACATGAATTCAATTATCAACAAAAATAATCTATGGGAAAGAAATTCTTAGTCAACAGAACAATCAAAAGGTTACACAGAATGAAAAGTTATGAACAAGAATCCCTCAATTCACCCATACCCTCTTACATACGTATTTTGACCCATCAACAATGTTTACTACACTATTCAATAATATCATATTTGTAGAGATTTCCCCTATTTTTCAAAAATGTTTGCTGGTGATTTGGTTTATGTGGGAAAGAGCTAAATCCTTTCAATGAAACCCATGGCTTTAACCCTTTCCCTCATACGACAATTCTGCAGCAGACGACTTTGAACGTATTTTGTCAAAACATAGAAAATCTCCATAACTGAATGGATAACCTATGACAAAAAGTGGAAAACATTGTGGCAAAAGGAGAAATTGCACGTTCTGTGCAATTTCTTCTTTTGTCACTATGTTTTCAAAAAGCCGTCAGAAAGCGTCTATATGAGGAAAAGGGTTAACAACTCTGCAGAAGATTGTTTTGGGAAAAGAAGAAATTGCTCATAATGAGGGATTTCTCCTTTCCCCCTGATGCTTTCAGTTATGTATCAAATTATTATGCTTGTAATTTTCCAGATGTTAATAATTTATTATCAGATAATTTCAAAGGGACTCTCATCCACTAGGCCTGTTGTCAACAGTGGCTAATTGACTGCTTTGTAAAAAAAGACACCTTTTGTGTCAAAGAATTGCGAAAACAAAAAAAGTTTTGGTCATAATAAACAAATTCTCCATCGAGTATTATATGGCCTCTAGAATTCAGACATCTAGAGGACAAATTTAGCAGTTCTAACCTTTTCCCACATACAGAGACCGAAAAATAACAATAAATCTGCAGTAGAGAACTATGGAAACCTCTTGGAATAAATGTGAAAAATCTCCATAAGTGAGAGTTTAATAATTAGATAGAGTTGAAAACATTGTGGCAAAAGGAGAAATTGCTGATTATGAGCAATTTCTCCTTTTACTACAAAGTTGTCAAAAGTTGTCTGCTGCCGAGGCGTCAGAAAGCGTCTATAACTATATGGAAAAGGGTTACTTAAAACAAGAGCTGTCTGTTTGCACACTTGACAATTCCACTGCTTATGAGTTACTGAAATATGGAGTCTAATGTAGATGCTTGCTAATATTAACCAGAATTTCTTAAACGGTGATATTTTGTATTATATGCAGGATAGAAGTATCTAACATGATCATTTACATAGGTATGATTGTTGGATAGAGTTGTATAAAGTTTCAATGCAATGCATCAAGTAGTTACTAAGATATGGACTCTTAATATAATTGCATGCAAAACTTTGACCAGAATTTCTAAGTTAAAAAAAAAAAGGCCATAATTTGCATTATATGCTGGATAGAGTTATCTTTCGTGATTGTGTACATATGTGTGATGGATGGGAAATGTTGTGTTAAGCTTCATTACAATGCTTCAAGTAGTAACTGAGATATGGACTCTTAATGTAGTTGAACGCAAAACTTTAACCAGAATTGCTAAGTCCAAAAAGGGCCATAATTGCATTATATGCTGGATAGAGTTATCTTACTTGATTGTTTGAATAGTTGCGATGGTTGGAAAGGGTTGTAAAAAGTATCAATGCAATGCAATGCATCAAGTAGTTACTGAGATATGGACTTATAATATAGTTGCACACAAAACTTTAACCATAATTTCTAAGTCAAAAAAGGGTCATAACTTGCATTACATGTTGGATAGAGTTATCTAACTTGATTTTGTTATTAACCCTTTCCGATAATAATGAGAAATGTCTCCATTTACCACACTGTTTTAAAATGAAGTTTTTAAAGTAAAACATATTTTTATTAGAAAATACTTACCAGTCATTTATTACCTGATATATACATCTCCTAACCCTTAATTCATCCAGAAAAAGAACTCGCCTAGCGTATCCCTAACGCCTGTGTGATATACACGGTCACCGGTAAATACCGGCGCACGAGGTCAACGTGTCACTTTTAGTTTTCAAGTAAGTGTTGGTTGACGACGCGGGGTTGGGAGGCGGGAATATGAAATGACTGGTAAGTATTTTCTAATAAAAATATGTTTTACTTTAAAAACTTCATTTTTATGTCAAAAATACATTACCAGTCATTTATTACCTGATGACTTTTCAGCATCGGTCGGGAGGCATCTGCCAACACTTCTAGTCCTACAGGTAATGCAGCACATTGTAGTTATTTTTATTTAATTTATTTACTTAGTACTGAGACACAACATCCTGTGAAAGTAGGAGAATGGATTGATACATTTCAATCGTTAAGTACTTTATTGTTGTGTCTAATATGTAAATTAGCATATAACTCGCTGAGACGCCACCAGTGGCCCCAGAGAGTGATGATTTTCAGTTTGCTTAGACATAGATCGCAGGTAGAAATTTGAAAAAGTCGATTGAGATTTCCATACCGCGGCACGAAGAATATCCTCTAAAGGCACATTGTTGGAAAAGGCCCAACTAGTGGAGAGTGCTCTAATTTCATGTGGACGAATCCGTAAAAACGAGAGATCGCGAACTGAAAGATTAGTGTAGGCTAATTTAATTGTACAGGATATCCAGCGGGAAATAGAAGCCGCTGATATATCCTTACATCCTATCAGAGGGAGAAACAACCTCTTCCTACGGCCCCTTGTCCCTTTAACTCTCTTAAGGTAAAGCTTAAGAGCTCTAACGGGACATAGAAGTCTGTCGGCATCCAACGGACCACAGCTCGCAGAAAGACTGGGAACCGTGATTGGTTTAGGAAGGACCGAAGGTAACTGGTTCTTGGCTAAAAAACCTGACTGACAAAGTAGAGTGAACGAGCCATCAGATTCATTGAATCTGATAAAGCCGGTTTCTACTGAAAGCGCATGCAACTCACTTCTACGACGCGCGGTCGCAAAGGCAAGAAGAAAGACAGTTTTGTAAGTTAAAAATTTTAACGAAGCAGAAGACAGAGGTTCGTACGGCGCCTTTGTAAGAGACCAAAGAACGCAAGATAAATCCCATTTTGGAGTTAAACTCCTACAAACGGGTTTATCTAGTTCGAATGATCGCATAAGTTCCGAGAGAAATGGATTAGCACCAATACTCTCTCCCCCTTTGAACTTAAGCGTATTCGAAAGCATTGAACGATAACCTTTTATTGTGCTAACAGCTAGATCTTTATCTTCAAAAAGAAAAAGAAAGAAATCGGCAATCCTAGCTACAGAGGGACACTCAGGATTGATCGACCTAGCATGACACCAATCTGAGAAGACTGTCCACTTGGAATCATAGACGATTCTAGTGGATCGTCTTCTGGATTGAGCGATGCGAGAGGCAACTTTTTGAGAAAAGTTTCTCTCTCGGATCGATCGCTTGATAATGTCCAAGCGTGAAGATGAAGCATTGCCGGGTTGGTATGAAGATGCCGCCCCGGTTGCTGAAACAGAAGGTCGTCTTGAAGAGGAAGACGTACTGGTTGTGCCGACAGGCAGGCCAGGAGGTCGTTGAACCAAGACCTCTGGGGCCAAAATGGCGCTATCAACAGGATTCTGCACTGTTGAGAACGAAGAACCTTTTGTAGTACGATCGGGACCAGAATGAACGGGGGAAACGCGTACCCGAATAGACGGTCCCAATCGAGGGTCAGTGCGTCCACTGCCCAGGCTGCAGGATCGTACATCGGTGACACATAAAGTGGCAGCCGATGGTTGACTCTGGTGGCGAAAAGATCCACCAGTGGTGTCCCGATCCGCATGAATACAGAGTTTACTACACTCTGATTCAGTGTCCATTCCGCCGGAAGAACTTTGTTTTGGCGGGATAGACTGTCCGCTAAGACATTCAAATGGCCGGGGACGTGTTTTACTAAGACTACTAACGACGTCGCCTGGCACCAAAGGAGTAACTTCCATGTCTCCAGAAAGAGTAGATGGGAGTGCGTTCCTCCTTGCCTGCGAATGTAGGACACAACAGTAGTATTGTCCGTCGACAATAAAACAGTTGTGTTCGCAACGGAGGCAGAGAACTGTTTGAGAGCTAGCAGGACTGCTCTCACTTCTAAGTTGTTTATGTGCAAACAACGTTCCTCCGCTGTCCACATGCCCTGGGCTGTTAGGCCCTGTGGCTCTAAATGAGCTCCCCAACCCACAGCACTGGCATCTGTAAAAAGGTACAGATCCGGAGGTGATGTGATCAAGGGCACCCCTTGTAGATAGATTAACGGATCCAGCCACCACCGAAGGTGTGACTTGAAGAAATCCGTCAGAGCTATCTCCTGTTCCAGTGAGTCCACAGACGGACGCCACCGGGACAGAAAAAGATACTGAAGGGGCCGCATGTGGAGCCTGCCTAGACTGACTAGGTCGGCTGCTGCACTCAGGGACCCCAGAATTGACAGCATGGACCGGGCTGTTACCATAGCCTGATCCAGAGTGAGTCTGATCTTCCGGAAAAGAGAATCGACTCTGTCCGAAGGGACCCGAATCACCGCTAGGTCGGTGAGAAAGGTCATCCCTACGAATGTAAACCTCTTTGACGGAACTAAGTCCGACTTCTGCGTATTGGGAATAAGGCCCAATCGCAGAATGGTCCGCCAGGCTAGAGACAGATCGTGAAGGAGAATTAAACGATCTGCTCTGTGGAGTAGCCAGTCGTCGAAGTATTGAAGAAGCTGGGGCCCGTTCATTCGTAGAAAGGCTCCCACAGCATTTGTAATCTTCGTGAATACTCGAGGTGCGGACTTGAGGCCGAAGGGAAGTGCCCTGAATTGGTACACTTCTCCATTTACCACAAACCGAAGGTATTTCCTCGACGAGGAAGCGATCGGAATGTGGTAATAGGCGTCTTGTAGGTCTAACGAGACCGCCCAGTCGTCCTTCCGAATAGCCATTCTGATGGAGCGGGCCGACTCCATCTTGAATTTCTCGACCGGTATTAATAGATTCAGGGCTGACAAATCTATCACCGGTCTCCACCGACCGTCTTTTTTCGGAACGAGAAAAAGACGGCTGTAGAAACCCCGAGTATTGGGGTTGAGAACCCTCTCTATGGCTTTCTTTTTCAGAAGTGATGTAATCACTTCTGACATGGTCGGATGGCGTGACGACAGATCGATGGGCACGCTTGTCATGGGAGGGGGGGAAACGAAGGGAATTAGATACCCTTCTTGTATCACGGATGAAATCCAACGATCCTCCGTGATACTCCCCCATTCTTCCCTGAAAAATGACAGGCGGCCCCCTACTGCAATCTCCGGCCTCGGGATAGTCATAGAGAGGTGCGTACCCCTAGGGCTGCGGCCTAGGAGCCGTACCATACCTGGAAGTATGCTTCGGCTTAGCTCCCGTGAAACGGGGCTTCGGTTTAGCATAATTCCGGCCCGTGGAAGGAGGTTGTTTAGGCGGTACAGCCTTCACTTCCTGTTTCTGCTTTTTCGCCGGGGGCTTCCTAGTATTAGTCCATTTAGCCGCCGGTGCAGAGTATTTACGACTCTGTGACAAAGCATTTACTGCACTCGCCGAAAGGCGTCTGGATTGTTCTGACGAATCAGTAACAGTCACTGCAGCAACCCTTCCACCAAAGAGAAGATTGGAGGATAAGGGGGCGGCTCTTAAGCTGTCCTTGCTATTTTGTAGCAGAGAAGAGGATTTGACAAGTGTCGCATCTCTCCTCGCGGACAGCATTTCCGTGGCGTTCTGCAAATTCAGAGCCATCAGTTGCCGATTCCCCGTATCAAAAGCCTCCAGAATTCTGCTAGCCCCTCTGCTAGAGACATTCTCCTCTTTAAGTAGCAGTGCCAGAGCTATGGCGAAATGATCGTCATGTGAAGCCACCATGACTCCCAGACGCGCTCTGGCCTCCCATCTCTCAACCAGTTTAGCACTAACTGTGATTGAGGTGGGCTAGGCACTACCCTAAAAACTTCTTCAATAGCCTGCTGCAGGGACCAACGATCCGCAGCCGGCTCGTCTTCTATAGGTAATAGACTTTCCGTTTCTTCGTCAGACGAAGAAGTGGAGGATTGTCTAGGCCTACGACGAGAAGTATTGTGCTTAACCGGACTTCCCACCGGTTGACCAATTTCCGATCCAGAAATGGATTCATTCTCTGATAAATCCATAAGCTGGTGACGATCATGTGAACTCAACCTTCTATCCGCAGCAGAGAAAGGTTGCACAGAGTCAATCATCGGAGCCGAACTCACTGTATGTGATCTTTTCGACTTCCCCTTAACGGAACAAGCAATATTCCGATCGGGGGATTGCCTTTCAAAGGACTGCCTCTTGGAGAGGTGTCCTTCCGGGAGTCGTAAATTCCTATAATCAGGAATTTGACGATCACGGTAGGCATCACTAACCTGTCTGTCAAAGAACCGATCACTCCTTCGTAATGAAGGTTGGTAACGTGGAGGAGTAATATCTCTTGAATAATACACTGTTCCCCTAGGAGAACGGAATGATTTTCTCGATATGTACTCTCCGTAATCTATGTCAGCAGGTTGGTTATTAAAACCTGGTAAACCAGTGTTCTGAATATCCAAATAATCAGGCTGTGCTGCGAAAGAATGATAACGTGTATCTATCCGATCGAGACGCACTGATCCCGGTTGCCTGGTACCGGGTTGCCCGGTACCTGGTTGACCGGTGGCAGGTCGAGTCATGTATGAATGACTGCCTTGCTGATTCTCCCATTCATCGTGAAATGAATGACCCATGTCCTCATTCCCGGTGTATGGATTAGTCATGCTGAATTGACTGACAGAATGCCCGGTCGCTTCATGCAGCCCGGTGCCCGGTCTAGTCATTTCAGAATGACTGCCTGGTTGCCCGGTGACTGGTCGTATCATTCTAGAATGATTGCCCGGTTGCCCGGTGACCGGTCTCGTCATTTCAAAATGACTGCCTGGTTGCCCGGTGCCCGGTTGCCCGGTGCCCGATTTAACCAAGGTAATATGACTGTCCAGTTTCCCGGAACCCGGTTGCCCGGTACCCGGTTGCCCGGTACCCGGTCGCCCGGAGTCATAAGGGTTTTGCTCGGAAGCATCACCCTGTGGACCAATGATAGGCAATTGTAATGCTCCATCACCGGTCCCCAAATTCTGCCCGCCGACCGGGTAATTTGGAACTCTGCTGTAGGCTTCCGAAGAATGCCTATCAACTGAGTGTGGTGAAAGAGGGGGCCATTCTGTTAGGTTTCCCTGAGAATGCCCCATTGCCTCACCCGAAGGTTCAGCACTAACACCAGTCGTCTGTTTTTGACCAGACGATATCATACGTTCCTCCGAACTTCGAGACGGTCCCGTCGTGGCTGTTACAGAGGCGTATGTCTTGACTGAAGATTGAAAAGCTCTGCCATAAGCTGGTGACGTCCTTCCGTCTAATCAACCCAGTCGTGGAGTCTGTTGGGGAAAAACCCTCGAATTCCCCTTCGCTCGTAGAGCTAATACTTACCTTCTTCTTCAAAGGAACAGTTTTACTCTTACGGCTTTTGTGAGTCCTCCTCGATATGGCCTGTTTCCAAACGGAAGCCGACCATAACGAACAGAACTCACATGGTGAATCCTTTGTGCACTCAGTGCACGCAATGCAGGAAGAGTGCGTGTCCCACAAGGCCACTAATTGACCGCATGAGCCACGCCTCTGTTCACCATTATGTGACATAGTATAAATACAAAATCAAATTACGAAGTTCAAAAACAAAAAATAATATTTTCTATTCTTTTATTTCACTACTCGTTTTTACGGACGTAATTCAATGAAAAAATATTTTTTAAATATTCTCCAAATGTCTATGTAATTATACAAAACAACAACAAAGGCGATAAACAATATTATCGCTACCGGATCGGGAAATCTCACCGTTGAAAATTAATTGAAAAATTAATGCACGGTCATTCAAGACCCGACTCGTAACTGAAATAGTGGGTGGGGTAACCACCCGCGGCTCTCAGCTAGTTGTTACTACAAAAAAACACAACTTAAACACAAACAATAAATAAACAAAGTTCAAGTTCAAGAAGTAAATGTACAGTTTAACTGAATGAATTGACCCGTTAAAGCGAAAGCTTTAACTAGACAACGAAAATAAATTTAGAAAAATGAAAATAAATTCAAGCCTGTAGGTCGGTGTGTCCAGGAAACTAAAAGTGACACGTTGACCTCGTGCGCCGGTATTTACCGGTGACCGTGTATATCACACAGGCGTGAGGGATACGCTAGGCGAGTTCTTTTTCTGGATGAATTAAGGGTTAGGAGATGTATATATCAGGTAATAAATGACTGGTAATGTATTTTTGACATAAAAATCTATTAAATAATATGGGAAAGGGTTAAGCACAAAATTGTGAGAGTCCCACTTCAAAACCTTTATTTCTTGCCTAATACTTAATGTATTTTGACACCCCAACTCTCACTAGACACTGCTGTAATTAGAAATGACACCATACTCAAAAGCAGACAGAGTTTTTTTCTCATTCTCCAATAACAACAAACAAAATTGAATGAGTCAGGAATTAAACTTTTCGCTCTTTTAACTTTTCCATGATACAGAAGAATTTTGATACCTCTGCAGCAGACATCTTTTCAAAACATTGTTGGAAAAAGAAATGTTGCTTGAAACTATAAAGCTAATTTTCAATATGTTACAAATATTTCCTACGATGTTTTCAAAACGGATAAAACTAAAATGATCATTATAATTATCAATGGTTGTCCCTTTTCCTAATACTGACAAAATGTTTATACCATTGTGCATGTAGCAGACAACAAAAGAAACTAGAACTATCACTGAAGATGATAAATACCCCCTAAACAGCACCTTGACCTACACCATAACTTAATAAGTAAAAGGGCCATAACTCTGTAAAATAACATGCAGTTGTAATCCCTTTAGGATATGCACATCTCCTCTTGGTATAGAAGCTTCATGTAAATTTTTTATTGAATTCCACCCAGTGGTTTGTAAGAAATAGGCCGGACAAAATATGGCCACCGACAGACAGACAGACAGCCTGACACAGTGACTCCTATATACCCCCTCTTCTTCGAAGGGGGTATAATGATGTAGCCTGGCAACCATAATGGCTTAAAAAAGTATTGTAGAGTGTCACTGAAGGAAGGAACAATATTGACAAATAATCTTGGAATCAAGGCCAGCAGTTTCTAAGAAGAAGATTAGTTATGTCATGTTGATGAAATAACCAAAGATATGATTTGAGCTTAATTCTTTGATTTTTTTTTTTTTAAGAGGACTACTAAATATTTTAATATTCTCTTGAAATTAAGTGCAATTAACCAAATAGTTTAAGATGAGATGCTATTGAAATAAATTGACGACCACAAAAGATGACAGATAACCGACGTTGGACACAGGGTGAATTGGCAATGGCTCACCTTGAGCAGTTTTCCAGATATATACCTTTTTCCTGCACTAACTTGTTTTCATAGCAGAGGTATGTAAACCAGAGAGAAAACCAACATTGTGGACTTTGAGTAAAGCATGCAGCGGAGGCATACCCGGATAGATACGTTTCGCCTCCTGTGGATTTTCTGTTTCAGGAATCATTAGTCTATACCATTATTCCCCTGAGACGGAATGTGTCGGCCCGGATCAGTCTGTGCGGACTGCACAGGCTGATCTGGGTCGATACATTACGCAGATGCCATTATGTTGATTTTCTCGCGGGACAGCTCATATATTTCTAAAGGAAAGGCATTCAATACTTACATTTGTCCACGACGAACAAGAGCCACAACGATTATAAGTATCAGTATCAGTAGTGCTACCGTGGCAGACCCAAAGGCAATGGCTAAAAACTTCTCGTCTGATACATTAAAATAGTTCCCACTCTCCGATGCTGCAGATTCACCTGAAATGGATAAAGATTAACCCTGATTTTAGTTGTTTGCTTTAACAAGATTTGATTTAAAAATATATATAACTAGAACTATCACTGAAGATGATAAATACCCCAAAAACAGCACCTTGCCTTACACCATAACTTAATAAGTAAAAGGGCCATAACTCTGTAAAATAACATGCAATTGTAAGACCTTTAGGATATGCACATCTCTTGCTATAGAAGCTTCATGTAAAATTTTATTGAATTCCACCTAGTGGTTTGTAAGAAATAGGCGGGACAAAATATGGCTTCCGACCAACCGACCGACAGCCCGACACAGTAACTCCTATATACCCCCTCTTCTTTTAAGGGGGTACAATAATATAATAATGTTGAAACTAAGTTTCATACAGACCTGAAGCATTAACTGTGGGAAAAGGAGGAATTGCTCATAATGACCAATTTCACCATATCCTTCTTCGGTTTCAAAGGTAATATGCTATGCTGTAAAGGTGTCAATATTTGTCTGTTTTAGGCAAAGGTTAAATTCAGGATATAATACAAGGTTGGAGAAAGAGAAATTACTCATTATTAGTCATTATAAGTTATAATTTTTTCTTTTTCCACAATCTTTTCAAAAGACTACTCCAATGCATGGATGCCCATAAAATTTACAGAAATACTTATTTAATAGCAATGAGTTTATAAATTGTTTACAATCATACCCAAAGTGTATAAATACGATAATAGCCACAATAATGCATCTCCAGTATGGATGTGTGAAAATTTAATTTCTATGAAGTCTTAGATATCTAATCCTTATTTCCACATCGAGGGCTTGGCGTGAAACGGTTGTAACTAAAAGCCTATTTTAAAAACCCTGGTTTAGGGGCAATTTTGACCCCTTTGTAAACAATGCAAATTTAGGTGCCATTGCTTAGAACGAGCAATGGCACCTAAATTTCCATTGTTTACCAAGAAAAATGATTTAACGCTTATAAAGACTTTATGGCGAGGTGATTAACCTTGGTAAAAAAATAGAGATTTCAGTTAAAACCGTTTCACACCAAGCCCTCGACATATAGATGCATCGAGACACATTTGCTAAGATGCCATTTGGAAATCTGGTGGCAAAAAGAGAAGTTGCTCATAAGTGCTCTGTATCAAGTTACAATGGGGTTTTCAGCCGTTACACAAACGACAATAATTCACATCCAATATTGATGTGTGTGGAATTAGTATTTTTCTTTTTTTAATCTGCATGAAACATCAATCATACAAACAAATAAAAAGAATAAAATTGCTTTCTGTGTATGCAGTTGGTGTTTGGTCATAATGATCTTTTGAAGCCACTATGATGTAACCCTTTCCCGCAGCAGATGGCATTTAAAATTAATGTTTTCAACTGTTATTCAGTTATGATACTTTGGTTTTTAGAAGATTTTCAACAATTTTTCCTAGTCAATCTCCTGCAGTGTTGTTGTATGTGGGAAAGGGTTAGTTTAAACTTATTTATTTTACATCAATTGCAAAACAAGCCTTTGGGTTAGATTAATCATGGTCGATGTCTGCTTCCTGGAGACTTACCCAGTACTCACGCCGTTTGTGTGGAAAAATCCCAAAGTCAGGACCCGCTAATTACGGGACTCGAACCAGGGACCTTTGATACGAGAGACCGACGCTCTACCTCTGCACCACTGTCTTCCACAAGGTTACAAGGAAAGGGTTACTAAATAGCAAACAGGGAAGATCCTGAACAGACTGCAGGATCTTACCTGGTCATGTAGTCCAGAAGGCTGGTTTTCATTAGACAAAGACAATACAGCTAGAATATTCAGTTCCAATCTCATTTAACGCAGACCTAAACTTTGCTCGCTTGTATATTGATCTGATGACTGCCCCATATAGGTCATCTCAAGATTGACCTTTGTGTCAGCCAATCAAATTGTTGCTTACCAATTTGTTTGGTATAAAACTGGTAAGATAACTTTAGTTACTAAATGATGTAGAAAAGCGGTGATTTTCGAGTTTTGTTATTGAATAGCATATGCAATTGTTTAAACGTGCCATTTAATTGGACATAAAAACTGAGCAAATACTCATGAGTATTTTTGTGTGTTTAATGTCAATTTTGAATGAGACTTTATACCTTTGTAGTCAGATTAATAGTGAAGTATTTTGGCCTGATTTTAATGAGATTGATTCAGTTCCTACTGTCAACAATACTTCCTCTACCTCTTTAACAGGCAGGAAATAACGATTCCCAAAGGGTTTTAAAAGCCATTACTTTCAATCATTACCTGGATAAATCACCATCTCTTAACCCCCCCCCCCCCCCCCCCCCCCCCCCCCCCCCCCCTTCTAGACATACAACAAATCTGCCGCAGACACATTAATCAAAGCAGAAATACTGAAAATCTCTATCAATAAAAGGTATAATTACTCAAAAAATTTGAAACATTGTGGCAAAAGGAGAAATTGTTTGTTTTTGTACAATTTTTTCCAAAGTTGTCTGCTGCAGTCTGATCATGATTCAAAAAGGTGAGAGAGTTAACCCTTTCCGATATACATCAAATATTCAGCAGGCAACTTTGAAAACACATCAGGAAACAAGATAGAACCTCTTTATAATTGAATTTTATCTCCTACCTAACTCCTTTAAGGGCTCATACAGAGATGACGTAGCTAATGTCTGTAGAATAAAGTCAGGAATTTCAGAGTTCTAAATCGTTACGATCTTTCCTTCGTTGAAAATATAGTGGCAAAAGGAGAAATCGATCATGGTGAGCATTATATTTCTCATTTTTGCCACAATCCATCTGCACATGGGAAAGGATGAATTCCCCTAAACAGACAACTTTTTGA
>JASEVX010000010.1:54637390-54956008 GCA_031761405.1 Serripes groenlandicus | reverse complement strand
TATAAACCTGTCTGAAACTATGTCACAAGGCCAAATTGAAGGATATCTTGTTAAGACTATTAATATGTTTGACTTTACTGTATTATATATGTGATAGCTTATGTGATAAAGTGAATGTTTAAATGTTTGATGATTTGACTTTGCACCAAAAGATAAAGTAGGGATAGTGTACAATAACGGTCCCAGTTCCGACAGCTTGTAACATATTCCTTAATCATGGTAGTCATATACCTACAGCTTAGACCCATTATAGGCGCTGTGCTCGTGACGAGGCTTTGCCTTTTTCATATTAGCAGGCTTTTGAAAAAATTGTGGAGAAAGAGGAAATGTCGAAAGTTAATTGCTTTTTCTTCTTCCCTCAGTCACATTTAGGTTTTCAGCTGTGTATCAAAACCAATGTTCCTGATACTAGCTATCATTACAATTTTTCATCAGATATTTTCAAAGCAATGTTGTAAATGGATAAAACCAAACCATAAAATAGAAAAAACAAGAAAATGTGTCCATGGAACACGGATGCCCCGGTTGTTAACTATATTTTAAAACATCAGGTTCACTAAAATCTAACTTGACCAAAAACTTTAACCTGAGAATGGAATGGACGAACAGACAGACGAACAGACGGAAGAACAGTTGGTCCAACCTCAAATTGATACAATTTTTTAAACAATGATATGTTGATTGTCATTTGTGTGAAGTTTCATAATGATAGGACATCAGGTTCACTAAAATCTAACTTGACCAAAAACTTTAACCTGAGAATGGAATGGACGAACAGACAGACGAACAGACGAACGGACGGACGAACAGTTGGTCCAACCTCAAATTGATACAATTTTTTAAACAATGATATGTTGATTGTCATTTGTGTGAAGTTTCATAATGATAGGACATCAGGTTCACTAAAATCTAACTTGACCAAAAACTTTAACCTGAGAATGGAATGGACGAACAGACAGACGAACAGACGGACGAACAGTTGGTCCAACCTCAAATTGATACAATTTTTTAAACAATGATATGTTGATTGTCATTTGTGTGAAGTTTCATAATGATAGGACATCAGGTTCACTAAAATCTAACTTGACCAAAAACTTTAACCTGAGAATGGAATGGACGAACAGACAGACGAACAGACGGACGAACAGTTGGTCCAACCTCAAATTGATACAATTTTTTAAACAATGATATGTTGATTGTCATTTGTGTGAAGTTTCATAATGATAGGACATCAGGTTCACTAAAATCTAACTTGACCAAAAACTTTAACCTGAGAATGGAATGGACGAACAGACAGACGAACAGACGGACGAACAGTTGGTCCAACCTCAAATTGATACAATTTTTTAAACAATGATATGTTGATTGTCATTTGTGTGAAGTTTCATAATGATAGGACATCAGGTTCACTAAAATCTAACTTGACCAAAAACTTTAACCTGAGAATGGAATGGACGAACAGACAGACGAACAGACGGACGAACAGTTGGTCCAACCTCAAATTGATACAATTTTTTAAACAATGATATGTTGATTGTCATTTGTGTGAAGTTTCATAATGATAGGACATCAGGTTCACTAAAATCTAACTTGACCAAAAACTTTAACCTGAGAATGGAATGGACGAACAGACAGACGAACAGACGGACGAACAGTTGGTCCAACCTCAAATTGATACAATTTTTTAAACAATGATATGTTGATTGTCATTTGTGTGAAGTTTCATAATGATAGTACATCAACTTCACTAAAATCTAACTTGACCAAAAACTTTAACCTGAGCGGGACGGACGGACAGACTAACAGACCGGAAAACTATATGCCCCTCATACTTCGTATGCCGGGGCATAAAAATCAAAGACGGATTATTACTTTGTATATCACATAAAAGAAGTTTATTTAACAATTAAAACATATATTTACATTTTTGTACAGTACTTATTTGTATTAAGTGATTTGCCATTTATTTAGACAGACAGATCATTGATGTGGTTAACTTGACACATTCATTCTGACTAGATAGAGATGAGTAAACAATTAAAATCACACCAACATTTCTCTGTACGACATTACAACTTCTTATCAGATATTCTATTGAAATACCAGTTAATATTTAAACAACAATGTTTCTCTTAACCCTTTCCCACAATATGTAGATGCCTTCTGGTCCTCTGCATCATACAACTATTGAAAACATTGTGACAAAAGAAGAAATTGCTCAAAACAAGCAATTTCTCCTTTTGCCACATTGTTTTCAACATTTTTCAGTATATACAGTATACTCCTTTATTTATAGGGATTTTTCATATTTGTGTCCACATGTTCGCAATGTCGCTGATTTGTTGTATGAGGGAAGGGGTAAATCCACAATACAAGCAATTTTCCTTTTTCCACAATGTTTTGAGCAATTTTTCATTTTTCCACCGTGTTTGTAACTGCAATTTTAATACTATGAATGATGTCAGAAACGAAAGAATATCCAACTATACGTAGCGCAGAGCGACTTAGTAAAGGACCCGGAAACAGGGGATAGCTAAGTCGACAAGAGGAACTAGAAATATCACTGAAGGTGATGAATACCCCCAGCTGGTGCCTGACAATATACATATGTATGGGAAATTCAAGGGGCCATAACTCATTTAAAAATAATTCCAGTGCAACACGCCGACAAAATGCACAACTAGGTTTGATATCAATCATTCTTGTGAAGTTATATTGAATTCTGACCAAGGGTTGCTGAGAAATAGTGTTCACAAGAAATGGCTACAGACCAACTATGTATGAGAAATTCAAGGGGCCATAACTCATTTAAAAATAATTTCAGTGCAACACACCTACAATATACACAACTAGGCTTGGTATCAATCATTCTTGTGAAGTTATATTGAATTCTGACCAAGGGTTGCTGAGAAATAGTGTTCACAAGAAATGGCTACAGACCAACTATGTATGGGAAATTCAAGTGGCCATAACTCATTTAAAAAAAAATCCAGTGCAACACGCCGACAATATTCACAACTAGGCTTGGTATCAATCATTCTTGTGAAGTTATATTGAATTCTGACCAAGGTTTGCTGAGAAAGTGTTCACAAGAACTGTCCAGACCAACGGACCGACCAACAAACCGACAAACAAGCGTGACTCCTATATAGCCCCCATATATTACGTATCTGGGGGTATAATAAAGAGGAAATTAGACCAGAGGCACTTAGAAGTGAAATTCAACGCTATTATAGAGTTTGAAAACGTACATGTACAACAATTTTGTTGTTGAAAGTACTTTAAATTCTCTACGTCATAAATGTGTTTGCGATCAAAAGAAAACACACTGGTATTATTAAATATGCGTTATCACAACATAAACTACATGAATATAGTCAGGATAAAGCACTTCATCGTCATTGTAATGTCCAAAATTGGATGCCTCGAACTATTTAGTGTGGGCCCTACGAGTTCGAGCCACTGAGGTTTGACTGAATTTCCAACATTCAGGATGACAAGAGTAAAGTACTTTAAGCCCTTTCCCCGACCCAGACAACTTCAGACACCTTTCTAAAACATAATGTGGGAAAAGTGGAATTGATCAGTTCAAGCAATTTCTCCCTTTCTCCGTTTTTATTTTCAACTCTATATAAAAGTGAACCTCCAAATTTCAAGATATTATATTTATTATTTGCCTTGGATACATTCTTCAAGCAGATGAATCTGAATCATATCAACTAAACGGTTAATCCTTTCCCTCAAATAGACGCCATAGACGCTTTCTGACGCCTCTGCAGCAGACAGCTTTTTGAAAAAATAGTGACAAAAGAAGAAATTGCTAAAAACAAGCAATTTCTCCTTTTGCCACAATCTTTTTCACCTTAAGTCATAGGTTATCCATTAAAATATAGAGATTTTCCATTTTTTGACAAAATATGTTCAAAGTCGTCTGCTGCAGAATTGTCGTATGACCTAGGGAAAGGGTTAAGTATTTGGTCTATTTCTAACACCATATAGACTTCAAAACAATCTCATAAACTGTCATCAAACCACAGACAAAAGAAATATCCTGTCAATGTAATTCTCAGTATTCATATGATCCTTTCCCAATTGCGGAAACATCTGACATACATTTGAAAACAACAGCGAAAGAAGAAACTGTTCATAGTGAGCAATTTCTCCTCATGCAACAATGTTTTCAACACTATTCAATAATATGGGTATCACTAAATAGAGTCTGGTAGAGTCCGGTAGAGTCTGGTGGTCAAATATCCCATTATATCACTGTTTTGTTGTGTTGAAATGAATAAAATAAAGTGATTTATATGTGTCATATTATACATTTATTTCTTATGTTATATATTATTTCAGCTGATAACGGGGAAAATAGTGCAAGAGTGAGGTATGTTGTGTTAAGCTTCATTACAATGCTTCAAGTAGTAACTGAGATATGGACTATTAATGTAGTTGAACGCAAAACTTTAACCAGAATTGCTAAGTCCAAAAAGGGCCATAATTTCATTATATGCTGGATAGAGTTATCTTACTTGATTGTTTGAATAGTTGCGATGGTTGGGAAGGGTTGTAAAAAGTATCAATGCATCAAGTAGCTACTGAGATATGAACTTATAATGTAGTTACACACAAAACTTTAACCAGAATTTTCAAGTCAAAGAAGGGTCATAAGTTCATAACTTGCATTAAATGTTGAATCAAGTTATCTCACTTGATTTTGTGCTTAACCCTTTCCCATAATAATGAGAAATTTCTCCTTTTACCACACTGTTTTAAAATCTACTCAATAATATGGGAAACTTCAACTTCAACTGGGTTAACCATAAAATTGTGAGAGTCCCACTTCTAAACCTTTATTTTCTTGCCTAATACTTAATGTATTTTGACACCCCAACTCTCACTAGACACTGCTGTAATTAGAAATGACACCATACTCAAAGCAGACAAGAGTTTTTTTCATTCTCCAATAACAACAAACAAAATTAAATTGAATGAGTCAGGAATTAAACTTTTCGCTCTTTTAACTTGCAAAGGCAGGCAACAGAAAATCAATCCATAGAAATTTGAAATCAAAAGAAACATCTATGATGAAGGATTTCATTATCAACAGAATCATAAATCAACAGACATGAATTCAATTATCAACAAAAATAATCTATGGGAAAGAAATTCTTAGTCAACAGAACAATCAAAAGGTTACACAGAATGAAAAGTTATGAACAAGAATCCCTCAATTCACCCATACTTATATTTGTAGAGATTTCCCCTATTTTTCAAAAATGTTTGCTGGTGATTTGGTTTATGTGGGAAAGAACTAAATCCTTTCAATGAAAGCCATGGCTTTAACCCTTCCCCTCATACGACAATTCTGCAGCAGACGACTTTGAACGTTTTTTGTCAAAACATAGAAAATCTCCATAACTGAATGGATAACCTATGACAAAAAGTGGAAAACATTGTGGCAAAAGGAGAAATTGCACGTTCTGTGCAATTTCTTCTTTTGTCACTATGTTTTCAAAAAGCCGTCAGAAAGCGTCTATATGAGGGAAAGGGTTAACAACTCTGCAGAAGATTGTTTTGGGAAAAGAAGAAATTGCTCATAATGAGGGATTTCTCCTTTCCCCCTGATGCTTTCAGTTATGTATCAAATTATTATGCTTGTAATTTTCCAGATGTTAATAATTTATTATCAGATAATTTCAAAGGGACTCTCATCCACTAGGCCTGTGGTCAACAGTGGCTAATTGACTGCTTTGTAAAAAAAGACACCTTTTGTGTCAAAGAATTGCGAAAACAAAAAAAGTTTTGGTCATAATAAACAAATTCTCCATCGAGTATTATATGGCCTCTAGAATTCAGACATCTAGAGGACAAATTTAGCAGTTCTAACCTTTTCCCACATACAGAGACCGAAAAATAACAATAAATCTGCAGTAGAGAACTATGGAAACCTCTTGGAATAAATGTGAAAAATCTCCATAAGTGAGAGTTTAATAATTAGATAGAGTTGAAAACATTGTGGCAAAAGGAGAAATTGCTGATTATGAGCAATTTCTCCTTTTACTACAAAGTTGTCAAAAGTTGTCTGCTGCCGAGGCGTCAGAAAGCGTCTATAACTATATGGAAAAGGGTTACTTAAAACAAGAGCTGTCTGTTTGCACACTTGACAATTCCACTGCTTATGAGTTACTGAAATATGGAGTCTAATGTAGATGCTTGCTAATATTAACCAGAATTTCTTAAACGGTGATATTTTGTATTATATGCAGGATAGAAGTATCTAACATGATCATTTACATAGGTATGATTGTTGGATAGAGTTGTATAAAGTTTCAATGCAATGCATCAAGTAGTTACTAAGATATGGACTCTTAATATAATTGCATGCAAAACTTTGACCAGAATTTCTAAGTTAAAAAAAAAAAGGCCATAATTTGCATTATATGCTGGATAGAGTTATCTTTCGTGATTGTGTACATATGTGTGATGGATGGGAAATGTTGTGTTAAGCTTCATTACAATGCTTCAAGTAGTAACTGAGATATGGACTCTTAATGTAGTTGAACGCAAAACTTTAACCAGAATTGCTAAGTCCAAAAAGGGCCATAATTGCATTATATGCTGGATAGAGTTATCTTACTTGATTGTTTGAATAGTTGCGATGGTTGGAAAGGGTTGTAAAAAGTATCAATGCAATGCAATGCATCAAGTAGTTACTGAGATATGGACTTATAATATAGTTGCACACAAAACTTTAACCATAATTTCTAAGTCAAAAAAGGGTCATAACTTGCATTACATGTTGGATAGAGTTATCTAACTTGATTTTGTTATTAACCCTTTCCGATAATAATGAGAAATGTCTCCATTTACCACACTGTTTTAAAATCTATTAAATAATATGGGAAAGGGTTAAGCACAAAATTGTGAGAGTCCCACTTCAAAACCTTTATTTCTTGCCTAATACTTAATGTATTTTGACACCCCAACTCTCACTAGACACTGCTGTAATTAGAAATGACACCATACTCAAAAGCAGACAGAGTTTTTTTCTCATTCTCCAATAACAACAAACAAAATTGAATGAGTCAGGAATTAAACTTTTCGCTCTTTTAACTTTTCCATGATACAGAAGAATTTTGATACCTCTGCAGCAGACATCTTTTCAAAACATTGTTGGAAAAAGAAATGTTGCTTGAAACTATAAAGCTAATTTTCAATATGTTACAAATATTTCCTACGATGTTTTCAAAACGGATAAAACTAAAATGATCATTATAATTATCAATGGTTGTCCCTTTTCCTAATACTGACAAAATGTTTATACCATTGTGCATGTAGCAGACAACAAAAGAAACTAGAACTATCACTGAAGATGATAAATACCCCCTAAACAGCACCTTGACCTACACCATAACTTAATAAGTAAAAGGGCCATAACTCTGTAAAATAACATGCAGTTGTAATCCCTTTAGGATATGCACATCTCCTCTTGGTATAGAAGCTTCATGTAAATTTTTTATTGAATTCCACCCAGTGGTTTGTAAGAAATAGGCCGGACAAAATATGGCCACCAACAGACAGACAGACAGCCTGACACAGTGACTCCTATATACCCCCTCTTCTTCGAAGGGGGTATAATGATGTAGCCTGGCAACCATAATGGCTTAAAAAAGTATTGTAGAGTGTCACTGAAGGAAGGAACAATATTGACAAATAATCTTGGAATCAAGGCCAGCAGTTTCTAAGAAGAAGATTAGTTATGTCATGTTGATGAAATAACCAAAGATATGATTTGAGCTTAATTCTTTGATTTTTTTTTTTTTAAGAGGACTACTAAATATTTTAATATTCTCTTGAAATTAAGTGCAATTAACCAAATAGTTTAAGATGAGATGCTATTGAAATAAATTGACGACCACAAAAGATGACAGATAACCGACGTTGGACACAGGGTGAATTGGCAATGGCTCACCTTGAGCAGTTTTCCAGATATATACCTTTTTCCTGCACTAACTTGTTTTCATAGCAGAGGTATGTAAACCAGAGAGAAAACCAACATTGTGGACTTTGCGTAAAGCATGCAGCGGAGGCATACCCGGATAGATACGTTTCGCCTCCTGTGGATTTTCTGTTTCAGGAATCATTAGTCTATACCATTATTCCCCTGAGACGGAATGTGTCAGCCCGGATCAGTCTGTGCGGACTGCACAGGCTGATCTGGGTCGATACATTACGCAGATGCCATTATGTTGGTTTTCTCGCGGGACAGCTCATATATTTCTAAAGGAAAGGCATTCAATACTTACATTTGTCCACGACGAACAAGAGCCACAACGATTATAAGTATCAGTATCAGTAGTGCTACCGTGGCAGACCCAAAGGCAATGGCTAAAAACTTCTCGTCTGATACATTAAAATAGTTCCCACTCTCCGATGCTGCAGATTCACCTGAAATGGATAAAGATTAACCCTGATTTTAGTTGTTTGCTTTAACAAGATTTGATTTAAAAATATATATAACTAGAACTATCACTGAAGATGATAAATACCCCAAAAACAGCACCTTGCCTTACACCATAACTTAATAAGTAAAAGGGCCATAACTCTGTAAAATAACATGCAATTGTAAGACCTTTAGGATATGCACATCTCTTGCTATAGAAGCTTCATGTAAAATTTTATTGAATTCCACCTAGTGGTTTGTAAGAAATAGGCGGGACAAAATATGGCTTCCGACCAACCGACCGACAGCCCGACACAGTAACTCCTATATACCCCCTCTTCTTTTAAGGGGGTACAATAATATAATAATGTTGAAACTAAGTTTCATACAGACCTGAAGCATTAACTGTGGGAAAAGGAGGAATTGCTCATAATGACCAATTTCACCATATCCTTCTTCGGTTTCAAAGGTAATATGCTATGCTGTAAAGGTGTCAATATTTGTCTGTTTTAGGCAAAGGTTAAATTCAGGATATAATACAAGGTTGGAGAAAGAGAAATTACTCATTATTAGTCATTATAAGTTATAATTTTTTCTTTTTCCACAATCTTTTCAAAAGACTACTCCAATGCATGGATGCCCATAAAATTTACAGAAATACTTATTTAATAGCAATGAGTTTATAAATTGTTTACAATCATACCCAAAGTGTATAAATACGATAATAGCCACAATAATGCATCTCCAGTATGGATGTGTGAAAATTTAATTTCTATGAAGTCTTAGATATCTAATCCTTATTTCCACATCGAGGGCTTGGCGTGAAACGGTTGTAACTAAAAGCCTATTTTAAAAACCCTGGTTTAGGGGCAATTTTGACCCCTTTGTAAACAATGCAAATTTAGGTGCCATTGCTTAGAACGAGCAATGGCACCTAAATTTCCATTGTTTACCAAGAAAAATGATTTAACGCTTATAAAGACTTTATGGCGAGGTGATTAACCTTGGTAAAAAAATAGAGATTTCAGTTAAAACCGTTTCACACCAAGCCCTCGACATATAGATGCATCGAGACACATTTGCTAAGATGCCATTTGGAAATCTGGTGGCAAAAAGAGAAGTTGCTCATAAGTGCTCTGTATCAAGTTACAATGGGGTTTTCAGCCGTTACACAAACGACAATAATTCACATCCAATATTGATGTGTGTGGAATTAGTATTTTTCTTTTTTTAATCTGCATGAAACATCAATCATACAAACAAATAAAAAGAATAAAATTGCTTTCTGTGTATGCAGTTGGTGTTTGGTCATAATGATCTTTTGAAGCCACTATGATGTAACCCTTTCCCGCAGCAGATGGCATTTAAAATTAATGTTTTCAACTGTTATTCAGTTATGATACTTTGGTTTTTAGAAGATTTTCAACAATTTTTCCTAGTCAATCTCCTGCAGTGTTGTTGTATGTGGGAAAGGGTTAGTTTAAACTTATTTATTTTACATCAATTGCAAAACAAGCCTTTGGGTTAGATTAATCATGGTCGATGTCTGCTTCCTGGAGACTTACCCAGTACTCACGCCGTTTGTGTGGAAAAATCCCAAAGTCAGGACCCGCTAATTACGGGACTCGAACCAGGGACCTTTGATACGAGAGACCGACGCTCTACCTCTGCACCACTGTCTTCCACAAGGTTACAAGGAAAGGGTTACTAAATAGCAAACAGGGAAGATCCTGAACAGACTGCAGGATCTTACCTGGTCATGTAGTCCAGAAGGCTGGTTTTCATTAGACAAAGACAATACAGCTAGAATATTCAGTTCCAATCTCATTTAACGCAGACCTAAACTTTGCTCGCTTGTATATTGATCTGATGACTGCCCCATATAGGTCATCTCAAGATTGACCTTTGTGTCAGCCAATCAAATTGTTGCTTACCAATTTGTTTGGTATAAAACTGGTAAGATAACTTTAGTTACTAAATGATGTAGAAAAGCGGTGATTTTCGAGTTTTGTTATTGAATAGCATATGCAATTGTTTAAACGTGCCATTTAATTGGACATAAAAACTGAGCAAATACTCATGAGTATTTTTGTGTGTTTAATGTCAATTTTGAATGAGACTTTATACCTTTGTAGTCAGATTAATAGTGAAGTATTTTGGCCTGATTTTAATGAGATTGATTCAGTTCCTACTGTCAACAATACTTCCTCTACCTCTTTAACAGGCAGGAAATAACGATTCCCAAAGGGTTTTAAAAGCCATTACTTTCAATCATTACCTGGATAAATCACCATCTCTTAACCCCCCCCCCCCCCCCCCCCCCCCCCCCTTCTAGACATACAACAAATCTGCCGCAGACACATTAATCAAAGCAGAAATACTGAAAATCTCTATCAATAAAAGGTATAATAACTCAAAATTTGAAACATTGTGGCAAAAGGAGAAATTGTTTGTTTTTGTACAATTTTTTCCAAAGTTGTCTGCTGCAGTCTGATCATGATTCAAAAAGGTGAGAGAGTTAACCCTTTCCGATATACATCAAATATTCAGCAGGCAACTTTGAAAACACATCAGGAAACAAGATAGAACCTCTTTATAATTGAATTTTATCTCCTACCTAACTCCTTTAAGGGCTCATACAGAGATGACGTAGCTAATGTCTGTAGAATAAAGTCAGGAATTTCAGAGTTCTAAATCGTTACGATCTTTCCTTCGTTGAAAATATAGTGGCAAAAGGAGAAATCGATCATGGTGAGCATTATATTTCTCATTTTTGCCACAATCCATCTGCACATGGGAAAGGATGAATTCCCCTAAACAGACAACTTTTTGAGATCAAATGGTTGTTGTTGAACATTTTCTAATGGTGCCGCTTTCAACAATTTAAGTTATATCACGTCGTTTCCAGGGTAATTTACAGGTAATACAAGTCCATTTATCCTGACTCCAGCGAGTCAGTCGTAATACCAACCCCTCAACCCTGAACACCAAGGAGGGGAAAGCTATTACTACCAAATCTTTGGTATGACCCAGCCGGTGATCGAACCTGCACCTAAGCTGGACGCTTTACCATACAAATGACTATAACTACCTGAGCTTGTATACAGCATTAATTGTGAGGAAAATTTGTTTGCATTATGATCCTTTGCTCACACCGTTTTAAAATTATGATTGTTTCCATATTAATAATTTCAAGATGGTATTGTCCGGACTATTAAACACGTTGGGTAGCAGCTTGATACGGATTTCTGAATATCACCAGGGACGTAGATATCTACGTCCCTGATATCACATACAACAAATCTGCAGCCGAAAACATCCAGCTAAAAATCTCTAAATGAAATAAAGATTTTATTGAATCGAGTTGAAATCATTGTGGCAACAAAGGAGAAACTGCAAACCTTTAGAATATCAGATTCCAATGACCTGCAAACCTGATAATTGCAAAACATTGCTTATTAACAAAGAGTACAGAAAATGAAGAAGTACAGTATTTACCTTTTTCCTGATAAAGTATCAATCTGACACATTATGCAGACTTTTGAAAACATTTTGGGAAAAGGAGAATTTGTTCTTAGCAATGACAATAACGAAGACAATGACAAATATTTATTGAAAGTATTTAGGTTAACGGCCCATAGTACAAAGTCATCTGCACCATATGCGACAGAATGTGTCTGCCAGTGGAATTTAACCCTTTCTCTCATACAACAATTCTGTAGCAGACGACTTCGAACATGTTTTGTCAAAAAATAGAAAATCTATAATTGAATTGATAACCTATGACTAAAAGTGGTAAACATTGTGGCAAAAGGTGAAAAGGTTTTGAGCAATTTCATCTTTTATCACTGATAATGTTTTCAAAAAGCTGTCTGCTGCAGAGGCGTTATAAAGTGCCTATATGAGGTAAAGGGTTAAAGGAGGTTATTATAGCTTGTAATAATAAGTGCATGTTGAATAAATACCAGAAATGCATGAATGAGTACAAGTGGTTACTTTTATTGCCCCCATAAAAACCTGTGTAACTCCAAAAAGCAGATATCCAGAGATCTGTATCAAACCCAAGCCTGATATGTCAAATAATCTGGCTAAATCACCTTGGCTGAGTGGTTAGCACCGGGGATTTGAAACCAGTGTCCCAGGTTCGGTCCCCTGCCGCAGCGTGATCATGGTGGAATGCCCCTTGGGCAAGGCAAATTTCCTGGCATAATAACGTCTGTTTACCCAGGGATCATGCATAAGTGAACTGTTGATGTGATATAACTGTTATAATGTTGAAAATATCATTAAACCCCAATAGAACAAACAAACAATCTGGACACAACATATGTTATGAAAGCAGACAATGCTTTCACTAGCGCACATTGGGTAAGTGGTATAACACCTGTAACTAGCGGATATAGGGGACTCCCATATGGATTCATTCAATATCCATTACTTTCAATCTCAGTCTACCTGAGAAGATAATTAATTAGTTTCCTGCTGTCTGTTTTGTAAAACACATTGTTTATTTGATAAATTGGGGGGGGGGGGGGGGGGGGTTTACCCCATTTTCAACATTATAACAGTTGTATCACGGCAACATTTCACTAATATTAATAATCCCTGGGCACTATTCCATGACTGCTGTGACTGGGGATTAAACCCCGGATGCCCATTTCAGAATCCCCACAAAACACATTGAATCTGAGAAAAGAATTGTAACATCTTCAAAATTGGAAATATGACTTTATTAGGAGTTAAAGAGTTATCAATTTTTCCATTTCGCACAATGTTTTCAAAAGTTGTCTGCTGGTTAAGTTAATCTTTCCTCTTCCCACTTAAGTACTTATTTTGATGCATCTGCAGCTGATGACCTTTGATAACTTTGTTGGAAAAGGAGAAGTGTTTTCAACATCTATTTAATAATTATGCTTTCACTTATAGAGAATTTCCAATCATTTCTTGACTAGATGATTTCGCATTTGGCTGTTGCAGATTTGTTGTATGTGGGAAAGGATAAACTCTTTGCCACATACAATAAAGCTGCAGAAGACAAAAAATTTATTATCTCAGCAAAAATAGGGATCATTGCGTTGTTTTAACTCATAGTTTTCCTATTGAATAGAGTTGAAAACATTGTGGCAAAAGAAGAATTTGGTCATTATGAGCAATTTCTCCTTTTGCCACAATGCTTTCAAAAGTTGTCTGCTGGAAAGGCGTCAGAAAGCGTCCGTATGTAGGAAAGGCTTAAAGTCACTTAGGTCTGAATCAGTCAAAGGGTAAAGACAGATTGATGTGGAAATAGAGCAATTTCTCCTTTTGCCATCATGTTTTCAAAAGTTGTCTGCTGGAGAGGCGTCATAAAGTGTTTGTATATAAGAAAGGGTTAAAGTCAGTTATGTCTGAATAAGTCAAAGGGTATAAAGACAGATTGATGGGGGAATAGAGCCTTGTTAGACACTAGATTCCACTATAATTATACAAATCCGTTTTATCCTGTAATATGAATGTCCCAAAGGAGAGCTGTGAATTTTATTTCATTAAGTATAATCCTATTTCATATTCCAATTAAGGCATAATCCTTAACATTGGAAGTCATTAACCATTTACTCCAAAATGATTTTTAACCTTATCTCATATACAAACAAAATCTGCAGTCAATTAACTTTGAGGCAAAAATATTGATAATAGTTAATGAAATTATAATCATTGCATTATAAGAGTTGAAAACATTTTGGTAAACGCAGATATTGCAATTTCTCCTATTGCCACACTGTTTTTAAAAGTAGTCTGCTAAGAAAGCAGCCAAAATGCACTACAGTTATCAGTTTCAGATATTAAATAGGGGAGATAACTTAAATTGAAAATGAAGATTTACAAGTTTTGGTTTTTTGATTGATTGGGTTTTACGCCAATTGCAACACATTTTCAGTCATATCACGGCAACCAGTTGTTTCCTTAGCTTGTTCACACTAGTATTTCACATAACCTTTTTTCTTTACAAGTAACTGGCTGCTTTTCCACACAGACAATTAACCAATTGGTGGAAGACAAAATTAATGACGCTTGTCGCTTTGCCAAATGTCAGAAAGCATGTTGGCTAAGCTGGGGTTCAAAATCACAACCACTGAATTGATCCCCACCGTTACTACCGACTGTTTTTGACTTTACCTTTTTTTTCAATGGCCTTAACCATTTCCCACATACAGACACTTTCTGACGCCTCTGCAGCAGACGACTTTTGAAAACATTGTGAGCAATTTTGCCTTTTGCCACAATGTTTTCCACTCTATTTAATATGTTACCCTCTCATGTATGGAGATGTTTCATATTTTGGTCAATATATATATATGCATTTAACCCTTTCCCACTTACAATAAATCTGAAGCAGAAAAATGGAAATGAATACAGCAGTAATTATGAAGAAGGAGAAATTGCTCATTTTGTGTATTATCACAGTGTTTTCAAAAGTCGTCTGCTGCAGATGCGTCAGAATGCGTTGGTGGGAAAGGGTTAAAGACCACTGCTGCACATTTGTTGTATGTGGGACGGGGTGTAAGGACCTTGTTGAAGGTTCAGTTCAGTTTTAAACCAGACAACTTTTTTTGAAAACAATGTGGAAAAAGGAGAAATTGGTCATGATGAGCAATTTCTCCTTTTGCCACAATGTTTACATTTTTTCAGTAATTAACTAATCATACCTACAATTATACAGATTTTCCATATTTTTTAGTAGTCATTTTCAAAGCCGTTTGCTGCAGTGCTGCAGATTTGCTGTAAGTGGAAAAAGGTTTAACCCGTTTTCCAAAGTCTTTTCCAGCAACAAAAGACTTTTTGAGTGGTGCCGTCTTAAAACCAACCTTAAAGCATTTGCAACCCATGTCAACCCAGATCAAACCGGAGCATTCCACACAGCTTGACCAAGATCTGCATTGTAACTTATACCTTTCCCACTAGCCTGGCACAAGGCTCTATGTTTATTATTATATGCTGCATTTCAACTGGTGTCATGGTCAAGTCCTAAGGACGATAATCAGAGTAATGCATATTTTGTCTATTAGAGTTCTCCCCAATTGTAACATTGAAAAATAACCATAAGGACTGTTGCCAGTCTACTTTCCCACCTGCAGATTGATTTTGACTCATATGTATGCAGCAGACGACTTTTGAAAACAAAATGAGCAATATCTTTTTTTGTCACAATGTTTTCAACTCCATTCATCAATATTTTATACTGTCATTCATGGAGATTTGCCTAATTTTTTACCGGATGTTTTCAAAGTTGTCTGCTGCAGATTTGTTTTATGTGGGAAAGGATTAGTTTGTCATAGGTTTCAAGAAACTTTTGAAAAAAAGATTCTGTTGAGATCATTTAGCCTTAATGCAGTAGTCTGAGTAGGATATGTTTTTCTACACTTGAAATAGTTATTCTAAGGTTACTTTTCCTGCATCATCGGACACCCCCGGCTGTTGACTCCGCTTTACCCAAACATCACCTGTGGAATCTTTCTCTGCGATTTCGCTGTTTTGACAAATAGCCGATAGTTTCTGATTGGATGCAGCACAATGTTGTACTGCACTAAACAGCCAATCAGATCCCGCATAATTAAACAATTATAGGTTCTTTTTAAAAATGGCGACCAAATTTGGAATTGACTTAACCTTGGCATGTGAAATGTTTAAAATTGACAAGTTGCATGAGTTCAAGAAAGATACAGATAAGAAGTTCTTTCATTGATAAGAGGAAAAAGATGTGTTTTATCAGTGAAGACAGGTGCTGGGAAAAGTTTGTGTTACCAGACATTTAATGTTATTTGTACACAATTGGAGAGATTACAAGTAAGCGGCCCTGTTAGCACAGTCGGTAGAGTAAATCATCCTGAAAGCGAGAGGTCCCGGGTGCTAGCCCCAGACTTACTGCATGTTTTTCTCTCCCTGTGACATGTCTCTCCGTCATTTCTTATTTTAAGATCAGTTAATATGAAATCATACTGCACATTGCTGCATTTTTAATAAATTACAAACTTCTGTAATGTTAAGTTTTTAAAGAAGATAAACAGAACAAACAGGTACGATCCATGGGCGCAACCATTAAATGATTTTTCTATGCATCTCCACATAGGAGAGTACTGGAAATGTAAGCGTCATTTCGACTGGTTTATGTGTATTCTATTCTGTTCTGTCAAAACAGTGAAACGAGTCTTAAGTCCTACGGGTGATGTTGGGGCATAGCTTAGTCAACAACCATGGGTGTTCCATGTTTTTCCTGAAGCACAGCATGTTCATTTCTAGTTCAAGGCTAAGAAAAGGGATACCTTCCCTATGTCTCCACTCAGGATATTCAACAAAAGAATGGTCATCAATGAAAGGAAATACAGTTCTATAAATACATCGGGCAAATTGGTTTTGTGGTATTGGTTCATTATAATGGATGAACAGACATATCTGTTTTTGACATTGAGTAATTAATATAGGATATTAAACCCCGTTTTCTTATATTAAAAAACCGCTTTCATCTCTTTATAGTATAACCTTTTATTTTTCTGTTTAGACATGGGGAATATCTGTGAAATAAAAGAGTACATGTGATTATGTGATATCACCATGAATTAGCAGTTTTGCGAACATCCTAGTATGAAATTGTTCATTTCTTGCACACTCTATTTAGACATCGAATCTTGTTCATGATTATATCTTAAAGCAAAGATATTTATTAAGTTTCCAGTATAGTGATGAACTTTCAACATATTTCCGTTGGATTTCATAGATCAGATATGCAAATTATATATAGATGGAGTATTTTAGCCAATCATAAAAATCAATATGTTCTGTCCAGTACACTCGATTGCCGAACAGAACAATTCGAGGGCTTGGCGTGAAACGGTTGTAACTAAAATTAGTATTTTTTTACCAAGGTGAATTATCTTGCCATAAAGTCTTTATAAGCATTAAATCATTTTTCTTGGTAAACAATGAAAATTTAGGTGCCATTGCTTGTTCTGAGCAATGGCACCTAAATTTGCATTGTTTACAAAAGGGTCAAAAGTTTTCAAAATAGGGTTTTAGTAACAACCGTTTCACGCCAAGCCCTCGAGATTCTGCATCACAAACAAAAACCATGTGATGCATGAAAATCGGGTAGTATTTAATGATAAATTGTTGGCTAAATGATTGCAATGCATGACAATGAGCGTCGCTTAAAATACAAAATACGATCTCAGATCTATAAATTCCAATGTCCTATTAGCATGGCTTGACAAAGTGAAGGTAAACAATTAACGGTTTCACCCAGACGCTTTCTGACGCCTCTTCAGCAGATAACTCTTTAAAACATTGGGGCAAAAGGAGAAATGGCTCATTAAAATGTTTTCAACTCTTTTTACAATCATTAAACTTTCCCTTATGGAGATTAATCATTATTTTGACTAGCTATTCTCAAAACCGTCGGCCACAGACTTGTTGTATGTCAGGAACGGGTAAACAATATTCACAGGATGGGTAATGTTTCCTGATAACAACTATCTGTATGATAATAGGTTTCTTTAATTTTTGTCTTTTACAGCTTCTTCACGCTTGAGAAACAATTTACTCCGTTCTCTGTTGGAAGTGTTTAATGTGTTTTTAAGACAATGTTCCTCCTGAGATTACAATGGCGGCTATTCTATGTAAATTGAGAATAACATACAATTTCTGATGTTGCTTTACCCTTCCAGATTGTGTTTTACAACTTATAGTCCCTTTCTGACGCCTAAGCAGCAGGCAAATTTTTAAGACATTGTGGCAAAAGGTGAAATTGCTCATCATTTACTTCTTTTGCAACAATGTTTTCACCTCTATTTATTTATCATATTAGAATTATACATTTAGAGAGAATTTCGATATTTTTGCCAAGATGATATCAAAGTGGTCTGCTGCAGATTTGATGTATGTGAGATAGGGTTAAGCTGTTGATAAAGTTCCTGAAAATAACTGAATTCATTATTTACTTTAATCCCATCATTTATTAATTTTTATTTATTTTTTATTAATTAATTAATTAATTAATTAATTTTACCGGTAATCAATTTATTTTTTCATTTTTTTATTTATTTATTTATTCATATATTTAATTATGCATACGTTCATTTCTATAAGAGAGTATATATATAAGAACAGTTAACTTCTATTAGACCATTGCATTTTTAATTTCATTACAGAATTGGCCGGTAGCATTGGGTGTAATATTACATTATCTAAAAGATCACAATACACATTTCTTTACTGGTCATTTTACTAAAAGTTAAAAGATGCATGACAGAAAAGTTGACCACTTAGAGGAAAATTTGGTACAGAGTATTGAGGGGTTTACATCTAATGACAATTACTCCATGTTTTCTCAAAGCCATCTGCTGCAAATTTGTTGTATGTAGGAAAGGGTTTAAATGCAGATGACTCTTAAAACATCAATATCAAGTGAATGCATGGTTAAAATAAAGGTTTTCACACATACAACATTTAGTCTGCTGCAGATAAATTTGAATACGTCTATGCCAAGATAAAGAAAATCTGTATTAAATGAAAGTTTATTTAATGAATAGAGATGAAAACATTGAGGCAATATCATGAACAATTTCTCCTTTTGTCACCTTGTTTTCAAAGATCGCCAACCACAGATGTGTCAAAATGTATGTCAAGCTGTTTATTAGTATTAGAGATATCTCTCTAATTTGCTTGAAGAGCAATCTCTCTAACATGCTTGAAAAGATATCTCTTATTTAAAAAGATATCATTAAAAATAAGAGAGTTATCTATTTAAGTCAGGGAGATATCACTAAACAGTATTACAAAACTCTAGATAAGGAGCGTTTTTTATGCTCTAAAATCCTTATTTTACCTCTAAAACCTCAGAGAGACGATTCTTTTGAGTACCCACAACATAGGTTTTAATGAGTTAATATTATTAAAAGAGATATCATATAAGAAAGACCCATTTACTCCGCCTTATCTTAAGTCCTCTGGTATTATGGCTTGCCATAAAAATGTATCTCAATGTGGGAAAGGGTTAAAATGTCAAAACTGAATAATGTTGTAAAGCTCTCATTATAACAGAAAGAGTTATGTACAGAGCATTGAACATTGTAATTACGGGTATAGATTTTAGTGATAACATGCCGGCATTAAACCCATGCAAATATTGACATGGATTTCTAATTGAGAAATTATCGGAATGCTCACAAGTGCTTTTTGTGTCCTGTGCAAGAAGTGCATTTCTGTGTTACGTGTCTTCAACAACAGGATCCTGGCTACCCTTTCCTTGTTATATTCAGAAAGCAACTCTTACTGTCATTTTCTGCAATGTCAGCCATTTCCCACAATGACATGCAGTTGCATTTTGACGCATCTGCAGTACAGGACTTCTGCAAATATTGTGAGGAAAAGGAGATTAATTGCTCATGACGAGAAATTTCTCCTTTTGCCACAATGTTGGTCGACTCTTTTTTAACAATTATTGGTTCTCTCTTCTAGAGACCCTTAAAGTCGGTCTTCGTTTCTGTCCGTTTGTTTGTTTGTAAAATGTTGTGGCAAGCGTAGCGCCAAAACTATTCAACGGATTTCGACCAAACTTGGTAGGGATGAAGGGTCTAGGCTCTAGTTGTTCCTTTTGTAGTATGGTCGCCATAGAAACCACAGTTGCTATGGAAACGGGCAAAAACCGGTGTGCGTTGTGTAGCTCATCAATTGCTACATCGAATGATCGTCCCGATTTTTGATCCATCTCTTCGTTTTCTTAATATTTGAGTTGCCGTAGGGGGTACCATTTCCACGGAAAACACAGACACGTCAAAACTAAATATATCGACACAAAAAGAAATGGTTTCCTATTACCTGATCGCTGATTGGCTAAAAATAACCAAATATCGACCAACCAGAGAGCACTTCACATAGCCATTACAACTTCCGTTTCCCATACTTTTACACGAGGAGAAGAAATATTCAAGTGAATTTGACGCTGTTCTCGCAACAACTCGATAGCTTGTTTCATTATTCGTGCGGTGTCGTGATAGTAGAGACAAGAGAGAACCATCGTCGCAGTATGCTTGTACTTTCATTTATGAAGATTTTCCATATTTTTGTCTTAACACTTTCCCTCATACAACAATTCTGCAGCAGACGATTTCGGACATATTTTGTAAAAAAATTAGAAAATCTCTATAATTGAATGAATAACCTATGATCAAAGGTGGAAAACATTTTGGCAAAAGGAGAAATTGCTTGTCTTGAGCAATTTCTTCTTTTATCACTATGTTTTCAAAAAGACGTCTGCTGCAGCGGCGTCATAAAGAATCTATATTAGGGAAAGTATTTTCAAAAGTCCTCTGCTGCAAACTTTGTCATCATTGCTTCTGCATGTTGGAAAGGGTTGAAGAAAGCACTCGCCTATAACTGTTTGAACAACAAAATGGCTGCCCATAGATTTATGCAAATCGCGTTTTCCAAGCCAAAGGGTTATGTCCAGGATTATGAGGCATTATTAGAGAAGAGATGTATTCAAGTAAATGATTGTATTTCCTATAATACAACTACAGGCTGATCCCCTCAGGGGATTACTTCTAATATCCTGTTATTACCCCCTTTACCCTTCCCAACGTATTATTCATCTGCAGCGAGGCTTCCAGAAAAAAATATGGAAACTTTCTATAAATGAAAGTAAAAATATTTTAATAGAAATGTAAAAATTGTTGGAAAAGGATGACTTCCTATGTAAGTGCAATTTCACTAATTGCCGGCTGCAGATGTGTAAACATTTTTGGAACAGGCGAATCCTTTCACTGTTGCAGACCGCTTAACCCTTTCCCACATACAAGAAACTTGTAGCAGACGACTTTGAAATCACATGGGCAAAAAAAGTGGAATATCTCTATAAATAATAGTTTGATTATTGAATAATCATTGTGGCGAAAAGGAGAATTTGCACACAATGTTTTCAAAAGTGGTCTGCTGCAGAGGGGTCAGAAAGCATCTTTATGTGGAAATGGGTTAAAAGTTGCTTCTAAAAGATGACTTTTTTGAAAAACAATAATTGTGGGAAAAGGAAAAGTCAGCAATCCCATTAGGATTAGGTTTTTTTTTATCCTGTTAACAATCAAGTAAACCTTTCAATGATAAAGACAAATTGAATTGCCTCTGCAGAGGTCAAATTTTGAAAACATCATGGGAAAAGGAGAAACCTCTGAAATTGAGCAATTTGTATATATGTATACGCAATCCTTTCCATTCTGTATCAAAATCCTTATCATTAACCCTTTCCCTCATACGACAATTCTGCAGCAGACGACTTTGAACGTATTTTGTCAAAACATAGAAAATCTCCATAATTGAATGGATGACCTATGAAAAAAAGTGGAAAACATTGTGGCAAAAGGAGAAATTGCACGTTTTGTGCAATTTCTTCTTTTGTCACTATGTTTTCAAAAAAGCAGTCTGCTGCAGAGGCGTCAGAAAGATTCTATATGAGGGAAAGGGTTAATTCATTTTCCCAGTTTGAACAGTCAAATTTTCAAGGGAGACAACTCTAATAATACCCAATCAGGTGAACAGTTACCTCCTTCATAATGGTAAGAAAATATGTTGCTGTAACCATTTCCTACGTTCAGACACTTTCTGATGCTTCCTGCAGCAGACGACTTTTCAAGACATCGTGATAAAAAGAGAAATTGCATATAATGAGCAATTTCCCCTTTTTCCACTATGTTTTCAATTCAGTATTCAATAATTATACTTAGATTAAAGACATTTTTCATATTTTTGTCAAGATGAGTTAAAGGTCATCTGCTGCAGATTATACAGTTAACCTTTTCCCACATACAACAAATCTGCAGCAGACGACTTTGAAAGCATGTTGGCAAAACAACTGAAACATTCTATGAATTAAGGTACCGGTATATATCTGCAGTGGAAAACATTGTGGAAAATGGAGAAATTGCTTGTTTTGAGCAATTTCTCCTTTTGCCACAATGTTTTCAAAAGCATCTATACATGGGAAAGGGTTAAAGTAGGAAAGGGAAAATATTTATTTTCAAAATTCCATCTTTCCAAATTTCCTTTTGCCAGAGGATGTATATACATGTATATGGGCCGCTCCATGAGAAAACCGGCGATAGTGACATAGGATAAGAAATGACGTAATCATCACTCAAAGTTTGACGTCATTTGTGTGTGAGTGAAGCTGAAATAACCTGATGTTTATACAGAGTTTGATTTGGTTTATAAACATCATGTTCATCGAGGCAAGCCAGTTAATCTGCCCCATGTATTGGAAGAGTTTATCATTAATTCAAAACATCTAACAAACACAAGCGTGCAAGATTAGTAAACAGATATATTTGTATATATCAATACTTATTTTAACTATTTAGTTTTTTCGTGATTTGTGAATATTCCCCCTTTGAATGATCCATTTATGTTTAAGAATTGAAAATATGTTTCTGAGGTTGACTTGAAAAGTTTTTACCATTGACACATACGCATTTTCTTTTTTCTTTTTTGGGGGGTTTTGATTATGTGAAATGTGTGTATACCTATTCATTGCCATCAACTTACAATTTAAATACATAATCAATATATTTTAACGCTGCTATGATGTTATACAAGACTGTATGAAAAAAGTTTATTTGCATCTGCGAAAAGTAAATTAAATAATATATAGCCCTCAATAAGGTGTTTAACTTATAGTCATGGAAAAACAAAAGTCTATGAAATAAAACCATGTGAACTGGTTGAAATTGCGGATACAAAACATATTGTTTTGTGTCATTATTATTCAATAATAGATGTATAACTGAGCGTTGCTTAACGAAAAAAAACTTTCATGCATTCGCGAGCATTTTAAAAAGAAACAGATCAGCGTGCAAATCCATAAAATTTAATCCGCATCTAGGAGTATAGGTAGAACCCTTTGTTATACTTCAAACAAACAGTATACACCTGGCTCATGTGTGATGTATGCGAGCGTTTTAAAAAGAAACAGATCAGCGTGCAAATCCATACAATTTAATCCGCATCTAGGAGTTTAGGTAGAACCCTTTGTTATACTTCAAACAAACAGTATACACCTGGCTCATGTGTGATGTATGCGAGCGTTTTAAAAAGAAACAGATCAGCGTGCAAATCCATACAATTTAATCCGCATCTAGGAGTATAGGTAGAACCCTTTGTTATACTTCAAACAAACAGTATACACCTGGCTCATGTGTGATGTATGTGCGGGTAGATCTTAATCTACAATTGTCGAAAACATCCTGGACAGTAGAAAACAGCTCAATCTATTATGTACACAACATACCGACTCCAGTTAAACAGTGCTGTTAGTACTATATTGCGTCATGGCTAACGTAATTTGTAAGAAAAATTTATCATGAAATAATTTCTCAACGGGTGTTGCACTTGCAGGAGGCTGACCTAGTAGATTTACATACATCACTCAGTTGCAAAACCATCAAGTGATAGAATAACCAGTGATACTGCTAATTAAGTGGCTATCTAGATTTTGACATGGATTAAGATCATGCAGAAATGAATCTTATATCAAAATGGTTTGTATAAGATGACAAGAAGAATATTGGAATAATTGTTTATGTTGTAATCTAATGATCTCCTGAAGCAACTAGAACTATCACTGAAGATGATAAATACCCCCTAAACAACACCTTGACCTACACCATAACTTAATTAGTAAAAGGGCCATTACTCTGTAAAATATCATGCAATTGTAACCCCTTAAGGATATGCACATCTCCTCTTGGTATAGAAGCTTCATGTAAAATTTTATTGAATTCAACCCAGTGGTTTGTAAGAAATAGGCCGGACAAAATATGGCTTCCGACCGACCGACAGACAGACAGACAGCCCGACACAGTGACTCCTATATACCCCCTCTTCTTCGAAGGGGGTATAACAACGATTCTAGACATTGTTTAAACCTTGGGGAAAACACAGTTTGATGAAAGGATCTTGACAAGTTGTTAGTTTTATGCTGTATCCTGTGATTCATGTTGGATAATTGTACTTTCAACGACACTTCTGTTTATACGGTGAAAACATGTAGTTTTTACTATGAGTTTTTTCTAGCAATATTCCACCCATTATTCATTCTAGGCAACTGACTGACTGTAAATGTAAAGGGCATTTTTTTTCTTTTCAATACAATGTCATGCCGCCATGCAGTGGTGGTGTACACTATTTACATGATGCCAACATAATGAAAGATCGGCCTGGTGGTTGTTATTTATTCTGCATCCAAATCAAGATGCTATATGGTACATGACATAGGACATTAATTCAGAGCTATGCTATATTATATATAAATGGTAATATCATCTTCATGAATTTGTGATTAATGAAATCCTGATAAGCTTATGCATTTGTTCAGTCTGGTCAGGATCGCCCACGTCCATGCGGTTTTACATTCTTCCTGAGAGTAAGTTTGAAAGAAATGTTAAAAGCCAACTTAAGTATGAAATATAAATGAAATCGGTATTGATTGAAAATGGTTTGGTATTGCATGACACATCGACTTGTGTCGTTATCTAGTTATCCCAGACGTAATAAATGCAGATTATTGCAGATTTGAATAATTTATTTGACAAAAATACACCTGAACATGTTGTTATCTATTTATCCCAGCTGTCATGAATACAGAATAATGCATATCCGAATGTTTTATTTGACAAAAACACACCTGAACATGTTGTTATCTATTTATCCAAACTGCCATGTCCTCCCCCACTGATGGACCATGTGTTGTTTGATTATAACAAACTAAAGCAGAATGTTGCTTATCTGAATTTAAATAAGAGAACATGATAACAAATATCATAATTTGTTAAATTAAATTTACTTATATAACAAGGCATACTTCGATTGCGATGCAACTTGTTGTTGTTGTTTGTTAAAAGTCATTCAACACTTCAGTTATACAACACAGATAGACCGTAGCTTTCGTACTAATACTACCCACACAACCAAGAGTACTAAAGAGTGGGTTTGACTATTGTCAATTGAGAATTGGTAGTGCACCGAAAGGAACTCGGACACTGATCTCAGATCTTTATGAGGTCGCTATAATCACAAACCACACAGGTTTGGGGAAATTGGATAAATTTGAAACAAGACCTCGCTAAACGATTACTATAAGAAAAGCTGAATCTAAATACATGCAATTCATTTCCTTCGATATAGTAGATTTCAACTTTTGTAAGCAATCGATGCACCCGGCGGCATTCAAATAATCATGTGGATGCGTATAATTATTGTTTGTTGTAGCACAGGAAATAAGACTCCAACACCATGTCATACATGTACTTGTATTTCAGCATGACCCTAACATCTTGTTCAAAACACCGTGCTTTAAATTGCACCACCATTCGATGTAGTACTGCTTTACAGGTGAAGTTATATGCTGAATGACTTAAAATGTACTCAAACCATTTTGATAAAATTAAGAATAAATTTGTTGTAAATGACTAAATTGTTTGAGCGTAGAACATAAATCATGAAAATGACGTTGATGTCATTTCAGCAATTAGTAACACACGTCTATTTTTGATGTCCATTACGGCGTCAATATTCGTCATACGAAGTCCACATATATATCAAACAAAACTAGACAGGTTGGACTATATCAACATGTAAAAATCCCAAAATCGAAAAAAATGCTGTCACTATCACCGGTTTTCTCATGGAGTGGCCCATATATAACAAGAGGGCCATGATGGCCCTGGATCGCTCACCTGATTTTTTTTTTCCACTTTAGCTATAAAAGATCTGCCCCCTGGCGGCCATCATTTCCAACCAATCAACTTGGCTTGAAGGAATCTCATAGAGAACAATGCCTAGGAACATTTCTACAAAATTATTTGAAATTCTACCAACCAGTTTGGGAGAAGAAGATTTTTTAAGTTTTCAATATAGCCATATAAGGCAAAATAGCCCGCCCACTGGCGGCCATGTTTTTTGACCAATCAACATGGCTTGAAGGAATCTGATAGTGGGTCACTTAAGGAACATTTCTATAAAATTATTTGAAAATCGGCCTGACACTTTCGGAGAAGAAGATTTTTTAAGTTTTTACTATAGCCATATAAGGCAAAATAGCCCCGCTCCCCCTGGCGGCCATGTTTTTCGACCAATCAACATGGCTTGAAGGAATCTGATAGAGGGTCATCCAAGGAACATTTCTACAAAATTATTTGAAAATCGGCCCGACACTTTCGGAGGAGAAGATTTTTTAAGTTTTCACTATAGCCATATAAGGCAAAATAGCCCCGCCCCCCCTGGTGGCCATGTTTTTCGACCAATCAACATGGCTTCAAGGAATCTGATAGAGGGTCATCCAAGGAACATTTCTACAAAATTATTTGAAAATCTGCCAACAGTTTGGGAGAAGAAGAATTTTGAAGTGTTTTTCATTTCATAGCCATGGAAACCAGAATTATGCATGGATCTCAAAATGTTTAAGGAAATCTGGTGAGGTCATTGAGAGGATGCTTTCTGTGAAGTTTCATCCCAATTGACCCACTGGTTACTGAGGAGAAGAAGTTGACGCACGACGCACGATGGACGCCGGACAAAAGGCGATCACAAAGCTCAGGTGAGCTAATAAAACAATTCAATCCTTTCCGACATAAACCAAGTCTGTAGCAGACGACTTTGTAATCATCTGTGCTCAAATATTGAAAATCTCTGTGAATGAAAAAATAATTATTGAATAGAACATTGTGGCAAAAGTAAAAATTGCTCAAAATCTTCTGCTGGAAAGGCATCCAAATGCATCTACAAGTGGTAAGAGGTTAAATAAATATATATGATAAAGCAATTTAGGGAAAGAAAGCATCTGTTTCTTAACAATCCTAGGGGGACAAAATTAACCATTTATCAGATGTAGACAACTTCTGACGTTTGGCAGAAAGCAACTTTTAAAAACACTAGGATAAAGAGAATTTGTTCAAAGAGAACAATGTCATAGACAAGCACATACAGAACAAGAGCGCCGCAAGCTAACACCAACGCTTGTCTGATTTTTTCTAAGTCAAAAGGAGCATTTCATAATAATAATTATAGTCAAGATCGAGTTATTTAACTTAGTGTAGACATGCGTATTGTTCCTAGGAACATGTGTACCAAGTTTCATTTGAAAATGTTGAAAGTTTTTTGAGTTATGAGGTAAGGATAAAGTTTTGTGACGACGACACAGACGCCATGGGTATCACAATACCCCAACTGTTTTTCTTTGAGCCCCAGTAGCTCAGTCGGTAGCGACGCGGGCTGTCAATCCAGTTTGAATCCCAGCTTGGCCAACATTCTTTCCGACGTTTGACAAAAGTGACTGTTACAAGCGTCATTCGTCTTTCACCAATAGGCTAACAGTCTATGTGGAAAAGCAGCCAGTTGCTTGGAAGGTATGTTGTGGGGAGTACTGGTGTGAGAAAGCTAAGAAACAAATGAGTAGGTGAACTGGCCGCCGTGATATGACAGAACAATTGTTGGAAACGTTGTTCAGCCCCAACAAATCAATCGTAAAACAGAAGAGCTAATGAATTGAGACATGACACACAAAAACAGATCTTCAGAGGTTTGGAAATTAACCCTTTCCCTCATATAAACGCTTTCTGACGCCTCTGCAGCAGACAGCTTTTTGAAAACATAGTGACAAAAGAAGAAATTGCACAAAACGTGCAATTCCTCCTTTTGCCACAATGTTTTCCACTTTTTGTCATAGGTTATCCATTCAATTATGGAGATTTTCTTTTTTTTGACAAATTACGTTCAAAGTCGTCTGCTGCAGAATATCCGTATGAGGGAAAGGGTTAACGCTTATTACAATCAAATTGCATTCTTTGCATATTTGGTGAAATGACTGGTATTATTTCCCACATACATACACCTTCTGACATTACTGCAGCAGATGACCTTTGAAAACATTGTGGCAAAAGGAGAAATTGCGGCCATGTTTTTCAACCGATCGACATGGCTTGAAGGAATCTGATAGTGGGTCAACCAAGGAAACCAGAATTTGAAGGATTTTGGGTGAGGACATTGAGAGGATGCTTTCTGTGAAGTTTCATCCCAAAGAAGAGGAGAAGATGTTGACGCACAGACAAAGGGTGACTTCATGCTCAGGTGAGCTAAAAACAAATTGTGCATTTGAGGCAATGGCTGTTTTTGATTTTCATTGTCCATAAAGTTATGAAGGTTTATTTTCAAGCAATCTGACTGAAATTAGTATATTAATACATACTATCAGCTGGATCACAGTCTTTGTCATCTACTTTCTGTACTGCTCTCGGTAATTCCACATAATCCATCCTGAAATCATAAAATAGGATTTATACAGTCAACCTGTACACTTATACTACTGCAAACATGATAAATAAAACAAGAGGGTCATTGAAGTAATCTTGTAGAGGGTCAGCCAAGAAAAATTGCTACAAAATTATTTGGAAATTTGCTAGATACTTTCAGAGAAGACAATTTTTAAAGTTTTCACTAAAGCCAAACAACCCGCACCCCTTGCAACCACATTTTTTTTGACCAATAAACATGTCTTGAAGGAATCAGTTAAAAGGTCACGCAAGTAATATTTCTACAAATTGATTTGGAAAGCCGCCAGCTTCTTTTGGAGAACAAGATATTTAAAGATTTCACTATAGCTATATAAGGCTGAAAAACAGCCCAGCCCTCAGACGGCCATGTTTTTCACTAATCAACATGGATTGAATTAATCTGATAGAGGGTCACCCAAGGAACATTTTTACAACATTATTAGGAAATCGAACAGATACTTTTGGTTAAAGTTTTCACTCTAGCCATAAATCGCAAAACAGCCCTGCCCTTTGGCGGTCATGTCTTTTGACTAATCAACATGGCTTGAAGGAATCTGATAGAGGCCTGGTCACCCAAGGAACATTTCTAAAAAGAAAATTGAAAATCGGTCATCTGGTTTGGGGGCATTTTTTTTCTTCTTTTGGTTGCCATTGAAACCAGATTTCTATATGAATAAAACAACAAGAGGCCCAAGAGGGCCAGTATCGCTCCACGGCCATAAGGCAAAAACAAAATCTCCAAACAGCCCTGCCCCCTGGTGGCCATTTTTTTTAACAACCACCATGGCTTAAAGGAATCTTGTAGAGTGTCACCCAAGGAATGTTTCTGCAAAATTATTTGAAAATCGGCCTGACACTTTCCACGGAGAGGATATTTTAAGTTTTCCCTATAGCCATATAAGGCAAAATAGCCCCACCCCCTGGCAGCCATATTTTTCAACCAATCAACATGGCTTGAAGGAATCTGATAGAGGGTAAGCCTAGGAACATTTCTACAAAATTATTTGACTATCAGCCAAACACTTTCGGAGAAGATTTTTTAAGTTTTCACTATGGTCATATAAGGCAAAATAGCCCCGCCCTCTGGCGGCCATGTTTTTCGACCAATCAACATGGCTTGAAGGAATCTGATAGAGGGTCACCCAATGAACATTTCTACAAAATTATTTGAAAATCGGCTGAACACTTTAGGAGAAGAAGATTTTTTAAGTTTTCACTATAGCTATGCAAGGCAAAATAGCCCTGCCCCCTGGCGGCCATGTTTTTTAACCAATCAACATTTCTTGAAGGAACCTAATAAAGGGTCACCCAAGGAACATTTCTACAAAATTATTTGAAAATCGGCCTGACTCTTTTGGAGGAGAAGATTTTTTAAGTTTTCTCTTTAGCCATATAGGTAAAATAGCCCCACCCTGTGACGGGCATGTTTTTTTACCAATCAACATGGCTTGAAGGAATCTGATAGAGGGTCGCCCATGGAACATTTCTACAAAATTATTTGAAAATCTGCTGAACACTTTTGGAGAAGAAGATTTTTTAAGTTTTCACTATAGCTATATAAGGCGAAATAGCCCCGCCCCCTGGCGGCCATGTTTTTCGCCCAATCAACATTTCTTGAAGGAATCTAATAAAGGGTCACCCAAGGAACATTTCTACAAAATTATTTGAAAATTGACCTGACACTTTCGGAGAAGATTTTTTAAGTTTTCACTATTGCAATATAAGGCAAAATAGCCCCGCCCTCTTGGCGGCCATGTTTTTCAACCAATCAACTTTTCTTGAAGGAATCTAATAAAGAGTCACCCAAGGAACATTTCTACAAAATTATTTGAAAATCGGCCTGACACTTTTGGAGGAGAAGATTTTTTAAGTTTTCTCTTTAGCCATATAGGTAAAATAGCCCCGCCCTGTGACGGCCATGTTTTTTTACCAATCAACATGGCTTGAAGGAACCTAATAAAGGGTCACCCAAGGAACATTTCTACAAAATTATTTGAAAATCGACCTGACACTTTCGGAGAAGAAGATTTTTTAAGTTTTCACTATTGCAATATAAGGCAAAATAGCCCCGCCCCCTTGGCGGCCATGTTTTTCAACCAATCAACATTTCTTGAAGGAATCTAATAAAGAGTCACCCAAGGAACATTTCTACAAAATTATTTGAAAATCGGCCTGACACTTTTGGAGAATGAATGAATGAATGTATATTGTTTTATGGCGCATCGACAGCTAAGGTCATTAAGCGCGCAATTAAATTTAATTATTCATGATCCCTGGGTAAACAAACCAGTACTAGGCTAGAAAAATGTGCCTTGCCAAAGGGCACTTCACCATGACCGTAGTGCCGTGACTGGGGATCGAACCCGGGACACCCACTTTTGGAGAAGAAGATTTTTTAAGTTTACACTATTTTTTTCTTTCGGTTGCCTTGGAAACCAGAATTTCGAATGGATCAAAAAAATTGAAGGAATTTAGTAGAGGACATTGAGAGGATGCTTCCCATGAAGTTTCAACCAAATTGGCCAAGTGGTTAGGGAGAAGAAGTCGTTTAAAGGAAAAAGTTTACGCACGCACGCACGCACGCACGACGGACAATTCGCCATGACATAAGCTCGACTGGCTTTCAGCCAGTGGAGCTAAAAATGAAAGAATGTTGGTGAGGGCATTGAGAGGATGCTTTCTGTGAATTTTCATTCCAATTGACCCACCGGTTATAGAGGAGAAGATGGCGTACAAACGGCAATCACAATAACGATATCACTTAGCTAAAAACAGCTGATGCAAAAATGGCTGACAACATAATATCTGTTTTATCATAGTAAAAGGAGAAAATGCTTATCATGATCAATTTATCCTTTCACCAAAGTGTTTTTTCAAAAGTCTGCTGCAGACATGTTGAAATATGTCTACAAGTGGGAACAGGGTGACCATCAATCAACAATAAGACTATATAATGTAAACTTTTTCCCACATACTGATGCTATGCCTCAGCAGCAGACATCATTTGAAAATATTTTGGCTCATCGTGAGCAATTTCTCCATCTGCCACAATGTTTTCAACTCTATTCAATAATTACACTTTCATTTAGAGAGATTTTCGATATTTTGAACTAGATGTTTTCAAAGTTGTCTGCTGCAGATTTGTTGAATGTGGTAAAGGGTTAATTGGTATACAGATATTGATGATATGCTGAACTTGCAGAGTCTTTATAAGAAATTTGTTAGAAAATATCATTTATCATGAATCTACTCCATGAAGATAAATTACATCGAAAAGTTACAGCGAAGAAACTCTGTGATTTCTTATTGCTTCTAAAGTTGATTAACTGTTTATCCTGGCCTCAAAACTTCAAATCTCTAGAAACATTCCCTGTGCTCAGAAATGCTAGCTGAGAATATACTTCTAAAGTTTTGGAGCCAGTTTAAAGTCTCTTTTTAAATATTTGATTTTTCTTTTCTTCTAGCAATTCCTTCTTTTCCCCAAATATGTTTAAGGTCATCTCCCTCTGAGGTGTCATGGTTAGGGATTACAATCATCAGTTTGTGAACATGTCGCTTTAACCCCTTCAAACATACAGACACTTTTACAGCAGCCGTCACCTTTAACCCTTTCCCTCATACGACAATTCTGCAGCAGACGACTTTGAACATATTTTGTCAAAAAACAGAAAATCTCTATAATTGAATGGATAACCTATGACTAAAGGAGGAAAACATTGTGGCAAAAGGAGAAATTGCTCGTCTTGAGCAATTTCTTCTTTTGTCACTATGTTTTCAAAAAGCCGCCTGCTGCAGAGGCATCAGAAAGCGTCTATATGAGGGAAAGGGTTAAAAACATTATGGCCACAATGTTTTCAACTTTATTTAATAATTATAACTTTCTTTTACAGAGAACTTTCAATATTTTTACCTAGATGTTTTGAAAGTTGTCTGCTGCAGATTTGTTGTATGTGGGAAAGGGTTATGAACTTACTATGATTTGATGTTCATGAGTTGATGAATTAAGCTAGTTACTTACAACCCTTTTCCCTCATATAGACGCTTTCTGAAGCCTCTGCAGCAGACGGCTTTTTGAAAACATAGTGACAAAATAAGAAATTGCACAAAACGTGCAATTTTTCCTTTTGCCACAATGTTTTCCACTTTTTGTCATAGGTTATCCATTCAATTATGGAGATTTTCTATGTTTAGACAAAATATGTTCAAATTTGTCTGCTGCAGAATTGTCGTATGAGGGAAAGGGTTAACCCTTTCCTGTATACAACAAATCTGCAGCAGATGACTTTTAAACCAGCTACGCAAAAACACTGAACATCTATAAATGAAAGTATTATGTTTATTGAATAGACTTGAAAACATTGTGGCAAATAGAGAAATAGCTTGTTATAAGCAATGTCTCCTTTTGCCAAAATGTTTTCGAAAGTCTTCTGCTGCAGATGAGTTAAAATACCTCTGAAAGCATATGGGGAAGGCTTAATCCACCGATGAAGATCAAAAAATTCTTTTTAACCTCATACAACAATTCTGCAGAAGACGATTTGAAATTATAGTGACAAAAACCTGAAAAATATCCATAAAAGATAGCTTAATTGTTAAATAAAGTTGAAAACATTGTGGCTAAAGGAGAAATTGCTCATCATGAGCAATTTCACGTTTGGCCACAATGTTCTCAAAAGTCGTCTGCTGCTATTGCATCAAAATGCATCTGCAGGTGGGAAAGGGGAAAGCAGGAAAGCACAAAACGTGCAATTTCTCCTTTCTCCTTTTGCCACAATGTTTTCCACTTTTTTGTCAAATGTTTTGACAAAATACGTTCAAAGTCGTCTGCTGCAGAATTGTCGTATGAGGGAAAGGGTTAACATAGTATTTATAGATATTACTGCTATGGACTTATCAGAGGAATTTCCCTGTTATACTTTGGAAATTAAAAGTATTTAACACATTTTATTGTGGGGAAAGGAGATGTTACTCAGTCTGGCCATATCGAGCCATTTCTCCTTTTTACCCATAATGGTCTTCAAAAGTTGTCCGCTGCCAAAGAGCCAAACATCATCTGCATCAGGGAAAGAATTAAAACAAGCAAACAAAGAATACAAATAAACTTCCTTTAAGCGCCTATTTACACAAAACTGGTTAAACAATATTGTGTAACAACAAAATCAATGTCTACCCTTACTCGAGACATGCAGACGGACGCATCTGCAGCAGACGACTTTTGAAAACATTGTGACAAAAGGATAAATTACGAAATTAACATTTACTCCATTTGCCCAAATGTTTTCAACTCTATTTAATATTTTTTTTGAAAATGGCGTAAAACCTCAACAAAACAAACTAACGGGTATTTAATAATTTAAATAATTCTTATTTAGGGTCTGCTGCAGACTTGTTGTATGTAAAAAAGTGTAACACTTGATATTCAATGGTGGGTTGCATATGTCCATTATGACAATTCAAATAACTTGTCCAATGTGACATTTGGCAAACAATAAAATATAATTCAACCCTTTCAAACAAAAACCAAATCTGTAGCAGATGACTTTCAAAACATTTAGTAAAATTTATGGAAACCGTCTATTAATGAAAGAAAAATAATGTTTCTAAAAGTCGTCTGCTGCATCAGAAAATATCTGTATATTGGAAAGGGATGAGATTATTAACCCTTTCCCTCATACGACAATTCTGCAGCAGACGACTTTGAACATATTTTGTCAAAAAATGGAACGTCTCTTAAATTGAATGGATAACCTATGACTAAAACTGAAAAACATTGTGGCAAAAGGAGAAATTGCTCGTTTTGAGCAATTTCTTCTCTTGTCACTATGTTTTCAAAAAGCGTCAGAAAGCGTCTATATGAAGGAAAGGGTTAACACCTCAAATTACTTTATGGGGCAAGTCAGCACTAAACGTGCCTTTGGCCATTACTGTAACGATACCAAATAATAGAACATGAATGGTCATTGTTATAAATCATGCTCAACTTCAATATTTATCGTTGAGGTTTAACATTTTCCCTCATACAACAAATCTGCATCAGACTACTTTGAAAATCATCTTGAGAAAAAATACGGAAACAAATCTTTATATAAAAGTTAGGTTTAAAAATAGAGTTGAAAACACTTTGGCAAAAGGGGAAATTTCCTCAAGATGATGCTCCAATAATTTAACCCTTTCCCTCAGCAGACGACTTTGAACATATTTTGTCAAAAAAATAGAAAATCTCTATAATTGAATGGATAACCTATGACTAAAAGTGGAAAACATTGTGACAAAAGGAGAAATTGCTTGTTTTGAGCAATTTCTTCTTTTGTCACTATGTTTTCAAAACGCCGTCTGCTGCAAAGGAGTCAGAAATCATCTATATAAGGGAAAGGGTTAAATTCTGTTCAATAATGAAACTCTTATCTATAGAGACGTACTAAACAATTTCATCATCTTGACTAAAAATTAATTTTCAAAGACGTCTGCTGCGGATATGTTGTATGTGGGAAGGGGTTAAAAGAAAAGCCAATAATATTAACTCAGCATGGAAGTCACGGGGAAAAATAAAACGCAGTTCAATTCATACAAATACAACAAAAACCTTCTTCAATCATTGATCATTGGTATTTTCCTAACCAGAAAAAATAAAAGTAGGACAAAATAAGAGGATCTGCATAGTTCAAGTCAGATCCTTATTGAATGTTATTAAAAACATGTCTAATATAATTAATACCCATAGAGGCAATCGGGAATGGACGATCAATACAACGGCTGTCTGGCGGACAGCAATCACAGATCTTTATGGAAATCACGAAGACGAAATTCCTCTTTTGCAGATTGTTTAAACGAATAACATGTGTTTGATTATTTAGCCTTGACCTCCGTGTACTTCTTGTGAACTGATTCAATTCATTGATATAATCTTTTCCCTCATATAGACGCTTTCTGACGCCTCTGCAGCAGACGGCTTTTTGAAAACATAGTGACAAAAGAAGAAATTGCACAAAACGTGCAATTTCTCCTTTTGCCACAATGTTTTCCACTTTTTGTTATAGGTTATCCATTCAATTATGGAGATTTTCTATTTTTTTGACAAAATATGTTCAAAGTCGTCTGCTACAGAATTGTCGTATGAGGGAAAGGGATAAAGAAGCAGTTTCTCACAATGTATTTAACTTTTATGATCCTAAGGTCTCGATAAAAATGACCTTAGAAGGTTTTGATAAAATAATTGCAATGTAGTTCATATATTGAGGTTTTGATAAAATAATTGCAATATAGACTACCGGTAGTTCATATATTTGTATTCAGTTAAAACTAGAGATTGCTTTTTTGAAAAAGCGCTTGTCTCCCCATTTGTGTGGTCGTAGGGGACGAAAAGAAATGATGGAGATGAATTTTTTAGTTTTGCACTGGAGATGAAGCAACAGTGACAATCCTCAGTTATTGAGCGGAAACCATTTTTCAGCTGAGGGTTACCATGACCTTGGTCTTTGACCTAGTGACCTCAAAATCAATAGGGGTCATTTGCTGCTGGTGACCAACCTGCACACCAAGTATGAAGTTCCTGGGCCCAAGCAATCTTCAGTTATTGAGCGGAAACCATTTTTCAGCCAAAGGTCACCGCGACCTTGACCTTTGACCTACTGACATCAAAATCAATAGGGGTCATCTACAGGTTAGGACCAAGCTGCACACCAATTATGAAGTTCCTGGGTATAAGCGTTCTTGAGTTATTGAGTAAAACACATTTTTCAGCTGAAGGTTACCGTGACCTTCGACATTTGACCTTGTGACCTCAAAATCAAACAAATTCAATAAAGGTTATTTACTGGTTAGGACCAACCTGCACACCAGGTATGAAGTTCCTCAGCATAAGCATTCTTTAGTTATAACTTATAGAGGAAACCATTTTTCAGCTGAAGGTTACCATGACCTTGACCTTTAAGCTAATGACCTCAAAATCAATAGGGGTCATCTACTGGTGGTGACCAACCTGCATAACAAGTATTAACTTCCATGGCCAAAGCATTCTACAGTTATTAAGCAAAAACAATGTTTCAGCTCATTGTCACTGTGACCTTTCAGCTCAAGGTCACTGTGACCTTGACTTGACCTCAAAATTAATAGGGTCTTCTACTCGGCATGGCAAACCTGCATACCAAGTATAGAGTTCCTTGGCACAAGCGTTCTTCAGTTATTGAGCAGAAACCATATTTTACCTCACAAGGTCACCATGACCTTGACCTTCTGACATCAAAATCAATAGGAGTCATCTACTGGTCATGACCAACCTGCATACCAAGTATGAAGATCCTATGCCCAAGTGTTCTTCATTTATTGAGCGGAAACGAGTGTGATGGATGTGACCTTGACCACTGTGACCTTGACCTTTGACCTAGTCACCTTAAAATTAATAGGGGTCATTTGCTGGTGGTGACCAACCTGCACATCAAGTATGAAATTCCTGGGCCCAAGCAAAAACTATTTATCAGCTCATTGTCACTGTGACCTTTCAAGCTCATGGTCACTGTGACCTTGACTTTAGACATACTGACCTCAAAATCAATAGGGGTCTTCTACTAGGCATGGCCAACCTGCATACCAAGTGTGGAGTTCCTCAGCCAAAGCGTTCTTCAGTTATTGAGCGGAAACCATTTTTTACCTCACAAGGTCACCATGACCTTGACCTTTGACCTTCTGTTATCAAAATCAATAGGGGTCAGCTACTGGTCATGACCAACCTGCATACCAAGTATGAAGTTCCTACGCCCAAGCGTTCTTCAGTTATTGAGCGGAAACAAGTGTGACAGACGGAAGGACGGAAGGACGGACGGAACGGGCAAAAACAATATGTCACCCCCATGTAATGGGGGAGACATAATTATATACTGATCATTGTGGTTTTTCTACGAAATCAACTACGGCCTTTTTCCCTTTCCATCATATAGACGCTTTCTGATGCCTCTGCAGCAGACGGCTTTTTGAAAATATAATAACAAAAGAAGAAATTGCACAAAACGTGCAATTTCTCCTTTTGCCACAATGTTTTCTACTTTTTGTCATAGGTAATTATCCATTTGATTATGGAGATTTTCTATTTTTTGACAAAATACGTTCAAAGTCGACTGCTGCATAATTGTCGTATGAGGGAAAGGGTTAACACTTCTCCACATTTAGATGCCTTCTGACACATATGCAGCTGTAAATTTAAATATATTGTTACAAAAGGAGAAATTAGAAAATCAATTAATTAGAGATTTTCCATATTTGTGCCTAGATGTTGTAAAATCGTCTGCTGCAGACTTTCTATGTGGGATATATGGCTAAAGGTCATAATAAAAGATTGATGTCATGTAAAAAGATCTTTTATACTGATATTTCAAAAGATGTCTACTATATCAACATGACAAAGGTTGTCTGTAGGCAGAGGAAACTTCCAACACACGCTTTATCTATCGGGCCTGACTTTTGAGTAGCGCCTGATAAAAATGTCAATTCATGACTCGCGTAATTGATAGTCCTCAATCCATGGGCAAAATTAGTCTATGTGATTATAAGGTAGCCAGTTGCATACGAAGAATGTTGTGATGAGTAAGTCGAGGTGCAAGGAAGAAATACATGTTTAACCCTTTCCCACATACAGATGCTTTCTGACACCTCTGCAGCAGGTGACTTTTGAAAACATTGAGGCAAATGGAGAATTTTCTCATAATTAGCAACTGCTCCATTTGCCACGATGATTTCAATTTATAAGATGATTAAACTTTGGCATAAAGAGATTTTCCAAATTTTAGCCCAGAAATAATCAAGAAGTTTTCTCTATACATTCATAAAAGGAAATCAAGCCCCACCCCCTGGTAGCCATGTTTTTCAACGGATAAGTATACTTTGAACAATCTTGGTAGAGGATCACCCATAGCAACATATGTGCCAAATTATGTTCAAATCGGTCCAGGACTTTTAGAATTTAGGACAAAAAGATTTTTTAAATTTTCACTATACACATATGAGGAATACAAGCTCCGCCCCCTTGTGGCCATGTTTTTCAACGGATCAGAATAATTTGAACAATCCTGAAAGGGTGTCGCCCAAGGAACATTTGTGCCAAATTATTTTTAAATTCAGTACTTTATGACAAAAAGATTTTTAAAGCATCACCATTTACACATATAGAGAAAAAAAGCCCGCCCCCTAGCGGTCATGTTTTTCAACAGATCGAATTATTTTAACAATCTTGCAAGAGGGTCACTCAAGGAACCATTGTGCCAAATTATATCAAGATCAGGCAACAAAGCACTTTTGGACAAGAAGAATTTCTAAGTTTTCACTATATACGTACATAAAGGAAAACATTAGCTCCGGCCCCTGGCGGCCATGTTTTTAAATGGATCGGTATAATTTGAACAATCTTGGTAGAGGGTCATCCAAAGAACATTTGTGCAAAATAATTTTCAAATCAGGCCTATACTTAAAATTTTAGACAAGAAGATTTTTAAAGTTTTTCCTTTCCAATGACATGGCAACCAAAGTTTCGTATTGAATTCAATTCTTTAAACATATTTGAAAGAGGACCACACAAGGAACATCCCTGTAAAGTTTAATCAAAATTGGCCAAACGGGTTTAAAAGGAGATGACTTTTGAGCAAAATTGCTCAATATGAACAATTCCCACTATTTCCACTAGCTGCATGTAACCTCACGACTAACAAGATATCATCATATATGCATCAGGCAAAGACTTTTTTATAAAACTTCATTACAATCTTATTCATGCTAAGATGAAAATTCTGTCTCTGCTGGAGATGGAACGGAGATATTACGATACATAAATCATTTTTCCTGCCGAAGGTTTAATAGGAACTGTAGAAATTAAAAATTAATGCCAAAATCTTCTAGTGTTATTGCACAGATATATTAACTGCTCTTAAGCGTTGTGGGATATTAAAACAAACTATGAACAATTTATCAATTTCATGAGTATTAAAGAAAGAAATTAAGATAGGAGGCAGGTACTGATGATTTAAGTCAGCTTTACTTTTTTCCCGCATACAACAAATCTGCGGCAGACGACTTTAAAAACATGTTGGCAAAAATAGTCAACATCTCAAAAAAGGTTAAGATATGTGTTAAATGAAGTTGAAAACATTGTGGTAAAAGAAGAAATTGCTCATGATGAGCCATTTCTACTTTTGCCACAATAGTTTAAAAAGACAATCAACTGCTGTTAATGCGTCAAAATGCGTCTGCAGTCGGAAAAGGGTTAAATTAAGACAGATTCTTTAAAACAGAATTTATAAAATTTCATTATAGCTTAACGTGTCTAACATAAAGACAATCCTGCAGTAGGCGACTTTTGACAACATTGAGGCAAAAGGGAAAATTGCTCATATTGTTTAAAATTCTATTTAAGAATTTACCTTTCATTAATAGAGATTGTTCCCGTTTCTGTCCAGATATTTTCAAAGTCGTCTGTTGCAGGTTTGTCGTATGCGAGAAATACACTCTTTCCCACATACAGATGCTTTCTGACACCTGTCTGCAGCAAATGATTTTTGAAAATAGAGGAAAATTGCTCTTTGTAAGCTGTTTTCTAAGTTAAAGGGTTAACAGACAAGAGGGCCATCATGGCCCTAGTTTGCTAACCTAAATTATACAATGTACTGAAATGCAAAACACATCAAGATAATTATTCTGAATGCATCCTCCACAGTGTTAACAAGATTCTCCTTCATTTAGCCTTAGAAGTGATGTATATTTTTTTTACCTGATATGACCCATATTCCAACATGGACTAGATATCATCAAGACAACATTCTGACAAAGTTTCAACTTAGTAAAAATGCGGCCTCCGGAGTTGGAACAAAATATATTCCTTTATTGACCTTGTTTCTGACCCAATATGACCCATATTCGAAGATTTTCCTTCAATTTGGCCTAGTGACCTAGTTTTTGACCCTACATGACCTATATTCAAACTTGACTTAGATATCATTTAGATAAACATTCTCATCAAATGTCAAGCTGCTGTAGCAAAAAATGCGTCTTCTACAGAGTTTACTTTTTGACCCAACATGACCCATGTTCGAGCTTGACTTACATATCATCAAGACAAACATTCTGATAAAGTTTCATCATGCTCAAGTTAAAAATGCAGTATCCAGAGTGTTAACAAGATTTCCATTCAATTTGGCCTAGTGACTTAGTTTTTGACCTCATATGGCCCAGTTTCGAACTTCTCCAAGATTTGATGGAGATGAATGTTCTGATAAACTTGCATGAAGATTGGATGTAAAATGTATTGGATTGAATTGTTAACAAGCGCAAATGTTGACGACGCACGACAGACGATGGACGCCGGGTGGATGCCGGACAAAATGTGATCACAATAGCTCACCTTGCACTTCGTGCAAAGGTGAGCTAACAATATATATGTATACTATAAAAAGGTTCCAAAAGAATTAAAATCTGACATCAATAATATGTCTAGGTCAACACTTGATGGATGGTGTCTACAAGTCCCAAATTCATTTGACCTTCCACAGATATGTGAAAGCAAGTTCGACTATTTCTTCATACAGAAAAATATGTTTTGTTTTGGGCTTCATGCAACTTTCAACGGTCATATCATGGCGGACAGGAAAGGAGATTAAATATACCAGGTTTGAAACCAATACCACCTCACCTGCTGGAGCTCATTTAGAGTTGCATTGATTCCAATCGTTACACAGACCCATTTAGCCTGCTCTAACGGTTAACCCTTTCCCTCATATAGACGCTTTCTGACGCCTCTGCAGCAGACGGCTTTTAGAAAACATAGTGACAAAAGAAGAAATTGCTCAAAACGAGCAATTTCTTCTTTTGCCACAATGTTTCCCACTTTTAGTCGTAGGTTATCCATCCAATTAAAGAGATTTTCTATTTTTTTTACAAAATATTGTCAAAGCCGTCTGCTGCAGAATTGTTATATGAGGGAAAGGGTTAAAGCAAGGGTCAGACTGTGGCTACCATTCTTATTGAGTATCCCCCAGCCACAGAGGCAGATATAGAAAAGAAGACAGACTGCAATCCAAACAAAATTTGAAAAATAATTTTGTGAGAAAAACAATGCAGATTCAGGTGAGACAGCTCATCACAATCTGTCAGGCTCTCCTGAAATCTGCATTGTTTGCATTGTTTGCAACAATTCCTGTCGGAGGAAAAATGGAGTGGTACAATTTTCAACACGGAATAGTCGACTTTGTGAAATTCTGCAGCGAAAGAGTTAAAACAACATGGCTCCCTTATTATTTAGAGCTGTGCCATATATCATAGCAGCTAAATCACTAACCCCCTTACCCAAAAACAACAAATATGCAGCAAAACATCCATACACAAATTATCAAAATCTCTATAAATGAAGTTTCACAATTAAATTAATTTGAGTTGAAAACATTGTGGCTAAAGGACGAATTGCTCATTATGAGCAATTTCTTCTTCCGTCACAAAGTTTTCAAAAGTTGTCAGCTGTAGGTTCTGCAAAAATGTGTGTTGGCATGTGCATCTTTGAGCTGAACCCTGTAAAAATGTCAACACTTGTAACTTTTTAACCAATTACTTCAAGTTGTACAACAGAAAGGCTCCAAATCTCATCATGTTCCATCTTGTCTCATTGGTTTTACCCGTGTAATACCCAATCAGGCTTTATGAAAATCATCAATTACTTTTTCAGGAAGAAGTATCAAATTATTTTCGTGGTTTTGTACCCTATGAAATCCAGTAATCCAATTTGAAGGTAATAAACCTTTAAGTTGATGAATTCCCTGTCAGGTTGTAGTCCTGTATCAATCTACAAAGGGACAAGTCATGTCTGAAACAACACTTTACCCTGATGACAGTATCTACAAGGGATACTAGGACAAGTCATGTCTGAAACAACTTAACACTTTACCCTGTTGCCATTTTTTTGTCAAAATGGCCTCTCCCGGGGTATTTACAAACCAGGGGCCTGCCTGGAAAACGTCATGGTAGTGACATAATTATACCCCCTTCAAATAAGAGGGGGTATATAGGAGTCACTTTCGGTTTGTCTGTCAGTCGGAAGCCATATTTTGTCCGGCCTATTTCTTACAAACCACTGGGTGGAATTCAATAAAATGTTACATGAAGCTTCTATACCAAGAGGAGATGTGCATATCCTAAAGGGGTTACAACTGCATGCTACAGAGTTATGGCCCTTTACTTATTAAGTTATGGTGTAGGTCAAGGTGCTGTTTAGGGGGTATTTATCATCTTCAGTGATAGTTCTAGTTTGCAATTATTATCGGTGATAAATCTGGTTTGAATTACATTGGTTGTAACTGCACCTCAAAACAGGTCAAACAAATTCATACTATCATTCATCAATGACCACCAAGGTCTAAAACATGTTTACCATTTAGCCTAGTCCTCTTCATAGAAAGATAATGCTCATATGCGAATGTCTAAATGATTTGTAAAATATACATATCAATTACCTTTTGTGTAAGGTTCTTTACGCTCTGTAACCAATAAGATTGGTGGAGAATTTCCAAAACAAAATGACAGCATGGATATCCCTTGATTGCAAAGCAAATAAGCAACAAATTATCATTCATAACACAGCAAATTTTTGTAAACAAGAGGGCCATGACGGCCCTGGAATCGCTCACCTGATTTTATTTATTTTTCACTTTAGCCACATAAGCCCCGCCCCCTGGCAGCCATAGTTTCCGACCAATCAACTTGGCTTGAAGGAATCCGATAGAGGGCCACCCTAGGAACATTTCTACAATTTTTTTTGAAAATCAGCCAGACACTTTTGGAGGAGAAGATTTTTTAAGCTTTTACTATAGCCATATAATGCAAAATAGCCCTGCCCACTGGCGGCCATGTTTTTTGACCAATCAACATGGCTTGAAGGAATCTGAAAGTGGGTCATCAAAAGAACATTTCTACAAAATTATTTGAAAATCGGACGGACACTTTCGGAGAAGAAGATTTTTTAAGTTTTCACTATAGCCATATAAGGCAAAATAGCCCCGCCCCCCTGGCGGCCATGTTTTTCGACCAATCAACTTGGATTGAAGGAATCTGATAGAGGGTCATCCAAGGAACATTTCTACAAAATTATTTGAAAATCGGTCTGACAATTTCGGAGGAGAAGATTTTTTAAGTTTTCACTATAGCCATATAAGGCAAAATAGCCCTGCCCACTGGCGGCCATATTTTTCGACAAATCAACATGGCTTCAAGTAATCTGATAGTGGGTCACTTAAGGAACATTTCTACAAAATTATTTGAAAATCGGCCAGACACTTTCGGAGGAGAAGATTTTTTAAGTTTTCACTATAGCCATATAAGGCAAAATAGCCCCGCCCCCCTGGCGGCCATGTTTTTCGACCAATCAACATGGCTCGAAGGAATCTGATAGAGGGTCATCCAAGGAACATTTCCACAAAATTATTTGAAAATAGGCCTGACACTTTCGGAGGAGAAGATTTTTTAAGTTTTCACTATAGCCATATAAGGCAAAATAGCCCCGCCCCCCTGGCGGCCATGTTTTTCGACCAATCAACTTGGATTGAAGGAATCTGATAGAGGGTCATCCAAGGAACATTTCTACAAAATTATTTGAAAATCGGTTTGACAATTTCGGAGGAGAAGATTTTTTAAGTTTTCACTATAGCCATATAAGGCAAAATAGCCCTGCCCACTGGCGGCCATATTTTTCGACAAATCAACATGGCTTCAAGTAATCTGATAGTGGGTCACTTAAGGAACATTTCTACAAAATTATTTGAAAATCGGCCAGACACTTTCGGAGGAGAAGATTTTTTAAGTTTTCACTATAGCCATATAAGGCAAAATAGCCCCGCCCCCCCTGGCGGCCATGTTTTTCGACCAATCAACATGGCTCGAAGGAATCTGATAGAGGGTCATCCAAGGAACATTTCCACAAAATTATTTGAAAATAGGCCTGACACTTTCGGAGGAGAAGATTTTTTAAGTTTTCACTATAGCCATATAAGGCAAAATAGCCCCGCCCCCCCTGGCGGCCATGTTTTTCGACCAATCAACATGGCTTGAAGGAATCTCATAGAGGGTCATCCAAGGAACATTTCTACAAAATTATTTGAAAATCTGCCAACCAGTCTGGGAGAAGAAGAATTTTGAAGTTTTTTTCATTTCCTTGCCATGGAAACCAGAATTCTGCATGGATCCCAAAAACTTGAAGGAAATCTGGTGAGGTCATTGAGAGGATGCTTTCTGTGAAGTTTCATCCCAATTGACCCACTGGTTACTGAGGAGAAGAAGTTGACGCACGACGCACGATGGACGCCGGACAAAAGGCGATCACAATAACTCACCTTGAGCAAAGCTCAGGTGAGCTAATAAGAAAAAAGCACTTACAGGTAATGTTTGACACATGTAGATGTCTTTGAGAGCAAATTATTTTTTTTAATCATTATGGTTAAAGGAGATCTTGCTCAAAATTAGCAATTTTTCCTTTTACATCAAGAAGTTTAATAATTATTCTTTTATTTATAGAGATTTTCGATATCTTAGCCTATATATTTTCAGTCTTCTGTTGCAGATTTGGCGTATGTTTGAAAGGGTTTTATTAAACAATTTGTGTTTCAGCCCACTATTCAGAATGAGCAGTTTCTTTAACTGATGAGGTTTGCAGTTGAGTGGACTCCAGTGAATGATGTACTGTAAGTAGTTAATTCATGGGCGCCTCGTTGACCCTGCTTCACAAACTTTGGCCTGTACAAAGCAATTTTTGCAATCAATTTAGTATTGTTGAGTCCAGCTTAGTTACAATTTCCCAAACTATATGAGTCATTTTTACCTTTTCCCACGTGCAGTCGATTTCGACATACTTGCAGCAGACGACTTTTTAAAACAATGTGGCAAATGGAGAAATTGCTCATAATGAGCAATTTCTCCATTTGTCACAATGTTTTGAACTCTATTCAATAACTTTATCATCATTTGTAGAGATTTTCCATACTTTTGCCTATCTGTTTTCAAAGTTGTCTGCTGCAGATTTGTTGAATGCAGGAAAGGGTTAAAGGAGCAATCATAGAACTGTCAGTTGATACATTTCCTTTTTTTGTCACATGTTGCTCATATCTTTCAGGTTCGATCAAAAAAGGTTACTCGTCAACATATTGATCTGTGTTGGTTAATTGAAGTAAATATTTTTGAAATTTATGAAACACTTCCACGAACAGACAACTCTTTAACCCTTTCCCACATGCAACAACTTTGCAGCAGACAATTTTGAAAACATATGCATTTTTTTGGGGGGGAAACTCCCTTTAAATGAAAGTACAATAATTGAAAAGAGTTGAAAACATGGTGAATAAAGGAGAAATTGCTCGTTTTGAGAAATTTATTCTCTTGTCGCCATGTTTTTAAAAAGCTGTAGTCAGGCATCAAAATGTGTCTATATGAGGGAAAGGGTTAATGTAATAATTTTTAAACAATACATGCAGTGTGAAAGGGAGGAATTTCTCAAACCTAACCTCAATGTTTTCAACTCAGTAATATGTATTTTACAAATAAAAAAATAATCTAATTTTTTAAATCTGTTTTGCATAACATTATTTAAAACCAAGCAATTCATCATTTTAGACAGAATCTTCATATCAATATCATATCTATATTGCTGAATTTCTCAATATTTATCTTTCTTTAAAGTTTAAATTTGCTCACACAAGAAATTACATTAGTTCTATGTTTATTTGTTTTCCTTTTCCACCGGCAGACACATTCTGATGCTTCTGCAGCAGACAATTTTTTGAAAACATTGTGGTAAAGCAAGACATTAATTTGCTCTTGATGAGAAAATTCTCCTATTACTACAATATTTTCAACTTGATTCAAAGATTATAGTTTAATTTATCCCTTTCCCTCATACGACAATTCTGCAGCAGACGACTTTGAACATATTTTGTCAAATAATGGAAAATCTCCATAATTAAATGGATAACCAGTATGACAAAAAGTGGAAAACATTGTGGCAAAAGGAGAAATTGCACGTTCTGTGCAATTTCTTCTTTTGTCACTATGTTTTCAAAAAGCCGTCTGCTGCGGAGGCGTCAGAAAGTGTCTATATGAGGGAAAGGGTTAAAGAGATTTGCTTTATATTAGCCTTAGGTTGTCTTCTACAGATAAATAAATTGTTAATTGTATGTGGGAAAAGCTTAAACTTATCTCTGACATGGATTGCTTTAAATTTGACACAATTGCAGCAGACGACTTTGCAAATTGTTTAAAAATGAAAAAATCTTGAGATTTGGAACTGTGTTGAGAAAATGATAATTTGTTGGTACTCAAGCATTAATTCAACTTTCCCAACAATTATTAAAAGAGGTAAAAAGTGTGAAGTACATAATTATCTTCTCAAGGAAAATAAGGAAACTCAGTAAAATCATAAATCTTGAGAAAATTTCATGTTTCTCCAAAATTTAGTAGACATTTACACTCAATAGTAAAAGTAAATATGCAAAAACAGATAAATCTTCCGAGTAATTTTTGTTTTAATGTAAAAGTTGGGATTTTGCAATTTATATACCAGCAATGCAACATACTGCAGTAATTAGGAAAAAGCTTTATCATAACAAGAGGGCCATGATGCCCCTGGATCGCTCACCTTAATTATACAATGTACTGCAATGCAAAACACATCAAGACAATTATTCTGAATGCAACCTCCAGTTTTACCAAGATTTTCCTTCATTTGGCCTAGTCATCTATATTTATTTTCCTGATATGACCCATATTCCAACAAGGACTAGATATCATCAACACAATTAACATTCTGACAGATTTTTGTTTCTGACCCAATATGACCCATATTCGAACTTGACATAATAGATATAATTCAGACAAACACCTAGTTTTTGACCCGGCATGACCCATATTTGAACTTGGCCTAGATATCATTCAGCTCAACGTTCTGACAAAATTTTAAGCTTCTAAAGCAAAAAATGCAGCTTCTACTGTGTTAACAAGATTTCCCTTAAATTTGGCATATTGACCTAGTTTCTGACCCAATATGATCCATATTCGAACTTGACCTAGATATTTTTAAGACAAACATTCTGACAAAATTTCAAACTGCTGAAGCAAAAATTGTGGCCTCTGGAGTGTTAACAAGATTTTCCTTCAATTTGACCTAGTGACCTAGTTTTTGACCTCATATGGCCCAGTTTCGAACTTGTCCAAGATTTTATGGAGATGAACGTTCTGATTAACTTTCATGAAGATTGGATGCAAAATGTAGCCTGTAGAGTGTTAACAAGCTCAAATTTTGACGATGCACAACAGACGACGCACGACGGACGGACGCCCGACAAAATGTGATCACAATAGCCCGCCTTGCACTTCGTGCATAGGTGAGCTAAAAATGGCATAAACAAACAAACAAAACAAAACAACTATTTCAATCACATATCAGGGAAAGGGTTAAATTAGTTTGTATGCATTCTCTACATGTTGTTGAGACAATTTTAAAATCCATGGGTCTATGTGAAAATTACCATAGTATGAGATTTACACAACTATTTCTCACAGAAATTCAGCTGATCAATAAAAAACAACAACATTCAAGCAAGACAAGACTTTAAGTTTGACAGACTGAATTTGCAACTCATGAATGAATGAATAACAGATATGTGTAACTTGTAACTTGCATGGTTTTGAATCGAATTTTCTGTGACAACCTGTGATAACTCATTTGGTAGCGATGAGGGCTATCAATTCAGAGGCTGTGAGTTAGAATTACGGCTTGGTCATTCAAAATCTCTGATGAATGACAAAAGCCATTGTGACAAGCCTCATTCATCAGAAAGTAAAATTGTGTTGGGTACTGTTGCAAGACCTTGAGGATGGGAGACAAGGGTTCTTAATCCCCTGTCGAGTCGCAAAGACTTTAATAAGAGGGCCATGCTGGCCATTGATTGCTCACCTGAGTTATGCCAACCAAATTATGTCAATCACAATAACTCATTTTGTGGTCAGGTAAGTGAATATTAGAATGTGAACAAGAGTTCCCTTCAATTTTGCCTATAGTGACCTTGTTTTAGACACAAAATATCATCGAAACACCCATTCTGTCAAAGTTTCATCAAGTTAAATATATGGCATCCAGAGAGTTAACAAGATTTTCCTTCATTTTGGACTTGTGACCTAGTTTTTGCCCTGACTTGACCCATATTCAAACTTGGCCTAGATATCATCAAGAGGAACATTCTGACAAAGTTTCAAGCTGCTGAAGCAAGGTGATGTCTCTAGAGTGTTAACAAGATTTTTCTTCATTTGACCCAGTTTTTGTTCGGACATGACCTATATTCTAACTTAGCCTAGATATCATCAAGACAATTATTCTGCCAATGTTTCAACATGCTCAAGTTAAGAAAGCATATTCCAGAGGGTTAACAAGAGTTCCTTCAATTTGTCCTTGTGACGTAGTGTTTGACCTCACATGACCCAGTTTTAAACTTGGCCAAGATTTGATGGAGATGTACATTCTGATAAACTTTCATGAAGATTGGGTGCAAAATGTTGCCTGTAGAGTGTTAACACGGCAATTGTTGGCGACACACAAATTGCTCATGGCTGACACGCAACACACAAAACTTTAAGCGCTGGTCATGGTGGAGTGATCTTTGGCAAGGCACGTTTCCTAGCCTAGTACTGTTTTGTTTTCCCATGGTTAATAAATATGAGAACCATGATATATCTGAAATAAGGTTGAAATAAGGTTGAAAATGCTACAGAACCCAATCAAAACAAAGCAAAACCTAGCAAAATTCCAGTTGAGGTATAACTTCCCATGTAGAATTAAGTTCTAAATCCACATAATTACCATTGAGTGAGTAAAACTCATGATATATTACTTTGAACTGGGTTTTACTATTAGATTTTATAAATGATAGGACCTCGGCATCTAAATTTATATCAAACATTGAACAATTATTAAGTTTCCGCTGATGTTTCAGTATCTATTTAATTTGTATGTGGGAAAGGGTTAAAAGAAGTGTAAATGGTCAACAGAGCAGTGCCAGATCAAACTGCACAGATTTCATTTGCCTTGACAAAATTGTCGGTATTTATAGAGCATATATAGCTCAACTGTTCAAAACTCAAAAGTTTCAGCAAAGATTCAGATTATTTAGAAGCTTAAATTTTTCCCACATACAACAATTCGGCAGCAGACTACTTTGAATTGAAAAGACATGCCAGTAGGTAAAATATGGAAAATCTCTAAAAGTGAAAAACATTGTGGCAAAAGGAGAAATTGCTCGTTTTGAGCAATTTCTTCTTTTGTCACTTTGTTTTCAAAAAGCTGTCTGCTGCAGAGGCATCAGAAAGCTTCTATTTGAGGGTCAGGGCTAATAGAATTCAGAATACATTGAATATTGCAAAGGAAAGAATTGCTTAAGAAGAGGTGGGTTTTCTTTCTCTTTGTCTCAATGTTTCCAAAAAGTGTGTCTACATGTATTGAAGGAAAGGTTAAATCAGTACAGAACCAATTCTCAGCATCCACTACAAGATATAGGAGGGAGAAGATCTCTTTTATTTCCTGCCCCAGAATGGGATATCTTGCTGTTCAACAAGCCTTTTATTTAATTCCTTTACTCAACTCCTTACCCCTAACATGGTATGATTTTTAACACTTTCTCATAGACAAAAGTCTGCAGCAAATATGACTTAGAAAACATTTAGTCAATAATATGGAATCTCTCTATGATAAACGAAAGAACAATTATTGAATAGTTTCTTTCCTTTTGCTATAATGTTTTCATAAGGTGTCTGCAGCAAGGGCATCCAAAAGCATCTATACATACGTAGGAAAGGGGAAAATAGTTTATCTCCTTTAAAATAATTCGGAAGAAAACTACCAGAATCCTTAGGATGCAAGTTTGATTTTCAGCTTTGTAAGTGGAAAGCTTTTGGGAAAAGGAGAAACTTCTCATAATGAACAATTTCTCCTACTCCAAAAAGATTTTCAAAAGTCATAATAAATTTGCAGCAGAAGCATAAACAAATGTCTGCATCAGAAAAAAGGTTCTGGATTTTGGAAATGGATTTGCACTTCCAATAACTGTAGAAAATGGCCAACATGAAAAACTCAAACATGCTTCATTTGTTTAGTCCAATGGCAACCTCATTTCAATATTCTTTTTTATTGTACTCCTGGTTTGAAATCAAATAATTTGCAAATATTTGATCATACCTGAGTTTTACTTGATGATTTTTATAATTGAAAGAGAACAAATAGTTAGACAAAATGAAATCAGAGCAGTCAGTGTTAACCCTTTCCCACATACAACAAATCTGCAGCAGATGACTTTAAGAACATCTCAACAATAATATGGAAAATCTCCCTAAATGAAGACATACTTATTGAATAGAGTTAAAAACATTGTGTTTTGAGCAACTTCTTCTTTTGTCACAAAGTTTTCAAAAGTTGTCTGGTTGGAAAGCGTCTAAATGAGGGAAACTGAATGGGTTAATCCCATAATACGTTCCTACGTGCATATAAAAATTAACTTTTCTTTATCAAGATTTTTCATATTTTTACCTGGATGTTTACAAAGTCGTCTTCTGCAGATTTGTTGTATGTGGGGAATGGTTCTGGGAGGTGGTATTATTGAAGAAATTTGAACTCAAGTTGATGCACATTTTCACCTTTATTTATCTTTTATTAAGGCATTAACTTTGATCCTACACCTGTGTTTCTTCCACTTCTTAAGTTCTTTCTGTTCTGGAATAAGCTATCCTATTTTCCAATACAGACAACATTTAGAAGGTCTGTTGCAGATGACTTCTGAAAACATTAGAGGAATTTATGAGGCCATGTCACCCTTGTAACTGTAAAAAGTATTTTTCTAATTATATAATGTAGTTTGAAGAATTTTTGTAATCAGAGATGTTTTGCATTTTGCAAAGCATTAAAAATATTAAGTATAAATATGCTGTGATTGTTAAGAGTTTTAAACACTCCCCAATTTGAATTGTTTATTCATACATTTTTATCTTACATCTGAAATGTTGGAAGATTTATTTTGATATAGATCAAAAACTCCAACCCTTTCCCTCATATAGACGCTGTCTGATGTCTCTGCAGCAGACGGCTTTTAGAAAACAGTGACAAAAGAAGAAATTGCTCAAAACGAGCAATTTCTCCTTTGGCCACAAGGTTTTCCAATTTTAGTCATAGGTTATCCATTCAATTATAGAGATTTTCTATTTTTTGACAAAATATGTTCAAACTCGTCTGCTGCAGAATTGTCGTATGAGGAAAAGGGTTAAGGAAAAATGGCTAATTTTCTGTAATTTTTCTTTTCCCATGCATCATTTGTTTCAAAAGATTTTTGTTGCAGATGCATTGAGAGGCAACAGGTAAAGAGGAAAAGAGTTAATTTCAACAAATTAAGCAATTGATTTCCACATGAACAATTTAATGCACACTAAAACTCTCAATGTTTATATCCAGTTGGAGTGTAAGAGCATAATAAAGGTATTTTCACTTCCTGTTATTTATCTACCCTCATTAGATTTTAACTATGAGAGAATTTCTTCAATTAACACTTTCCCTCATAATTTAGACGCTTTTTGACGAAAGAAATTGCTCAAAACGAGCAATTTCTCCTTTTGACACAATGTTTTCCTCTTTTAGTTATATTATGTTATCCATTCAACTATAGAGATTTTCTATTTTTGGACAAAATATGTTCAGTCGTCTGCTACAGAATTGTCATATGAGGGAAATGGTTAACTCTCCCCCTCTTGTAGACACCATTAGATATGCCTTTGCAGTCAAAGATGCCATTTGAAATATTTTAGGAAAAGGAGAACTTGCTCACAATGTATCAAAAGAAGATTTCCGATTTTTCAGATGTTTAGTTTTAAAGCATTAGAGACTATGAAAAAACATATTAAATGTAGATCTTAAATTTGGTTTAGTACTAATTGTATTTTTTATCTGGGCTGCATCTGATAAATGTTGGTAATAAGGTTGTATATTAACCCATGACAGAAGGGAGACTCAAAAACATCCTGTTTAAGTTTGAAACCATTGTGGGGAAATATATTGAAAGATGTTTGAAGTATCATTTAATTTGCAGAAAAGTTGCAATTGTTTCACATGACATTAAATTCATCCCATGATTTACAAAAAAAGTCCCTTCTAATGCCAGAGTAACTTAACAACCATGTGCTAACAAAGTTATTTCCCACTTGTAGACGTATTTCTCATGACACATTTGCAGCAGACAACTTTTGAAAACATTGTGGCAAAAGGTAAAATTGTGAATAATGAGCAAATTCTCTGTTTACCACAATGTTTTCATCTAGGTTTAACAATTGAACTCTCATCTTTAGAGATCTTTCAATTTTTTGCCTGGATGCCTTTCAATTAATTGCAGTCATCTGCTGCAAATGACTTTGAAAACATCTAGGCAAAACAGAGAAAATCTCTATAAATGAATGTATAATTACTAAAAAAAAATTGAACCCTTTTCCACGCATTTGCAGCAGATGACTTTTGAAAACATTGTGGCAAAAGGAGAAATTGCTCATGATGAGCAATTTCACCTTTTGCCATAATGTTTTCAACTCTATTTAATGTTTTAACTCTCATTTATGGAGATATTTCACATTTTTGCTAAAATGTTTTCAAAGTCGTCTGCTGCAGAATTGTTGTATGTTGGAAAGGTTTAACACATGAAACCATAAAACATGAAATAGTTTCACCTCCTACCTAAAGCTCAGAATTAGTTAATGCAAGTTAATGAATACATCCATTGCTTAATAGGCGAGTCAAGCTTGTAGCCAATTGCACTTGCATTCTGTTAAACATAATTGACAAAGACGTAAAATAACACGTCAATGAGATGATACTGTTTTTGATAGTGCTTCCTCCTTTTTTCTTCACTATCATTATCACAGTATATTATGTATTTTTCTAATTTAATTTATACACTGCAGTTAAGAAGTCTTTGATCTCGCAAAAAAAGAAGGAATTGAAAACAAGACAGCAACAAGCAAATGAGAGCATGATTTATTTGATCAGTGTTTTACTCCTAGCTCTTTCAAATGTATTTTCTCCTCTAAAGTTTTTCAATCAGTATGTTGAGTAAACTGGCTGTTCCCCCATAATATCTCTCTAATATTACTCAACCAAGCCTTACGCTCTGGGTATATAGCCCAGAAGAATCATCTCACCGAGACATCACACAAAGGGCAATAACTCTGGCATTACTATGTGGATGTCATAGCTCAGATACATACCCTCCGAGCCCCGGTGGCGACGCTGGCTGTCAATCCAGGAGTTGTGTGTTTGAACACGAGGCAGGCCAACTTTCTTTCCGAAGTTTGACATAATGACTGTGACATAAGTGTCATTCTTCTTCCACCAATGGGCTAACAGTCTTTGTTTAAAAACAGCCACTTGCTTGGAAAGACTGTTCTGTGGTGAACTGGTGTGAGAATGCTAGGAAAAACATGAGTAGGTGAAAATTGTTGAAAAACGGTTTCAAACCCCAATCAACCAATAAATCAGATACATATACCCATATTTTTGAATATGTGTATTCCCATAAATTTCACGACTCTAGGTCAAATATTGTATGAGATCATATACTGGCTGATTAACATGAAAATATTGATCAGGTTGATGACTGATGGACAGACAAAGATAAATTTAACGCTTTCCCACATATAGACGCTTTCTGACACCTCTGCAGCAGATGACTTTTAAAAACATTATGACAAAAGTGGAAATATCTTAAAATTTACCCTTATGTCACAATGTTTTCAACAATCTAATAAATTTATCCTTTCATTTTAAGAGATTTAAGCAATTAATTTTTATTTAGATATTTTCAAAGTCATCTGCTGCAGAATTGTCGAATGTTGAAAAGGGCTAAAAGTGAGAATATAAAAATGAGGTTGTATCAGAGAAACATTTAACCTTTTCCCACATAAATATACATTTTGACGCCTCTGTAGCAGACAACTTTTGTTTAAAACTCATAATTTTTCCTAGCTGATTTGATGTATATGAGAAATTGTTAAATGGTTGGAGCTAATGAAGCAACAACCATATTGATTCCTATAAAACATCTTTGAATACCACAGAACTAACATTGAAATCCTGTGTGTATTCTATAATCTTTAAGACCCTATAATGATTGAAAAATTTGTCTCCATTTTGTCTCTATTTGAGGCTCAATAACTCATGCAGATGATTACAACAAGATGGTTTCCCACATACAGCAAATATGTAGCAGACTAATTTGAAAATGTCTGCTAAAAAATATGGAAAATCTCTTTAATTGTAGGTATAATTAATGAAAAAAAGAGAAAACTATGTGGCAAAAGGAGAAATTGCTCGTTTTGAGCAATTTTTCCTTTTGTTACAATGTTTTCAAAATTCATCTGCTGCAGATATGTCAAAATGTGTTTATTTTTGGGAAAGGGTAAATCCAGGGGTCACACTTTCTGAGGATTGACAAAAGTCATAATAGGACTTAGTGTCATCGACATCTTCGACAAATATGCTGAACAGTCTATTGTGGGTCCGGTAACCGTTTGCCTGGGAAGCATGTTGTGTTCGTTGGTTCTCATTGCTCGGGTGCAAGAAAGCCAGGAAACGCATGTTTGGTGAACTTAAGCTGCCATGATATATCTCAGAGTATACTTTTGGAAACTGTTAAAACTTAAATCCTACAATTTCGTCTCTTTTTGACAATCCTTTTCACTAAAAAAATGTTGGACTCGGTATTATAGTCAAACAGAAGCCCCTACAGGCTCATTCGACTAATATCATTAACTCTTTGTTTTTTCTTCTCTGCTAGATTGGCCATTAAGCGTTTCCTTTATAGCCATTCTAGAATCAAGCTTTTCCTTTAATTCCTTTCTTGCATTAAATATCTCTTTCCTTTATTTCTTTTCTGTGTTTACCCTTTCCCACATATGGACGACTCTTGAAAACATTGTGACAAAAAGAAAAATTGTTCTTAATGATAAATTTCTCCTTTTGCCACAATGTTTTCAACTTAACTTATATAACTGTTCCTTCATTGATAGAGAATATCCATATTTTTTACTAAATGTTTCGAAGTTGTCTGCTGCAGATTTGTTGTAATGTGAGAAAAGGGTTAAATGAATACAATGTTATTACTTTCCTGCTTTCCCCTTTCAAACCTGCAGACACATTTTGACGCAATTATAGCAGCAGACGACTTTTGAAAACATTGTGGCCAAAGGTGAAATTGCTCATGATAAGTAATTCCTCCTTTGGCCACAATGTTTTCAACTCTATTTAACAATTAAGCTTTCTTTTATGGAGATTGTTCCGGTTTTTGTCACTATATTTTCAAAGTCATCTGCTGCAGATTTGTTGTATGTCGGAAAGTGTTTAACTTAACAACTCTTTAATCTTTTCTCTGCTTAGTCTGCTACAGACGATGAGCAATTCCCCTTTTGCCACAACATTTTCAACTCTACTCATAAATTATATATTCTATCATTTATAATGATTTTCAAAAAAAATATCATAGATGTGAGAAAATATTATTTCAAAGATTATTTGTCAACATTTCTGTTGTTATTGTAACAGCCAATTTGGCATTGAAAGACTTATTTCATTCTATGACAAATCACTTTCAACAAATTTTGCGAATAATAGTATTTTTCAATTATCAGATTTTACATTTACAATGAAGTCAAATTAATTGTATTTCCCAGAATTGGTATTTTGTTCCTTTCTAAGATATCTATTTCTGTTGCATGGAATTCTTTAACTATAGGGAATGTAGAAACAACCATATTGATTCCTAAATAACATCATTAAATACCAGAACTAACACAGAAATCCTGTGTGTATTATCTATTATCCTAGACTATATAATGATTGAAGACATTTTCTCCATTTTGTCTCTTATAATCTACCAAGTTTTCCCCCTAAATAATTTTTGACAAGGTATAGTCAAACAGAAACCCCTACAGGCTCATTCCACTAACATCATTACTCTTTCTTTTTTCTTCTCTGTTAGATCGATTTCCTTCAAATGATCTTTTCCGCCATGTAGGCTACAGTGTTATTTGCAAAGCTTAAATATTTGTTAAGTTTTTAAGCAATGATACGTACATTATTATACAGAACTCTTGAGAAGGAGCGTTTTGCATGTTCTAAAATCCGTATTAACCCTTTCCCACATACAACTAATTTGCAGCAGACGACTTTGAACATATTTTGTCAAAACATGGAAAATCTCTATAATTGAATGGATAACCTATGACTATAAGTTGAAAACATTGTGGCCAAAGGTGAAATTGCTCATCATGAGCAATTTCACCTGTACGAAAACTCTGAGCCAATTCTGTACAGAGTCTGTACCAATTCTGGGCAGAATACATACAGAATTTCTGTTTTCTGTACAGAATAAACACAGACACAGAATCTGATATAAATTCTGTACAGACTTTTTGTTTTTTTCTGTACAGAATCTTACTGAACCAGGATTTTGTCTGTACAGATTATTGTATCAGACAGATTTTTCGCACTTAGAAAAAAAAAGCGAACCAGAAAAATGGACTTAGACAAAAAGTGAACCAGAATAATTGGACTTAATTAGAATATTTCTTAAATCATGCATTTTTTTTTAAATATTGAGGGATGTAGATAAGCAACTCCACCTGTACACCTGTTATCTGGTTAAAATATGTCATGGAGAAATAAATTTTTCCAAATTTACATTTTGTAACAATTAATTAAACTTTGAAGTCACATTTGGCACATATAAAATCCCATACATATTCTGAAAGCTTAACATTTCAACTAAAGTTAGAAATACATTTAACATCTAGAATTTGTTTGTGTTTTGAATAATGCCTGGTTTAAAAGACACAGGGATTGTGATTTCTGTATTTTATTAATTTTGTTCCAAATATTGATAGAATGACATTATTCATAAGGATAAAATATTATCAAAAAGTGTAGCGTATTAAAATATTGTTATCCATTGCAACAGAATCATTGTCATTTCAATAGTTTTTGAGTTTTACTTGCTACAAATGTTACGACGGATGATATTTTAGTGCACTGTGGGTCACACTTACGAACGTGTGTTTATAACGGTGAAACCTGTTGTGAAATTTGAATGACTGCGATTTCAAGACGATGGCCGTGCGGTGTTCGCCTCCTATTTTAATAACAGGTATGTTTTTTCTGATCAATATCAAATTAAACCTTATAATCTGAGCTTTATTTTAATATAGAAATTCTTGAAATCGGCCTGAAATTGACAAATGCATAGCAATTCTAGTACGAATCGTGTTCGCTACGCGAGTGGCCGCCTTTTTATGTCTTTGTCAACACAGCGACAATTCGGTTTTAAAGTCCGATTAATTCAATAAATACCTCAAAATAATCCGTGTTAAAACAGTAATACATTACTATTGCAATAAATATTATCTTTCTAATGAAATTTATACTTTCTCAATCTTCAAAAGATATATTTTCATGATCTTCGACACATCTGTTTTTCTGGGTTAAATCCGTGAGAGAAATATTTAAATCTTCACCGTAGTTTTTGGTTTATAATTCTAATAGATATGATTGTTTGTTGAAAAATAGCTATCAAATATAATCTTACGTTATTCTGTTCGTAATATTTGATATTTCCACCTTCTTCACAGGTTTTTAAAAACCGTATATTGAGAGCTTGCACTGATAACTAGCGTCGTATTCGTACATACTCATTTTCGGATAGTGTAGGGTAAAATCTAAATTTTTACAGTAGGACTTATTTGAGGTGTTTTTTCAGTTAACCCTTTCCCACACAAAACAAATCTGCAGCATACGCCTTTGAAGATGTCTATGCAAAAATATTTTAAATCGTCAAAAATGAAATTTTAAATGGGAAAGGAGTAAAATAATAGCAAAATTTAAAACTTCTTTTTTTTTTAAATTCCAGATGCACTTGAATAATGGATCAAGCAAGAAATTCCTGGGCAAGCAAGGAAAGAGAAACAAAAGATGCTACAGTTTATGATTTAAAACCATTTATGAAATTGAATAATTATACCCCCTTGGATGTATTCAATACAATGTTACATGAAGCATCTATACCAAGGGGAGATGTGCATATCCTAAAGGTCTTACAATTGCATGTTATTTTACAGAGTTATGGCCCTTTTACTAATTATACCCCCTGATTATATATAGGAGTCACTGTGTCGGTCGGTCTGAAGCCATATTTTGTTCAGCCTATTTCTTACAAACCACTGGGTGGAATTCAATAAAATTTTACATGAAGCTTCTATACCATGAGGAAATGTGCATATCTTTAAGGGGTTACAATTGCATGTTATTTTACAGAGTTATGGCCCTTTTACTTATTTGGTTATGGTGAAGGTGCTGTTTAGGGGGTATTTATCATCTTCAGTGATAGTTCTAGTTAAGTTATGGTGTAGGTCAAGATGCTGTTTTGGGGGTATTTATCATGTTCAGTAATAGTTCTAGTTATCTTTGTAAATTAAACATTTATCATTTGTTATATTGTTGTTTAAAAGAAAATATCTCATTTGATATTGAAAATGTTTGTGTTTAAACTTAAATAAAATATTATGTTACTTGTACACCTTCTTTTTTTTGCGATTTCTTCATTGAGAAATTTATCCTTTTGTCACAATGTTTTCAATTATGTCCAATAGTTGAATATCTTTGAAAAACATTGTTGCAGAAGGAGAAATTGCTTGTTTCAAACAATCTCTCCTTTTTCAACAATGTTATCACAGGTTTTCTGCTGCAAATGTGTCTTCAAGTGGGAAAGGAAATATTACTACACATTTTCTTCCATACAGAATTAATTCTGTACAGATTTTTTTCTGGCCAGAATTTTTCTGCTCCCAGAATTTTTTCTCTCCAGAATTTTTCTGCACCCAGAATTTTTTCTACACCGATTTTTTTTCTGCCTAATTTAAATATTTCGCGAAATTCTGTACAGATTTTGCTCTTTGTCTCCGTTTGAAAAATCTATTTATAGAATCTGGTTCAACTATGTCTCAATGAACCAGATTTTTTTCTGTACAGAGACTGCTGCACAGTTTCTGTATTTTATTCTGTACAGAATCTGGTTCTAGTCTGCCCAGACTATTTCGTACAGGCGTGACCTTTGGCCACAATGTTTTCAAAAGTCGTCTGCTGCTATTGCGTTAAAATGCGTCTGCAGGTGGGAAAGGGTTAAACCTTCTTACCCTATGCTGTGGGTACTTAAAAGAATCATCTCATTGAGACAATTCTTTTGAGTACCCTCAACATAGGGTTTCTTTAATAATAAGCGAGAAATTGTGGGAAAAAGAGCTGAATCCCCCCCCCCCCCTCCTTATCTGGACCTCTGAATACATATATTAAATTTTATTTTGCTAATAAATGAACTACACATACATAGCATTTTTCAAGTACAAGCTTTTTGTGTTCAAAGTCACTGTGACCTTGACATTGTACCTGATCGATGACCTCAAAATCAATCGGGGTCATCTACTGCATGGTCATGCCAAACCTGTCCTTGCCAAATTTGAGGACAATAGGCCAAAACAATCTTAAGTTATCAATCAAACAAGCTTCTAAATGTGTTCAAAGGGGTCTACCATTCATGCCCAACCTCCAGTGAAGGTACTGTAGGTCCAAGCATTTATGCAGTTATCATTTGGACAAACGGACGGACCTCTGACATAAGGCCATCACAGGCAAGCTTGAAAATTAACATTTGATAAAATATGAAAAATTATTTGACATAATTATATACGTCTCAAAAGTAATGTGGTAAAAGGAGAAAAACATTTAGAACAATTTGTTCTTTTTGGAAAACGTTGATAATTAGTATTGATGCAGAGGCGTCAAAAGCCGTCCGTCTCAGATTTTAAAACTGGAGTAATATGTTTTACAGAGTATTGATCTGTAACATGTATCACTGTGGTTATACAAAAGTTATGTCTCCTTATGAAACCATATCTTATTACAGCTTGTATCCAAGTGACAGGTTCTATCTATTCATCAGTCTTTAACCCTTTCCTACTAGCAGACGCAATTTGACGCCTACGATGAGGACGACTTTTGAAAACATTGTGGCAAAAGAAGAAATTGCTCATAATGAGCAATTTCTCCATTTGCCACAATGTTTTATAATGACTGTTTCATTTATATATGGAGATTTTCCACTTTCTTGCCCAGATGTTCTCAAAGTTGTCAGCAGCAGCTTTGTTGTATGTGGGAAAAGGGTTAACAGTTTCCCACATACAACATATCTGAAGTAGGAACATCTAGACCAAGATATGGAGCAATTGTATACAATCATTGAAAAAAGTTGAAAACATTTTGGCAAAATGAAACAAGGAGGCCCAAGAGGACCAGTCTGAGTATCGCTCCACTTTCAATATGCAAAAATTAAATCAATTATTATTGCCATATAATGCAAAACAGCCCCTCCACCCTGGTGGCCATGTTCTTTTACCAATCAACATGGCTTGAAGGAATCTGGTAAACCACACATAAGGAACATTTTTGAAAATTGTCTACATACTGTTGAACGAGAGGCTTCGTGGTGTACTGGTGTAAGAGAGCTAGGAAACACAAGGAGTGGCTGCCGTGATATGACAAAAGAATTGTTGAAAACAGCATTTAAAGCCGCAATCAATATATCAATCAATTCTGAATTATTTAGACTTCCAATTTACATAGATATCATATTTTGTTCTAAGATGTTTGTAAGGAAGATGGCCCTAAACAATCATAATATAAGATGGAACAGTTAATCACCTACATCGAAATGCATAGGGGATATTTTAAAACCTCATCTTTATAATGAATTTCACAACTTTCTCTCTCAGTTTTCGTTTATTGATTCGAGTCGTTTGACGCCATGCCTACTGCCGACCGAATTATAATATTCTCCTGCGTAAACCCTTTCCCACCTGCAGACGCGTTTTGATGCAATAGCAGCAGACAACTTTTGAAAACATTGTGGCCAAAGGTGAGCATGATGAGCAATTTCTCCTTTGGCCACAATGTTTTTCAACTTAATTTAATAATTAACCCTTTCCCTCATACGACAATTCTGCAGCAGACGACTTTGAACGTATTTTGTCAAACAATGGAAAATCTCTATAATTGAATGGATAACCTATGACTAAAAGTGGAAAACATTGTGTCAAAAGGAGAAATTGCACGTTTTGTGCAATTTCTCCTTTTGTCACTATGTTTTCAAAAAGCCGTCTGCTGCAGAGGCGTCAGAAAGCGTCTATATGAGGGAAAGGGTTAAGCTATCTTTTATGGAGATTTTTCAGGTTATTGTTACTTTGTTTTCAAAGTCACCTGCTGCAGATTTGTTGTATGTGGGAAAGGGTTAAGGAATCATTTCATCAACTATGCAAACAGTAGGTTTGTTTTGACTGAGGGAACAGAGACAGTGTCTTGCGCTTTTTAGTTTAAATCTTTCCCACATACAGATGCTTTCTGACGCCTCTGCATCAGACCATTTTTGAAAACATTGTGACAAAATGTGAATTAAATCTATAATTAAATTCTCAATTGCGGAGCAATTTCTCCTTTTGCAACAATGTTTTTATCAATTTTCAATAATAATAATATTTTCATTTATAGCAATTTTCCAAAGTATTTTGCCTAGATATTTTTAAGTAGTCTGATTCAGATTTGTTGTTTGTACAAAAAGCAGTTTCTGACAACACATGCAATTGCACTAAATAGAGTTGAAAACATTCTGACAAAAGTACTTGATTGATTGAGATTTAATGCCGTTTTTAACAATTTCTCAGTTATATCACGGCGGCCAGTTCACCTACTCATGCATTTCCTGGTTTTCTCACACCAATACTCCACACAACAATCTTCCCAAGCAACTGGCTGCTTTTCCACATAGACTTGGTGGAAGACGAATGACGCATGTCGCAATGACTTTTGTCAAACGTTGGAAAGAAAGTTGGCCAAGCCGGGATTCGAACTCACAACCCCTGGATTGACAGCCCGCGTCATTACCGACTGAGCTACCGGGACTCGACATGTGAGGGTTAAACAGGTTTGCGACCAAGTGACACCCACTGACTGCTAAAATCCTTTTTCCCACAATAAAATCCAAAGCAATTTGCTTTAGAAATACCTTAAATTCTTTGTATCAGGAAAAAATGCAGACAAACACAGTGGCAAGTATATGTCTGCATGATTTGCATGGCAGTTATTTGTTTTTTCTCTGGCAGCGTCCAATATTATCAAACTATTTATCTCCCACAAGACAAAACAATTGAATTGAAGAAGCCTTCTATTGAATCAATATAATACTTGTCCTAAATATCAAAACATTGACCAGAGTTGTTCAATACATCTTTGTTTACCCTATTCTTTAGTATTCAACTTGATTTTGAGCTGTTGTTGGTTAGGAAGTGCTTTAACCCTTTCCCTCATACAACAATTCTGCAGCAGACGACTTTGAACATATTTTGTCAAAAAATAGAAAATCTCTATAATTGAATGGATAACCTATGGTTAAAAGCAGAAAACATTGTGGCAAAAGGAGAAATTGCTTGTTTTGAGCAATTTCTTCTTTTGTCACTATGTTTTCAAAAAGCTGTCTGCTGCAAAGGCGTCTATATGAGGGAAAGGGTTAATTAAGCCTTTCCCACTTGTAGACACATTTTGACATATATGCAGTAGATGATTTTTGAAAAAATTGTGGCTAAAGAAGAAATTGCTCATGATTAGCAATTTCTCCATTTGCCACAATGTTTTCAACTTTATTCATTAGCTATATAATTATATATACGTTCATTTATAGACTTTCCATATTTTTAGGGCATATATTTTCAAAGTCCTCTGCTTTTATTTTACTTTCAGCAATTTCTATACATGTATAAGTGTTTCCAAAATGTGTCAAACATTGACTGCATCCGGTAAAGGGTTCAGGTACCTATCCCACAGTATGACTGAACAACAAATAAACATACCATAATGCACAACTTTAAATAACATTTGCAAACAATGTGGACCAAGATCAGCCATCTCATGAAGTTCATTCTAATTTTAGTCTACACTGTGCACTACTATCAAATGTTGATTGATTGGGGGTTTACGCCGTTTTCAACAATTTTTCTGTCATATCAGGGCGGCAAGTTCACCTACTCATGCTTTTCCTGGCTTTCTAACACCAATAATCGACACAACAAACTTTCCAAGCAACTGGCTGCTTTTCCACATAGACCGTTAAGACAAAACAGCTAGTAGGAAAAAACTCCTCAATAATTTGTTAGAAGTTATTATCCATCAATGTTGATGATACCAGTAACCGGAATTCAGCGGGATAAGGGTGTGATTACTACACTGTCAGTGACTCTCTAAGGGCAAAGCGGTGCTGCTGGCTTTCAATCCAGGGGTTGTGAATTTGTACCCCAGGTCAGTTTAAACGTATTTATTTTACATCAACTGTGAAACAAGCTTTAACTTATATTAATCACACTTGATGTCTGCTTGCTGGAGACTTATATAACCAGTACCTTGGCTGTTTGTGTGGAAAAATCCCAAAGGCTGAACCAACTCATCACTGGATTCGAACTCAAGAGCTTTGATACAAGAGGCTGACCTTCTACCACTGGACCACTGTCTTCCAGCTTGCTTTACATTCTTTCAGATATTTGATGGAAGTTAATCCGATAAATATCATTCATCTTCCACCAACAGGTAAACAGTTTATGTGGAAATGCAGCCAGTTGCTTGGAAAGACTGTTGTATTGAGTACTAGTGTGAGAAAGTCAGGAAACACTAAGGTTCCTAAAATGGCTGCCATAATATAACCAAAAAATGTGTTGAAAAAGGTGTTAAACCTATATCAATCAACTGACTGTAGCCGACTAAGTAAAAGTCTGAAAAATCTCTATAAATGAAAGCATAATTTTTTAATAGAATTAAACAAACATTGTGGCAAAAGGAGAAATTGCTCATGCAGAGGCGTCAGAAGGTGTCTGAATATGGGAAAGCTTTAAAGAAGGAATTGATTGATTGATTGGGGTTTTAACGCCGTTTTTAACAATTTCTCAGTCATATCACGACAGCCAGTTTATCTACTCATGTGTTTCCTGGTTTTCTCACACCAGTACTCCACACAACAATCTTCCCAAGCAACTGGCAGCTTTTCCACATAGACTTAACCCATTGGTCGCAATGACTTTTGTCAAACGTCGGAAAGAAAGTTGGCCGAGTCGGGATTCGAACTCACAACCCCTGGATTGACAGCCCGCGTCGTTACCGACTGAGCTACCGGGACTCGACTTTAAAGAAGGAAGGAATTTCGGCTATTCAGTACTACAGGGAAAAGGATAGCAATGAAAACACAACATGATGCTTCATTGAAAAACAAGTACGGGCCGTTTAGATGGAACACATTGTTCATGTTAATTTCAAAGTGCTTTTTGGTGTCTCCCCTAGAACTTTGTGTTATCTTGAAAATAATCTCGTTTTGAGAACAAGAGGGCCATGATGACTATGGACACCTCACCCGATACTTCATAACAGCTTGCTTGGGAAGATTTGCTTTTTGAAAACATAGTGACAAAAGAATAAATTGCTAAAAACAAGCAATTTCTCCTTTTGCCACAATGATTTCCATTTTTAGTCAGGTTATCCATTCAATTATAGAGATTTTCTATTTTTTGACGAAATATGTTCAAAGTCGTCTGCCGCAGAATTGTCGTATGAGGGAAAGGGTTAAACGCTTTCCCGAAATACAATGATTCAGCAGCAGATGTGTTATCTTGAAAATCATCTTATTTTAGAACAAGAGGGCCATGATGACTATTGATTCAGCCGATACTTCATAAAAGCTGTCTTGAGAAAATTTGGGTGAAATTTGCTCAGGCCTGGGTAATAGGAGCAAGCAGATATTGTTTAACCCTTTCCCACATGCAACAAATCTGTGGCAGATGACTTTGAAAAAGATCTGGGTAAAACTATGGAAATCCTCTTAAAATGAAAGTGTAATTACTGGAAAGAGCTTAAATTTCTGAGGCAATAGGAGAAATTGGTCATAATGAGCAATTGCTTCTTCTGCCACAATATTTGAAAAAGTTGTCTGCTGCAGAGGCGTCAGAGACCATCTACATGTGAGAAAGGGTTAAATATTTTCATTTCGCTTTTCTGATGGTGCACCAACCCTTAGGTTCAGCAATAACCAGAATTCGGTAAGAAATATTTTGAATGACAAAGATGATACATGTACGTACATACAAAACATGAGAATGGATGAACAACACTTTAAATGTTTAGCCATGTCGCTTCCAACTGAGCTACGAATGCTTTCGACTGGAAAGTGTTTTAACCCTTTCCCACATATGACAAACATGCAGCAAATGACTTTGAAAGCATCCAGCAAAAATTATGGTAAATCTTTCTAATTGAAAGTTTAATTATTGAAAAGAGTTATAAACAAAGTGGCTGAATTAGAAATTACTTATCATGAGCAATTTCTTCCTTTGCAACAATGCTTTCAAAAGTCTTCTATGCGGAAGTGTCTGAAAGTGTCTGTATGAAAAGGAAAGAACTGATTGTTTGGTGCTTAGTAACATGATGCTTTCAATAATTTTTACAGTTATATCAGAACGTTTCATTGGTAAGTTACCAGTACTACTGGACCATTTATCCAGACACCAGCCAGTCAGTCATTACGCTAACCTCGCAACCCTGAGCACCAAGGAGGGCAGCCATTTCCTAAAGTCTTTGGTATCACCAGGCCGGGGATCCAACCTGCGAACTACCACACATGAGGCAGACACTCTACCACTACACCACCAAGGTGGTTCCAAAGGGAAGGAGGAATCAGGTCATAAATACAGTCGGCTCAGTTTTCCCGTGTCAGGATCAAATTGAAAATGTTAAGAATCCCGAAAAATCACCCGTATCTACTAATCATTTCTCGGCTAGTAACCCTGGCCCAGTATCAGCTGGTTACAAAATCTTCTTGGGCCTACTATCGGGTAAGGAAGTCAGATCTAGATTTAATCTGTTTGAAGATAAATTTACATGCAGTAAAACTCAAGAATATTTTCAACTTAAAAGTTTCCATCTTCGTCATTAACAACTCTTTTCCAACTTACATACGCATTCTGACTCATTTGCGGCAGAAGACTTTTGAAAACATTGTGATAAAAGAAGCAATTGATTACAAAGAGCAATTCTCCTTTTCCCACAATGTTTACATCTCTATTCAATAAATATTCTTTCATCATAGAGATTTTTCATTGTTTGCCTAGATGTTTTCAAAGACGTCTGCTGGAGATTTGTTGTATGTGGGAAAGGGCAGGCTGATCTGGGTCGATACATTATGCAGAGTCCATATTATTGGTTTTCTCGTGGAACGGCTCATATGTGAAAAGTATACATAGATCTTGTTCAGACTGTTCAGATGCACAGGTTGATCTGAATCTAAACTGCTGACAAAAGCAAACTTGTACCATTTGTAGAAAATGAGGTGGTCAATTTTCATCGTTTGTAAATAAAGTAATAAATTTTCCATAGTGATAAACTCTTTGCTTACAAGAAGCATATAAATAATATTTGCAATTACTTGCAAACAAAGAAAAGTTAGTGATAGATTTTGAAATTTCTGGGAAAAGGCTGCAGCAGTAGTGATAAATGAGAGAAGCTGCTACAACTTTTCCTCTCTGAGCCTTTTCCCACATACAACAAATCTACAGCAGACGTAAGACTTTTAAATTGTTAAATAAAAAATATGGAGAATCTGTAGAAATGACCGTTCATTTATTGAATAGAAAACAGTGGCAAAAAAAAAGAAATTGCTCATTTAGTTTTCTGTGTGCCAGGATGTTTTCAAAGTCTGCTGCTGCTCAGCAGCAGATTTATTGTATGTGGAAATAGGTTTAACTATCACTGAAGATGATAAATACCCCCAAAACAGCACCTTGACCTACACCATAACTTAATAAGTAAAAGGGCCATAACTCTGTAAAATAACATGCAATTGTAAGACCTTTAGGATATGCATATCTTCTCTTGGTATAGAGAGGAATCCGCTGTGGTCGAGTGGTTAGCGTCGGGGATTTCGAAACCGGGTGTCCCGGGTTCGATCCCCAGTCGCGGCACTACGGTCATGGTGGAGTGCCCTTGGGCAAGGCACATTTTCTAGACTAGTACTGGTTTGTTTACCCAGGGATCATGAATAATTAAATTTAATTGCGCGCTCAATGACCTTAGCTGTCGATGCGCCATAAAACAATATACATTCATTCATTCATTCTTGGTATAGAAGCTTCATGATTTTTTTTATTGAATTCCACCCAGTGGTTTGTAAGAAATAGGCCGGACAAAATATGGCTTCAAAATATGGCTTCTGACCGACTGACACCGTATGGCTTCCGACCACCCGACACAGTATGGCTTCCGACCGACCGATCGACCGACAGACACAGTGACTCCTATATACCCCCTAAAAACTTTGTTTTTTGGGGGGTATAAAAATTCAAAGGTACTGGATTTTCTTTAAAATATGAAGACAATACATACGCAGGATCTCTGGCGCATTCAGTTGGCCTGACTTATAATCAGGAAGTCTGTGTCTATCTAAATGACAAACCAATTTAAACAGAGTAACAATGATGCATTCCAGTACAATACCACAGAGTATTGTAATCGAAGCAATAACTTTTAACACTGTAACCTTTTAAACCATTGGACTGCTGGAGCCAATTTTGTGAAGGATAGAGCCAGACCAAATTGCGTCTGCATGTGGGAAATGGTTAACCCTTTCTCTGCAGAAGAGGCCTTTTGAAACAATTGTGGCAAAAAGAGAAATTGCTCAAAACAAGCAATTTCTCAATTTGCCACAATGTTTTCAACTTTATTCAATAATCATACTTGCATTTGTAGAGGACATTCTTATTTTTTGTATTTATGTTTTAAAAGTCGTCTGCTGCAGAAATGCTATATATGGGAAAGGGGTTAATGATACAACGTTGACAACTCTTTCATTGTGAGAAAGGTTTTTGCTGATCAGGACGTATCCTCTTTTCTAAATTTGTTTTCTTCTTTGCCTAGTCACTGTCAATTATTAAAGCCACAATTATAAAGCTCAGTTGATAACAATGAGAGCTGTCAATCCACTGTGGTTGAAAGTTTGAATCCCAGCTGTGCCAATTTAATTATTTTCTATGATTGACAAAGCCTTGAAATGTCATTGTGAAAAGCCTAATTCAAAGCCTAACCAATGCCAAAAAATAGTCTATGTGAGAAAGTAGCCTGTTGCCTGGCAGCAATGTTGTGTGGTGTAATGGTACGTATACCAGAAAATACATGTTCAATTAAACTCGCCGCTTCCGTATTTCTTCTTTTTCCAAATGGTTGTCAAAAGTTTTTCTCTTGCAGAGGCATTAAGAGTTGTCTGTACCAAGTAAAGGTTAATAGCATCTATCGATAAGAATGACATATCTTGATGGATAAAAGTCAAATTATCAACAGAGTGGAAAAACACCTTATGTCAATCAAAGACAGAGATTACTTTCCAGAAATAAAAACAGATATAAGACAGGACTCTTTCTTACTCAGAGCCAGAAGGTTCATCATGAAAAATTCTATTTACCACTAAATATTTCGCAATTAAAAAAGACAAAAAATATACTAAAATTTTTGATTTTTTTTGCTTCAGCCTCCTGAAGCTGCTTTGAAAGGTCAGCAAGTTGTTTAACAATTACTATGATAGGTTAGCATTAAAACAAATCAACTGTTTTAATTAGTCGCCGGGCAGAAGCCCGCGACTTCTATTTTTAATAGCTTTTCGGAAATCACATGGGAGGGCGGCTTATTATTAGAAAGAAACAAATCTAGATGATTTGAACATATTACAATTGTGGTTGTTTACGAACACTAATAAATGACACATCTAAAATGAAATAAATATTCCGATTTTTTAATGTTTGCAGTTTTTTTTATTTCACTCGCATTTAAGTTTTTTGTCTTATTTACGAAGACAAAAGTGGTCCCTTCAAGACGTGAACCAACACCCCCTAATGCAGACTCTTATGTGTCATCATTGAGGTCAATTTCGGATTCTCCTTTTAATAGCAATTTTAACTTACTAAATGTTGTTTTCATGTTCAAAGAGATGTCTTGATTTGTGTAGAACTCATTTAATAATGTTAATCCATGAATATCTAAAGTAGGAACTGTTTCTAAGCTAAATATAGACCCTATTCTGTTGTGTAGTTTCGTGACCTTTGACATCGATTTTCGCGCATGCGCATTTCGATATGAAAAAGCGAGTGATATTATTTTATTTTAGACAAGTACAAGACGAATGTTTGACGCAAAGCGTCAAAGAGAAGCCGCAATATTTCGTTGTACATGTAGAAATAAGAAAAAAAGAACATTTTTAAATCCACAAACAATAGAACAATTTAAACTGTAGACGGTAATGCTGATATATTTCTCCTTTTGAAGACTTTTGTGTGTTTTCTTCAAATTACCTCCCTTTAAAGCAATACTAGGATATTTACCTTGTGATTCGAATAAGATTGACAAACATTGAAATTATATGAATGAATACTATTTTTTAAATAAGTAACAACAGCAAAATTAAATTTAAGCCAGATAAATGTGTACACATTTCGTTAATTTTTTATAGATACCCTAATGTATAGGTATGAATATAAACTTTATAAGCAAATGTTTTCATTTCAACGTTCCTAATGTTTGAATAGACTAAGGAAAGTCAAGAATACATAAATAAATCAATGCAGTCTTTTCCAGCGACATTGATGCCTTGCATCAACTTTCTCTTGTCCTTTCCTACATACAACAAGTCTGCAGCAGACACATTTGAAAACATGGTGATAAAAACCTTGAAAATCTCAATAAAAGATAGCTTAATTGTTAAATTAAGTTGAAAACATTGTGGCCGTAGGAGAAATTGCTCATTATGAGCAATTTCTCCTTTGGCCAAAATGTTTTCAAAAGTCGTCTGCTACTATTGCATCAAAACGTGTCTGCAGTTGGGACAGGGTTAACTAGAAATACTGTGAGCAAAGCTCACTGAAGAATACCCCCCGCTCCCCTCCCAAAGCATCAGATACAATGGTAAAGTTTCTACTTTGCTTATCTTCCCTTGGAAGAATCTGAGGAGAAAAATCTTCCTTCATGCATATGTACATATAATGTGTAGCCTTCATATACAGTTTGAATCAAATCCATTGAGCCGTTTAGGAGGAGTAGTGCTTACAAGAAATGTGAATGGTATGTGCACAGGAGTCCCTCGCAGGTAACCTCTAAGTTGAATTATCTGCCCTTGGAAAAATCCGAGGCGTATGATCTTCCTTCATGCATATCTACATATGATGTGTAACCTTCATGTAAAGTTTGAACCAAATCCATTGAGCCGTTTAGGAGGAGTAGTGCTTACAAGAAATGTGGAGGTATGTGCACAAGAGTCCCTCGCAGGTAACCTCTAAGTTGAATTATCTGCCCTTGGAAGAATCCGAGGCGTATGATCTTCCTTCATGCATATCTACATATGATGTGTAACCTTCATGTAAAGTTTGAACCAAATCCATTGAGCCGTTTAGGAGGAGTAGTGCTTACAAGAAATGTGGAGGTATGTGCACAGGAGTCCCTCGCAGGTTACCTCTAAGTTGAATTATCTGCCCTTGGAAGAATCTGAGGTGTATGATCTTCCGTCATGCATATCTACATATGATGTGTAACCTTCATGTAAAATTTGAACCAAATCCATTGAGCCGTTTAGGAGGAGTAGTGCTTACAAGAAATGTGGAGGTATGTGCACAGGAGTCCCTCGCAGATAACCTCTAAGTTAAATTATCTCCCCTTGGAAGAGTCCGAGGCGTGTGATCTTCCTTCATGCATATCTACATATGATGTGTAACCTTCATGTAAAGTTTGAACCAAATCCATTGAGCCGTTTAGGAGGAGTAGTGCTTACAAGAAATGTGAATGGTATGTGCACAGGAGTCCCTCGCAGGTAACCTCTAAGTTGAATTATCTGCCCTTGGAAAAATCCGAGGCGTATGATCTTCCTTCATGCATATCTACATATGATGTGTAACCTTCATGTAAAGTTTGAACCAAATCCATGGAGCCGTTTAGGAGGAGTAGTGCTTACAAGAAATGTGGAGGTATGTGCACAAGAGTCCCTCGCAGGTAACCTCTAAGTTGAATTATCTGCCCTTGGAAGAATCCGAGGCGTATGATCTTCCTTCATGCATATCTACATATGATGTGTAACCTTCATGTAAAGTTTGAACAAAATCCATTGAGCCGTTTAGGAGGAGTAGTGCTTACAAGAAATGTGGAGGTATGTGCACAGGAGTCCCTCGCAGGTTACCTCTAAGTTGAATTATCTGCCCTTGGAAGAATCTGAGGTGTATGATCTTCCGTCATGCATATCTACATATGATGTGTAACCTTCATGTAAAATTTGAACCAAATCCATTGAGCCGTTTAGGAGGAGTAGTGCTTACAAGAAATGTGGAGGTATGTGCACAGGAGTCCCTCGCAGATAACCTCTAAGTTAAATTATCTCCCCTTGGAAGAGTCCGAGGCGTGTGATCTTCCTTCATGCATATCTACATATGATGTGTAACCTTCATGTAAAGTTTGAACCAAATCCATTGAGCCGTTTAGGAGGAGTAGTGCTTACAAGAAATGTGGAGGTATGTGCACAGGAGTCCCTCGCAGATAACCTCTAAGTTAAATTATCTCCCCTTGGAAGAGTCCGAGGCGTGTGATCTTCCTTCATGCATATCTACATATGATGTGTAACCTTCATGTAAAGTTTGAACCAAATCCATTGAGCCGTTTAGGAGGAGTAGTGCTTACAAGAAATGTGGACATACGGACAGACAGACAGACATATACGGACAGACAGACAGACAGACAGACAGACAGACAGACAGACAGACAGACAGACAGACAGACAGACAGACAGACAGACGGACAGACGGACAGACAGGGTGATTCCTATATACCCCCCCAAACTTTGTTTGCCGGGGGGTATAAAAATACAAGAGTGTTTGAAATAATACATAAATATGTCGCCTACCAATACATCAGCTAGTGAAAGTGTGACAGACAGACAATAGAGAAGTGATCCCTATGCATCCCCTCTGCCAAAGCAGGCGACTCAAAATGAATCTTCACTCCTTAACCCTTTCCCACATACAACAAATCTGCAGCAGACAACTTTGAAAACATACCCGAAAAAAATTGGAAACTCCTTTTAAATGAAAGCATTATAATTGAATAGAGTTGAAAACATGGTGACAAAAAGGATAAATTGCTTGTTTTGAGCAATTTCTTCTTTTGTCAACATGTTTTCAAAAAGCCGTCTGCTGCAGAGGCGTCAGAAATCGTCAATTTGAGGGAAAGGGTTGATCCAGATCAGACTGCAGGGATGGATTTGGACAATTAACCTGTCCCACATACAACAAATCTGCAGCAGACGACTTAACAAATATTTTGTCAACAATTATTGAATAAGGGTGAAAACATTGTGGCAAAAGGAGAAATTGTTTATTATGAGCAATTTCTCCTATCGCAATAATGTTTTCAAAAATCGTCTGCTGCAGAGGCATGAAAAATAAATGTGTGTGTATGTTGGAAAGGGTTAGACTGGTTGCAAATGTTTTAACCCTTTCCCTCATACGACAATTCTGCAGCAGACGACTTTGAACATCTTTTGCCAAAAAATAGAAAATCTCTATAATTGAATGGATAACCTATAACTTAAAGTGGAAAACATTGTGGCAAAAGGAGAAATTGCATGTTTTGTGCAATTTCTCCTTTTGTCACTATGTTTTCAAAAAGCTGTCTGCTGCAGAAAGCGTCTATATGAGGGAAAGGGTTAAAATAAATGTTGTTTGGTTTTCCTGGAGCAAAACTCATATATAGATACATCTGGGACCTGTGGAATAAAACTTAATCTCCTTACAAAATGTTGGAATCAGACAGGTTTCTCCGTGACTTCAAAAGATCAGACATTAAATAATGTCATTTATCTCTGTAAAACTAAAACCACTTTACCAGATTGTCTTTAGCTCAACCCTGTCAGGCAAAACAAGGTCCCAAGTGTATTAACCCCTTTCACACTTGCAGATGCTGTTTGATGCACATGCAGCTGACGACTTTTAGAAACCTTTAGAAACATTGTGGCAAAAGGAGAAATTGCTCATGATCAGCACTTTCTCCTTTTGCCACAATGCTTTCAACTCTATTCAATTGTATTTTAATTGTACTTTCATTTACAGAGATTTTTAAATATGTTTGTGTAGATATTTTCAATGTGGTCTGCTGCAGTTTTGTTGTAACTGGGAAAGAGTTAACTGTCTATCTGCTAGGATATTTCCAGATTCATCTTCTCTGAGAAAATCTTCAGAAAAGTAAAAGAAAATCCACACTACTTCTTTTTTGAAGGGATAAAATATGTTGGTCTTAACACTGGTCACAAGTTTCTAAAGAACAATTTTCTGTGACATAAATCATGGCCCAATTGGGGCCTTTAGCCAGACATGCATGCAATAACATTAGAGATTTTGAATTGCTGAATTTGTCCAATTGACCTTTTTTTCTTTCTTCATTTTCTTTTGATTGATGAAATTTAATCCCTAATTTCAAATTTATTAGGCTGACTCACTGAGACTAATGGACACAGTCACATGAAAATGAAATCTTCACCCTTTCCAACATACAGCAAATCTGCAGCAGACGACTTTGAAAACAAAGTTACAAAAACCTGAAAAATCTCAATAAAGGATAGCTTAATTGCTATATAAAGTTGAAAACATTGTGGCCAAAGGAGAAATTGCCCATCATGAGCAATTTCACCTTTGGCCATAATGTTTTCAAAAGTTGTTTGCTGCTATTGCGTCAAAATGCGCCTGTAGGTGGGAAAGGGTTAATTAAATCAGAACAAAACACTTTGCTGTACGTATATATACAAACAATGAAAGTTTAAGTTTATGTCTAGTTTTAATGAGATAGATGAAAAGTTTGCTTTCAAATGAAAAGAAAAATGTTCATAATTATAGTCTGCTACAAAAACATCTTACATAAATTGCTCATTTTGAGGAGGCATGATGGGCCGTGTTCACTAATAGCATTCTAAATATATTCTAATTCTAAATTTGTGAAATATTCAAAATTTCTAAGTAAGGCAAATTCTGCAGTTGCAAAACCATTTTTGAGAATTGAATGAACTTAACCCTTTCCCACGTACAACAAATCTGCAGCAGACCACTTTGAAATATTTAAATCCAAAATATAGAAAATCTCTTTACATCATAGTATGGTTATTGAATATATAATTGAAATCATTGTGGTAAATGGAGAAAAAAGAGCAATCTTTTCCTTTGCAATTGATGCTTTCAAAAGACTTCTGCTGCAGAGGCATCAAAAAGGGTCTGTATGAGGGAAGGGACCAAAGAACATCAAACAGACTTTGGAAACAGTTCAGAAGCAGAAGGTAGATTACCCAGACCAGACAAGAGTGGATATCATTTGTTCCCCGCTACACTTAGTAACATGTCAACCAGGTATAAAGAACAATAAGTAACGGTAAGTCACATTGGGAACTTTTTAGCGGATTTTGGAACACTACATCTAACCACAGCTATAGGATGGTAAGTGATATGTAGCTACGCCAATATATTGTTGCGCGGTTGCCGATTTACTGACATCCAAAAACTGGCTGCCCATAAAAACAAGTTCTCAAAATGTTATCGGCAGTACACAAAATACTAGATAGAGTTTTTGTAAACAAAACAACCTTTGCCGGCGTCATGTATGTCAAACATCCGATAAGAGTTTTTGTTGACAAAACAACCGTCTTCTGGGCCCGCGGCCATTGTTGTTGTTGTATTTTGCAAATAGTTCCAATATGGAGGAATACGTCATACTTCAAAGGTTAGATGTAGTCTTTCGATAAGTTAAGTAGGTAAACCTAATGTTTTAACTTTTCGAAAAAATTGTCAATTTCTGTTTTGCCACATCATTTGCAACTCTATTTAATAATTGTACTTTCATTTATATAAATTTCTTTATCTTTACTTAGCTCTTTTCAAAGTCATCTGCTGTGGATTAGTTGTAAAGTATGTGGAAAAGAGGTTAACCTTTTCCCACCTGATGCATTTTGACGCAATAGCAGCAGACGACTTTTGAAAACATTGTGGCCAAAGGTGAAATTGCTCATGATGAGCAATTTCTCCTTTGGCCACAATGTTTTCAACTTTATTTAACAATTAAGCTATGTCTTCAAAGTCGTCTGCTGTAGATTTGTTGTACGTATGTGGAAAAGAGGTTAAATCATGATTGTTAAGGACCATTATTGTTGACAGAGTAGTTCATTTTGAGGTGATTACCAACACAGGTATAATTGACTCATAGGCTTTTTCTCTAAAACAATTTACTCATTATGTCTCGTAAGTAAATTGGTCCATGGGCAACACAATTAACAGGTGGTTTGTATATCCCTTTCTCACATTCAGAGGCTTTCAGATGGATTTGCAGAATTAAACTTTTGACCACATGATGAGCAATTTCTCCTTTTACCACTATTCAATAATTTTCATTTATAGAATTTCCATATATTTCCTAGATGATTTCAAAGTAGTCTGCTGCATATTTGTTTTATGTGGGAAATAGTTAAATAGGTGAGCTATTTCTTATTCATTTACTGGGGGGGATATGCCATTTTAGACTGCAGATTTCCAATTTGAAAACAAAATAAAAATCATAAAATATGGATGTATGATATAAACCCTTTCCCACTTTTAGACGCTTTCTAATGCCTCATGATCTAGTCAGCAGACGTCGTTTGAAAACATTGTGGCAAAAGGAGAAATTACTCATGAGGAGCTGTTTCTCCTTTTGACAGAATTTTTCAAGTTTATTTAGCGATTATACTTTCATTTATAAAGCTGCATCACATTTTGGTCTATGTGTTTTCAAAGTCATCTGCTACAAAATCGTTGTACATGGAAAAGGGTACGTTCTTGATACGGATGCCATTAAGAAAATTAATTCCAAATGATATTTGCTCTAAAGAAATGATTTCTCTTCTGTTGGCAGTATTGTATAAATATTACAGTTCTTATTTTCTAGAGATAATGTTCAAAGAAGCATAATTTACTCTAAAATGACAAACCAATATGCTTCTTTGAAGACGTAACTTCATATGACAAAACAGTATCATGAAACAAAAGACGTAGTTAATTACTTCTCGCTATATAAGGATTTCATATTTTAATAAGACTGACCCATTTGTTGGAGGAGAGACAAATCATAAAAATCCGCGATTCCTGATCCCCCCTAAATAGGGAACCAATTACAGAATAATCCGGGGCGGGCCGTAATTCGTACTGGAATGATGATGTTAGTAATTATTAGAATAAGTACTGACAATATTGATCAGAACTACGGAAATTTCAAGCGCCATTGATGTAAACTAGAGGGGATATTCCCTGACATTGATATAAGGCACAATTCCCTTGTGACAAATTTCTTTATTGATTTTCGGCTCAACCTATCTGTTATAACTATTTCTCAGAAAATTGCACTTGAAAAGTAAATTCACTAGGGGCTGGCCGCCTGCGTGTTTCCATCCGATTGTGTGTTCCTTTGTATTGAATTTGATATCTATCTCCTTCGAAATGTGTCTGTCTTTGTTGCCCTACTCCCTTATTGATTTAGAAGTTTTTATTTCTCTCTCTTTTTTTTACAGAAACAATGCCTTTGTGTATAATGAAGTGAGTTTGTTTCCAGAAAAAAGAGAACCAAATTGTTTGAATAACGCCCCAAAACATCTAGACATCAATAGACATCTATAGATTAACGTCTTTTCATGCCTCATATTAGAAACAACAATGGACGCCATTACAGCAGATGATTATTGAAACATGGAAAAGAGAGTAAAATGTTATATATATTTTTTTTTATATCTGTAAATTAAGTTTGAAGAATGGCTTTAATTAACACATGCAATGATTGAAAACATAGTGTGAAAATAGAAATATTGCTATGTTTCGAGCAGCAAAAATCACCCCTTGTAACAAAAACCCCAGCTCGGCCAACATTCTCTCCGACGTTTGACAAAAGTCATTGTGACAAGTGGCATTTATCTTCCACAAATGGGCTGACTGTCTATTTGGGAAATCTGAGCCAGTTGCTTGGAAAGACTGTTATGTGGAGTACTGGTGTGGAAAGCCAGGAAACACATGAGTAGGTGAACTGACCGCCGCAATATGACTGAAAAACTGTTTAAAACTGCGTTAAAACTTCAATCAATCAACCTCTCCCAACAATGTTTTCAAAAGTTATCTGCTGCAGGAGCAACAAATATCAAGTAAATGGTTAATCCGAATATAGATACTTTTTGACGCTCTGAAGCAAATGACTTTTAAAAACATTTGTCACAAACTGAGAAAGTGCTCTTGTTATGAGCAATTTCTCCTTTCGCCACAATGTTTTCAGCTTTCTTCAATAAGTATACCTTCCTTTAGAGAGATTATCCGTGTTTTTGACTAGATATTATCAAGAAATCTGCAGCAGACGACTTTGAACATATTTTGTCAAAAAATGGAATATCTCTGTAATTGAATGGATAACCAATGACTAAAAGTGGTAAACATTGTGGCAAAAGGAGAAATTGATCAACATGATCAATTCCTTCTTTTGTCACAATGTTTTGAAAAGTCGTCTGTTTCAGAGGCGTCAGTAAACGTCTGAATGAAGGAAAGGGTTAAGTCAAGGAATGGTTTCGGTAATTACCACTGGACAGGTTACCCATACATAATTTTCAGAAGCTTTTCATCGCCTTGCCTACATATACATCATGTGTGAAGCCTTTTCCTGATTAAGAAGAATTTTGATGTTGCTGCCCCAAAAGACTTCTTAAAATTGAAAGTCGTGTGCGATTTTGGGGAGAAAAAAATATGAGCATTTTTTACCCCACCAATAATGTTTCAACTTGATTGGATTCTGATACTTAAACCCAGGGTCTTTCAAATACTATTTGAAAGACCCTGTTAAACCCAAGCTTATAAATGTTTATTTTTTTCGTAGGAATTGTTTTAAAAAAAAAAAAAATTACTCTTCTACAGTTACCATCCTTTCTGGTAATTTAAACTGTTACAGTTACAAGAGAAAACTTGGCAATCATTGACATTTTGTGGCGGTTTTCCTATCTCTGTCCAAAATTTAAACGTTTCCCTCATACAAGTTACTTTAGACACCTCTGCAGCAGACTTTTGAAAATACTTGCAATTTCACCTTTGCACAAAATGTTGAACTCTATTATACATGCATCAAACTGTCTTGTCCAGATATTTCAGAATTTTCTGCTGATGTTCCCACACACGACAAATCAGCAGATGACTTTGAAAAAAGTTTGAAAATCTCTAGAAACGAAAGTGTAATAACTGAAAAAAGTTGAAAACCTTGTTGCAAAAGGTGAAATTGCTTGTTTTGTGCAATTTCTCCTTTTGTCACAATGTTTACAAAAGTCATCTGCTGCAGAGGTGTCAGAAGATGTCTTAATGTGGGAAAGGGTTAAAGCAGACAGTTCTGAGTATATCATGTCAGGGGAAAAGTTATCCCTTTCCAATATTCAACAAATCTGCGCTCTGCAGACGTCTTAAAAACATCTTGGCAAATATATGGAAAATCTCAATAAATCATCAGTTTCCTCAGATGTTTTCCTCAGTATCTGCTGCAGATTTGTTGTATGTAGGGAAAGTGTTATTCTTTTCCCACAAAAGACAAATTAATAGCAGACGACTTTGGAAGCATCAAGGCAAAACTTTGGAAAATTTGTATACAATGTATTAACTGAAAGTATAATTGTTCAAAAGATTTGAATACATTTTGGTAAAAGTCGTCTGCGGAAGAGGCGTCAGAAACCATCTGTATGTGGGAAAGGGTTAACCTTTTCCCATTTAGTGCGGCCTTCTGACGCCTGACTGCAACAGACGACTTTTGAAGACTTTTGAAAACATCGTGGCAAAGTGAGAAATTTCTCCATTTGTAACAATGTTCTCAACCTATACAAAATAATCATACTTTCATTTAACCCTTTCCCTCATACGGCAATTCTGCAGCAGACGACTTTGAACTTATTTTGTCAAAAAATAGAAAATCTCCATAATTGAATGGATAACCTATGACAAAAAGTGGAAAACATTGTGGCAAAAGGAGAAATTGCACGTTTTGTGCAATTTCTTCTTTGGTCACTATGTTTTCAAAAAGCCGTCTGCTGCAGAGGCGTCAGAAAGCGTCTATATGAGGGAAAGGGTTAAAGATATTACAACTATTTGCCTATGTCCTTACAAAGTTGTCAGCTAGAAATATTTGTTGTATATGGGAAAGGGTTAAGGGTCAGAGAGGAAGCTTCTAGACTATAACTTACATATCCGTTTCTTAACATGATTTATCTATGTCTCTACAAGTGACAGTCACTTCTTATAAAATTAAAGCCCAATATTCTTCGAGTCCCCTATGAATTGTCTTTGCCTACCAGTAGTTTTAACTTTATTTAGAATGAGGGGTAAAATGTTAGTCAAATCAAATCATGGAAACAATTTCCAACTGCAGCAGACAGCTTTTTGAAAACATATAGTGACAAAAGAAAAAAATGCAATACGAGCAATTTCTCCTTTTGTCACAATGTTTTCAACTCTTTTCAATAATAATCTTCCTTCTTTAGTCTTTTGTTTCATATTTTTGCCTAAATGTTTTCAAATTCCTCTGCTGTATCTGTTCCATTTAACCCTTTCCCACATACAACAAATCTGCAGCAGAAGACTTTGAACATAATGTTGTCAATAAATAGAAAATCTCTCTAATTGAATGGATAACCTATGACTAAAAGTGGAAAACATAGTGGCAAAGGGAGAAATTGCTTGTTTTGAGCACTTTCTTCTTTTGTCACTATGTTTTCAAAAAGCCGTCTGCTGCAGGTGTCAGAAAGCATCTATATGAGGGAAAGGGTTAACTATTTGATGCCTTTGCTGCAGACAACTTCAGAAAACTTTGTGGTAAATGGAGCAATTGCTCAAAATGGGTAATTTTACAACTTGCCACAATGCTATTATATCTGTATCAAAATAAGATACTACCAATTTTCCAGTTGTTACGCTTTATTTTAACCCTTTCCCACATATAGCTTTCTGATGCCTCTGCTGCAGACCACTCTTGAAATCATTGTGACAAAAGGAGAAATTGCTCAAAACAACATTGAGTTTTTGCCTCAATGTTCTGCAAGTCGTCAGTGCTAACATATTTTTTGTGTTTGAGAAAGGGTTAAAATGCTTCCAAATCTTCCAAAGCAAATGACCCTGAATATCATGTCAGCGAAAAGGATGGACTTCCCCAATGCCCTGTAAAATCACAAAGCTGAAAAATGATGTTAGAAAAGGAGTAAAAAAACTTAACATACTTGTATTTGGTCCTGCAGTCCTTCTGTGAGAGCCAGGACCAAGCCTCGTCCCAGCCGGAACATCTTGCTGGTATACGCTTTAACATTTGTACTTTTCTAACCTCCGCCGAGTCGCTGAAAAGAAAAGTAAATAAATATTAACAAACCATGCACTGTTTTTTTCATATTTTGAAAACAATTCTGCAAAAGGGAATGAAATTTAACCCTTTCTCTAATACAGATGCTTTTTAACCCTTTCCCTCATATAGACGCTTTCTGACGCCTCTGCAGCAGACGGCTATTTGAAAAGATAGTGACAAAAGAAGAAATTGCACAAAACGTGCAATTTCTCCTTTTGCCACAATGTTTTCCACTTTTTGTCATAGGTTATCCATTCAATTATAGAGATTTTCCATTATTTGACAAAACATGTTCAAAGTCGTCTGCTGCAGAATTGTCGTATGTGGGAAAGGGTTAACGCCTCTGCAGCAGACGACTTTTGAAACAACTTGTGGGAAATGAGGAAATTTATTGAGATTTATTTTTATTTATGACCAAATGTTTTTGAAGCTGTCTGCAAAGATTTGTTGTATGTGGGAAAGGGTTAAGATCTTAAATGTCATCTTTTCTCAAAATGACAGAAAATTATTTTCACATGAGACAACTTTGCAACTAGTTAGTCCCAACACTGAAAATATGTGGGCAAATATATGGAAAATCTGATTTAATTGAAATTTGATTATTGAATGTAGATGGAAACGAGTACATTTAACCCATTCCCACATATCTGCAGCAGACAACTTTAAAAACATCTAGCCAAAAACACAGTAAATCTCTATAAATGGAGGTATAATTAGTGGGAAAAGTTGAAAAATCATGGAAAAAGGAATTGCATTTTTGAGCAATTTTCTACATTTGTCCTGATTTTTCAAAGATATCTATTGCAGAGGTGTCAGAAAGCGTATATATTTGGGAATGGGTTAAAGCGCTAATTAGATTTTCCACATGTTTTGCCAGGATGTTTTCAGTCATACATGTATCTGCTGCATAATTGTTGTATGTGGAAAAAGGTTAACCTATAGTTATCAGGTCGAGGGTTTGATCACGGGCCGGGCCATACTAAAGACTTTAAACAAGAGGGCCATGATGGCCCTGGAATCGCTCACCTGATTTTTTTTTTCACTTTAGCTATATAAGCCCCGACCAATCAACATGGCTTAAAGGAATCTGATAGAGGGTCATCCAAGGAACATTTCTACAAAATTATTTGAAAATCGGCCTGACACTTTTGGAGGAGAAGATTTTTTAAGTTTTCACTATAGCCATATAATGCAAAAAAGCCCCGCCCCCCCTGGCGTCCATGTTTTTCGACCAATCAACATGGCTTCAAGGAATCTGATAGAGAGTCACCCAAGGAACATTTCTACAAAATAAGTTCAAAATCTGCCAACCAATTTGGGAGGAGAAGAATTTTGAAGTTTTTTTCGTTTCGTTGCCATGGAAACCAGAATTCTGCATGGATCCCAATAATTTGAAGGAATTCTGGTGAGGTCATTGAGAGGATGCTTTCTGTGAAGTTTCATCCCAATTAACCGACTGGTTACTGAGGAGAAGATGTTGAAGATTTTTTAAGTTTTCACTATAACCATAAAAGGCAAAATAGCCGCCCCCTGGCGGCCATGTTTTTCGACCAATCAACATGGCTTGTAGGAATCTGATAGAGGGTCACCCAAGGAACATTTCTACAAAATTATTTGAAAATCAGCCTGACACTTTTGGAGGAGAAGATTTTTTAAGTTTGCACTATAGCCATATTGGCAAAATAGCCCCCCCCCCCCCCCCCCCCCCCCCCAACCCTGGGGGCCATGTTTTTCGACCAATCAACATGGCTTGAAGGAATCTGATAGAGGGTCACCCAAGGATCATTTCTACAAGATAATTTGAAAATCGGCCTGACACTTTGGGAGGAGAAGATTTTTAAGAATTTTGAAGTTTTTTTCATTTAGTTGCCATGGAAACCAGAATTCTGCATGGATCCCTAAAATGTTAAGGAATTCTTATGAGGACATTGCGAGGATGCTTTCTGTGAAGTTTCATCCCAGTTGACCCACCGGTTACAGAGGAGAAAATGTTGACGGACGACGGACGACGGACATAGGGCGATCACAATAACTCACCCTGAGCACTTCGTGCACAGGTGAGCTAAAAATGGTAGTAATGGCCCTCCCTCCTTGGCGCTTAGGGTTGCAGGATAAGCCTCAACCCTTTCCCTCATACGACAATTCTGCAGCAGACGACTTTGAACATATTTTGTAAAAAAATAGAAAATCTCTATAATTGAATGGATAACCTATGACTAAAAGTGGAAAACATTGTGGCAAAAAGAGAAATTGCTCGTTTTGAGCAATTTCTTCTTTTGTCACCATGTTTTCAAAAAAGCTGTCTGCTGTAGAGGCGTCATAAAGCGTTTATATGAGGGAAAGGGTTAAGACTGACTGGCTGGTGTCAGGATAAATGGACCAGTAGTACTGGTAACTTACCCAGGAAACGCCGTGATATAACTGAAAAATTGTTGAATGGATCGGTAAACACCAAACAAATTCAATCAATCAATCTGACACGATTCTGAAGCAGACGATGTTTAAAAACATTATGGCAAAAGAAGAAATTACTCATAATGTTGTCAACCCTATTCAATTATATTTTACACAGGTTTTCCATACCCACAATGTTTTAAAAGTTGGTTGGATGCGTGGAGAGGGTTAACCCTTTCCCTCATACGACATTTCTGCAGCAGACGACTTTGAACATATTTTGTAAAAAAAAATAGAAAATCTCTATAATTGAATGGATAACCTATGACTAAAAGTAGAAAACATTGTGGCAAAAGGAGAAATTGCTTGTTTTGAGCAATTTCTTCTTTTGTCACAATGCTTTCAAAAAGCCGTCTGCTGCAGAGGCGTCAAAAAGAGTCTATATGAGGGAAAGAGTTAATTGGACCAGATATCAAAATTGACAGTCAGTGCCAGCCACTAATTCAATTCGAATTTCCTCAGATTAAAGCACCATCACAATAATCAAATCATACTGTAAATATCATTAAATAATATATCCCTTGGTCTACATTTTCATTTAATTTGATTTTTGACCAACGCTGTCATGAGATTACATTTGTATTACACAATTGCCTTTGTTCTTTATATATATATCGAAATATATGAATTGACCCTGAGTTAGTATAGTTTTATTACACCGCTTTCAACAATTTTTCAATTATATCACAGCTTTTCCTGGGTAATTTACCAATACTATTGATCCATTTATACTGACACCAGCGATTCAGTCGTAATGCTTACCATACAACCCTGAACGCCAAGGAGAAAAACGCTGCTATCAAACTACCATTTTTTAAGTCTTTGGCATTACCATAACGGGGATCAAACATGCGACCTCCAACACAGAGGCTGACACTTTAACACTACTACCACTGAGGCGGTCAAGTTCTATGCAAGTAGCATAATTTATTATTTCTTAAATCATTATTTTCCCTCTAAACATTAAGTCAATGAGTCCGTTCTTTTGAGTGATTTAAACCCTTTCCACCTTGCAGACACATTATGAAGCCTTTCATCTAACCTAAAAAGGGTAGTCTGCTTTAAAATGTAGCCAAATAGTCATCTCATTTCTTTCCCAGATGTCTAATTATCCCTTTATCAACAACCCTAGGTCACTATCACTTAAATTAAGTTGAACAACACTGTATAGAGCAATTTTTGCTTTTCCAACAATATTTTCAAAAATCGCCAGTATCTCCTGTAGCAGCAAAAGGGTTGTTGATAAAGGGATAATTAGACATCTGGGAAAGAAATGAGATGATTATCTGGCTACACTGACAATCTGCATCAATAATTTTTGTCTAAATGAAGATTAAATTGATTTATCTGCTTCATAATTGAATATTAATAAATCAAATAGAGAGAGATGGTGAAGTCTGATAATTCCTTATTATCATACTTAAATTTGGTGGAAACATTTAGCTGGAATCTATAACTGCTCAAGGGTTTTTTAGTCAAATTTGAATAATTCAAGAACAGCATAATTATTATATGTTTTGTTAACCTTTTCCCATGTATAGGCCCTTTCTAACACCTCTGCAGCAAACGTCTTGTGATATCATTATGACTAAAGGAGAAATTGCTCATAATGAAAGTTTCAAGTTTGTAACCCTTTCCAGTGCTGAGATTTTGCCTCAACCTGAAGCTTTAACCAAAATGTTGACGGCCAGACATGCCTACGAATGGACACTTGTTGGGTATTTTCCTTTGATGTTTTCTTGTTGGGTACGGTTTATTCCGTAATTATCACCCTTTTACGGAATAAATAGCATTAATATGCTAATTAGATACCCATTAGAAAATTATAAAAAAACACTTATCAAAGTGTCTTATAAGGGCGGTGGGTGGACAGTACCCAACAAGTATCCATCCGTGGGCTCAGACGGACGGACGGACAGACGGACATGGCCAATCTATAGACCGGAATTGCTAGAGCAATCCGGCCAATAATTGTGTAATTATGAAAAAGAGTAGAAAATATTGTGAGTAAAATACAAAGTTCTCATTCTACTACAAAGCTCAGTCGGTAGCGATGCGGGCTGTCAATCCAGGGGTTGTGAGTTCGAATCCCGGCTCTGCCAACTTTCTTTTCGACGATTGACAAAAGTCAATGCGACATGCGTCATTCGTCTTCCACCAATGGGCTAGGTCTATGTGGAAAAGCAGCCAGTTGCTTGGGAAGTTGGTTATGTGGAGTACTGGTGTGAGAAAACCAGGAAATGCATGAGTAGGTGAACTCGCCGCCGTGATATAACTGAGAAATTGTTAAAAACGGCGTTAAACCCCAATCAATCAATCTACTATAAGTGCTTATTTTCACTTTTAAAAATATGTACGGTCAAACCTGTGCTAAAGACCACCTTGCAATAACCTTCCCCTGTCTGTAGCAACCACACTTTAAATTTTAGTTTCCCAATTATTCATTTTCTGCATAAATGACCCTGCACCTGTATACAAAGACCATTTTGTTGTGATTCCATGGGTGGTACGTCTTTATACACAGGTTTCACTGTACATTGTATTCAAAAGTGGCAGAGCTCTAGATAAGGGGCATTTTCCATGCTCTAAAATCCTTATTTGACATTCAAACCCTATGTTGTGGGTACTAAACAGAATCATCTCAGTGAGACGATTCTTTTGAGTACCCACAACATAGGATTTTGTCGAGTAATAAGAGAAATATTGTGGGGAAAAAACCTTTTCACTCCCTCTTATCTAGTCCTCTTAACCCTTTCCCTCATATAGACGCTTTCTGACGCCTCTGCAGCAGACGGCTTTTTGAAAACATAGTGACAAAAGAAGAAATTGCTCAAAACAAGCAATTTCCCCTTTTGCCACAATGTTCTCCACTTTTAGTCATAGGTTATCCATTCAATTATAAAGATTTTTTTGATTTTTTGACAAAATCCCCTTTTAGTCATAGGTTATCCATTCAATTATAGAGATTTTCTATTTTTTGACAAAATATGTTCAAAGTCTGTATGGGTGACAGAAAGGGTAAACATGGCATCAGGGTTTCCAATACAATAATGTTGAAGTTATAATGAGATGATTGATTATATTTCCCTAGTGAAACCCACATTAATCAGTTTATTAACAACAAATTATTGATACAATATTATAAAATATTTCCCACATACAGACAATTTCTGACACCTCTGCAGCAGACGAATTTGCAGACCATCACAAGAAAGAACAAGAGGGCCATGATGGCCCTGGATCGCTCACCTTAATTATACAATGTACTGCAATGCAAAACACATCAAGACAATTATTCTGAATGCATCCTCCACAGTGTTAACAATATTTTCCTTCATTTTGCCTAGTGATCTATATTTTTTTACCTGATATGACCCATATTCCTACATGGACTAGATATCATTAAGACAACATACTGACAAAGTTTCAACTTGCTCAAAGTAAAAATGTGGCCTCCGGAGTTTGAACAATATTTTCCTTTATTGACCTAGTTTCTGATCCAATATGACCCATATTCGAACTTGACCTAGATATAATTCAGACAAACATTCTGACCAAATTTCAAGCTGCTGAAGCAAAAAATGTGGCATCCAAAGTGTTCACAAGATTTTCCTTCAATTTGATCTAGTGACCTAGTTTTTGACCCGGCATGACCCATATTCGAACTTGGCCTAAATATCATTCAGCTCAACATTCTGAACAAATTTCAAGCCGCTGAAGCAAAACATGCGGCTTTTACAGAGTTAACAAGATTTTCCCTTAATTTGGCCTTGTGACCTAGTTTCTAATCCAATATGGCCCATATTTAAACTTGACCTAGATATCTTTAAGACAAACATTCTGACAAAATTTCAAGTTGCTGAAGCAAAAAATGCAGCTTCTACAGAGTTAACAAGATTTTCCCTCAATTTGGCCTAGTGACCTAGTTTCTGACCCAATATGATCCATATTTGAACTTGACCTAGATATCTTTAAGACAAACATTCTGACCAAATTTCAAGTTGCTGAAGCAAAAAATGCGGCATCCAAAGTGTTAACAAGATTTTCCTTCAATTTGATCTAGTGACCTAGTTTTTGACCCGGCATAACCCATATTCGAACTTGACCTAGATATTTTTAAGACAAACATTCTGACAAAATTTCAAACTGCTTAAGCAAAAATTGCGGCCTCTGGAGTGTTAACAAGATTTTCCTTCAATTTGGCCTAGTGACCTACTTCTTGACCTGACGTGACCCATGTTCGAACTTGACCTACATATCATTAAGACAAACATTCTGATAAAGTTTAAACATGCTCAAGTTGAAAATGTGGCCTCTAGAGTGTTAACAAGATTTCGCTTCAATTTGACCTAGTGACCTCGTTTTTGACCTCATATGGCCCAGTTTCGAACTTGTCCAAGATTTTATGGAGATGAACGTTCTGATAAACTTTCATGAAGATTGGATGCAAAATGTAGCCTCTAGAGTGTTAACAAGCTCAAATGTTGACGACGCACGACGCACGACGCACGACGGACGACGGACGGACGCCGGACAAAATGTGATCCCAATAGCTCACCTTGCACTTCGTGCATAGGTGAGCTAAAAAGGCCTGTTGTTTCAAAATGATAGAATTATTTTATTCTTTTCAGGAACCGGCAAACAATGGAATGCTGACTGCTCCAGATCTCTCAGCAGTTTCTTCTTTTCCCACACAATGTTTTTCAAAATCAGTCTGCTGCAGGTGTGCCAGAGGTTATCTTCATCATGGAATGGTTCAACAGAACAAAATGTTATGAAAATATCAATTACCCCTTGATAAATATTGGTAACCATTGCAAATTAACCATGGCATTGGAATGCATTGCCTAAATGTCAACTTTTCCCCAAATTCAGCATTCACTTAAAATGTGCTTATTTTCATTTGTTTTATCCTTCTTTTTACCCAACTCTTTCCCTCATATAGTCACTTTCTGGCACCTCTGCAGCAGACAGCTTTTTGAAAACATGGTGACAAAAGAAGTAATTGCTCAAAACAAGCACTTTCTTCTTTTGCCACAATGTTTTCATCTCTTTTCAGTAATTATACCTACATTTGTAGAGCTTTTCCATGCTTTTCCAAAGATTCTTTCAAAGTCGTCTGCTGCAGATTTGCTGTATGTGGGAAAGGGTTAAGTATTAGAAGCATCTTCTTTGGAAGTATCAGAGGAAAGATTGTTTAAATAAATTAATTAGAAAATAACAACATTTTCAACAGTTTTTCAGTTATATCACAGTTGCCAGTTTAACCAACCACGTGTTTTCCCGACTTTCTTGCACCAATACTCCACTTCACTAGAGAGCCAATAGCGAATCAGACTGTCAATCCAGGGGTTGTGAGTTCGAACTGAAGCTCTGCCAACATTCTTTCTGACACTTGACAAAAGTCAATGTGAAAAGTGTCATTCGTATTCCACTAATTGGCTAACAGTCTATGTGGAAAAATAGCCAGGGGTTGTGAGTTCGAACCCCCAGCTCAGCTAACATTCTTTCTGACGTGCGACGAAAGTCAATGCAACAAGTGTCATTTTTATTCTACCAATGGGCTAACAGTCAATGTGGAAAAATAGCCAGTTGCTTGGAAAGACCTTTGTGTGGAGTACTTGTGTGAGACAGCCATGAAACATATGACACATCAGGCAGTAGATGACTTTTGAAAAGACTGTGACCATAAAGAAACTGCTCATGACTTTGCCACAATGTTTTCAACTCTATTTAATAATTGATCTTTCACTTATAGAGATTTTTCATATTATTTTCAACTTCATCTTCTGCACACTTGTTGTATGTGGGAAAGGGTTAACAGCTTTACAACATGTTCCACTTTCAAGGCCGCCAAATCACCAGAAAAACTCATTAGAGACTCTACCCCCTAAATTCTTCAGACAGACTAACATTCAGTGCCAGACACACCTGGCACAAGTCACCACTTCAAAATAACCATTAAATTGAGAACATGCTTCCACAGTTTTACAATCTAGCAGGTTACTGGTCTACCAGGATGTTTAGTATTAACCCATTCCCACATACAATAGATCTGCAGCAGACGACTTTGAAAACATTATAAGTAACAAAAAACTGAAAAATCTCCATTTAAACCCTTTCCCTCATATGACAATTCTGCAGCCGACGACTTTGAACATATTTTGTCAAAACATAGAAAATCTCCATAGTTGAATGGATAACCTATGACAAAAAGTGGAAAACATTGTGGCAAATGGAGAAATTGCACGTTTTGTGCAATTTCTTCTTTTGTCACTTTGTTTTCAAAAAGCCATCTGCTGCAGAGGCGTCAGAAAGGGTCTATATGAGGGAAAGGGTTAAAGATAGCTTAATTGTTAAATAACGTTGAAAACATTGTGGCCGAAGGAGAAATTGCTCATCATGAGCAATTTCGCCTTTGGCCACAATTATTTCAAAAGTCGTCTGCTGCTATTGCGTCAAAATGCGTCTGCAGGTGGGAAAGGGTTAATCCTTTCCAAAATACATCATATGATATCTGCAGCAGTCGACTTTGAAAATTTTGTGGCAAAAATATATCAAATTAACCCTTTCCCAGTTACATCATATGATTATCTGCAGCAGACGCATTTGAAAACTTTGTGGAAAAAATATGACCAATTCACCCTTTTCCCACATACATCATATCTGCAGCAGACGACTTTGAAAACCTCTAGACAATGAATGAAGGTATAATTACTGAAAAGTGTCAACATTGTGGAAAAAGGAGAAATTGTTTCTTTAGTCACAATTTTTTCAAAAGTTGTCTTCAGCAGATGACTTCGAAAATAAATTGACAAAAATATGACCAATTAACCCTTTCCCACATACATCATATCTGCAGCAGACGACTTTGAAAACATCTAGACAATGAATGAAGGTATATATTATATATAATTACTGAAAAGTGTCAAAAAGATTGTGGCAAAAAGGAGAAATTGATCATTTAGTTACAATGTTTTCAAAATTATCTGCTGCAGAGATGTTGGAAACCATCTATATCTTGGAAAGGGTTAATCATTTCCCACATGCTTCATATCTGCAGCAGATGACTTTGAAAAGTATGGACAATATCTATAAATGAAATGTAAAATAATGTGTTTTCCACCAAAATTGCTTACTAAAAAGGCCTCAAATGCTTCCTATGTAAGGTAACCGCAGTTAATTTCACACATGTGTTGCACTAAATTAATTTTAACACATTCATTTCTTTAATTGACTCCAGACTAAGTGTGCATTTTCATAGAATTATTTTAATCATAATCAAATTTAATTATCTTTTACAGTTAACCTTTTCTAACATACAACAATTCTGCAGCAGACGACTTTGCGCGGAAAACAAATTAGCCTGTGTAAAAGTGTAGGTTCAGATCATTTTGTGCATACTCACAGTATTATCACTATAAAGGTGACGTCATGCACCACCAGAATTAAATGGGAAAATATTTCCGAAAAAAACAGATGTGCAGGCTGATCAGGTTAAATCACTGTTTGCTATTGCCAGGTTGTTACTTTTTAAAATGGACTGGTTCATTTAATATGATATTTGAATATTGCCACTCTGTTGTCATACCTTGTTGAAAACATAGTGTGGGATGAGGGAAAATAGCTTGGTTTGAACAATTTCTCCTTTTCCCATTTTTTCTGAAGTCTTCAGCTCCAAATATTATTTCTCCAGAGATGTTTTCAAAATTATCTGCTGCATATTGTTGTACATTATGATGTTAGTGTAAGGGGTAAAGGATTGAGTCTGCAACATTAAATAGGCTAACCCACACATCTCGTTCAACACTTTCATTTTATCTTGAAGCTAACAATTATCGACAGAAAAATTTGCAGTCAAACTAAAATTTATTTTCAAGTTAGACCACAAATGCAGTCATAGAGTCTAGAATTAAAAACTAAAAGCAACTTTATCTGCAAATCTATGAGCATTGCGAGGGCTCATTACCTGTTTTAAACACCGCAATGTGTCTTCGAGACAATGTTTTACTAGTTTTTGGAAACATCAGAAAAAAAATTCCCCCTGTTTTTTGTTTTCCATTTTAATACAATTACATCAAGCAGAGTTTAAGTAATAAGAAAACCGACCTTCTGAGGTTTTGCACTTAAACTTTTTCCAACATGCAACAAATCTGCAAAGCAAGTTTGGCAAAATATGTATTAAGCATAACTAGAGTTGAAAATATTGTAGCAAAAAGCTGAAAACATTGTGGCCAAAGGAGAAATTGCTCATCATATTTATGTATACTTTTTAAGAAAAGCAGTTTCTGACAACTGTGACACTTGCACTTAACTGGTAATAAGCTAACACTATAATGATATCTAACTGACTCCAAAAAGTGCTCTCTGACAATGCACTGAGATCAATGGTGTTTCACACTGGCATGAAAAAACGTCAGTCTGTTGCAAGTTTCTGACATTTATGTATACTTTTTAAGAAAAGCAGTTTCTGACAACTGTGACACTTGCACTTAACTGGTAATAAGCTAACACTACAATGATATCTAACTGACTCCAAAAAGTGCTCTCTGACAATGCACTGAGATCAATGGTGTTTCACACTGGCATGAAAAAATGTCAGTCTATTGCAAGTTTCTGACATCAAACTGTTGGTACAACTGGTTATACAATTAAAACTTAATATCACTTTTAATCCGAGTTCTGATGATAAACACAAAGTATTATCTTCAAATACAAAGGTGTTCTCTGTACAAGATTAACAGTTAAATTTAATTTCTTTATTTTCATATAACATTTTACATGTTGCAGCAGTCAAATAAACAATTAACTATAAATATGATGACAAAATTATGTACACAAAAATGGCATTAAGGAAGTTTCTGTTGTCAGATAAGGTAACGGATTGATAACTGACTGAAAAAGAATTGAAGTTTATCTGGCAATAATATGGCAATATACTGATTACACACTGACAATGTACCCATTTTTCGTAAGGGAGTGCACATTTTGTGTATTGTTCATGTCTTATTCCACTTATCATGCTCAGTTTATGTAAATTCGATAAAATTGGGTAGCTACAGTTACACAATAAATGTATTTTTGATGAATTATTCTAGTTACACAATAAAGTGTTTCCAATGAATTATTCTATCTGATTTGTGTGTGTTTCCTCCAGAAAGAAGATCCAAACCTGATTAACCATTAACTCTATTGATTTATACAATCCGATTTTCCCATCTTTGCTTCCTGATCACTTAATTTGAAATTCAGTTGGACCCATTGCCCATATTCACTGAAAACAATCAGTATTTACACGGTACAAATCAATATGAAAATTATAAAGACCCTTCATAATTCAAAATATCTTAAAAATTAACATTACCGGACATTGTATTTTACCTCTTTCCCACTTGTAGATCTATGCATTTTGAAGCATCTGCAGCAGAAATCATTTGAAAATGCCGTTTTTCATCTCTATACAATAATTTACTCTCAATATTTATGCCTGGGCATTTTCTCAAGTCATTTGCTTAAAAAATATCAGGGGAAAAAAATATTATATTTGGAAGACTTGATGTACAACTATGCCACACAGATGAAAGATAGTAGAGGAATTTCTTTTACAGTTCTTAAATCTTCAGTAAAAACCTGACAAACTAGGCTGATTAAGTGGCACTTCATCATTCGTTCAACACTATTTCAGATATATCATGATTGTGCTTCCTGGTTAAATTACCAGTACTTTATAAACACATTCCCATACACTTCGACGAATTTCTAATTGGCCACCATATAAAATATGATAGTAATGCGACATATTTAATCAATAAATCTAAAGTTTGGTTATTTTTGTATTGTACACACCAATCTATCAATTTACAGAAAGAAAACAGGTACTCATGTACAAAATCATCCATGCAGAACGGTAGGTCTGAAAATAGCCTATGTACTCGCGTTCCTCGTGCACGGCATGGTAGTTGTCGTATTTGGTAGGAATGTGTTCTTCATGGATTATCTTTTATGAAAAACATTAAATATGGCGAGAATGAGTATTGCAGAACGCACTCAAGCCGTCAGAATGATTTGTGCCGGCACCCCCATCAGACAGGTATGTTACGCGTCGTTATAACAATAACACGGGTGGTCAACCATACGATACCTGTGCAATACGTGATTTGATCTTGCAGTTTTTGTTTTAAGGGTGTCCATGTTAACTCTCTCTGTTAAGTTTGTTCCTGTTATCAAATTTCAATGAAGTCTTGTATTACATTCTAGGAATAAATTGCATTTAACTTATATTTGATTATTTGAATTTTTCTCCGAATACTTTTCCTAAAATATGATAAAAACTATGAGCAGTTGAAATTACTTGTTATGAGCAATTTCTTCTTTTGCCACAATGTGTTTTACGGTCGCCTGCTGTATAAGCGTTGAAATGCGTCTGCAAGAGGAAAAGGTTTAACCCTTCCCGGCCACAATGCCTTCAAAACCATCCTCTACAAATGATTTTATAGTTATCTGTATCAAAGAAATGGTATTTCTCATTGGTTTAACGCTATATATCCATACTACACACAACTTTTGATGCCCCTGCTATAGAATATTTCTAAAAACATATAGATTAATGGGGTATCCTTTCCCATAAGCAGACATATTATTACAATTTGCATCATAAGACTTGAACAAATTGTAGGAAATATGGATCATAATAGGCCAATTACTGCTTTTGCCATAATGTTTTAACTTAATTTAACATAATTAGGACAAATGTACTGCAAATCTTACTGCAAAAGGAAGCAATCAGATCAAAATTGACAATTATTGTTAAAAGTTTCTCGAAACTCTCTGTGACTAACTGTGACTAATTTTGGCGAAAGATGAAGACATGTTAGATTATATTGAGTGATGTGCATGTTAGATTATATTGAGTGATGTATATGTTAGATTATATTGGGTGGTGTGTATGTTAGGTTATATTGAGTGGTGTGCATGTTATATCGAGTGATGTGCAAGTTATATTGAGGTATGTACAATGTTATATTGAGTGATGTGCATGTTGGATCATATTGAGTGATGCTCATGTTATGTTATATTGAGTGATGCACATTGTTAGGTTATATTGAGTGCTGTAATATGTTAGATTATATTGAGTGATGCTCATGTTATATCATATTGAGTGATGCACATGTTAGAATATATTGAGTAATGTGCATGTCAGATTATATTGAGTGTTGTGCATGTTTAGAGTGTATTGAGTGCTGTGCATGTTTAGATTATATTGAGTGTTGTGCATGTTATATTATATTGAGTGATGCACATGTTATATCATATTGAGTGATGCACATGTGTTATATATATTATATTGATTGGTGTGCATGTTATATTATATTTAGTGATGCACATGTTAGATCATATTGAGTAATGTGCATGTCAGATTATATTGAGTGCTGTGCATGTTAGATTATATTGAGTGATGCACATGTTAGATTTTATTAAGTGATGCGCATAATCATGTGCTTCAACCCTTTTCCCACAAAGAGACGATTTCTGATGCCTTAGCAGCAGACGATGAAACCCAATCTTGTGGGTACTCAAAAGAATCGTCTCAGTCAGACGATCCTTTTGAGTACCCACAACATAGGGTTTGGTTGTGTAATAAGAGAGATTATGTGGAGAAAAGACCGGTCTACTCCACCTTATCTTGAGTCCTCTGCATCTTCACTGAATGCAAATGTCCCATGGTTTGTCATTCTCAGACCATGGCTAAATTACACTTTCCTTTATAAAGATTGTTCCTATTTTCTTTGGCCAACAACTTGTTTTCAAAGTATATTTTGATGATATGTCATATGTTGGAAAACTGCAGCAGATGACTTTGATAACATCTGAGCAAAGATATGGGTAATCTCTCATTATGAGAAATTTCTCCCTTTGCCACAATGTTTTAAAAAAGCCGTCTGCTGCATAGGCATCAGAAAGTGTGTGTGTATGGGGAAAAGGTTACGGCAACTAAAATTGTCTAAGAAATCGGGGTTTATTTTTTTGAACTGTCGCATTCTATGCACAATTAACGGTTCGCTGCAGTATGGAACGCTCGTAAACGTCTTATTATTTAGGCTAGAATTGATCGCAAAAGTTTACATTCTACTTATATTCCCTGTAATAGAGACTTTTATGAAACATAAGTATGGTAATATAGTCCTAAAGATTGCCTTTACACAATCATTTAGCTGCATTTTGACACATTCCCTGCAGAAGACATTTGAAAACAGTGTGGCAAAAAGAAGAGCAATTTCTCCTTTTCCACACTGTTTTCAACTCTGTTCAATAACAAAACTTTTAATTTAAAGTTTTTCCATATATTTTCCTACATGTTGTCAATGTTGTCTGCTGCTATTGTTTTGTATATGGGAAAAGGAAAGCTCATAACCAGGTCTTCATGCACAGAATAAAGTAAACGTTTGAATTGTAACCCTTTCCTGCATGCAGACAAATTTTGAAACATTTGAGCCAGATGAAGGTAGAATTGCTCATAATGACCCTATTCAAGAACACATTGTTAGTAAGTGAAAATGTAACATTCTGACAGAGAGAGATTGAGAAACTCTTCTTTATAGAAGTTCCAAAAGACCTTTCAACCAGATTGATTGATTAATTGGGGTTAAACGCCATTTCAAACAATTTTTCAGTTCACCTATCTGTGTTTTCTGGCTTTCTCATACCAGTTCTCCACACAACAGACTTTCCAAGCAACTTGCTGCTTTTTCACATAGACTGGTAGCCCATTGGTGGATGATGATTGACGCTTGTCACACTGACAGTTTTGTTAAACGTCGGAAAGAACATTAGTGGAGCTCGGGTTCGAACTCACAACCCTGGATTGACAGCCTGTGTTGCTACCGTGTGAACTAATGGGGCTTGACCTCCCTATCAGAGAAATGCTTTATGTGCTACCTTACACCAACTTTAAGATTTTCTAGGTCTTCTCTATGTTCCTGAACTAACCCTTTCCCACATACGATAATACAATAAATATGCAGCAGTCAACTTATAAATTATCAAGAGCAAAATATAGAAAATCTCCAAGTATTATTGTTGAATAGAATTGAAATCATTGTGGAAAATGGTGAAATTGCTCACTATCAGCAATTTCTCCTTTTGCCACAAATATTTCAATAGTCATCTGCTGCAGGCGTCAGAAAACGCCTATATGTCGGTAAGGTTACCCTTTCCCTCATATATAGACGCGTTCTGACGCCTCTGCAGCAGACGGCTTTTTGAAAACATAGTGACAAAAGAAGAAATTGCACAAAACATGCAATTTCTCCTTTTGTCACAATTTTTTCAACTTTTAGTCATAGGTTATCCATTCAATTATAGAGATTTTCTAGTTTTTTGACAAAATATGTTCCAAAGACGTCTGCTGCAGAATTGTTGTATGAGGGAAAGGGTTAAAGAAAAGAATGAAAAATCAATACATTTTACAGTAATTATTTCAGGCAAAGCAGAAAATATTGTGAGAAAAGAAGAAACTGTAAATGAAAATTGAATAAAAACATGTGTATAGCTTATGATAAGATGATAGTTTGAGTCAGGTTTAACCTTTTCCCTCATTTTTTGAAAAACATCATTCTGTACAAAAATACTTCAAAATATTCACAAATGAAAGTGAAATTATTTAAAAGCAGATGAAAAAACATTACAGCAAATGGAGAAATTTCTTATTATGAGCAATTTCTCCTTTTGCCACAATGTTTTTACAAGATGTTTCTGCAAGAGGGAGCAGGTTATAAAGAATATGACTGAGCTTACCTTATTTTATGGGTACATTTCTTTGCATTAGTCTGCGGCACCGACGCCAAAATCCCCCATAAAGACTGCTGTAAACTGCAGGACAGCAACAGCCACACACTTCCTAATTTCAACTCCATATTTCAAGGAAAATCCTCTTCTCTTTAATGGGTCAGGTTTTTATCAAATAACAATATATTTGCGTAAATTTTTTGTTTATAAATCCATTCTTTAACAAACATCAGTAACACTTTGTTATAAAATCATCTTCTGTTACATCCTCACGCTTATTTATTAATGCCACTTGTTTACCCGTCTGGCTTTTAAATCAAAATTATTTGGATGGAAATAAATCAAATAAATGTTTCAATCGTTATTAATGATGTTTACAAATGCAGACAGAATGTAACCAAATGTAAAGCTAAATCGTCTGTGAATGGTGTAGAATCCAATATCCCATTGAAAATATTTGAATATCTGAGTTTTCTATACACACACTCTCACACTGCAACTATAGCAATGCCTTTAATCATTTTTTTTCTCCGCACTTCATAAATGATTGAGCAGGTTCCAACCCATGCAGTGCGATCGAGTTTTAGAAAATTTCCAATAAATATATAGTCCTTCTATTCTCAACACACAGCTAGTATAACCATATAAATTTTATATTCTGTCTGTTTTGTTTTTAATCTTTTTCAATTCAATCTATTTATCACATGGCATTACTTGCAAGCATCAGGTGCGACTTTGATATATGAATACAGGTTTGATCATACAAAATGGGCACTAGGAGAGTCTTGTTTAGTGCTTATAAATATTTAAAAAAAAGGTTTTCTTGTTTCACCTGGCGATTGTTTTACCAGAGATTGATTTTCCTCCGTTAATGTTTCCCATGAAGTTTGACTGTCGGAGATGACCTGCCAAAAAGACCGAGGTATTCCAAACGACCTGTTCCACCCTGAAACATATCAAAAAGATAAAACAGGTATTAGATCTAGTATGATAGAGTTCTAGAAATAAATTTATACAACATAGAATATGTCTAATATCCTTATAAATTAACTTATCTATAATGAAAGCATTACCTATCCCTAATGCTGAAATATTTTACACCACCGCAGCAAACAGATATTGCAATAAGCCCTCTCCCACATACAACATATCTAAAGCAGACAACTTCGTGAACATCTTAGCATAAATATATCATCCCGACAAACATTCAGGTAAATGTTCAACATTAACCCTTTCCCACATAAAATTACAGACACTTTCTGACGCCTCCACAACAGACGACTATTGAAAACATTGTGGTGAAAGGAGAAATTGCACAAAATGAGCAATTTCTCCGTTTACCACAATGTTTTCAACTTTTGTTCAATAATTGTCCTTTCATTTATAGACTTTGCATAGTTATGTTTTACTAAATGTTATAACAGTCATCTGCTGCAGATTTGTTGCATGTGAGAAATGGCTAACCCTTTTCCTCATATGACAATTCTGCAGCAGACGACTTTGAACATATTTTGTCAAAAAATAGAAAATCTCTATAATTGAATGGATAACCTAATGACTAAAAGTGGAAAACATTGTGGCAAAAGGAGAAATTGTTCATTTTGAGCAATTTCTTCTTTTGTCACTATGTTTTCAAAAAGTCGTCTGCTGCAGAGGCGTCATAAAGCATCTATATGAGGGAAAGGGTTAATTAGTCAAAAATGGCGTATTGACAAGACAAGCTAAAAGTATTGGCCTAGACAAACATCAATATGCTCTTGTCACAAAATGCGGGTTCTAGTGTGTCTACAATTTTTTACTTAAATTAGGCCTAATTTGACCTACGTTTTTACCCAATACCAATATTCTAATTTACCCTATATCCCTTTTCTCATATAGGCACTTTCTGATGCCTCTGCAGCAGACGGCTTTTTAAAAACATAGTGACAGAAGAAGAAATTGCTCAAAACAAGCAATTTCTTCTTTTGTCAAAATGTTTTCTCACTTTTAGTCATAGGTTATCCATTCAATTATAGAGATTTTCTATTTTTTGACAAAATACGTTCAAAGTCGTCTGCTGCAGAATTGTCGTACGAGGGAAAGGGATATATGATCAAGACAATCATGACACAGTTTCATCATTCTTGAGTCGAAAATAGGACCGGCCTTCAGAAAGCCCACAAGATCTTTCTTAAATCTACCCTAGTAACCCAAGTCTTTGACCAGATCCATGTTCAAACTTTGCCTAGATATCACCAAGACAAACAAACTGAAAAGAGTTAGATGAATATAAGATGAAATCTGTGTCCTTTACGGAATGACTCCAAAAGCAAATTGTGGACAATGGATGGACGGTCGAAAGCAAGGCAAAGGGAGATCTCAATACCTCCATCCCCTTCAGCACTTGGACCTCAGGTGCAATAAAATATGAACAATCTCTGTGCACCAAGTTATTATAATTCTTTAAAGTTGCAAACATTGAGGCAAAAGGAGAAATACCTCATTATGAGCAATTTATTCTTTCTTGACAAAGTGCTGTAGATGGGTCAAAATGCATCTCAATGTGGAGAAGAGTTTAACCCTTTCCCACCTGCACATGTATTTTTAGGCAATAGCAGCAGACGACTTTTGAAAACATTGTGGCCAGAGGTGAAATTGCTCATGATGAGGTTTTTGTAACTATGTTTTCAAAGTCGTCAGCTGCAGATTTGTTGTATGTGGGAAATGTAAGGTACAGAAAAGCTGTCAGAGTAAAGAGTTTAAAGTATTCTTTTTTTTTTATTCTTTCTGGAAAAATGTTTTGAAGTTTGGCTGGAAATGAAACAGGGAAGATCTAACAGTCTAGCTGAGGATTTATTGGAAAGCCTTGCATTTTGTATTAACCAACTTCTGAAAACATCTTGGCTAAAGGAGAAAATTGCTCATTTATACTTTTGTCACTATTCATTTTAATGTTAAATCAATCTATTCAATAAATTCATTTATTAAGATTTCAACATTTTTACCACATTTTCTTCATACAACAAATCTGCAGCAGACGACTTTGACCACATTTAGTAAGAAATGTGGAAACTCTCTATAAATGAAAGAACAATTATTAAACAACGTCGAAAAGATTGTGGCAAAAGGAAAATTGCTCATTTAATCTTTGTTGTAGATTTGTTGCAAGTGGGAGAGATAGAGATTTCATCATTTTTTGCCTACATTTTGCTTATCCCTTTACCACATACAACAAATCTGCAGCAGATGACTTTGAACACATGTAGTTAGAAATGTGGAAATTCTCTATAAATGAAAGAACAATTATTAAACAAAGTTGTAAACATTGTGGCAAAAGGAGAAATTGTTCATTTAATTGCTGTTGTAGATTTGTCACATGGGAGTGTTAAGATATCATACTCAGGGTACATCGATTGCTACTTAAAATAGAAGTTCTGCAAGATAAAGGAATTTCTGAAGAAAAAAAATACTACATGACATTGTATTTTTCTAGCGAAAAACTCATGATGAATGTTGTTTAACCTATTCAGACAAACAGTCACGTTTGCAGTATATGCTTTTTTAAAACACTGAGACAAAAGGTGAAATTGCTCATGCTCCTTTTACCACAATGTTTTCAACTCTTTCATAAAATTAAACTTCTTTAGAGATTATCTATTATAGCTTTATTCAAATTTTTTCAATGCAGATTTGTAGTATGTGGGAAAGATTTTAGTTTTACCCTTTCCCTCATACGACAATTCTGCAGCAGACGACTTTGAACGTATTTTGTCAAAACATAGAAAATCTCAATAATTAAATGGAAAGCCTATGACAAAAAGTGGAAAACATTGTGACAAAAGGAGAAATTGCACGTTCTGTGCAATTTCTTCTTTTGTCACTATGTTTTCAAAAGACGTCTGCTGCAAATGCGTCGGAATGCGTCTGCAAGTGGGAAAGGGTTAAGATAAGTGGCTCTGTGACTGTTACAAGAAACTAGCATGGAGTGCTCCGTGGAGCACGGTGTGTCACCTGCACCTGCTCATTGAAAGTGTGACGGACGGACAGACACTGACGCCGGACAAAAAAAAAAGTAATCCCTAAGTTCCTACCATGCTACGCAGGGTGACACAAAAAGCATGGGTCCATATTATGCAAGAAGCCAACAGAGTCCAGTTTCAAACCCTCAAACCGCCTCGGTGATGTAGTGGTAGAGCGTTCACCTCAGATGCAGGAGGTTGCGGCCGGGTCAAACCAAAGACTTTAAAAATGGTAGTAATGGCTGCCCTCCATGGCTCTCAGGGTTGCAGATTAGGAATGTCATGATATTACTGAAACATTGTTGAAGGCAGCATAAAATACCATACAATCAATCAATCAAACCAATCATACAATCATACAATCATACAATCAAACCCTCAACAGTCATGAAAAAACAAGGTAATTGGTAAAGGGTTACAAGTGCAGACTTCTTTGAAAACATCTAGGCATATTAAGTATGGAACTAGAATGGAGTGCTCACCGGAGCACGTGTGTCACCTGCCGGGGCCTTGTCAGAAGTTTTAAATTTTTGACAGAAAAGGGGCAATAACTCTTGATATAAACATATTTGGATTATTCCCCTTTTGTGAACCCATCACAAAGATTGATATAAACATTTGTCAGAAGTTTCAATCCAATCCTTTGAGTAGAAAAAAAGTAATTTGAAAAAATATTTGAAAATTTAAATTTATGACTGAAAAGGGGCAATAACTCTGATATAAAAATATTTGGAGTATCCCCCTTTTGTGAACCTATCACACACATTGATATTAACATTTGTCAGAAGTTTCAATGTAATCCTTTAAGTAGAAAAAAAGTTATTTGAAAACGTGACGAAAAAGTGTGACGACAAACAGACAGACAGACGCCGGACAAAAAAAAAAGGAATCCCTAAGTGCCTACCATGCTACGCAGTTGACACAAAAAGTGTAGTTATTAAATAGAGTTGAAACACTGTGGTATTAAAGGAGAAGTTGCTCGTGACCAGCAATTTCTCCTTTTGTCGCAATGTTTTAAAAAGGTGTCTGCTGCAGATGAGTTGAAATGGGTCTGCAAGTGGGAAAGGATTAACCCTTTCCCTCATATAGACGCTTTCTGGTGCCTCTGCAGCAGATGGCTTTTTGAAAACATAGTAACAAAAGAAGAAATTGCACAAAACGTTTAATTTCTCCTTTTGTCACAATGTTTTCCACTTTTAGTCATAGGTTATCCATTCAATTATAGAGATTTTCCATTATTTGACAAAATATGTTCAAAGTCGTCTGCTGCAGAATTGTCGTATGAGGGAAAGGGTTAAATGAATGAAAAAAACATTCAAGTTACACATCATCGTCTGCCTCATTAAAATGTGTATTGCAATAAAAATGCATGAGTTTGCATGCATCTTAAGTAAAAACACTTGTTTAAACAATTAAACTGCTGTTGAAAAGATTTTTTATAAAAATCAGCTAATTAAGGTTTTTAATGAGACATTTTTTGAAAGCAAAGTGGTATGTTTTTTGCTGCAGAATTATTTTCTAATAATTAGTATATTTTTTGTTAAATACTTAGGAAACAGATGTTGTTGGTTTTTTCAAAGCAGAAAATTATGATTTACCAGTATGATATGAACAGCTATTTGGATTTGGAATAATTGACAAATGAAAGTAATAGTTAATCTGCCATTGATATATCAATTCTACAGTTGTCAGCTTTGAAAACATGAAGAACAAGATGTGTTTGTGAAACACTGATGCCCCCGAATGGCAACATCTAGGTCAAAGGTCAAGGTAGCCAGGTCAAAAATGTTGGTACTGACAGAAAGGTCATGTCACAAGGAATACACATGTGAAATATGGTAGCCGTACCTGTTATGGTTCAAAAGTAGTGGTCAAGGTTTAAGTTTTTTTCGAGAATGGCAACATCTAGTTCAAAGGTCAAGGCAAACAATTTTGGTACTAACAGAAAGGTCATGTCACAAGATATACACATGTGAAATATGGTAGCCGTACCTGTTATGGTTCAAAAGTAGTGGTCAAGGTTAAAGGTTTTTTTCGAGAATGGCAACATCTAGGTCAAAGGTCAAGGTCGCAAGGTGAAATTCATGTCACAAGGTATACACATGTGAAATATGGTAGCCGTACCTGTTATGGTTCAAAAGTAGTCGTCAAGGTTAAAGTTTTTATCGAGAATGGCAACATCTATGTCAAAGGTCAAGGTCGCTAGGTGAAAAATGTTGGTACTGACAGAAAGGTCATGTCACAAGGTATACACATGTGAAATATGGTAGCCGTACCTGTTATGGTTCAAAAGTAGTGGTGAAGGTTAAAGGTTTTTTTGAGAATGGCAACATCTAGGTCAAAGGTCAAGGTCGCAAGGTCAAAAATGTTGGTACTGACAGAAAGGTCATGTCACAAGAAAAACACATGTGAAATATGGTAGCCGTACCTGTTATGGTTCAAAAGTAATGGCCAAGGTTAAAGTTTTTTTTCGAGAATGGCAACATCTAGGTCAAAGGTCAAAGTCGCAAGGTAAAAAATGTTGGTACTGACAGAAAGGTCATGTCACAAGGAATACACATGTGAAATATGGTAGCCGTACCTGTTATGGTTCAAAAGTAATGGCCAAGGTTAAAGTTTTTTTCGAGAATGGCAACATCTAGGTCAAAGGTCAAGGTCGCAAGGTCAAAAATGTTGGTACTGACAGAAAGGTCATGTCACAAGGTATACACATGTGAAATATGGTAGCCGTACCTGTTATGGTTCAAAAGTAGTGGTGAAGGTTAAAGTTATTTTTGAGAATGGCAACATCTAGGTCAAAGGTCAAGGTCGCAAGGTCAAAAATGTTGGTACTGACAGAAAGGTCATGTCACAAGGAATACACATGTGAAATATGGTAGCCGTACCTGTTATGGTTCAAAAGTAATGGCCAAGGTTAAAGTTTTTTTCGAGAATGGCAACATCTAGGTCAAAGGTCAAGGTCGCAAGGTCAAAAATGTTGGTACTGACAGAAAGGTCATGTCACAAGGAATACACATGTGAAATATGGTAGCCGTACCTGTTATGGTTCAAAAGTAATGGCCAAGGTTAAAGTTTTTTTCGAGAATGGCAACATCTAGGTCAAAGGTCAAGGTCGCAAGGTCAAAAATGTTGGTACTGACAGAAAGTTCATGTCACAAGGAATACACATGTGAAATATGGTAGCTGTACCTGTTATGGTTCAAAAGTAGTGGTCAAGGTTAAAAAACAAATTGTGCAGACAGACAGACGTGCAGACAGACGTGCAGACAGACGTGCAGTGCAGACAGGCCAAAAACTAGATGCCCACCTAATCGGAGATTCCGGGGGGCATAAAAATGTAACAAATATAAACTACATTTCTAGCAATGTTTAATCCACTATGTTATATTAAGCTAGTCTGTTCAGTTTGTTTCCAGTTTGAAAAAGTCACGCTTTCAATTAAGTTTCTGAAATATCTGAAAAAATTAAAAGAAAATGTAACAAGTACACCAAATATAAACAGAAATTATTGACTGAACCATAATTAAACACTTCAGTTGCAGCATTATCTAGAGTTGATTGATTGATTGGTATTTAACCCTTTCCCTCATACGACAATTCTGCAGCAGACGACTTTGAACGTATTTTGTCAAAAAATAGAAAATCTCCATAATTGAATGGATAACCTATGACAAAAAGTGGAAAACATTGTGGCAAAAGGAGAAATTGCATGTTTTGTGCAATTTCTTCTTTTGTCACTATGTTTTCAAAAAGCCGTCTGCATGAGACGGAAAGCGTCTATATGAGGGAAAGGGTTAATAAAACATTGTACATCAAGTAGAAATTGTTCTTTACAAGCTATTTCCCACCTTCACTCAAAATGTATACTTCTCTATCCGAAGATAAAACTTGCATTTTTGAATAAATATGTTACTCTTTTTTCCCTCCCCATAAATTTAGCCAAGTTATATAAATACAAAATTGTTTTGAAAGAAAATGAGGTAAAATGTCCAACCTCGGAGAAAAAGAGCAAAATGGCAATAATTACACGGAATATAAAGGTAATTATTTACAAAACCATAAAACACTCTGGTTGCAGCATTATCTATAGCAATTATGACAAAATCATTCTTGTAAACTATGATTATTTTATACTCGCAGTACTATATTAATAAAATATTGAAAATATTTTACGTCAAGGATAAATTGTTCTCTACGAGCTATTTCCCCTTCACTCAAAACATATACTTCCCTATCCGAAGATAAAATTTGCATTTTTGCCTAAAATTTTACTCTTTTTTCCCCAATAAATTTGGTTAAGTTAAACAAATACAATTTTTTGTTAATGAAAAAGGTTAAAAATGTCCATACACAGAGAACAAGAGCAAAACGGCAATAATTACACAAAATATAAACAGTAATTCTTGACTGGACCATAAAACACTCCAGTTGCAACATTATCTATAACACTAATTACAAAAACATCCCTGCTATCTTGTGAACTATGATTATTTAAGCATCAATGTCATAAATAAGGCGCTTCCTGAACCAGAAGTATGCAATGACCCCAGTCTGTTTGGAGATTCTTCCAGGTGGGTGTTTCTTTGAATTAGCCCTTTCCATCACGTAGATGCTTTCTGGCACCTTTCCCACAATGTTTTCAACTCTTTTTAGACATAAAATTCTTTATAAAAGATCTACTCGACTTTCATTTGTAGAGAATTTATATATTTTCAATGTCGTGACTGCTGCAGACTTGTCGTATGTTGGAAAGCGTTAAAACATTGGAGGAAAACAATCTCAATAAGTCAAAGAATAATTTGGAAGTAGCAATGAAAACTTTGCAGGAAAAGGAGAAATTGCGTGCTTTGCGAATTTTACCGTTTGCCCATAATGTTTTCAAAAGTCTGATTTTATCCTTATCAAGTTCACTTTGTGACTTTCTGTCCCCTTTGCAGTTAATCCTTTCCCACATATAGACGCTTTTTGATGCCTCTGTTGCAGGCGACATTTGAAAACAATGTGACAGAAGTAGAAGTTGCTCAAAACGAGCAATTTCTCCTTTCGACACAATGTTTTAAACTTTTTTCATTATTTGTACCTTTATTTATAGAAATTTCCCATGGTTTTGCCAATATGTTTTCGAAGTCATCTGCTGCAGATTTGTTGTATGTGGGAAAGGGTTAAGCAGTGTTTTATAATTCATCCATTGCCACATAGAACAATTCTGCAGAAGACAATTTCAATAACATCTGGTTGAAAATATGGTTGACAATAGACTATAAGTGAAAATTCTATCATTAAATAGAGCTGAAAAAAATGTGGCAAAAAGGGAAATTGCTCATCACTACGATTTCTCCTTTTGCCAATATGGTTACTCAAAAGTCATCTACTGCAGAGGAGTCAGAGAGTGCCTGTATGAGGGAAAGGGTTAAAATATACATTTATCAGGTTAAAAATGCAGCTGGATGGAAACTTATATGCAGTACATCTTGACCCTTTCCCACCCACTGACGCATTTTTGGCGCAAATGCATCAAATGCATCAAATGCATCAAACTACTTTTGAAAACAAGTGCTTTGATTATTCTACAACTAAATGACAAACGGGAAAGATTCTGATCAGACCACATGTGCAGAAGCGTCACATCCCCTTTATGCCTGTTTTTCGTGAGACGCATCTAAATTGTTCTCAACAGCATAACAGCTTTTGTGTTCCAAGAGCCATGCAATATGAAACTTGTCATTTGTTCATACATTTTTTTTTCTGTTGAATTTCCGATTCAATTATAATGACAAAAGCTCACAACACTTATTCTTGAAATTTAATCTTTTTCATCAAACAAACAAAAAGTTATATTTAAGCTTGATTGTTAAACATTATTCCATAAATATTAACAATAATGAGAAACAAAACAAAATTACAATAATACACTGAGCTTGAAATTGATTATTTGTTCATAACTGTTTTCACCCTTTCCCACATACAACAAATCTGCAGCAGACCGCTTTGAAAACATTCTCACTAAAATATTTAAAATCTCTGTAAATAAAATTATTATTTTCCTGAATAGAATAAAAAACTCTGGGGCAAAAGGAGAAATTGCTCATCATGAGCAATTTTTCCTTTTGCCACAATGTTTTAAAAAGTCATCTGCTGCAGAGGCATGAGAAAGCGTCTGTATGTGGGAAAGGGTTAACCTTTTTTCTGATATCAATGACTGTGACACCTCTGCTGCACACACTTTTAGAATTTGTTTTGTGTGTTTCATGCAATTTTCAACGATTTTTCAACGATTTTTCAACTATATCACAGCATTCTCTTATTAAGTTACCATTATTCTGGTCCATTTCATCTGACACAAGTGGTCAATCGTAATGCTAACCCTACAACTTTGAGCGCCAAGGAGGGGATGCCATTACTACCATTTTCAATGTATGTGGTATATGACCCGGCTCAGGATCGAACCCCCCTCACCCAAAGAAGGCACTCTACCAAGCTACACAACCAAAGTGATACAACTTATGAAAACAGTTTGAGAGAAGATTAAACAGCTTAAAAATCAATTCAATATCAGATTTCCAGTTAATATTATTACAATTATTTTGTGGTGTATTCAGTAAATTAATTGATATATTCGATGATAATAAACGGAATTGTTGTTCTGTAATAATGTAACTGTTTCATAATTACAAAAATACTACCCTGCAGAAGATGACTAGTGCATGATTTAAACCTTTTCCCACATACAAATTACAGATGATTTCTGATGCCTCTGTCAGCAGACCACTTTTGAAAACATTATGGATAAAGGAGCAATTCTCTCATTATGAGCAATTTCTCCTTTTGCCACAATGATTTAAACTTTAGTAAATCATTACAAGTTTTATCATATAGAGGGATTCCGTATTTTTGAGTAAATGTTGTCAATGTTGCTCACTGCAGATTTAACATATGTTGTTGGAATGGGTTAAAAAGGTTTCTTCTGCAAAACTTTCAAATGTCAACTGTATCACATAAAAGGTTAAACCTTTCCCACATATAACAAATCTGCAGCAGACAACTATGAAAACCTTTAAGGGTAAATATGGAAAAACTTCTTGAGATAAAAATTCAATTTTAGAATAGAGATGAAAACATGATGTGAAATAAAGATACATTGCCCACGATGAGCATTTTTTTCATTTTTTCACAATGTTTTCAAATGTCGTCTGCTGTAAACATGTCAAAATGTGTCTGTATGTGGGAAAGGGTTAATGTGCATGTAGTGGGACAAACAAGCAATACTCATTACTGCAATATTACATGATTATAGCCATGATACTAGGGAATTACTAACCTATTTAACCCTTTCCCACATACACACTTTCTGACGCCTCAGCAGCAGACAACTTTTTGAAAACAATGTAGCTAAAGAAGAAATGGCTCATATTGATTTTGCCATATTTTTACCTAGATGATTTTCAACATATGTACATCAAATCTGCAGCAGTAGACTTTGAAAACCCTCTATAAATGAAAGTACATGTACTATTACTTTATAGAGTTAAAAACATGGTAGCAAAAAGAGAAATTGCTCAAGAAGTTTTATTCAACAACTATTCTTTCATTTACTGAGATTTTTCACATTTTTGTCCAGATGTTTTTGATTATTTCTGCTGCATATTTTTGGTATCAAGGGAAGTATTAATGAGATTTTACAATAAATGCACTGTTCAGGAAGTGTCCAATAAAATATGATGTAACACTTTTTCCCATCCTTTATAAATATACTGTATATCTTTAACCCCCCTTAAATTTCCCATATGCAGTTTTGATGTATCTGCAGCAGATGGCTTTTCAAAACTTTTGTCACTATATTTTCAGCTGTATTCCGTAATTAAACTTACATTTGTAAGAGATAACCTGATTATTTTCAAATTCATCCGCTGCAGATTTGTTGTATGTGGGAAAGGGTTAGTGAGTATTTCAAATAAAAAATGTCTAACATTGATATATATGATTGATTGGAGTTTAATGCAGTTTTCAAAAAAGATTCAGACAATCATATCATGACGGCCAGTTCACCTACTCATGTGTTAATTTCCTGGCAGTCTCTGTGACACCAGTACTCAACACAAAATATTTTCCAAGCAACTGGCTGCTCTCCACATAGACTGTTAGCCCATTGGTGGAAGACTAATGACGCTGGTCACAATGACTTTTGTTTAACATCAGAAAGAATGTTGGCCGAGCTGGGGTACAAACTCACAACCCCTAAATTGACAGCCCATGTTGCTACCGACTGAGCTACGGGGACTCTGCTTGTAACACATAATCTCTCCTTTTATATATATCTACAAAAAATGTTCTTCTATTAGAGTAACACATTATTCATTCTTTACAAGTCACTCATCTTTCTCATTTACCATTTCCCTCATACGACAATTCTGCAGCAGACGACTTTGAACATATTTTGTCAAAAAATGGATAACCTATGACTAAAAGTGGAAAACATTGTGGCAAAAGGAGAAATTGCTCGTTTTGAGCAATTTCTCTTTCTGTCACTATGTTTTCAAAAAGCCGTCTGCTGCAGAGGCGTCAGAAAGCGTCTATATGAGGGAATGGGTTAAGTATAATAATGGAAAATATGCTGCAAACAAGTTACAAATTTCATACCTGATTATAGGAATTCTTTAACCCTTTCCCACATACAACAAACCAACAGCAAACGACTTTGTAAACATTTAGATAAAAAGATGGAAACTCTCTATAAATGAAAGAACAATCAATGCAATTTCTTCTTTTGCAATGTTTTCAAAAAATATCTGCTGCAGAGGTGTCAAAATGCGTCTTTAGTTGGAAAGGATCTTAACCCTTTGCCTCATATAGACGCTTTCAGACGCCTCTGCAGCAGACGGCTTTTTGAAATCATAGTGGCAAAAGAAGAAATTGCTCATATTTTTCAACTTGATTCAATGATTGTTCTTTCAATTTCTCCTTTTGACACAATGTTTTCCACTTTTAGTCATAGGTTATCCATTCAGTTATAGAGATTTTCTATTATGTGACAAAATATGTTCAAAGTCGTCTGCTGCAGAATTGTTGTATGAGGAAAAGGGTTAATGTTGGAAAAGGTTAAGTGCACTCTGCTTTGAAAATAACTTAGGAAAAATATTGTTACATTTATATGAGTTTAATTTTGATACAGAGTTGAAAATATTGTAGATAAGAAGACATTGCTTATCATAAGTTTTCAACTTCTTCTTTTCCCTCCAATTGTTTTCAAAAGTCTTCAGCAGCAAAAGTAACAAACAGGCGCGGATCCAGCCATTTTTCCCAGGGGGGGTTCGATCGGGGGGGTTCGATCGAACCCATACTATAACAAACAGCAAGGTGCCTTTATACAGTTACAGTTACTAATTTATCTGAGTTTGTGGATGTTAGCCGTTCTAACTTTACAAGTAGAGTTATAGTCAACGTTTCCAGTTCTAGCCACGAGGAGGTTTTTCCATACATTTTATGACATTTTTACATGTTCTGTGAGTATGTCAGTGTGTGCAGCACAACAGTATGGTTACGACCAAAGACATGAAGTTCACACCGCTTTACCTTTACTGAAGAGGTAAAATCATCAATATCTAATCATACGTACAATATACTCGATTGGAACATTCGTCTTTTATTTTGTCCTATGAACGTTTGGCAGATTATCTTTGCGTCAATGTACTTCGCATGGTGCAAATGCATTAACGCTAGTGCTGATAACCTGTCCTCATTCATAGTGCTTCGCATGTAGCTTTTAATGCGACGAAATCCAGAAAAAGAGCGCTCGGCCTCACATGAACTGACAGGTAGAGTACAACCTATGTGCAGAAGGGTTTTAACATCTGGAAAGATATCTTTGTCCGTAATTCTGTACGTATCCAGAAGACTGTCTGGTGTAATCCCCTTTTCAACAAGCTTTTTACAAGCCCTTTTCCATTCTAATAATTGCGCTAGTAGATCATTTGAGGAAGAGCTTTGTAAGTCGGAATTCCAGAAGAGCAAATCAGATGAAAGCTTTTGCATTTCCGTCTGTGACAGGTTCATCATTTGTTCGGGGATTAAACAGCCCAGAGTATAAGCAACATGGTCGTCTTTCTGAAATCTGTCATTTAGTTCATTAGATAAGTGATCCAAGAACGGGATTGCAAATGTAAGTTTGAAGTACTCTGGAGGACTTGAGACAGTCACGTTTGATCTCTTTGTTTGTCTACCGCACGTTCTTGGGGTCTTTTCTTGGATGTGATACGTTTGCAGTCTGCATACCATATTGTGAACTCCTGGTCTACGTCAGCCCTCATCTCTTTGACTCTTTCTACTCTGTCAGTAACGAGACTGCGTGCCTTGTACACGTCTAAATCGCGTTTCTGAAGCTTTGACGCTAGAGGCTTGACTGTCTCCAGAATAGCTCTAATGCAAATGAATGTCACGAGAAATTGAAATGACATCAAAGTAGCCAACAGACCTTGTGTGGTTATTTTAGTCTGAGCATCCCACGACCAGTCATCCTCTGTGTTCTCGTCCATTGCGGGATCTATCATGTACTGGAGACACTCAATAACCACGGCATACATGTCGTAAAATACGTCGTAGCATGTATGCCGCTCTACCCATCTGGTTTTACACATACCCAAGAGCTTCTTTCTCTTTGACTCGGTGCCATGGTGTACAAGTACACTCTCAAAATAGCGTTGTCTTTTGGGCGACGCATCGAAGAAAATGAATGTGGAATTAATTCCATCAATCATGTTTCTGACAATGGGCAGTTTACATGCATGTGCTATACTCAAGTTAAGGGGGGGGGGGGGGGGGGGCATTTTTAGGATTTTCCAGGAGGGGTCCGGACCCCCGGACCCCCCCTCTGGATCCGCGCTTGACAAAGTGGAAGACAGTGTAGCAGTGGTAGAGTATCAACCTTTTGTAGCAGTGGTAGAGTATCGACCTCTTGTACCAAAGGTCCCAGGTTCGAATCCCTTGATGACCGAATTCTGCCTTTCAGATTTTTCTCACACGAATGGCCCGAGTACTGGTTATATTTCCAGGAAGAAGTCATTAAGCTTAAAGTTTGTTTCGCGAATCAATGTAAAAGGAATAAGTTTAAACTAAATAGGGTAACTTGATTTGGCTTTCACTGCTACAAAAAATGTAGAGGCATTTTGTTTCTTAAAAAGTCATTGCACTTCTGTAGGTAATTATTGCTTTATTGTAAAGGGTTAGATTTAGAACTTCATTATATACCATTGAGCTCATGCTGGGAAATAATAGTCTGCTCTCAAGTAATGATATCCTGCCTCTTACTGTTATCTGTCTTAACCCTTTCCCACCTGCAGACGCATCTACAGCAGACGACTTTTGAAAACATTGTGGCAAAAGGAAAAATTGCTCCTTTTGCCACAATGTTTTCAACCGTTTGCAGTAATTATACCTTCATTTATAGTGATTTTTTTTAGTTTTGCCAACATGCTTTCAAAGTCGTCTGTTGGTTTGCTGTATGTGGGAATAGGATTAAAAGACAATTTTTAATAACAATTTCGAAAACATGTAGTTGGATGTAGTAAAATAAATTGGTTTGGTTTCGAACATTGGTTTATTGAAAATGCATTATCCCTTTCCCACATATAGATGTGCTTTCAGTAGCCTCTGCAGAAGATGACTCTTGACAACATTGTGGCAAATAAGAAATTTCTCATAATGAGTAATTTCTTCTTTTGCCACAATGTTTTCAACTCTTTTCTAAAAAAAAATTGTCTGCAGAAGTTTTGTTGTATGAAGGAAAAGGTAAACCATTTCCCTGATATCATCTAGTTCAACCCTTTCCCACATACAACAAATCTGCAGCAGATGACATTGAAAATCTATTAGAGCAATATTTGTTTTTGAAAAAAAAATCAAGTCATCTCAGCTGTAGAAATGTTGAACATTAGTAATCTTTTCTGATATGAATGTGGAACAAGTTAATGTTTTTCTGATTTGAAAATGGAAAAGGTTAATCTTTTCTGATTTGAAAGTGGAACAAGTTAATGTTTTTCTGATTTGAAAGTGGAAAAGGATAATGTTTTCTGAGAAAGTCAAACAGGTTAATGTCAGGGTTGGAGATTAACTTTCATGGCTGGTAGCAAGTACTTGCTACCTGCTTTGCAAGTAGGCAGCAAATTCATCTTTCAGGTAGCATTAGCATGATAGAATTAACATAAGCAAATGTTTACATTTAAATTAATTTATCTAGTGACTTGAGATGACTTGTTTAAAATTTATATTTAATGTACATTTACTAAAACAGTTTGTGGAGTTCTTATTGTCTGGTGAGATGTTACTTGTAAATCAATCACCTTGACAATTTGTTTGTTTGAACAATTGATAAAAGAGTGTGTAATTTAACTTGATTAGGCAGATAGAAACAGAATCATCAAGCAAAAACGAAACTGGAGCCTTTTTTTCAGTTTTTCAGGTAGTAAGTTTTTACTACTGACTTTTTGGCAGGTAGCAAGTTCCCATTTCCCCTTTCCCTCATACAACAATTCTGCAGCAGACAAATTCTTCTTTTATCACTATGTTTTCAAAAAGGGGTCTGCTGCAGAGACGTCAAAAAGCGTCTATATCAGGGAAAGGGTTAAATTAAATTTTCTACTTGCTACTGCTATTCTAATTCGAACCTTGAATGTTTTCGGATTTCTGATGATAGAATTATAACGTCGTGAAATTTGTAACTTACTTTTTGTGTCTTTTTGCACACAACTGTACAACTATGCATTGATATCAGCTTCCTTGCATCTATACAAATGTATCCTTATTTACAGTGTTCCACAAATCTGAAAGAAACGAAACATCCTTTAGATTCTATAAAAACTATCAAGTGTCATACAGCAGGATAAGGGTTATCCTATTCCCACACACAACAGCAGACGACTTTGAAAATATCTAGGTTAAAAAATATAGAACATCTTAATATATAAAAGTATACTTATTGAATATAGTTGGAAACAGTGTGGCAAAAGAAGAAATTGCTCATTATGCGTAATTTCTTCTTTTAGTCTCACTTTTTTTGATTGCCGTTTGCAGCAGAAGAGTCAAAAAGCGTCACAACATTATATAGGGTCAACTTTTGGTGGGAAAAGACATAATTACTCCTCCTTATCTTATGTCCTCATGACAATGATGTTGTTGGTTCTAAAAAGCATCATCTCACTGAGCTAATTCTTTAACTCTTTCCCTCATATAGACGCTTTCCGACGCCTCTGCAGCAGACGTCTTTTTGAAAACATTGTGAAAAAAAAGAAGAAATTGCACAGAACGTGCAATTTCTCCTTTTGCCACAATGTTTTCAACTTTTAGTCATAGGTTATCCATTCAATTATGGAGATTTTCTATGTTTTGACCAATTATGTTCAAAGTCATCTGCTGCAGAATTGTCGTATGAGGGAAAGGGTTAACCCTTTTCCATATACAAGAAATGTGCAGCAAATGGCGTTGAAAAGATCTTAGCAAAAATATAGAAAATATTTTCATGATGATGTACTACAATTTTAAAGTGTAATTTTTCGTTAAAGATGAAAACATTTTGGCAAAAGGTGAATTGCTCATTATATAATGAGCATTTTTTTCCTTTTGTCACAATGTTTCAAAAGTTGTCTGCTTCAAAGACGTCAGAAAGCGTTTGTATGTGGGAAAGGGTTAAATACCCACAGCATAGGTTGGATATGAGTTACAGAAGTGCCTCTATTTCTAAACCTTTTCAAACATACAACCTGAATCTTCAAAATATCAAGACAATACATAGGAAAAATCTCACTAAATGTTGGTATAATTATTGAATAGAGTGGAAAACAATGCAGCAGAAGGAGACATTTCTCCTCATGAGCAATGTGTTCTTTTGCCACAATGTTTTAAAAAGTCGTCTGCTGAAGATGAGTCAAAATGTGGATAACTTTCAGTGCAGCAATGGCACAACCGCCCCAGAATGTTTTCTGTTGCAGATTTGCAACCTTTCAATACAAAAAGCTCACTCCACTAAATGCCCCAAGCTGAGTTATTATAATCAGTGACCCACAGTGCGACTACATGTACATACACATCATAGCCAGATTTAATTGTCTGATGTGAGAACAATGATTACGATAATTGATTTTGTAATGATTGACGATTGAGCTGGCAATAATGTACCAGTGGGTAGCAGGAATTAAATATTCATACCGAATAACACTGTGCGGTAATTAGGCATGCAGTTTAGCCACAATAGGAGTCCTTTCAGTTATTTTCATCACACAAGTGCCTTCAGCTTCTTTCCCCAGACTCCTCCCTTGTGAGATATCAATACTTTAACCCGACATAAAGGGATGCATATATTAACCATTTCCCACATACAACAAATCTGTAGCAGAAGACTTTGACCACATCCTCTAACAAATGTATTTAATCTCTATGAATGAAAGTATATTCATTAAAATAAGTTGAAAATATTGTGGCAAAGGGAGAAATTGCTCATTATGAGCAATTTCTCCTTTTGTCACAATGTTTTCAAAAGTCGTCTGCTGCAGATGGATGGAAATATGTCATCAAAAGGGAAAGGGTTAAATTGCAAAAATGCAGACTTAAATAGACTGCCTACTAAAGAGGTCATTGCAGACAACTTTTGAAAATATTTTCCTCTGTTTTAAATCTCAATACCAGTTTCAAAGTGCTGCTACTTGATCCTCAGACGTTTTCAAAACAGACAACATTAACCCTTTCCCTCATACGACAATTCTGAAACAGACGACTTGAAACATATTTTGTCAAAAATAGAAAATCTCTATAATTGAATGGATAACCAGTATCACTTTTTAAAGTAGAAAACATTGTGGCAAAATGAGAAATTGCACGTTTTGTGCAATTTCTTCTTTTGTCACTATGTTTTCAAAAAGCTGTCTGCTGCAGAGGTGTCAGAAAGCGTCTATATGAGGGAAAGGGTTAAATATCCGGTATTTGTACTTGCAGCCTTTTGACACATCTTCAGCAGACGACTTTTGAAAACATTGCGACAAAAGAAGAAAATGCTCATACATACATGTACTTTCATATATATACAGTTTTTCCATAATTTTGGCAAGATGTTTTCAAAGTCGTTTACAGTAGTGGGCAAGGGTTAAACAAAGAAATAAGATTCTCACAGAACATCTCCAATAGACAATGGATTCTCTCTTCTATATGGCTTTCATGTGAACAATTGAGTCATTTCAGAGGCTTCTAGAATGCTTATACAATGTACTACTACGTTTTAAACAATGACAGATCTCAACCAGACTATATACGTGTTGCAAATGAAGTTAGTTTTCCTTTAGGGCCACTTATTTGTTCTTTCACAACAATCAACAGTTAGAAGTTCCAATTCAACCAATAATTATGTACCATTAAATCAAGGTCAAAACAAAAGATCAAAAGTAATCTATGGTACATTAAGTACAAAAGTCTCACAAGAGCATCTAAATAGAAAATGAATTCCCTCTTTTATTATGGCTATAACATTAACCTTTTCCCACACACAACAAATTTGAAGCAGACAATATTGAAAACCTGTAATTAAAACAATGGAAAATCACTATAAGTGAAAGAATAATCATCAAATAGAGTTGAACAATATTGTGGCAAAAGGCGAAATTGCTCTTGATGAGCAATTTCTAGTTTTGCCACAATGTTTTTGAAAAGTCATCTGCTAGTCAACAGAGGGGTCAAAAAGTGCCTGTTTGTTGGAAAGGGTGAATAAATAATAACAATGTAACAGAACCCTTGATTTATGCTAATGTTCAATCAGTAACCGGTCCGATTCAATAACTTCATAATAAAATCAAAGCCAGTCACCACTGTGATGGGATATCCTGGATTGATATCAACCTTTTCCTGTTACAGATCATCAGAGCCCTAGATAAGATGAAGTTTACAGCTCTTTTCCCCACAATATCTCTCTTATTATCGTACCAAACCATATGATGTGGGTACTCAAAAGAATCGTCTCACTGAGCAAAAATCTTTTGAGTACTCTTAACATAGGATTAGAGGGTCAAATAAGGATTTTAGAACATGCCAAACTCCCCTTATCAGGTGCTCTACTATAAGGTAAATGGTTCAATGGAAACTGTATAGAAATGTTTGATACAATATTCAACAAATGATAATGACATGGACTTCTGTTTCTATTGGCAAAGGTCCAGATAAGGAGGGGTATTCAGCTCTTTTTCCAACAATTTCTCTCTAATTATCTAAGCAAACCCTATGTTGTGGGTACTCACAAGAATCGTCTCACTGAGTTGATTCTTTTCAGTACCCACAACATAGGGTTCAAGGGTCAAATAAGGATTTTACAACATGCAAAACAGCACTTATCTAGAGTTCTGTATATGGGCCCATTTTACAGTCTCTGAATTAATTGGTAACCAATACCAAGTAGATTGACCCACAATGCAATGGAACTCCTCATAAGTCAATTCTTTCCCTTAACCCTTTCCCTCATATAGACGCTTTCTGACGCCTCTGCAGCAGACGCCTTTTTTGAAAACATAGTGACAAAAGAAGACATTGCACAAAACGTGCAATTTCTCCTTTTGCCACAATGTTTTTCACTTTTTGTCATAGGTTATCCATTCAATTATGGAGAACTTCTATCTTTTGGCAAAATACGTTCAAAGTCGTCTGCTGTAGAAATATTGTCGTATGAGGGAAAGGGTTATACGATAAATCACAGCAGACAATTTGAAAACATGTATGAGTGGTATTTCCTTTGTACTAAATTGTTTTCAATCTAGCTGTCTGCTGCAGAAACGACAAAGTGCGTCTGCAAGAGGGAAGGAGTCAACCTTTTACCACATATTACAACAAATCTGAAGCAGACAACATCAAAAATGATAAGGCAAAAGCCAAAACTATAAATTAAAAATCTCCGTAAATGAAAGTAGCTCTAATTATTAACAAGAACTGTAGGAGGACAGAACGCTTGACTATATAGTGCTTATTTACATACAGCACTATTTCTAGATTGCACTTTTAAGTACTATTAAATCATATATACTCAATGGCCATAACTCCATATTTAGGATAACTAATTGTGTGATGGTCATGAACAATTGTGTGAACTATGAAGTGATTTGAATATTGTGTGATGGTCATGAACAATTGTGTGAACTATGAAGTGATTTGAATGAAGGGTATTGGAGTTACAAATGAAAATGACAGCTTGCCCTTAAACATTTACCAGCCGCTTACACTGGGGCAAGTACCTGTAGTAAAGCCCTTATTATTCTTTGTATAGTCAAGCTAAAAATAAAAACTTTAACATTTAACACACGCAAATGTTAAATCTGACTGAGCCCAAAAATAGCAAAACCTTAAAAAAAAGTTTTCCAAATGTTCGACCGGCTTAATATGATGAAGAACTATAATTGATAAATGAATGATCACAATTAGAAAGGAATGTAACACAAAATTATGAATTGATTTCAAATTCTCAAAATCAACCAATGTTTTCAAAAGTAGTCTGTTGCACATGGGAAATATTTTCCAAATTATTGAGGAGTTTACTATTTGAAACGTCCAGGAACGTAATCTTAAAATTCTTATCTACGTCCCTGAAACATCCAAGAAAAATGAAGAAATAATGAAATTATAAAATTGAGATGATTTTGATATAAAAGCTTAATAACATTGATTCATTGATGCAAATGAACAAATATCGCTCGTTCAAAAGCACTGTCTTCTTTTCTCACATTTTAGATTAATTTAAAAACATCAGATGATATAAATGAAAAGCATGGATGTAACGGAAGGTAATGGTTTTTAACCGCTCTTTATACAACAGAGATTTCAAATGTTGTTGTTTTTGTCTGGGAAAGAAATAATTGGATAATCTGAAGGTCAAACATTACTCTGAATCTACAGTTTCAGAAAAGAGAAGAAAACATTTTGTCAAAAGGAGAAACTGTCATGACAATCTATTTTTTGTGTATGTCATCTTAAAATCTCTTGTTACCTTTACCAACTAGATGCGAATTCACTGGTTGAATACAAAAATCTCACAAGGGAGACAACTTTTCGTGAACGTGCCAGGGAGGAATATAAAAAAGGGAGAGCACTTTTCGTGAACGTGCCAAAATTCAGCAATTTATATGTTTACGAATAACAATATTTACCAAAGACAAAATGATTTCCATGCGCTCCGTTAACAATGAAGTTTGCTTCTAGAAAACATTGTTTGTCTGAAATAATAACAACCTTTCCCAAATTACAGACGACTTCAGTCTTGCGACACATTTGCAGCTGACGGCATTATAAACTGGACCAAAAGCAATTTGTTTCTAATGCCCCAGTCATAGTGTCACGTTTTGGCCGCCACGTTTAGCTACGTTGGAAAACGTGTCTAAACCGTGAGCAAACGTAGAACAACGTGGCTAAAACATAATCAAACATGACAAAATGTGAACTGGGAATTATAATTTTGAACATGTTCAAAATTCGCTGGCGTTTCCTCACAACGTACTACAACGTGGCAACAACGTGGCGAGAACATGGTACAACGTAGTATAACGTAGCAACACGTAACAGAACGCGAACATAACGTGTCCCGCGTTTGATGAAACGTTGTTCTGCGCTATACTACGGTGTGGCCTCTTTGCTCCCACGTCTTTCGTGCCGCGTTGTGCCACGCTGTGTCACGCTATTATACGCTGTAACACGCTGTAGGCCTATTACGTTATAGACTGCGTTATGCTACGGTATTTAACGTTGTACGACGTTGTGCTACGTTTTGATACGTTGTGGTACGCTATATTTGATATGCTCTGTCGCGACAAGGATGTCAGATGCCATCTGTCAGATTTCAAATAATGTGTGTTCTTGCTTATGTCCAAGCGCTGAACCTCTACCATGGATCTCCAACTGATGAATGCTGCTTAAGCCCTGGATCAAGACGTGCTGCAACATATGTTGCTTTTCCAGAGGGCAGAGGACGCGAGGATTTCGGTCAGTACCACCAACTCATGGAAGAGCTGAGCAGGGAGGATGTGGCCGCCTTCAAGAACTTCCTCAGAGATGACCCCTTCATATTCCAGGAGCTGGTGGACAGGCTGTACCCAAGAATAAAGAAGAACGACCAGAAGGCGATACCACCTGGTCTTACAGTTGCGGTCACTCTCCGCCACCTTGCCACTAGAGACATGTACCACTAGCTAATGTACTCATTCAGGGTAGCACACAACACTATTTCCTACATTGTCAAAAAAAGTATGCGAGGCCATCGTAGTGCTCAGAGTACCCTGAAGAGGTTCTCAACATCCCCACTGCCCCCAGACGAGTGGCGAGGTGCAGCAAACCTCTTCAACACCAGATGACAGTTTCCTTATGCTGTCGGCGTACTAGACGGGAAGCAAGTAGCCATAAGAAAACCCAAAGAGGGGCGAGTCCATGTACTTTAACTATAAGGGGTAACACTCCATCGTCCTTATGGCTCTGGTAGACGCTGACTATAAGTTACAGTGGGCCAACTTCGGCTCACCTGGCTCCTGTTCAGATGCGCAAATCTGGAATGACTGTGACCTCAGATACCACATCGTCACCGACCGCATCGGTTAGCCACAACCAGACCCCTTTTCACATGATGACAGGGACAGCCTCTACAACATCCTTGCTGGCGAAGCAATTGCCATCAAAACCTGGCTGATTAAACCTTTCTCAAAACGGCAGATGGACCATGAAGAGAGAATCTTCAATACTCGACTGTAGCGAGCCAGGGGAGTGGTGGAGAATGCATTTGGTAAACTGGCCAACCGTTTCGGCTGTCTGCTCACCACGTTGAAGCAGAATCTGAGCACGGTCGAGTCCATCGTCATTGCCTGCGTTTGCCTGCATAACATCATGAGGGTCCGCTATGTACACGAGCAGAATGGCCTGGTTGACGAGGAGAACAACAACAACCGGGTCATCCCGGATACATGTTTCTGTACCTTGTTGATTTATTTTCCCTTATCACCTCTGGAGCTCGTTTGGACAATTTGGCGGCAATCTCTCGTTTCTTCTTTGCATATTTAGATTCGGTTTATAATAAGGCCAGCCAGCCAGTGCATGACGAGTTTTAAATGAACGTGGTTGCAGCGAGGCATAACAAAGCACAGCCTGGAACAACGTGACGACACCGAGGCGACAGCGTTCCTTCGTATCCACGTGGCTAACACGTAGCGAAAGCGTGGCAAATTGCTGCACCCGGCTCACATTTCCATAATCGTATGTGTAAGAAACGGGGTACAACAACGCGACCAAAACGTGACACTATGACTGGGGCATAAGCCATTTATCCTTGAAAATTTGATGTGTCCAATAGTATAAAATAGCGAATATTGCTAGACATCGAATGTAAATAACCAATGGTAAAAATAACTCTTCTTTCTTTCTTGTACATTTACAACAGAAAAACTAAATAATAAAACATAAACTCCAAGAAAAAAGACATCATGTTCACGAAAGTGGAAACAATATATATATTGATCGTTTTCGTAAAAAAGAGAAGATTTTCAATTTGAGAAATAGTTAACAATGGAATTTTGACCGTTTCAAATAAACAAAAAAAGATCGTAAAGTAACGGTTGAATGTAGCTGAGAAAACATATCAAATGAACCGAGACGAGAAGAAATGGGTCCATAAAACAAAACAATAAACTATTCCTTCCTTACCTTATCTACCCTTTTTTAAGTTATTTCTACCCTACAACGAAAACTGTGATTCTCACTCTTCCCAGATTGTAATGGAAATATCAAAACTAAATCTGGTTAAACTCTGCGATTTATGGGAATATCAACACTCAATCTGGTTAAACCATGATATTTACGGAAATGTCTATTTTCAATCTGGTAGAAACTCTGGAGATACTTATGGAAATCTGGTTAAAAAGCGGCTATTTACAGAAACGTCTATCCTTAATCGGTTTAATCTCGGCGATATTAATGGAAACGGGACCCCAACGGAAACATCACACTCAATCTGGTTAAACTCCGATATTAACGGATTATCTATACTCAATCCGGTTAAACTCAGATATACACGTTAATCTACACCCAATGTGTTTAAACTCAGATATTAATGGAAATATCTACACTCAACAGAGATCTAGATAAGCCGCGTTTTGCATGTTCTCAACTCGCTCACCCTTAAACCCTAGCATAGGGATAAGTTGAATAATAAGCGAGATATTGTGGGGAAAAGGAGCTGAATACCCTTCTCTATCTGGACTTCTGACTCAATCTGGTTAACCTCAGATATTAACGGAAATATCTACACCTAATGTGTTTAAACTCAGATATTTACGGAAATGTCTACACCCAATTTGTTTAAACTCAGATATTTTATACGGAAACATCTACACCTAATTTGTTTAAACTCAGATATTTACGGAAATATCTACACCTAATTTGTTTAAACTCAGATATTTACGGAAATATCTACACCCAATGTGTTTAAACTCAGATATTTACGGAAATATCTACACCTAATTTGCTTAAACTCAGATATTTTGGAAATATCTACACCCAATTTGTTTAAACTCAGATATTTACGGAAATATCTACACCTAATTTGTTTAAACTCAGATATTTACGGAAATATCTACACCCAATGTGTTTAAACTCAGATATTTACGGAAATATCTACACCTAATTTGCTTAAACTCAGATATTACGGAAATATCTACACTCAATCTGGTAAAACTCAGTTATGCACATATATATGCAGCGTCAATCGAACTGCACTCGACGTTTAACATAACTAGACGAATTAGGGTATCTTTTTATACCACCTTGAAAGGACCAATAAAGATACCTGCTTTCTCGCACGAATCTAGACAACGAAAAATTATATACATATTTTAGGATATTTTTTTTTATTCTTAAGTAACCCTTTCCCTCATACGACAATTCTGCAGCAGACGACTTTGAACATATTTTGTCAAAAATGGAAAATCTCTATAATTGAATGACTAAAAGTGGAAAACATTGTGGCAAAAGGAGAAATTGCTCGTTTTGAGCAATTTCTTCTTTTGTCACTATGTTTAAAAAAGCCGTCTGCTGCAGAGGCGTCAGAAAGCGTCTATATGAGGGAAAGTTGTTAATGAAATATCCTGCTGGAAATAGTCGAACGGGGTCTATTCTATACGGCAAGTGTTACCATGTACTGGCTAATAATAGCGTAACTTCTGTTTCAACCAAATTGAAGGTATCAAAAGGTTTTCTAGAAAACCTGATAGTTTAGATCAACCGAAACAAGCTAGACAGCTTAACCATTTCATCCTTATTTTCTGCAGCTCGAAGGTCGAAGTTTTGTCTCGTTACTAAAGTATTCACGAGCACCGATATATATATTTTTTAGAAAACATCCAGTGTTCACCTTGCATATCCGTACGGTGCTATGCTATTTCTAATAAAGTCTTAATTTGTATTAACATGACAGGCAAGATAAAATATCTGCAGCTTTCTGAAGCTCAATTTTGAAGAATGTGAACATGTTTAAAATGATCCCTTTTTTTTCAAAAAATGATTTTTTTAGACTTACCACACACAAATATGATATTTCATTTGGTAGTCCCTTACACTGTCACATAATTGTGGACTTTAAATCATCCAGATTTTCATTTTAAATGTTTCCAATTTGGAATAGCATACTTGTATTGGAACGGGCGTAATCAGATTGTCCTAACACACCGGACATGTGCGAGCCGAATAAACCAATGATCAAATCACAGCTTTGGACTTGGACACGCCAAATACTCGATATGTTATTCACCAGATAAATATGTGCTGTTGAGGTTTTCGATGATATGAGCCTCAGCGCCAGCAAATCAGGATCTCCATCTGGCCGTACAAGCATCATGGAAACCTTCAGAGAAGGGTTAAGCAATTTGCATCGTAAATACGTCAATACTCTCCCCCACCCTCAAAGGCTGGTTTTCGCATGTCGCGATCCATTGAACTTAACATGAAAGTACATGAAAGTTGGCTGATTTGTAGAAATCGTCTGCTGACGTTAGAAGACAAACGAAATCAAAAGAAAAGCGGGAATTATCGAGAGAAAAGGATCCATGATGGTAGAACGACAGGCGGTAAGTAATAGGTAGGTTAGTTTCTCAAGCCTAGCAAAGATCATGCACCCAATTTACCGACTAATTTAGGCTCTAATTACGCGATGCGAAGATATATAGTACAGTTCAGTGTAAGTATATTGGACGGCATTACAAAACGGTTTCTCCTGTCTATTTCAGTTACCTAGATATAAAGGAAGAGGGGGTAAGACGACATTTCTTTGTTTGACGCTCAACATTTCTACAATGTCTTCAATCAAACCCTATGTTGTGATAGTTTCGAGTAGCGTCCGCCTCGGGGTGGGATGTCGTGGGTACGTAACCCACTCCATTTAAGAGTTAATACAAACTGTGCCAATCAGCCAAACATTGATTTCGGCCATAGCAAACAGGTGTACATGGGCCGCATGTTTTCATTTATTTTTAAAATCCCGTTTTAAAAACAATACTTGTAACGGAATCAAACCGTAATACATTAAACAAGACTGTCTTAATGTAGCATTATTGTATGGAACGGTACATAAACAACAATTGTCTGCAAATTACAGAGATTAAATTTCCACGAATTTCCACGAATTTCAAATCATTTTTCATATAAAACTTAATAAGTAAAACTAATTGCGACACTGCGACATATATTGAAATAGTATCGGTTTTTGGGTGGTAGAAAAGATACATCTCATTTGGATAGTTTAGTAACATCAATGTTACCACTTCCTTCATATATATGATTGTTGACGCAGTTGCAGCAGAGGAATTATTACAAACGAGCAGTTATTCCCTTTCAAAATATTTTTTTTTTTTTACTTTTGTACCATTATTCAGCTTCGAGTTTGCTAAGCATTTCATATTGGCAGCTGATTTAAACGAAGATGCTATTAAAACTAGCTTAACCCTTTCCCACATACAGCAAACCTGCAGCAGACGAATTTGAAAAACATATAGGCAAAAGTATGGAAACTTTTTATAAATGAAAATATAATTATTTAAGCAAGTTGAAAACATTGTGGTAAAAGAAGAAATTTCTTCTTTTGTCACAATGTCTTCAAAAGTTGTCTGCTGCAGGGTTAACCGTTTATAAGACATTTAAAGTCATATGACGCAAATATAGCGTTAGTTGGAAAATTGAAGCAAGCTTTTATAAAATAGTTGAAATAACCGTGGGGGAATGGAGAATGCTCGAATTCAACAGTTTCTCCTTTTCCAACTATGTTTGGACTATTAATTACTTCTAATTCCATCTACCGCATAATACACTATAAGCAACGTCTGTTTTTGAAACAGGGTTACGAATGCTGAAGAAATAGATTTGAAAGACGAACTTATAAATAGTTTACATGTGTACCTCAAGCGTGTATGGCGACCAGCCGATCAACCCACATTGTAATTAAACGTCCATTCTACTTAAGCAACTGATTGCCATACATACCTGAAGCCTTATGAATGAACCCTAGTCCATAATGTTGGTTTTCTCGTGGGACGGCTAATATGTTAAAAGAACTTTACAATCGATGTCAAATAAGTACGTCCAATGTAACCTGTGTAACGTTGTAATATAACTGAAATAACGTTGAAAACGGTGTTAAAATTAAACATTTTCAAATCGTCTGCTCGATAATGTGATGACGACGGTGAAACTTGGTGTACGCATCTAATTTAGTGTGTCGATATTCTCAATTCGACCAGACAGGGATGAATTTTTAATACCAAAAAACCGTATGGAGTAGAGCAACGACACTTTAACGGGGACACTTTAATATGAAGGTCAATCGGGATCGGCGTTGCATTCATTTAACTATTTTCTACACTCAGATGCATGGAAATATTGGGGCAAACAGAGACAAGTGTTCACAGTGAGTGTGAGTAAGCCCAGAAACACATATTTATGTGAACTGACCGCCATATGACTGAAAAAGACGACTGTATGAGGAGATCCCAGATCGAACTCCGGACTTTTTTTATTACGAGGCAGGCCTTCTATCTCTGAGTCATTGTCTCTTAGTTACCTAGTATGATTTTCCGTTAACCTGAAATAGCATTTAAGGGTAGTCAGCGTTGAAAAAATCTGAGAAACACAATTCAATGTCATGAAATTGAATGTATAGTTTAGGCATAACATTTAAAACATTCTGGGAACTATTCGTGTTGAGCAATTTCTCATCTCATCATTCCACTTTTTATGGAAAGGTTGTCTGCTGCATTACGTCAGATGTCATCTGCGACATGGAAAATGCAAAAACCCCGTCCAGACAATTTTAGTTAGTTACCACAACATAAGGTTTGGGCAAACATAATAGTTTCAAGTTTTCAAGTTTTACTCATTTTTCACCAGAAGGTCATAGTTCCCTGTGGTAAGTGTTACATACAACAGTGAAACATATACAATCACACTACTAAACATCTGATATATAGGAACATTAACATTTTATAAATGTCTGGGAACATATTTTACAGCAAAGTTATCTTGGACAAAGACGAAGCAAACTCTTGCTCTCCATTCACATACAGCTGTAAATACTATATAACATTATCACAAACAGTATGGTCATTTTGAGCACAATGTCGCGTTTAAACATGATGATGCTATGGTGCTGCCGATACTTACATATTCGTCTGATATATGGGGCTACCAATCATGTGATATAGTAGACAGACCGTTAAACTATAATACATGTCATACTTTATTTGTCATTAGTATGTCGGGCACTCATTACCAGGGCATCATTGCACTTGCAAAGTACTTGGACCTGGCATTTGACAAAAAAACAACCATATTTAAGCACGAAACTGTTTACTAAGTCGTATATGTGTTCAGTCAATTAATCTTATAAAGCACGTTTATCCATCAAGTTAAGTGATTTGTTCATGAAATTCCACCAACAAGCGTCGGGGTATATTCACATTTTTAATATTTACTATTATTACCTTTTCATGTTCTTTGGTAAATTCATAGTGTATTTCGGGCCGGAGGCCTTGTTTTGCAGAACAAGCTATATGTATTTGTATTTGTATTTATGAACACAAATGGTCTATCCTTTTGCATCCGAATGCGAATTTACTTTACAATTCGAATTGGAGAACAGTTTCTTTTTTATCAAAATTAATTAAATTTCAGCGCTGACACAATCCCATTAATATCATTGCATCATTGATGCAATACTTCATAACACAAAAGTGGTACAATCACTTCATTGTAAATGCGCCGAGCTGAGATATGCTTGCAGAACAATTAATTAATTATCATATTACATACTTAGTTCCAAAATATGCATTTATTTAATTGTTAAGAGGCACCACCGTTTTGGCATAAAAGAAGGCAGTTTTCTTGTGAAACTGAATTGTAGCTAGTTTGTTGGTATGTCAAGAGTGCTGTGTATATTTATATGTCTTTTGTTTGTTTGTTTTTCTAAATGTATACGGACAGCGAATGCAATAACGAGAAAGTACACGTGAAAAGGCTTGTGGTTAAGATTATGCAATAGTGCATTTAAACATGCTGGAGATATAAAGGTACTGTAACCATCTTCGTGAGATACCAAACATGGGCGTTTACATATGTGATATGAGATACCACCGAACATGGCGTATTTTTATGTCGGAGATACCGATCATAGGCATGCATTTATCTCGGAGATGCCAAATTCATCTAGTACATTTATGTCGGTGATAATAAATATAGGCGTGCATTTATGTCGGAGATACCAAATACATCTAGTACATTTATGTCGGAGATACCAAACCTAGGCGTTTATTAATCTCGGAGATACCAAATATAGGTGTACATTATTGTCGGATATACCATATGCAGCATACATTTATTTTGGGAGATAACAAACAAAGAGAACATTTATTTTGGAGATACCAAACAAAGAGAACATTTGTTTTGGAGATACCAAACAAAGCGTACTTTAATGTTGAATATACCAAACATAGCGTACATTTATGTCGGAGATACCAAACATAACGTACATGTATGTCGGAGATACTAAACATAGCGTACATTTATGGCGGAGATACCAAACATAGGCGTTTATTTATGTCGGAGATACCAAACATAGTCGTTTATTAATGACGGAGATACCAAACATAGGCGTTTATTAATGACGGAGGTACAAACATAGCGCTCATTTATGTCGGAGATACCAAACATAGGCGTTTATTTATGTCGTTTAATAATTACGGAAATTCTAAATCTAGGCGTTAATGACGGAGATACCAAACATAGGTATACATTATTGTCGGAGATACCAAACATAGCATACGTGTATGTCGAGATACCAAACATAGCGTACTTTTAATTCTAAGTACCAAACATAGGATTAGCTTTATGACTGATATGCCACATTTAGGCATACTAATAGATGCCTTATAGAGACGCCTTTTTTATGTCTTAGATGGCTAACACATGCAGTTTGTATGTATTATATACCAAACATTGGCGTACTTTTATATCTGAGCTACCAAGCTTAGTATTTTATGCATGAATTTGAAATAGCAAATGGTTCGGCGCTTTATTATTGTAATCGGAAGACTAGTCTAAATATTGTGATGTTACATAATATATTTTTAACATCCGCTGTTGGATACACTCAGCCAAATACGAAATGGTATTCGAGAACATCTGTTATAAGTGGAATACCTGCTTCAGACGGACCAAGAGGTCACGTGGAGGAAAAAAATGAACGTGGATGAATAATGAAACTCGTCTGTCTCTAGACCTTTGGTGCAACTGTACCTTTATATAGTTGGATAACGTCAGACAAACCACGGTTTTGTTGCACATACATCATCGAGGAGTCGGCCTTCACATACACTAATTATGAATTCGACGACATTATATCGAATGAACTATCGATAACTCGAGGTCGAAAGGGACCCATAAATTACTTCGAGTTATCGACATGTCAAAGCTCTAGATAAGGGGCGTTTTTTCATGTTCTAAAATCCTTATTTGACCATCTAAACATATGCTGTGGGTACGCAAAAGAATCGTCTCAGTGAGACGATTCTTTTGAGTACACACAGCATAGGGTTTGCTGTCATAATAAGAGAGAAATTGTGGGGAAAAGAGCTTAATACCCCTCCTTATCTGGACCTATGCATGTTCGAGTGATCCAATACAATACAATACAATGCAATGCAATACAATACAAATCAAACTCAATTCGTTATTTTCAGCTTCTTAATTCAATAATATTTTAATGTTTATCACGAAAAGTAAATCAGTGATAGAGTCATATCAAGATAACAGTACAGCAGCAGTTTGTTGGCAATCAGAAACGTGCTAACTTGTTTTTAAAAAACCCAGATCCGTTCCAGGAATTGGTTCGAGATAAACGGTATATTCCAATATTCACATGGTCGAGTAGTTATTGCGAGTCCACTCTACGTAGAAACGTATAAATGTGTATGGCGTAATTACGCAACTGTCATATTTGTTTTAGTTATATCACGGCTATTGTAGCCTAATCTACCAACGAGTTACCCGCAATGCTAACCCTATACTTCTGAGCGCAAAGGAGAGAATGCCATGACTTCCATCTTTTTTAATGTCTTTGGAATGACCTGGCCGTGGATCGAACCCACAACCTCCCACACCCGAGGCGGACGCTCACTCACTAAGCCACCGAGGCGGTCATGTAGACACGGAAGTCATACCGCTATATAATTCCCCACACACCCTTCTATATGACAGGAAGACGACGTTGTTAAAACATGTTTGCATTACCTGGCTGAAATACAGACACAACAATTATTTTCAGATGTATACGACTTTTGACACCTCTACATCATAACACTTTACAAAATACAGTATGTGCGCTTAACGAGTAATGTATCTTTTAACCTCTTTGCGGATGTAAAATTTTTAAAATTTTAAAAACATTGTGTAAAAAGGAGAAATCACATATTATGAGCAATTTCTACTTTTGTCACAATTAAATTCAGTAATTATACTATTATTTATAGAAGTTTTTCATATATATTTCTGTCAAGAAGTTTTAAAAGCCGTCTGTTGCAGATTTGTTGTATATGGGAACGGGTTAAACATTAAACTGTATTTGTTTTTACGATACTGTGAATGTCTACCGTGGCTATTAGACATCAACAAGAAAACAATATTTATTGAATACTTACCTCGAAATGAGTTGAAATGTTTATTCCAAAAATGTCTGTCTGGAACTCTCTCCTCATCTATATATATAGGTAAATACTTTAACACCCAGCGTTATAATTCACACAAATGCAATACATTGAAATGAATGCAACAGTTTTGGTCAGCTGAACAGAATTTACTCGCGTATCCAAGAAAAAACACAATTTTAAAAAATGTGTGTGGTATTACAAAAAAATAACCCAGATACACAAAATGTATTGTTTCACCAGAAAATATATCGATATCTTTATTGTTATACGGTACTATCCCTCACACTGTTTAATTTATCAATGTTTTGGTAAGACCAAGTGCGAGAGAGTCAGAACTCGGTATGCAGAATTAACGATACACGCGGAGTATTAGAAACGTTAGGACTGAGAAGCTAGTTCAACAGAATCCGTTGTAAAAATCGATATACAGAAATGAACAAATATTTGGGCTTCAGGCACCGTGTTCGGCTCGTGTATAGGTGTTTCCACGGTGTAAAATGCAACGTCTGTCTTTATTGTCTTTTTTAAAACCATAATTACACGATATGACATTTTAACCTTTTTTTCCTATACATACAGCGAAACTATGTGTAGCAGACGACTTTGAAAACATCTGGGCAAAAAGTGTGCAAAACCTCTACAAAGAAAGTTGAAACGTGCAATTTCTCCTTTTGCCACAATGTTTTCCATTTTTAGTCATAGGTTATCCATTAAATTATGGAGATTTTTTATGTTTTGACAAAATACGTTCAAAGTCGTCAAAGTACATATCCATATATATCTCCAGACGTCTGTATCATCTAAATGTTCAGTCTAAGATATAGACCACAACTGATTGATTGATAGTTTGGTGTTTAACACCGATTTTAACAATTGTTTAGTTATATCACGGCGTTTCCTGGGTAAGTTACCAGTACTACTGGTCCGTTTATCCTGACACCAGCCAGTCAGTCGAAATGCGAACCCCGCAACCTTGAGCGCCAAGGAGGGCAGCTATTACTGCAATTTTTAAAGTCTTTGGTATGACCCGACCGCGGATCGAACATGCGACCTCCTCTCATATATAGACCATAAGCCACTTCGCATGCTCATTTCAAAGAAAGTTCAAAGAACTTACGCAAAATACACATCAACTGACCCCCATCAATTATCTCAGCGCTGGGAAAAAAGCGAAGAAAATCAGAGGTTTTTGTTTGATGGTATTAGCTTATCTGAAATTACTTTTTTCTCCCGAAATTGCCAGGGTATTTGCAAGAACAATATTGTCCAATTTCTCATGAAATCACGTTTAAGATAGGCATTGGCGAGAGTTGGAGAAAATGAGTTCCGAAGCAGATGAAATGTTCAGTTCTGTACCATTTTTCCTGCTCTCTTTTCATTAAACCCTTTTCCTGGCGTAAATATCAGAGTTCTTGATTGCTTCCCTATTGATTTTCAGTTATTCTTGGTAGATTTTGAAGATGAAAATGAACGACCGTGGACAAATATTTTTCGACCATAATATAACAGTTAATAGACAAATATGTGCATCAAAATACGTAATAAATAGGAATGAGACAAGTATGGCTCATCTTTTAAAGACAATTTAAAACATATTATTTATTGTTTACCTTTCTGCTAGATAATTAAACCCGAATTATAATTAGAATTTCTCCTTACTCAATCAATGTGAAACTGCCTGCTCAGCTTTAATGTCTGTTTACAATAATGAATGGGGGTCAATGTGTATGCATATAAATCACGGGAAGTGACGTAGATTGGTCCAGCCCCCCCCCCCCCCCCCCCCCCCCCCCGAACAGGGACTAGCAAAATTAGAGTCACATATAAGCATATACTGATATGGAACTGTGCTGGTTGCAACATCCAGTATATAAACTCGCACACTCGTATTATTGGAAGCCGCCAGGAGGCGGCTTCCTGTAGGGATGCTTTTAATTTTCGGTCAAGGAGAATATTTAGACCTGCCAGCGTGACCACATATCTTGATTTCTCTTTGTCCTTTCTAAGTACATTAATTTAAGGTAATAACTTTTAAAACACCCCTTTTACTCTCTATATACATGTGTGAGTTTTACAAATTAAAAACAAAAGACAAAGGCCAGTATATTAATTGAATGTATGTACATTTTTATTTAAGCGAAGTTCATACTGTATCTACTCTAGACAGTAAAATAGAGAACCTTTCTATTGAATTTGTAAATGTAGTCTGGTTCCTTAAAATTACATGCTATGATATATTACGCAGTAATTAGACGAAGAAGCCTCGTCCCGTATTCACTAAACTTTTCAATTTAGATATTTGTCTAAATCTAAATCTTAATATTTAGTCCACGTTTTAGATTTAATCCGTATTCACCAACGCGTTTTAAACCGATCTCAATTTGGTCTAGTGTGTAAATGTCGTAAGCGGCCACGCAGCGACTCTGGTTCCCGAATCAAATTAAGAGCTAAAATAAAAGACAATACCATTCATCTATAGTCTATTTATAGATTTTCATTTTTATCGCAATTTCACATACATTTTTCATTTGCTTTGCTTTTAATAATCTGACTTTCAGGTTCAGTACATACTGGATTCAAAGTTAACTTTGAGTACAATTGTCATCGCAAAATGCAGACATGAAAAGATTTAAACCACAGAAATATCTGTTTCAAGATCAATTTCGTTCTTTTTCGCTGTGCAGTTCCACATTTCATGAATATCGCGGTAAACACGATATCGGTGTATTTTGCCTAGCCAACAACATGTTTTATCACGGATGCGATGTGAACCATCCAGAATACTTAAATGAAATGAAACCCTCTGGTTCTTACAAACAAAGGGTGATCGGATTAACTGAACTGTAGTTAACTTATCACTGTAAATGTAGACAGCATTTCAACTCTTATATCAACTGGTAATTTTACATTTTGAGAAATAAATTCAAGTAAATTTTCAAGCACTGGTTTAACGTTTTCAAAAAAATGAAACTAGTTCCTATGTTAAGCCTTTCCCTTATACGTAGCACATTAAGTAAAAATTGGAACATCTTGCTAAATGAAGGTATAATTTATGGACATAAAGTAGAAAACATTGTAGCAAAAGGCAAATACCTCGTGATCAATTTCTCTTTTTGTCACAATGTTTTCAAAAGTCGCTGCAGCTATTGTCAGTCTTTCGGATTGCGTGTACATAGAAATACGTTTACTTGATTTTCTGAATGCTAATCACGACACGAGTTCACATCAGTTTCGTCAACTCGAGATTGTGCGTTTGTAATCCGACAGCTTTGATTTTCAATTGCTCAATTTGCCACAATAATTTCAACTCTTTTCAATTATCTTACTATCATTTATAGAGATTTTCTATGTTTTGTACTTGATGATTGTAAAGTCTGTCAGAGTAAACATCATTGAAATCATTGTGGCAAAAGGAAAAATTGTTATAATGAGCAATATCTGCATTTGCCACAATAATTCAACACTTTTCAATTGTCATACGATCATTTATAGAGATTAATTTCAAAGTCGTCTACTACCTTATCCATTATCATGACTTACCGATACAAACGAAAAACAGATTTGCTGTGTGTCAGCATTATTTGATAAAATATATCATAACAGGGCGTGTGTTCAATACAAATAGTTGATTGTTTTTGGTACTAATTTAAATTTATCATAACCTCTTGTCCATTTATCTTTAGTATTATATGTCACTTTTTATGATCAGCTTAACTCTAAATTATCTCATTCACTTAAAACACAGACACTGCCATGTTAAATATCCTACATAAAACTTATATCTTCAATAATCGATATCAGCGTTACTGACTACAGATTAAATTGTTCTAATGTTTGTGGATTTAAATGATATTTTTTCTTATTTCTTCATGTGAAACGAAATATTGCGGCTTCTCTTTGATGCTTTGTATCAGACATCCGTCTTGTATATATAAACGTACATAGAGAGATTGGTTATAGCACTACTGGGTCCGTAAATCACGTATATTATAAACTAGTCTTATTCAACGAGGATTCCGTCGATTCTCAAAAGCTATGTGTTGATCGCCGTATAAATAATTGTTTTATAAAATGTAGCCTATGTTTACAGAGGATGTTCATGTTTTGTCTATATGTTTACAAATCCGTCTGTTGCAGATTTGTTGTTTGTGAGAAAGGGACAAGTACAGTCTGAACAAGTAGTTGTTGATTGTACTTCAGTCAACTATAATTTTACGTTCGTTGGTAATTTCCATTGGTTTGTTTCAGAAACATTTATTCGGAAAATTTCCCCCTTCTTCCATATTCACTATTGCATGGATCCTGGTGTTGAATTGGAATTTGTGTTATTTATATTTAAAAAACAAAAACAAACAAAAACCACCACTTTAACGTGTAGAGCTGTTGCGGAAGCATTAGTGTGCATTTTCGATTGACTGTAAAATCATCGTTTGTGTGTATATATCGTAGAAGTAAGATAGCATATATTGATTAAATTAAATATAAGTTGCCACATATAACGCATTCAAAAGTTATAAGAAAAGTCCACGTATGTGTTGTTTGATCACCCTTCGTATCTATTTACTGTTTTATCAAACGTTGCTTCTTTCCAAAATGGTTTGTTTCCCTACACGGGATAAACGATGTCTGTCATGCCATTAACCAACTGGTTGTTTATTGATCCTTACTTCCTGAGTTGTTGATACTCCACAGAGTTATCTTTATTGATACCTTCTTTAACATCCCACGCCAAAGTGATTGTTTGGATACATTGTCATATATCGAGGGCTTGGCGTGAAACGGTTGTAACTAAAAACCTATTTTGAAAACCCTGGTTTAGGGTTAGAAAAATGATTTAACGCTTATAAAGACTTCATGGCGAGGTAAATAGTCTTGGTAAAAAAATACCAATTTTACTTACAACCGTTTCACGCCAAGCCCTCGATATTGTCATCACCAACTCGTGACCAATACGACGATAATAGACAAGCGCTAACAAATAAATTCTCAAAAAGTCACGTTGTCGATCGGTTGTACGACTAGTCAGCTATTAAAAGCCGACTTTCAGGAGATAATGGTGCAAATGGGAGAGCGTCGGCCTTTCGGATGATCAAAGGTCCCGGGTTCTGTCATTGGGGTTTTCCCACAAAAAAGGCAAGAGTACTGGTTAACTCCTCAGGAAGCAGAATTCAAACGAGATTAATAGAGCTAAAAGCTTATTTCGCAATCGATGTAAACTAAATTAGTTTAAACTAAACAAAGCCGACTATCAACAATCGATTGTAAATCCTCGACAAATGGTCGGCGACTAATAAGCGCCATGTTGCCGACTATTTGAGACAAATCAAGATTAGTTCATACGTTATGTCTTTAATAACGTAAGAGCGTTGACGAAGATCATTAAAGTGCTGGAATTAACATTTGTACGAAAAGTTAAAAATAAATGGAAATCTAAGAAATATGTTGACAATTGCTTGCAGTCAGTCGTAAACTGGTACGCATTTCAAAACGTGAGATTGTCGGCTATCGGTTGCCAAGGGGTTGGAGTTGGAGCTGGTTTTCAATGAGCGCCAACCGATCAGCGACCGATTGTCAATTGGTCAGCGTTCAGTTTGAAGACAACAAATAGTTACACGTCTTACAGCACCAATTGGAAAGAGGCATAAGACTAACAAAGACATATGCGACAGGTTTGGTAGAATAATGGTTTCAGTTGCAATTTCGCAGACATCTATATAGTCTGCAAAAGACCTGTTTTTACTCATACCAAGGACTTTAAAATGGTAGGAATGGCTGCCCTCCTTTGCGCTCAGATTTGAGGGGTTATAATTACGACTGACTGTCTGGTGTCAGAGTAACTTACACAGGAAACGCCGTGCTATAACTGAACAATTGTTGAAAGCGGTCTTACACACTAAACAGACAATTAATCAATACTCTTTATTCATATGAAATTTAAACAACCATTGAAGGTCATGAGTAGGTCAACAGTCAAGTTATTAAAAGAACTAATTAACCCTGCCTTAAGTTTGGTCTCGGTTCCACTCATGTACAGAAGGCCTCATTTCACAAGTCGCTCGCTCCAGTTCAGATTATAGGAGGACTATTCATACATCGTTTGAGACAGATGATCTGATTTATCACATGTCGTGAGTGTCGGTAATTGAATCGGTGGATTGCATTACATTCTATTGATTTTAGACATCATGCTAAAAAAAGCAACCACCGCCAAGGAACCTGTCCCCATTGTTTGACCCCTTTCCCTGATGAATACAACAGCTAACGTCTTCGCAGCAGATGAACATTTTCTCCTTTAACCATAAGGTTTACCAAATGATATCAAAATGATATTCCAAAATTTCCAGATTCAAGATAAAGGTTATTTCTTCTTATATGTTAAAGGCAGATGAACCTAGAAATATCATAAATCGTAAAATGTTCAACAATATTCGAAAGTTCGAAGAGCAGCGTTGCGTTGAAGGTTCATATTACCATTAACATCTGATAGTATGGTGTAATTTGTCAAGTATTGTGATAGTAACACAATCCTAACACTGTATTACGCCTTATTGATTTTTCAACCGATAGTTTATATCAGGTACCGGCTTACATTAGTCAATTAGTAATTACCAACACATACAATAGTAAGAGAAAAAAACTTAAGACAGATATATATATAATATTTTGTCAAAGCGGAAACCATTTCAAAATACTTGTAGACTGGCACCTAATCGAATAATATATAGTCGATTGCATACCAGTCTACTAACTTGTTGACTGGGTTTCCGGTTGTGTGCATCATACGTATAATGAGTGACACCTGCGACATTTTCGGCAATTAAAAATAGAGTGAAAATGGGTGTATTCTTACCTCTGCTGATCTTTATCTTTATCCACAGGGTAAGGCTATTTTCTGGCTCTTGTTTTGAATAGTTCACTCACTGTCTAAATATAAGCCTAACAAAGTCAAACACAAAGTGCATATTTGTTTCGCTGTTCCTAGTCGTTTTATCTACGGTGCAAACTGATCGGACGCCTTCGCCGAACTGCATCTACCACAACCTTCTAGGCCTTTCGCAGCAGACAATAGTCCTGCAATATATACAAATAAATGCACATAAACGAAACAGAGATGCAAAAATTCAAAGCAAATCTAAAAAATATACCTCTCTGACTTTTCATCTCAATGAAACAATGCAGCAGAAGTGCTACTTAAAACTATCACAAGGGACTATTTTAGTCTATTACGACCCGGAACCAATTCCGTTGTGGTGTTACAGCATAAACTTACATTTAGTCGGAGTTGACAAATATCCTTCTCGGATTATCGGCCTCCGTAAATATGATACCTGTCTCATTTAAACAGAATAAATTTCGCTGTGCGTATAATTAATCTGACGACACTGTATAAAAGGTCAATGTCGTCTCAAATTGACCCTTTAATAATTAATTAAATATAAATAAGCAGGTTCTCTTATATCCGGTTTCCTAATCATATATATACCAGTCTATCATTCGGGGTATATTCAGACCGGAAATCTGCCATTTAATGTGAAAATGTTGTCCAAAATTGAAGAGATAAATTGATCTAAATGTACATACATTGTATGTCAGATATCTCTTGAATGTTAATTTGACTAATTAGCGAGTGGAGATCATGACCAGTCTGTGCAGATATACAGGGTGATCTTGATTAATGCTGATCGTAAATACACCAATGTTGGTTTTCTTGTAGCACCGCACAAATTGTTTAAGGAAAAAAACCCACAGGAGGACATTGTGTACTCAGTCATTCAGCAGAATTCCAGATAAAGGGCGTGGTATGCGTGCTTTCTGGCTCTCACAGCATTTAGTGTGGGTACACAAAAGGATCGACGCAATGGAATGATCTTCTTTAAACTTCACAGCATACGTTTGTTGGGTTATATATATAGAGAGATATTGCAAGGAAAAAAGAGAGCAGATTTTCCTTGTTTATTAACCCTTTCCCTCATACGACAATTCTGCAGCAGATGACTTTAAACATATATTGTCAAAAAATAGAAAATCTCTATAATTGAATGGATAACCTATGACTAAAAGTGGAAAACATTGTGGCAAAAGGAGAAATTGCTCGTTTTGAGCAATTTCTTCTTTTGTCACTATGTTTTCAAAAAGCAATCTGCTGCAGAGGCGTCAGAAAGCGTCTATATGAGGGAAAGGGTTAACGTCTCTTAGAAAAGCATCAGACGCGTTTCTCGTTTCCGATATTAAGTTTCAGGAAGTTTGTGTGCGCTCATTTCATCTCGTCGGTAAAGTCTGCCCTTTATTGACATAGTCTTCCATCATTTAGCGACCTGATCTATCAGTTAAATGTCTTCAGATGACGTCCACCTCCCCGAGGTATTCATTGTTGGTAGTTTTAAATGTAATTGCTTCTCTGATGGGGTAATTTCGCTATTTTTCTCCGAAAATGAAAAATCATTTGTTTCACGTTAGGCTCTATAATTATTCTATCCAGATAATTATGCTTGCATAGACGTAATGGAAGAGCAACTTATTTACGTCTCCACATTTTTCAAACTTTTTAAATTCATCAATATTCCCGACAGTTAAACCCTTTTGAATTTTACAATGAATATTCCCCAGATAACAGAAGTCATATATATAAAGGTCGCACCGTTTAGTAATTGAGATGCTTGGTAATGCCGGTATTTACCATGAAATTTCATTATGTTGTCCAAATGATATATGTTTTGTTAGTAACATTGTTTGATATGTTTTTTCTTCTGTGTTGTATGTTTGTCATACTTGCCTTTCAACACAAATATAATAAAGCTTTCGTATAAACTGTTACTTCCGATGTGTTATTTTGGAATGTATCACTATACGTCATGTATCTTCGGATTGAAAGCCAATCAAGTCAAAATGGATCACATCCGGCGCTATCATCTTGTTTTGACACCGTAAAGTGTAGAATGTAACTTCCGGTACTCAATAACGTAAAGTACGTATATGCGTCGACTCGAGTGGAAGTGAATGGAGCGTCACCTGTGACATTTTGGGTAATTGAATATAGAGGGACATTGGCTGTACTTTGAATATAGAGGGAAGTTAGCTGTACTTTGAATATAGAGGGAAAATGGCTGTACTTTAAATAAAGAAGAAAATTGGCTGTACTTTAAATATAGATGGAAATTGGCTGTACTTTGACGACTGCTGATCATTATCCACAGGACATTGACTTAATTGACTTCTGACTCTTGTTTGATATAGTTAATTAACTGTCCTCAAACGTGAGGCAAACATGGTCACAACATACAGCACATTACTTAGTTCGTTGTTCGCAGTAAACACCCATATATGAATCTGATCACCACACATCTTTTAGGTATTCGGCAGCACAAACTAGTCCTGCAATATATATTCAAACGAATGCACATAAATGATACAGAAATGCTGAAAATGAAAGCAATTTTTCTTTTACCCCTTTGACTTTCCAATGAAACAGTTCTGTCGAAGTGCTACTTCACCATTCGTAAAGAAACTATTTTAGGCCACTACGACCCAAAACCAATCCCGTTGTGGTGGTACACCTCCTATCACCTGTTCTACGACCCGGAACCAATTCCGTCATGGTGTTACACGCCATATCACCTGTACTACGACCTGGAACCAATTACATTGTGGCGTTACACCTTCTACCACCTGTACTAGGACCCAGAACCAATTCAGTTGCGGTGTAACACACCCTAGCACCTGTTCTAGGACACGGAACCAATTCAGTTGTGGTGTTACATACCCTATCACCTGTACTTCGACCCGGAACCAATTAAGTTGTGGTGTAACACACCCTAGCACCTGTTCTAGGACACGGAACCAATTCAGTTGTGGTGTTACATACCCTATCACCTGTACTTCGACCCGGAACCAATTAAGTTGTGGTGTAGCACCTCCTATCACATGTAATACGACCAGAACTAATTCCGATGTGGTGTTACATCTCCTATCACCTGTACAACAACCCTGGACCAGTTCAGTTGTGGTGTTATACCTTCTATCACCTGATCTCCGACCCGGGACCAATTCCGTTGTGCTGTTACACACCCTATCATCATCTCGTTTGCTCTGTCATTTCTGAAACACTTACATCAATGGGCGATATGATCATTTAACACTTTCCCTCATGCAGACATATCTTAACGCATATGCATAAAACGTCTTTATAAACATATGGCAACATGAGAAAATTGCTCAGCAAGGGTATTTCTACATTAGTTTCACTGTTTTCATATCTTTATCGAATATGTATTATACTTCCTTTATTTTATTGAATTGGATGAAAACCTTCTTGCAAAAAGTTGTCTGCTGCAGATGTGTCAGAACGCACCTGCAAGTTGGAAAGAGTTAGCCTGCCCTATTTCATTCTTAGTTAATAATGTAATTGCGATTGGAAAATTCCGCTCTCTCAAAATTTAAATTGATAAATAACAGATTGAAAAAAACAACAACACGCTGACATTTTTTATAACATCTAGTATATACTTTTGATATCAGGTAGTTTAACCCGTTTCGCTACGTAAACGTGTTTTGTAGCATCTGTAATGTACCACTCTTGAAAACATTATGATAGCAGGACTTATTGCTCATATTGAAAAAATTCTTCTTTTGCCTGAATACTTGCATCACTATTTAATAGGGGGTGTCAACGGTTAACCGGTTATTCGATTAATCGGTTAGTAATTTCAAATAACCGAGTATTCAGAAAAATAAATAAAATATATATACAGTTGTGTTTCACATTTTGTCCGTTTCAATTTTGTACACGTATCTTACCACATGTTAATTATTAACATCTCGATCGGGAGTGTTTACATTACTATGTATCCGGTTAACCGATTAACCGGTTACTAATATCGGTAACCGTTGACATCCCTACAGTATTTAATGAATATTCTTTCCTTTGCAGATACTTTCCATATTACCCTATATGTTTATTAAGTCTTCTGTTGAAGGTTTGGTATGTGTGGTAAATTGTAAACAAAATGGTAAGTACAGCAAAGTTGGTTGTTTTCATGTTTATTATTATTGTCCTTATAAAAGAACAGAAAAGTACTGTCGGGTATTTTTCTATTCAACAGTCATTTTAACCCATTACTTCAAATGACTTTTTAAAGGTCGTCTGCTTGACAATAATCAGACGAACAATTTCAACAATCTAGAAAACTGAAAGATTTATATTAAGTTGAAATATTGCATTAAAAGGGGGGTACTTGCTCGTTTTGAGCAATTTCGCCTTTTATCGCAATGTTTTCAAAAGTCGTCTGCAACAACAGGCTTTAATGTCGTCTATGTGAAGTAATGGGTTAAGAAATATATTATCAAAAGATACACAAACAAACATTAACTAAACACGAACAGTAATAATTTCTTAGAAAACTATGTATAGATAAACCTTTCCCCCGGTGGACACATGGCGCATCTGCAGCAGACGACTTAATTCCTTAGGAATTTCCTCTTAATCTATTATGTTAGCAAATCTATTCCATAATCATGCTTTCATTTATAAAGAGTTTGCCAATATGGTTCCAAGTGCATGCAGATATGTTGTATGTGGGAAAGAGTTTATTTTGTCTCAAGTCCGCCTTATAAAGACATACTCCTCCATCATTTAGCGACCTGATCTATCATTTAAATGTTTTCAAATGGCGTTCAACTCCCCGAGGTATTCATTGTCGATGGCTATAGTGAGTCTTCTTGTTTCTCCGTTCATCGCCTCAGTGGCGCAGTGGTAGAGCGTTCGTCTCGGGAGTGGGAGGTTGCGGGTTCGATCGCCTGGCGGGTCATACCAAAAACTTTAAAAATGGTAGTAATGGCTTTCCCTCTTTGGCGCTCAGTTTGCGGGGTTAGCAGTACGACTGACTCGATCGTGTAACGATAAAAGGACCACTAGTACTGGTAACTAACCCAGACAACGCCGTGATATAACTGAACAGTTGTTGAATGCGGCGTAAAACAACATACAAACCAAAGCCTCTCCGTACAAGGAAGACTCAGATATAAACACACATTCACTGCATATTATAGAGCTTTACATAGATGAAAGATTGAGGTTAATGAAGTTTTCAATAATTAATCAGAACAGAACAGAACATACTCTTTATTACACCCAAGTATACAATATACAATATGGGGTTATAAATAGAATTAATATGCTTAAAAAATTATTCCGGTGTAATGTTATAGTTTATGAGTTAAATACTTTTTAACAGCTTCAGTTATAAACATGAAAACATTTTTGTAATATCCAAATGTCCAGTTCATTGCGTTGTGCGTTGTGTAATAATCAGTAATATTGCAACGCGGCCAGTTCACCTACTCACGTGTTTCAAGTCAATCAAGTTGTACTCAGAATTTGTGCTCAGGTATCTGATTGGTCAGAAATAAATTCCTTTTTCGAAATGACCAATCAGAAGTCTTATTTGGAGTATAGAGTTCATTTCTGACCACAGAGAACGTTTCCAGAGTTTTATAGTTTCGAACCTTTTAGTACTCCACACAACAGTCTTACCAAGGAACAGGCTGCTTTTCCACATAGACTGTTAGCACATTGGTGGAAGACAAATGACGCTTGTCACAGTGATTTTTGTCAAACGTCGAGCTGGGTTTCGAACTCACAACTCCTTGATTGACAGTTCGCTTCGACACGGACTGAGCTACACGGGCTCGACTTTAGATAAACCAAATATATACAATAGCAAATACTAGAATTATATCCAAAGATATACAATAGATATAGATATAGATATACAATAGATATCCAAAGATATACAATAGATATAGATATAGATATACAATAGATATCCAAAGATATACAATAGATATCCAAAGATATACAATAGATATAGATATAGATATACAATAGATATCCAAAGATATACAATAGCAAATACTAGAATAACATCCAAAGATATACAATAGATATAGATATAGATATACAATAGATATCCAAAGATATAGATATAGATATACAATAGATATCCAAAGATATACAATAGATATAGATATAGATATACAATATATATCCAAAGATATACAATAGCAAATACTAGAATTACATCCATCCATCTTTAACCGTTTCCCACATTAAACACATCTGCAGCAGACGACTGTAAAATTATGGAAAACCTCTATAAATGTTAGTTTGATTATTGCATACAATTGAAAACATTGTGACAAAAAGAGAAATTGCACTTTCTCGTTTTGTCACAATATTTTCAAAAGTCGTCTGGTGCAGGTGCGTCCAAATGCGTCTGCTGGTTGGAAACTGTTTTGTTTGTACCTTAGCGGTGAGTCGATAAGACCCCATTTCGCGTGGCACAGTTCCGAAATGTAATTGGTTCCCTGCTGTGATACTTCTACTATTTTCTTAGAAAATGAAAAATCGCCTGCTGCATGTGATTTTCGGCTATCATTCTTTGTCGAATTTGTAAAATAGTAATGGGGGACTTTAAATTTTAAAAGCAAGGCGTGATAATTGAAACCTTTCCCACATGCAGACGCTTTTTGACGCATCTGCAGCAGATGGCGTTTTAAAATATTGTGCATGTTGAACACTTTCTCCTTTTGCCACAATGTTTTAAACTCTATTTTAGAAATCAGGATGCTTTCTTTAACAGACGTTTAATCTTTTTTTGCTTAGATGTTTTCAAAGCTATCTGCTGCAGATGTATGGTATGTGAGAAAGGGTAAGGTATGAAGATAAATGGAAGTGTCCTTTATATTCTCTGTGTCTGTTGTTTTTTGGTTTTATTGATACTCCGATTTAGGAGACCATTTGATTGATTTCTTCGTGTTTTACGCAGCTTTCAACACAATTTCAGTGATATCACGGCGTTTCCTGGGTACCTAGAGCTGACAATCGAGGGGTTGTAAGTTCGAACCCAAGCTCGGCCAACATTCTTTCCGACGTTTGACAAAAGTGACTGTAACAAGCGTTATTTGTCTTCCGCCCATGGGCTAGGAGTCTATGTGGAAAAGCAGCCAGCTGCTTAGAATGTTGTGTGGAATACTGGTATGAGAAAGCCAGGAAACACATGCGTAGGAGAACTGGTCGCCGTGATGTGACTGAACAATTATTGAAAACGGCGTTAAACCCCGATCAATCAATTCCCGGGTACCAGTACGACTGGTCCGTTTATTTTGGCACCAGCCAGTCAGTCAATATGCTAACTCCGCACCCCTGGGCGCCAAGGAGGAGGGCAACCATTACTGCCATTTGTTTAAAGTCTCAGACCATTTGAACTTATATTGGCGTGAAACTAGTTGTAATTGTAGCCTCATCATGATACAAATCTGTACTTGTAGCCTCATCATGATACAAGTCTATCAGTGTAGCCTCATCATGATACAAGTCTATAATTGTAGCTCATCATGATACAAGTCTGTAAGTGTAGCCTCATCATGATACAAGTCTGTACTTGTAGCCTCATCATGATACAAGTATGTAATTGTAGCCTCATTATGATACAAGTCTGTAATTGTAACCTCATGATACAAGTCTGTACTTGTAGCCTCATCATGATACAAGTATGTAATTGTAGCCTCATTATGATACAAGTCTGTAATTGTAACCTCATGATACAAGTCTGTAATTGTAGCCTCATCATGATACAAGTCTGTAATTGTAGCCTCATCATGATACAAGTCTGTAATTGTAGCCTCATCATGATACAAGTCTGTAATTGTAGCCTCATCATGATACAAGTCTGTAATTGTAACCTCATCATGATACAAGTCTGTAATTGTAGCCTCATCAATTGTCAATGCACCGTTTAGGCAAAACTATAGAACATATCAATAAATAGAATAAATTTGATAAAAGTGTGGAAAGGGTGTAATTGCTCAATATATAATGTTCCCAATAGTCGTCTGCTGCAGATCTGTCCGTCAAAATGCGTCTATAAGTGGAAAAGGGTTTAGCTTTTCGAAACCGATACACCATAAAAACCCTATTTCGTTGGGCGCGGCCAAAATTAAAAAATATTGAAATCCAAATTATTGAAGTAAACCATTTGTCTTCTTCAATATATAATTGATTTCCAATAATGTACAATATAAGAGCCGTCCCGCGAGAAAAACCAACATTGAGCGCAGGCTAACCCGGACAGACACTTTTCGCCTCCTACGGATTTTCTGTTTCAGGAATCATTACTCTATACACATATCCCCCTGAGACGGAATGCGTCGGCCCGGATTAGTCTGCGCGGACTGCGCAGGCTGATCTGGGTCGATACATAACGCAGAGGCCAGTGTGTTGAGTTTGTCGTGGTACGGGTCATAGTTTTAAGTGGCCGCTCGTTTTCATTAACCGTTTTGCCTCCTACAACATTTTAGATCGACTGCTTTGAAAACTTGTTTGTAGGAAAATAAACCTTGTATATCCTTTCCAGTTACGTAGAGTAGAAACATTGCGGGGAAAGGCAAAATATCGAACTATTGTTAATTTAGTCACGGTTTGAAGCCTCTGTCAACAATTGTTCAGTTATATCACGGCGTATCCTGGGTAAGTTACCATTACTACTGGTTATCCTGACACCAGCCAGCCAGTCAGTCGTAATCCTTACCCCGAAAACCTAAGCGCCAAAAACCCCGGGGAGCCATTACTACCATTTTTAAAGTCTTCGTTTTGAACGAAAGTCGTCTGCTAAAACAAAGACATCTGTATCGGGTAACGGTTTACCATGATGCCTTTAGTTGTATGCCATTATTAAATATACTTTTAGAACGACTGTTTTGAAAACGCATGATGACGAAAAAATTCAACTGATCGGTAGCTCAGTCGGTAGCGACGTGGGCTCTCAATCCAGGGAATTTGAGTTCGAATCCCAGCCCGGCTTTAATTCTTTCTGACGTTTGACAAAAAAGATTGTGACAATCGTCATTCGTCTTCAACCCACTGGCTAACAATATGCTTAAGCAGCCAGTTGGTTGGAATGACTGTTGTGTGGAGTACTGGTTTGAGAAAGCCAGTAATCACATAAGTAGATGAACTGGGCGCCGCGATATGACTGATACAATATTGAAGTTTAACCCCGATTGATCAAGCGTACAATGTAATATTATGTATGCGGTTAACATTGTGAGGAAAAGAGATACCAGCTATGCTATTCTAAACATATATATATTCTCTAAAGTCAATCAATGTTTGTCATTACAGATTCCTGATAGTGTATACATATCAAAGCGGATCATGACGAGTTTCTACATCACTGCTCCTATTGCATTAACCCTTTCAGCGCCAAAGGCAATATTGAGCTTTTTGCAAACAATACAGATTCAGGTGAGTCAGCTCGTAACGAGCTGTCTCACCTGAAATCTGCATTGTTTGGCTGTGAGTTATAAAAATATTCCAAAAATCCTATAACATGAGAATAGAGTCGTCCGAGTTTGAACATGGAATAGTCTACTTTAAACAATTCGGCGCTGAAAGAGTTAACCCTTTCTCACATATAACACATTATGCAGTAGACGAGTCTAAAAACATCTAGTCCAAACACGGACATTTATATGAAAGCAAGTACATGCACAATACTTAAATAGAATTGAAAACATTGTGGCAAAAGGAGAAATTGCTCATTATGAGCAATTTCTCATTTTGCTACGATGTTTTCTAAAGGCGCCAGCAAAGAAACAACTGTTTGTGGGAAAGGGTTAAACATCAGTCGATAATTTCAATTAGGAACATTATCCGATATTGAAGTTTACGATTCTTCCAAATAAACAATACCTGGGAAAAAAAGAGCGCATCAAGATAAAGTTAAATTTTAAACGGAGTAGAAATTATTCATAACGACCAATTTCTCCTTTTGTCACACTGTTTTCAAAAGTTGATTGTTGAAAATGCGTCAAAAGTACAGCGGGAAAAATGTTACCCGTTACCTTGATGGAGGCGACTGTTGGCGCATGAGCATTGGACTTCAATTGAAAAACAATGTCTCGAAAAGGGTGGAAATGGGGGGGAAAGGAGGAAAATGGGTGAACATTGCTAGAACGAGCGTTTTTTCCCTTTACCACAATGTCTCCAAGTATGTTTCAAAGATGTCAGACGTAACAAGTTCCTAAAATATTTTCAAAGGAGACGCCGCTAATATCTCAGACATGTCGTTAACAAATAAACACGTAAAACGGGATAAGCATGGATGTGGCGTGCATTATCCCCGGATCACATCCATCTAATACCATCGACAGAACAGTTCAATTCCAAAGTTAACACCATAAATCCGGTTACCTTTATCTCTGTCGGATAGCAATGCTGCCCTGTAAATGATACGTGTTTCATAAACCCGATTCATATGTAAGAAAACATTGCAACATCAGGTTAGGTTGCTCGTTTCTAATCCTAAGTTTATATTATATAAACAGCCTTTTAAACATGATAGTATCGTATTGATTTGTATACATATATTTATTAGTCGCCGGGCAGAAGCCCGCGACTTCTATTTTTAATAGCTTTTCGGAAATCACATGGGAGGGCGGCTTATTATTAGAAAGAAACAAATCTAGATGATTTGAACATATTACAATTGTGGTTGTTTACGAACACTAATAAATGACACATCTAAAATGAAATAAATATTCCGATTTTATAATGTTTGCAGTTTTTTTTATTTCACTCGCATTTAAGTTTTTTGTCTTATTTACGAAGATAAAAGTGGTCCCTTCAAGACGTGAACCAACACCCCCTAATGCAGACTCTTATGTGTCATCATTGAGGTCAATTTCGGATTCTCCTTTTAATAGCAATTTTAACTTACTAAATGTTGTTTTCATGTTCAAAGAGATGTCTTGATTTGTGTAGAATTCATTTAATAATGTTAATCCATGAATATCTAAAGTAGGAACTGTTTCTAAGCTAAATATAGACCCTATTCTGTTGTGTAGTTTCGTGACCTTTAACATCGATTTTCGCGCATGCGCATTTCGATATGAAAAAGCGAGTGATATTATTTTATTTTAGACAATTACAAGACGAATGTTTGACGCAAAGCGTCAAAGAGAAGCCGCAATATTTCGTTGTACATGTAGAAATAAGAAAAAAAGAACATTTTTAAATCCACAAACAATAGAACAATTTAAACTGTAGACGGTAATGCTGATATATTTCTCCTTTTGAATACTTTTGTTTTCTTAAAATTACCTCCCTTTAAAGCAATACCAGGATATTTACCTTGTGATTCGAATAAGATTGACAAACATTGAAATTATATGAATGAATACTTTTATTTAAATAAGTAACAACAGCAAAATTAAATTAAAGCCAGATAAATGTGTACACATTTCGTTAATTTGTTATAGATACCCTAATGTATAGATATGAATATAAACTTTATAAGCAAATGTTTTCATTTCAGCGTTTCTAATGTTTGAATAGACTAAGGAAAGTCAAGAATACATAAATAAATCAATGCAGTCTTTTCCGGCGACATTGATGCCTTGCATCAACTTTCTCTTGTTTTCATAATGATTTGCCTTTTAATCTCGCGTCTCGAATGTCGTGACATAAACTTCGAGTGCAAAGGGAAGTAAGATAAGTCGATTGTCAATAACGCTGGTATAACACGCTCATCTGCATTTCAGCCAACAAAACTGGCGATTTGCTTCGCTTAGAACTTTGAAGTTTTGAATAGTGTTCGATTCCTTTACTTTCACTGTATACTAACTGTTTCACATAGTACACCTTCCCTGTGAAAAAAATGCTATCCAATCAACATTAGAACTCGCCTCCATTTGCGCGATGTTACAGTCTCGGATTATGGACAACAAGTTCTTGGTTTGACTTCCGTTTGATGGCAGCTTAAACAATGATCGTGCAAAATGTAACGAAACCCCGTTTTAATTTGAAATGATTCAGTATTCACCAGCTTCACACAATTTCAGGGTAATATGCTATATATTAATATACTATGTGTTAATCCTTACCCACCCGCAGACGTATTTTGACGAAAAAGCAGCAGACGACTTTTGAAAACATTGTGGCCAAAGGTGAAATTGCTCATGATGAGCAATTTCTCCTTTGGCCACAATGTTTTCAACTTTACTTAACAATTAACCTATCTTTTATAGAGATTTTTCAGGATTTTGTCACTATGTTTTCAAAGTCGTCTGCTGCAGATTTGTTGTATGCGGGAAAGGGTTAAGTAAATAATTCGTCGGACGTTTAACTTCTAAACGTACCCAAAATATCGTACAGTATCTCTTTCAAGCATTTGAAACAGTTCTAAAATAATCACGTTGGCTTAGATCGGAAATAACCAGCGTGACAAACATACATTGATTCAGACAGGAAGAAACGCCATTGCATTGTTGACATGTAAAGTCAAAGTGGATCAAGATAAAACAGAACGAATTAACGACGTTAGCGAGTGATCGGAATCCGCTGTGGTCGAGTGGTTAGCGTCGGGGATTTTGAAACCGGGTGTCCCGGGTTCGATCCCCACTCGCGGCACTACGATCATGGCGGAGTGCCCTTGGGCAATGCACATTTTTTAGCCTAGTACTGGTTTGTTTACCCAGGGATCATGAATAAGTGAACTGTCGCCGTGATATAACTGAAATATTGTTGAAACAATGGCGTAAAACCCCAATAAATAAATAAATAAATATCGAGTGATCGCTAGATGTGTACTTAATTGTTTGTGTATTGTAAGCTTCGTTACTCATGAACTATTAATTCTTTCACTGCCGAATTTCACAAAGTCGACTCGTCCATGGTTTAAATTGGACAACTCCATGTTTCGTTCAACAGGAAATTTTGTAAATGTTAATGTCTAAGTGGCAAACAACGCATATTTCAAGAGAGACAGGTCGTTACGAGCTGTCCCATCAAACTCTGCATTGTTTGCAAACGTTTTAAATGGTCTTTGGCAGCGAAAGAGTTAGGAAGAAGCGAGTCAGTGATAACATCTTACCAAGAAAACCGCAAAGCACCAGTATTCTGATTGCTCGTAAATGCAGTCAGAATTACTGCTACTTTCCAAAGACAGGACCGTAAAAAGACGTAGTTCGAGTTAGACGAAACAATTGAGTTATCGCATCATCGACATATTGATCACTGTAAATAATTAAAAAAAAAACCGGGTTAGCATCCTCCTGAAACGAACTAGAGCAACAAATAGCAAGTCCGTATATCAGTAAATTCGAAAACGAACATTAAAATTCCATTCGATATTTAAAAGGATCAAGAGTGATTTATAAGAATCATTTCACCAACTGCGAATGCGTACCTGTCTTAACAAAGTTGGCTGCAATTTCAAATTGGCCCTTTCTGTTCGGTCTTTTATTTACTTATTAAATAAACGTATCCGCCGGCAGGTGGGCCCGGATCGCACCGGAATTTTTCAAATTAATTGGAAATACGAATGTACGGTGTTGTGTTCAGCTTTGTTTTCAACTGTTTCCGACCGTATCATGGCTATACGATATGCGCAATCGGAACTTCATCATTAGGCTCCGAACACATACTGTTAAACACCCCTTTCCCACATACACCAAATCCGCAGCAGACAACTTTAAAAACATATTGGCAAAATATGAACAATCTTCAAAGTTGGGAGTTTAATTATTAAATAAAGTTGAGAATTCATTGTAAGCCATTTCTTCTTTTTTCACAATGTTTTCAAAAGCCGTTTGCTGCAGAGGCATCAGAAAGTGTCTACATGTGGGAAAGAGTTTATAACGGCATGAATCGTATAAAAACCGTATATAAAAATACCTGTTTGAATTTTTTTATTATTTTAAATTCAATATTGAATCATTTATGTAAAATCAAAATAGTTTCAGGAGCAATTTAAAATGCAAAACAATTAATTTAGAATGTTCATAAAAATGCCATTTAAATTGACAGAACGTTTCAAATGTAGATTTAAGTGGTATTCCAATGAACACAAAATTTCAAGTACAAACCAAAATGCCTTTTAATGATCAGAAACTTTCCAACGCAAAATATGATGTTATGTAACGAACAGAAAATGTTTCAAATGCAAAAACACACACTATTTAGCCCTTTCCTTCGTACAACAATTCTGCAGCAGACGACTTGGAACATATTTTGTCAACAAATAGAAAATCTCTATAATTGAATGGATAACCTATGACTAAAAGTGGAAAACATTGTGACAAAAGGAGAAAATTGCTCGTTTCGAGCAATTTCCTCTTTTGTCACTATGTTTTCAAAAAGCCGTCTGCTGCAGAGGCGTCAGAAAGCGTCTATATGAGGGAAAGGGTTAATTAACTTAATGTAAGTAAAACGTTTCAAACGTCAATCGAATCTTTTGAACGAAACGTTGCAAATTTTAATGAAGAAACTCCCGGTAAAAAAAATGTATTGGATCTCATCCTAACCCCATATTTCAGGACTTGAAGTTTTTGGCTGACACTAAGGTTGCCACACGCTATAAAATTCGAAATAAATTTCAACGAGTTATTCCAGATAGATATCACATTGAGCAGTACACGCGTCTATACGTAATAAAAACGATTCCCAACATGTTAAACCCTTTCCCACATACAGACGCTTTCTGACTCTCCCTGCATGCAGCATACGACTTTTAGAACACAATTGTTGCAAAATGAGAAATTGCTCATAATGAACAATTTCTCCTTTTGACACAATGTTTTCTACTCTATTCAATAGATATATATATTGATTTTATAAATCCATAAATATTGTCTAGATGTTTTGAAAGTCGTCTGCCGCAGAATTGTTGTATGTGGGAAAGGGATAAGCGGTTTTCCTGATATGATAATTTAAGAGAAGTCTGCTTTGAGGAAATGCATGAAACATCTTTAAAAATCAGATTTTGATTTTCAAACAGACCTGCACCAACGCGGGAAAAGGAGGAATTGTTCGTTTTGTGCATTCTTCCCTCTTTTCCTACAATGTTTTGTAAAGTCGTCTGGCACGGTTTCATTAGACGTCTGAACCAGGACAAGGACTGGACAAAGCCCATCCTTTCTCTGATTAAAACGGCGAATGTTGATTATGAAGCAGAAAGGTTTTGAAAACAGTATGAGAATAATATTTAGTTGTTTTGATTCTCCCCCCACGTCTTTTCAGAACATTTCCTAATACAATGCTGATGTTCAGATTGATTTTCTTTTCTTTCGACAGTTATACGTCTTTGATTGTACTTATTGTATCAGTTGAACATTTCTTGTGATATATGTCAAATAATGTTGCGGATTTTCGATATAAACTTGACATTCGCCATAGCAGAACCGCACATTGAGATGTTGATACACTTATAACTTTCTATTTTATCGTTTATCTGTTATCATCCGCTTTTAGAGATGGGGGTTAAGTGTTTGATTCCCAGAAGGATCGTACTGAAAGTTTAATATAAACATTTATTGTAGAAGTAACTTCCCTCTGTTGTGCTCTGCATTGAGGTTATAGAATTATAGAACTTACGCAACTGTGTCGGGATAAACCCAATGATAATGTAACTGTTGGAAGCTGCGTAAAATCTTATTCCTACAAACAAGTAGTGGAACGACTGATTACACTATATGTATCAGCAAATTAGGTTGAGTTTAATTTTATCGTTGAATATGCGATCGAAGAAGCTCCAAGGATTCTTTTCATGACGTGGATCAACTGTTCCGTTCCTTCAAGGCTATTAAAATGTTGATAAAGTTCAGACTTCTATAATTAATGCACGCACATTCTGTTTCCTTTGCACAGTGCTACAGCACACGTTTTGTATTCGCAATAAAATATCTGCATATGTATACTTAACTTACATTTTAACATTTACGGTGTAACTTCGAGTTAAAATCTTCTAGAATAACGTAACGGAATCGCCATGGGTGGTATCTTTTAATTCACTATTTAACCATTTTTAAAATATAAAAAAGGTCCGAACCCTTAAAATCTCAGTGAATGATGCAGCTGACGATATTTTTAAATAATGGGGCAAAAGAGAAATTGCTTATTATGAGTTATTTTTTCCTTTTCTAAACTTACATTACTGAATTGAATATGTATGTTGTGCTTTCCCCATTCTTATCTTAACAATTTCCCACATACAACAATTCTGCAGCAGACAACTCAGAAATCATCTCAGCAAAACTATGAAAAATCTCTTTTTAACTCAAATGATGATTTTGTTATACAGTTGAAAACATTGTGGCAAATGGGGAAATTGCTCATAATGAGCAATTTCTCCTTTTGCAACAATGTTTTCAAAAGTCTTCTGCTACAGAGGCGTTTAAAAGCGTCTATATGTGGGAAAGGGTAAAGACTCTTTCAACAAGGAAGCGTCCAAGCTTATCACTGTAAGAGAAAGGATTAATTGGGAAACCTGCAGCAGCGCATGTCAGAATCAATTCCAGGTAAAAACTCAACCTTTGGCACAGAACTGATACGGGCCGCCAAACAAAGCTCAAACTTCCCCCTTATCTATATTCGTAAATCTATCTCCTACCTGGACGATCGATTTGTTTGTTTGTTTGTTTGTTTGGAGTTTAACGCCGCTTTCAACAGCTTTGGTCATATCACGGCGGTCAGTGCACCTACCCATGTTTTCCTGGCTTTCCCACACCAGTACTTACACAACATTCTTTCGAAGCCACTGACTACTTTCTCACATAGATCAGAGGTGAGAGGCAATGGACGATCGATAGAATTGCAAGAGATACCCGAATGACCTGTTCGCCCGACTGATCATATATACGTTAATAATTTTCTTTTGCTTTTGTATTTGCGTTCCTGGAGAAACTATTTGGTTTTATTTACCCTCGCCCTGCGCGGCATGCTTAGGCAGACCCGGGTCGATACATTACGCAGAGTCCATAATGTTGGTTTTCTCGCTGGACGGCTCATTTCAGAAGTTGGCGCAGAAAAGACATGAGGAGATTATTTGTATGTCAACCCGGCATAGTGGACTGTATACACACTTAAACTAGGAACCCTATGGATGTGTATATATAGAGGAAAGCGAAGATTCTACTATATTTATAAAATGAGGTATGATGGTCACTCTTTATACAAAGTCTGGTTTGAACAATGCATTAAGCGTGAGTGCATTGTAGGAATGAAACACGAGAACAACGAGAGCTGTCTGTCGATGTTTGTCTTTTTGGGGATTTGTTATTATCGTTAACCCTTTCCCTCATACGACAATTCTGCAGCAGACGACTTTGAACTATTTTGTCAAAAAATAGAAAATCTCCATATATGAATGGATAACCTATGACAAAAAGTGGAAAACATTGTGGCAAAAGGAGAAATTGCACGTTTTGTGCAATTTCTTCTTTTGTCACTATGTTTTCAAAACGCTGTCTGCTGCAGAGGCGTCAGAAAGCGTCTATATGAGGGAAAGGGTTAAAAACATATGAGTGGTGCTCCAAGAACACAATCCGTAATGCCATTATTATAAGTAAAGATAAAGATCTACCTGCGCATATATGCTTAACTGATGCGCATATTGATCTTGATCCACAATGGTCGCAAATGTCCTTACGTTTGTGTTGGCAGAGAATCGCCCATGTGTACTTTATTGGAATTATATTGAATAACGGCTATATTTGTGTAGTGGTGCCTGCTTACATGTTAATGTTTCCTTGGTTATCACGATACATCTAATATTAAGAAGACATTCTTTGTCCAAGAAAACAAATATCATATATAAGATAAAAGGAAAAGAGGAAGGTAAACACTTGAGACCAACGATACTATACTTAAGAAATCTGATGATATTTCAACACAATTACCTACGGGTGAACCTGTTAAATAACATTTTTGTTTTAAAAGTTCATCAACAAACTCTATGTGTGTCTGATGACAATACAACATAATAACTTGTAGTTGAACCTGTTAAATAACCCTTCATCAATAAACTATACTTATATTACAGAATCTTAGGATAAAGCATAAAACTTCCTGTTAACCCTTCCCTATGACAATTCTGCAGCAGACGACTTTGAACTTATTTTGTCAAAACATAGAAAATCTCCATAGTTGAATGGATAACCTATGACAAAAAGTGGAAAACATTGTGGCAAAAGGAGAAATTGCACGTTTTGTGCAATTTCTTCTTTTGTCAATATGTTTTCAAAAAGCCGTCTGCTGCAGAGGCGTCAGAAAGCGTCTATATGAGGGAAAGGGTTAAAATAGCTTACTGTTTTAGTCACATAATTGTGTATATCCCGTTAGTCAACTGACAATTATGTACGAGTCTTAGGGGGGTCTTATTGGCTCTCACCGTTTTGGGTCTACAGGTGTGAAATGGTTATACTTCATCTATAGGTTTTAAATTAGTCAAACGTCAGCATAAATCTCACTCTTGATGACCAAACAAACAAAATACAAGAGGTTTTAGAAGAAGGAAGAATCGTGGTAAAGTAAAGTCAAAATGGTTTATAATGTATTAAATATTCCCAATGATAACGCCTTTGCAACCCATTGCCACAAAGAGACGAGTTTTGGCGCATCTGCAGCAGACGACTTTTGAAAATGTTTAAACAATATCAATCGTATTCAATAATGATACTAACATGTTCACTGAAAGATTTTCCAGTATTTTCCCTACATATTTGCATAGAGGTCTGCCTGCTGTAGATTTAAGGTACGTGGGGAAAAGCAATAAAATGGCAAAATTCTTCATTAGATGATAACACAAAACAAATACATGAATATGAATGTTTAGTGTGCGAAAGGATCGCCGTAAAGTCAAACCGAAATGGTTTCTGATGTATTTAATATCTCCCTAGATAAAGCCGTGTGTTTTATTTCAAACTAATGTTCATTTATCATCCTCAGAAGTCGCTTCGTCGATAATAATTTCTCGAAGCGGATATCTAAACCCGAGCTTATCAGTTCTAACTGTGTTTTGAACTTAAACAAACGAGACCTTTGAGTATAACCAGCGTTGCTTTTACTTTTTCGGTGAATTATTTCCGTGCTGTATACTTAATACATGGACTGCTTTTAACGATTTCCCGCTTGCAGACGGATTTGACGCATCTGTAACGGACAATATTCATCAAACATTGTGAAAAAAGAGCATTCGCTCATTATAAGCAATTTCTCAGTTTACCACGATGTTTTCAACTCTATTCAATAGTTCTCCAATCTTCATTTACAGAAATGTTCAATAGTTTGCATACACGCTTTAAAACTTGCATGATGTAGACTTGTAGTATGAAGGAAAGGGTTAAATATATAATATTAAGATGCTGTTCAAGAACAACGCATTGTGGGTAATAACATCACGTAACGGGAATCAGCCGTGGTTGAGTGGTTAGCATACAGATGAACCTTAGACCGGGCGTCACGGCTTCGATCCGCGCACTGTTCCTAGTAATGGTGTGTCTGTTACCCAGAGATCAGTCGCCTTAATAATACCGCAATTATGTTGAAAGCCCATATATAACAAATACACCAGGCTATAACAATGCATCCTCGGTAATCCCAGGCTATGCATATATAATGTTTACTTCATGAATATTCGTGGGTTATGTCAGGCAAAATAGTTATCGTTGTCTCGCCAAATTTAATTTTCTGAATACTCCACAGCAGCTTAAGGCTGCGCTGCAGACTATCATTCCCATAGGTAACTATGGTAAGGTGATGGACAAATAACCCATGGCTTGCGAAGACGGCAGCTCAGCCGTCAACCCATAATATAATTAACATTTGCAGTTCATATTGCATTCTGGTATAGATGTCTTCTTGAGGCTATAACATGGCAGCACAAACATCGCACTTCTGTACATGAGAAACAATACATTAATTGAAGCAACAGATTGTTATTGCAAACTAGTGCCTTCTTTTTTCATCTATCTTTGGTTGAAGTTATGAAATATGGACATTTTTTTTTGTAGCAAGTTGAATAACTTCAGTAAAAGTAGTCACGAAATATATACAGAGAGTTTTAATAATGAACAACGTTCATTTTTTTAATTGATTGATTGCTTGTTTGTACGCCGCTCTGAACACTTGTTCAATTATATCGCAGCTTTTCCTGGGTAAGTTACAAGTACTATACTGGTCCATTAATCCTAACACCAGCCAGTCAGTCGTTATGCTAACCCGGCAACCCCGGGCGCCAAGGAGGGCAGACATTACTACCAATTAACCCTTTCCCTCATATAGACGCTTTCTGACGCCTCTGCAGCAGACGGCTTTTTGAAAACATAGTAACAAAAGAAGAAATTGCACAAAACGTGCAATTTCTCCTTTTGTCACAATGTTTTCAACTTTTAGTCATAGGTTATCCATTCAATGATAGAGATATTCCATTATTTAACAAAATACGTTCAAAGTCGTCTGCTGCAAGGAGGGCAATCATTATTACGTTCATGTGTTAACCTAAAGTATATTTGATTAATCGATTGAAGGTCTGAAAGAAAAAAAGCGTTTTGAAAAAGAAATCGCCAGCGAGTCGCTTGCGGCTGTTTGGGGTTATTTTTGACTCCCCGTAACGGGGTCATAAACGGGGTGTTGGCGTGAGACTAATGCGGCTATAGTTCTAGTTTTCTATGTCAGAAGATACCATTTATATATGGAAAGTATTCACTTTACGCAGATGCAATTGAAATGCCAAAATCATAGATCATATTATAGTACTAAACGCTTATATGAGTGAGTAAACACTCTGATATATGTTATAATTTTATAATTTGGTGCTTAACTATGAATTTGCGCGCGGTTCATTTGATGCATCCATTATTATTCCATGAATGTTACTAAATTGTGTATCTCCCGTATGTATACAATTATGGAAGCATTACGTGTGTTTTTCTGTGAAGACATAATATAACTTTTACTTGCAGCAATGTATTAAAAATAACCATCTTCATTAGTTTCGCAGTAAATCCACACTCGTGCTGCGATTGGCTAATTATAAATAACGGAAATCAAGGGTGAATGATGTTTATTCCACTTCTTGTCATTCAAGTAACAGGCAGTTAAAACTTGGATTTCAATTTACCGCTATTCTTTGGGGGAAAATAACCTCTCTTTATCAACGATCGTATCTCAGTTTTTACGGGAAACTTTCAAATTAAAATTCCTGAAATTCCACTTAGAAAAGTATATATTTTCCCACATGCAGACGCAAGTTGAAGCATTTGTGGCAGACAGCTTTTGAAATAATTTTAGAAAAAACAACCGAGAATTGTTCCTAAAGAGCATTTTCTCATTTTGCCACAATGTTTTCAACTCTATTAAATGATTATTTAGAGAGATTTTCCGTGATTGAGTCTCGACATTTGCATTGTCGTCTGCTGCAGATGTGTTGTATGTGGGAAAGGATAAACGAAGCAATAAGAGGAATCTTAATGGCTTTTAAATTCATTCAAAATAAAATAAATTTCTAGAAATGAATTATGTATAGAATTCTTCCATATGGCAACACACTATTTAAATATCCGATTCATTCTTAATTGTTATTAAATGATGATTGAAATAATTAACTTTACACAATTGTAATCCAGCGTGTTGACTATATACGTTTCTAAAATAATTGCGCAATTAACAATGTCCAACCTGCATTCATATTTTGAAGCATATGGAGCATACAAATGTTTAAAACATTGTGACATTGTTCATCAAGAGCTATTTATCCTTTTGTTACAATGTTTTCGACTCTATACGCTAATTACATGTTCAATGTTTAAACAAATCCATATGTTTGCCTTTATGTCTTTAATGTCTTCTGCTGCAGAGTTTTTGTATGAGAGGAAAGGTTAACGATGTCCCTGGTACAATATACTTAAAAGTTACTGCAGAAGGCGCCTGTTGATAACATTGTATGATAATTCCTTCCTTTCATACGATGTTTCTAGTGTGAGAATATAACAACCATTTTACAGAAGTATTATATCTTTTCGAGGCTCTGTCACACACTACCGATGTACCTCGCCGGGACTAAACCGGAGCACACAATTAACAACGGCGAGAAAATCGGCGGAGCTCCGTCGAGAAAGCACTTGAAAAGTCACAATTGGCTGTAGCAACACCGATGTATTGCTGTATCACATCGCTAAGAACGGTAGTACATCGTTAGAACATCGGCAGGACTACGGTATCACATATGTACAATTACAGTACACATTGATGCCGCCGATCTATTACGGGGCTTTATCGGTGCTCTACCGACATTAACGAAGCCATACCGCATGTTCAAAAACTTATACCGTCGCCTGCCGTTGCTAATTTTCTCGCCGATGTTCTGACGATGTACAACCGTTCTTAGCGATGTGATACCGTTGCGCTGCCGAACTAGTACCGATCCCCGAACATCGCTAAAGGTGTGCTCCGGTATCGCTCCGGCGAACCAAATCGACGATTCTAAATCTATCATATCAAGAAAAGGGGTAAGACGCTTGTGTTCCGCCAATGACAAAGCTATATTTCAACTATTTTGTTTCCGTCAATAATTTCACTCCAATGTATTACTCGACAAAACTGTTCTGACCCTCACATATTGGAGCAGGGAATATTATATTCCAGTATTGATACGTCAAGTTGTATTATTCTAACATGAAGCGTGGAACAATTTATATCTCGCGATGAACCGAGGTAAAGAAACTGCAACGTACTTTTCTTTTTATTATATACGTTATATAGCATTTAATACAAAAAAAATAAAAAAAATATACAAATAACAAATAACAAATAACATAACATGGCATTTTACCACTCAAACCAAAAAGGTACTCGAGTGTAATCATATTGGCATTCTTACATGTGATATCGTCCGGGATTGTCCCGGAAATCGCATCTCTGTCCCGGAGTCCCGGAGGACCGGACATTTGTGATAATGACTCAATATGAATTTTGGCCATGATAAAAAGTATCGGTATTTATTTTCGATTAGAAGATATCAACACACATTCCCGAAACACTGTGGGAATTCTGAACGTCCTCGCGCCGAATAAAATTTGAAACGCATATGATGGGGACAAAGGCAGAATAAAAATGCATCTAGCCAAGAAAATAATGGCTGCGTTTTCAAATACGACCTGTGATATTGAGTTGAATTTACCCTTCACCCTTCCAACAATTTAATGCATTTGCAGCAGACAACTTTTGAAAACATTGTGACAAAAAGAGAAATTACTCATCATAAGCAATTTCTACATTTGCCGCAATCTTTGAACCCTATGTGATAAGCATACATTTATTTTTTTAGAGAGTTTGGCAAGATTGTTAAAAATCTGCTAAAGATGTGTTTTATATTGGAAAGGGGGATTAAACTGAGGATTTTATTCATTTTAAATACCTTCTCTACATTTTTCCACCATTCTGAGTTAAAAATCAACATTTATTTCCAGCAAGCAACAATACACAATACGAATTTCCCACGCAAGTTTTAACGAGAAACTACAAATCGATTACGTTTTAAAACATGTCAATATCTGACATCGTAACAACGCTTTAAACTTTCTCCTCATATAGACGCTTTCTGACGCCTCTGCAGCAGACGGCTTTTTGAAAACATAGTGACAAAAGAAGAAATTGCACAGAACGTGCAATTTCTCCTTTTGCCACAATGTTTTCCACTTTTTGTCATAGGTTATCCATTCAATTATGGAGATTTTCTATGCTTTGACAAAATACGTTCAAAGTCGTCTGCTGCAGAATTGTCGTATAAGGGAAAGGGTTAACCTTTCTCCTAACCACGCACGTTCTTTTGCCATTCTGTTTTCTAGTCTTATAAAAACAATAAGATCATCTAACAACTCAGCACAGTCTATGTTTGTATTACCGTAAAGGAGAAAAGGAAACAGTTTGCAAAATGTAGCCAATAACGTGATAACCATCGACTACAATTGGCAAACTGTTTTAAAAAAGAACATTCTAATATTTCAAATCACATATTTTCTTTTCTTTGCCAAAACGTTTCTTAATAAATGATTGCAGAGCGTTATCTTGGGAATGCTATGTATTTAACATCCGCATTGTTTTAATACTGGCTAGAAATAAATCATTTCCTCAAACGAAAGCTTAAATTACAATAATAACCTTTTGCTACAATTTCCCTGGATATAAAAAAGTGTTGAAGCAGATGGTATAAAGGATAAAACTATTCCTAAAACAGAGTTTCTCGCTCTTCAAAACAAAACATAAAACAAATTTTCGCATTGGTGAAACGGTTGAAACCCGTAAAACAAAAAGTCAAATATAATCCTTAACTCTGTCAGCTCGATTTGGCAAAATTGAGGTTTTCGCATACAATGCAGATACATGTGATTTAGCACATAACGAGCTGTCTCACCTTAGATCAGCATTGTTTGCTAGTTATCAACTTATTATAATCAAAGCACTACAGTGCTGACGGCCTGGGGGCTGCTGGAAGGTTGGAGAAGTAGGGGAAATGTGAAAGGAAATATCAATTGCAGCTTATGTTTATGTATTTATTGTCAAGAAGTTGAAAGATCATGTCAAAAATAGTAAATTGTATTAAACTGCCAATTTAAAAACAGAAGGACCTTGTTGGCACTATATCGCTCACCTGAGTGCAAGAGCTCACAAGTATACACATTTAAGACATGAAGAATCAAAGGGAAATTCGACAGCAGGTTTAGGCAGAATATTTTGAAGTTTCTGCATTATTATATTGAGGAATATGTCGATGTTAAATCACATTCCATCAAGTTGAAATAGTTCTCTAAACCATGTACTAGACTGGGAGAAAGTGTTTGAAATATGCAAAACTCACCAAGACAATTATTCTGACAAAGATTCAAAATGCAACATCCAGTGTGTTATCAAGATTTTCCTTCATTTGGCCTAGTGACCTATTTTTGTTGACACGATATGACCCTTATTCGAACATGGATTAGATATCATTAAGATAAACATTCTGACCAAATTTTAAAAAACGTGGCCTCTACAGGGTTGACAAGAATTTCCTTCAATTTGGCCTAGTGAACTAGTTTTTTAATATTCTGATACAGTTTCAACATGCTCAAGTTAAAAATGCGGCCTCCATTATGTTAACAAGATTTCCATTCAATTTGGCCTAGTGACCTAGTTTCTGACCCAATATGACTCATACTCGAACTTGACTTAGATATCATTAAGACAAGCATTCTAACGAAAATGCTGTTGATACCTCCACAGCACTTGCGGGCATTACACAGCACGATTGAGGGAGAGGTTTTCGTTTGCACGCTACCTCTACAACTTAGTTGTTGGTGAATTGGTGGATGAAGAGGTGAGGTCTTATTCCCTTTACTGCCACTCTCCCTATATTGTGGGTACTGCCCTCTCCTTCTCCTTCAGTCATCCCTTCTGTTATAGGGCATCTTATAGTACTGTTTCTCTGATACTTTTGTGATAAACTGTTTGTTAAATTGCTACCTTCTGTGAAGAGCGCGACTGGAATCTGATTAATGATGCGATGACCCGGCTTTTATAACCTGTGAGACACATTGGATGGTCGGCCAGAGGCCGCCTTTCCCTGGTCAATGTCTGCCCGATGTTCGGCCGGGCTCTGAGCGGCGAATTTAGCCCAGCGCTCGCCAGATATGTATGATGCCCGACCGGGTCGGGGTGTCGTGGGGTGGGCGTATTCGGTCACGGGGCCTTGCTAAATCCGCCACTACATTTGCCACGCTTTTTCTTTGTTTACCATTCATTTTTTTGACGCACGGGCCCTACGGCCCCCCGGTTTATCCGCCACTGTATATTTCACGCGACTTCTTTCTTTTTTTCCCGTTCCTCTTCGCGAATGTTAATAATGTTAATAAGCGTCCATATTTGACCTCTCGGCGCATTAATTTCTAAAGCATTTCTTAAACTTATATTGGAGTACTCACGCCTTAAGTTTTTCACTGATGTTCCAACAACATTAAAATTATATTTATGGGGGAGATCCTAACCTTTTAAATGCAGTTTTGTTGAATCCATGATGAACTATTTTTCTCGCGCAGTCTCAAGCTAAAATGCGTTAGTTGGTGCTAACAGCAACTGGCAGGCTGCCAACTCCGAAAAAAATGATATTACTACTATGACCAGGGGCTAAAGCCCCAGGCCAAAAACCCTTATTACATATAAATGGAAGCGCTCGATTTTTTACATGAAATAATCTTATGTGTTCAACCAGCATCCTGCTACACCTTTTCTTTGCGACTGATTCTTCTTCTTGTTTACTTGGTGCGTAGAGTCGGCCTCTATTCCTGATCTGAACCGTTACTTATTAACCCTTTCCCTCATACGACAATTTTGCGGCAGACGATTTTGAACATATTTTGTCAAAAAATAGAAAATCTCTATAATTGAAAGGATAACACCTATGACTAAAAGTGGAAAACATTGTGGCAAAAGGAGAAATTGCTCGTTTTGAGCAATTTCTATAAAAAATAATAATATTCTGTTTTAATAGATTGCATTTATAGATATTTTCTACATTTCCCCCAAATATTTTCAATATCGTCTGTTGCATAGTATTTATATGTGAGAAATACAATAAACAGACGTGTATCTTATGTCATATTCCCAAAGGCGTCTGCTTCAAACCATTCGGAGCAAAGAAATGTTCCATTTGAACAATTGGAGCCATAAATATTATTATTTTTAGCTTATCCTGCATTTTCTTTTTTCATCCGACATTTGTTTTTTATCATAAAAGTGTCTGTTACATAGGTGTCAAAAGTAGTCTGTAGCACAGAACGGGCTGATTTCCCACATTGATCGAACATTTTATTAACTGTTTTCAGCCTCATTTGTGTCAGGTTGATTTAAAGACAATGGTTTTTAAAGAACTATAATTCACTTAATAATAGGGACTTTAAAAACACATTTACAGTTCGTCGATCCCTCCCACGACATTTAGAAAATCAAAGTACCGAATGGATGTGAATTTAACATGAATGCATTGTTAAGTTGTACTTGTAAATCCCTTCCCACATACAACAAATCTGCAGCAGACGACTTTGAAAACAAAGTGACAAAAACCTGAAAAAATGTCCATAAAAGATAGCTTAATTGTTAAATAAAGTTGAAAACATTGTGACCAAAGGAGAAATTGCTCATCATGAGCAATTTCACCTTTGGCCAAAATGTTTTCAAAAGTCGTCTGCTGCTATTGCGTCAAAATGCGTCTGCAGTGGGAAAGGGTTAAATAAAAGAATAAATATTTATACTAAATAGCTAACCTGTACATTATAATATAAATGAATAAAACAGCTCAATACGTCGAAGATACTGGTTGACTTGAAGCCAAATACCAATCTTTAATGTCATGACCAAAAATGAAATAAGTCTTGACATGTTACACCGTGAGATATCAAATTAGTGAAATTACCAGGGATGTGACACATTAATCATGTTGATTCGTGTCGCGAATTGCATCATCGAGTGTCCATGTTTCCACCTTGGAATAAGACTGGTGGTACGTATCTCGTGTCAACAGGTCGATGAATTGGTTTCCTATAAGCGATATGTGTTTGTTTCTATGAAGGATCACAGTTTTTGAAACCCTTTCGTACATGCAAAAACAATCTGCAGCAGACGACTTTGAAAATATCTCGATAAGTATATCTATATAGCCCTTTCCAACATACAACAACTCTGTAGTAGACGACTTTAAAAACATAGGGACAAAAACCTGAAAAATCTCCATAAAAGATAGCTTAATTGTTAAATAAAGTTGAAGACATTGTGGCCAATGAAGGAATTGCTCATCATGAGCAATTTCACTTTTGGCCACAATGTTTTTCAAAAGTCGTCTGCTGATATTGCGTCAAAATGCGTCTGCAGGGGTGGGAAAGGGATAAATGAAAGTAAAATCATTGAATACATTTGAAAGTATTGTGGTAAACTTTGATGAGAAATTGCTCATCATGCTTTTGCCAGAAGGTTTTTAAAATGCCACGTCTGCTACAGATGCGTTATACGTTTGTAAGGTGGGAAAGAATTACTCAAGAGGGATTCAGAATCAATATAATCACGTGAGGCGAATCAGTGAAAACATAGAAGCTGAAACTCACGAGATGAAATGCTGTTTTAATATTCACTGAAACAAACAACAACTTTTGTTCATATCATGCTGTTCGTTTGATTTAATTGCCGTTTTCTGTCAATTCAGAGAAGTTCATACCCTGTGGCGCACCACATACTATATTAATATTACGCACAAAATGTAGTTCTCCACGGAAATCAGCAAATTAACTCTTTGGTGCGTGATCTATTTATTATCAATAAAATAATGTTAAATGATAAATCTTTTAAAGTATTAATGTTATAAGAAAGCAGATTTATTGAATTGATGAACAACCAATGTAGTTATAAAATATTGATTAAAATCACTGTTTAAAAGGGTGAGTTTATTAAAAACAAAAATACACTGTTAGTGTCAATAATCCATCGAAAAGCATTTAATAAAGGTGTATAATTACATCTTGTTGTAACCGAATAGATAAATAGTTTTCAAATATGTATAGGAATGATCAAGACACTAGAGCTGCGTATACGTCCTTGAATTTTCAATGCGATATACTGGAGTATTTGGAACGGTTATTAAAATGGCGAAGTCTTGGTTTGGCGCTCTATTTAAAGCTCGCCAAAATAATACCATCGCATGTATAGTTTCGTTGATACATTAGTTGGAATCGTTTTCAGAATGGTATTGCGTGAAGAATAACATAAAGCAAGTTAATTCGATGGAAAACATTTACAGAAAACAAATGGATATGCTGCAGAAATATTGATGTCAAGACGATTTCTTCATATAAATGATACGTGTGTTCAGTCTGTGAGAATGTATTTACCGTAGCTAAATTGTTATTATAGCGACTAGAGACTTTTCCTTTTGAAAGGTCAAGGTAAAAATTCACGATCGACCTCTATAATAATGTCGACGTCAACAGATAGTGGTTATGGCGTCATATAAGTGGGTGTGGGTATGTTGTATTGACGGTGAAGGTTTTTGAGAGTCTCTGGTTGTATACAGGCTAATCTGAGTATTCACTGTCAGTTGATCTGATTGATTGGGATTTTACGCCGTTTTCAACAATTGTTCAATCATATCACGGCGGCCAGTTCACCTAATCATGAATCTCATAGCTTTATCACACCAGTACTCCACACAACAAACTGTCCACATATAATATTAGCCCATTGGTGGAAGACGAATGATGCGTGTCGCAATGACCTTTGTCAAACATCGGAAAGAATGTTTGCCGGGGTTCGAACTCACAACCCATTTCGCCTGACGTGACTCGTGTGTATCTACCAGCCGCATTGTTGTACGAATCTATGTAATGGATGTTAAGTCCGAGCATTCTGGTACAATGACTGGAGCGATCGCTGACCTCGTTTACAGAAGATACGTGTTCGTTCATATGTCCGGGGGTTGTGGCCAGGAAAGATTCAGATCAGTCTGTCAGATTAGAATGTTCCCAGGGGGTCCTTAATCTTGTCTTAAAAGCATTCTCGGAAAACGGTTATGTCCAAAAAATGACTATACACATACGTTCTGTTACGAATACTTTTTGTCAATACATCCGAAGGTCGGTTTTCGCCTGAAATGACCCATTTCGCTTGAAGTATGTCGACTGATGCCCCGGTATTAGGATTACTGGTGGTAACTTTGGTTAAACAAGGAAACGCCGTAATGTGGGGACCGGTGTTAAACACCAATCAAACCATATCAATGGTCTACCATTCGATAATAAATTCACAAAACAAAATCACTAATCAAACCATATCAATGGTCTACCATTCGATAATGAATTCACAAAACAAAATCACCAATCAAACCATATCAATGGTCTACCATTCGATAATGAATTCACAAAACAAAATCACCTATCAAACCATATCAATGGTCTACCGTTCGATAATGAATTAATTCATAAAACAAAATCACCAATCAAACCATATCAATGGTCTACCGTTCGATAATGAATTAATTCATAAAACAGAATCACCAATCAAACCATATCAATGGTCTACCATTAGATAATGAATTAATTCATAAAACAAAATCACCAATCGAACCATATCAATGGTCTACCATTCGATAATGAATTCACAACACAATAACAGTATTTATAAATTTAGTACATGTCGGAGATTGTTTTATCCGAGTTCCTATGAATATGTTTCTGCTTATATTGTCCAGTTGGGCTTGTTAGGCCATATGGTTTCTGGAATGAGCTTGGTCACCCTATTGTTTAAATTCTTCTTTAGACGATCTATGCCTTAAACATTTCTCCTTTTGTTTCCACGTTTAACTGTCTTATTTTTCGATGTCTCATCTATAATGGGTTTAACGACTAATATAAAGTTGTTGTCTTCTTTTATTCCAGTATAGTGCGGCTAATACAAAAATAAAAGCACTGCAGTGCTGACGGTCTGGGGGCTGCTGGAAAGTTGGATTTTTCGACGCACGGGCCCTACGGTCCCGGTTAATCCGCCACTGTATATTTCACGTAACTTCTTTCTTTTTTCCGTTCCTTCTCGCGAATGTTAATAATGTTAACAAGCGTCCATATTTGACCTCTCGGCGCATAATTTCTAAAGCATTTCTTAATCTTATATTGGAGTACTCACGCCTTAAGTTTTTCACTGATGTTCCAACAACATTAAAAAGACATTTATGGGGGAGATCTTAACTTTTTAAATGCAGTTTTGTTGAATTCTATATTGTTCACAAATCAGTCACAGAACAGTTCTAGCAAGCTCTTACAAAAAGTGTCAGAATGCATCATATTACGTCGATTCGTAGACAGATCTTTATTTACACTTGTTGTAAATACGTTACGGTTTGTTTTTCCTGGAGCAATGTTTGTGTTGTTTTTCTTGGCAGAGGAAGCTTTAGGTTAAGTTTCTCATCTCTATAGAGAGACGGACACATTTAAAAGGTTTAGTTTAAACTTATTTGTTTTACATCGATTGCAAAACAAGCTTTCAGCTTATATTAATCACGCTCGATGTCTGCTTCATTGAGACATAACCAGTACTCGCACCGTTTGCGTGGAAAAATCCCAAAGACGGAACCCGCTCATCACGGGATTCGAGCCCGGGACCTTTGGTACTAGAGGCCGACACTCTACCACTACAACTACAACTTCTACTGCTACTTCTACTGCTACTTCTACTATTACTACTACTACTACTACTACTACTACTACTTCTACTACTTCTACTACTACTACTACTACTATTACTACTACTACTACTACTTTTACTACTACTACTATTACTACTACTACTACTACTACTACTACTACTACTACTACTATTACTACTACTACTACTACTACTACTTCTAGTACTACTACTACTACTACTACCGCTACTACTACTACTACTACTACTACTACTACTACTACTACTACTACTACTACCACCACCACCACTACTACAACTTCTATTAGTATTACTTCTACCACTACTACTTCTATTAATACTGCTACTACGACAATTACTACTACTTCTACTACTACTACTAATACTAATATTAATTATGATGATAATGATGGTCATGAGTGATGATGATAATGATACAAATAAAGTTATTTGCTCTCCAGAACAATAAACCAACCATTAAGTCATATCAAATAATATTGATAAGAGAAATTCCGATCTATGACACCATTTATTGAATGTACCACGTTGTCTGAAGTCTGATATAACTCGAGAGGAACCTTCTCGAGAATAATCAAATGACGGGATTCACGTTACGTGAAAGGCCAATTACAATCAATTAACGTACTTGTATAGTCCAATCTAGGTCTGAGGCTTCCAAGATACTCGTACAACTAGATGTATAGTCCTTTCTATGTCGAAGGCTTCCAAGATACTCAAACAATAAGATGTAAAATCCGATCTAGGTTTGAGGCTTCCAAGTCCTCAAACAATAAGATGTAGTCCATTCTAGGTCCGAGGCTTCAAAGATACTCAAACAACTAGATGTATAGTCCTATCTGAGTATGAGCTAACAAGATACTCGTACAACTAGATGTATATTCCTATCTCAGTCTGAGATTATAAGATACTCGTACAACTAGATGTATAGTCCTATCCCAGTCTGAGCTTACACTATACCGTACAACTAGATCTATAGTCCTATCTCAGTCTGAGCTTACAAGATACTCGTACAACTAGATGTATAATCCTATCTCAGTCTGAGCTTACAAGATACTCGTACAACTAGATGTATAGTCCTATTTCAGTCTGAGATTATAAGATACTCGAACAACTAGATGTATAGTCTTATCTCAGTTTGAGCTTACTAGATACTCGTACAACTAGATGTATAGTCCGACTTAGGTCTGAGACTTCCAAGATACTCGTACAACTAGATGTATAGTCAAATATATGTCTGAGACTTCCAAGATACTCATACAATAAGATGTATAGTCCGATCTAAGATTGAGTCTTTCAAGATACTCGTGCAACTAGACTCGTATAGTACGCTCTTGGCCATAGCTGTGTTTCATAGGCTTGGGATGCTCATTCGATTAGATGTACACATCTTGGTCATTACCGTTTGCAAGAGGCTGTCATGATTCTCGTGCGACTAGATGTACATACATAGAACGACCACACTCATATGATTTAATTAAAGTCTGATGTTTCTCATAACTGTTTGTTAGAGGCTTTCAGGATTTTCAACGGAATAGTTGTATAGTGCGACTATAATCATACGATAAGATTTAAGTCCAATCTTGGTCATAACCGTTTGCTAAAGGCTTTCATGATTCTCATGTAACTAGACGGTTAGTGCGACCATGCTCATATGATTTGATTACAGTGTTATCTTGATCATAACCGACTGGATGTACAGTTCAATCATGGTCATAGTCTCCAGAGACATCCGGTATGTTCATTCGACTAGAAGCCGAACAGTGAAGATCCAAGTCTCGATCATCTTGCACAGTCTTAAAGATCGACTTCCATGTGACGTGACCAAACTTGAGATCAAGTTCTCCTCCCAGGATAAATTGTTTCATTATCAATAACTGATGCAGGTATAAAACAACGGGGAGTAACGAAGCGTAATCACGTTATTTTTATCGGAGTAGCTGTATAACATCACTCTTGACATATGTTTAACCAATGGAATGATGTTAATAAAGTGCATGATTTAAATTTATAAAGTGGGGAAATGAAATTAAGTATTTCGATTGGTTGTTACAGTTTTAGAGGCATCCAGAAGGGCGACGGCGGCGTTATTATACAGACTAGAAACTGTCCATTAATGTAATGACCCATTGGTTCTTGTACGTGCCCAGTGTATAGAAACAATACACGCGAGTCCTTTTTTCCTTGTAATGACAAATACTTGAGCTCTACTTGAGTGGGAGACCCTTTAAAGCATCTCCAAAATGTTCAGTCCCCAAACAAGGCTTTGAACCCCGGACCTCTAGATTGACACTATCTTGAAAATGTGTTAACCGCAAGACCACCGTATCACTTTTATCGGCGTCCTTATCCGACTGTATAGTTGATTGATTTGGGTTTTACGGCCTTTAAAAAAAATCCAGTCATATAATTGCGGCCAGTTCACCTTCCCATGTATTTCCTTGTTTTCACACAAAAGTATTCCAGGCAACAGCCTTTCCAAACAGCTGGCTGCTTTTCCACATAGACGGATAGCCCATTGGTGGAAGACGAATTGCGCTTCTTGTTTTGAGTTTTGCCAAATTTCGGAAAGAACGTTGGCCAAACTGGGGTTCGATCTCACAACAACTGGAGTGACAGCCCGCGTCGTTACCGAATGGGCTGCCGGGGCTTGGCGCTCGACTGTATAACTAGAGCAACACAACAGCTATTTACGAAGCAAAACTAGTTCATCTTCTTCTGGGAAATAAATCATCTGTGTCTGTGAACCCTATTGAATAAACAGGGGACGAGCAGAGCTAACAGAGAACACTGAATAGTAATGATTAATCTCGCGGAATTAAGTAATTATTTCCATTATTACTGGAAACCGCACGCCATGTCTTGGGAACACAAATATTTGGAATTCACCCTTTTCCTTATCGAACGCCCTTTTCGTGCACGAGATGTTGGTGATCGTTAACCCTTTCCCTCATATAAACGCTTTCTGACGCCTCTGCAGCAGACGGCTTTTTGAAAACATAGTGACAAAAGAAGAAATTGCACAAAACGTGCAATTTCTCCTTTTGCCACAATGTTTTCCACTTTTTGTCATAGGTTATCCATTCAATTATGGAGATTTTCTATTTTTTTTTAAATATGTTCAAAGTCGTCTGCTGCAGAATTGTCGTATGAGGGAAAGGGTTAAAAGGACGACATGGAGGAGGTCGATTGTTTGCTTCGATGTAAGGTCGATGTGTATTTTCATTGAATGGTTACCAAGTCGGTTACGTTCACGAGTCATGCAACGAGTGAAAAGAACATTTTGCCTTTCATGAAAAGAAATATGTCTCTTTCTTATGTATACCCTTTCCCATATACAGACACTTTCTGACGCATCTGCAGCAGACGACTTTTGACATTTGGTTGATTTGTTTATTTTATCCGTCTACTCATTTACGACCTGTAGAGAAACATGTTTCTTATAAAAACTACAAGTTATATAAAAAGTTTAAATCAAACGAAAATCATTACAAAAGACCGTGAATGGAGTTTTCGAAGAATCCCACGTATAACCAACCGTACATACATGACCCAAAAGTCTTCAAATGGTATATCTATATACAATGAAGAGACATTAGCGATACAAGATAAACTGAGTGAGTATTGTGACCGTATAACTGTGTGACTGGGTGTGTTTAGTGCCGTATAACTGTGACTGGGTGTGTTTAGTGCCGTATAACTGTGACTGGGTGTGTTTAGTGCCGTATAACTGTGACAGGGTGTGTTTAGTGCCGTATAACTGTGACTGGGTGTGTTTAGTGCCGTATAACTGTTTGACTGGGTGTGTTAAGTGTTGAAGAAAGACTATGTTGCTTGTCGTTGTGAATGCTAAAAGTGATTGAATGGTCCTTGTATGGTGTTATTGCGAGTGAAGATCCTATTTAGTGACTTAAAACGATTCCGAAACAGACTCGGCCAGCATGTTTTTTTTTTAAAAAAAACAACTTAATATTAGATGTATTGAAAATTTACATTTTTTTTAATTTGAAGATATATATTTAAACCATTATACTCTTTAACATCAATTGTATTCTAATATAATAATAGTACAATACAACCGTTTAAAGACCCACACCTGTCATATTAGGCTATGCAGGGTGAATGTTTAATACACTCACCATGGGCTATGTTACCAAGCGAACTACAAAAAAAAAAGACGATTAGTTAAGAAACATAATTATTTCAAACGTCACGACTGCATGGGTGTCTTACATTGCCTACCAATAATAATAGTCTCGTCTTAAAGCCATAGCTTAAAGTATGGCTATAAATTGGACAAATATGTGAAGTGGAATTAAGTTGTTACGCGCTACAGGTCAAATATTACCAATTAAATTCCTTCTTTATCCATTTCACCCTCAATTTTCTTCATGTTATACAGGTACGAAACCCTATATCATTGAAAGAAGTAACCTCTAAGCTATAAAAAGAACAAACAAAACGTCAATCAGCAGTATCGGTTACGAAAATTATCTGTTACGAAACAGACATGTAACGAAACGACACTACCAAATATGATTTTAAAAAAAACCAGTTCCAGTGCACCCAATACATATATATATATACACTTCGACGAATTTCTAATTGGCCACCTAGTTTTTATCATATTTTAGGAAAAGAATTCGGAGAAAAATACAAATAACCAAATATAAATTTAATACAATTTATTCCTAATATGTAAAACAAAACTTTATTGAAATTTGATCACGGGAACACACTTAACAGAGAGGGTTAACATGGACACCCTTAAAGCAAAAACTGCAAGATCAAATCACGTTGTAGTTGTTATCGTTTCAATACTTTGTATGTCCACCTGCTGCGGCAATTAAAGCAAGGCACTTTGTCCTCATTGATATAATGTATCTGTGAAGATACTGTTGTGGAATGGTTGCCAACATCTGATGAATAACACGCGTGAGTTCCCTGAGATTTGGTTGCAGCGGCTGGGCACGCACCTTGCGCTTCAAATAGGTCCCACACGTGCTCAATCGGATTTACATCCGGACTTCTTGCAGGCCATTTGATAGAAAAAAAACATGTTTCTGTCAATATTTTGCACTAAATAACAAATAATAAAACATATTGCAACTTTTATAACTGTCATACCTGTCTTATTGGGGTGCCGGCACGAATCATTCCGACGGCTTGAGCGCGGTCTGCAATGCTCATTCTCGCCATATTTAATGTTTTTCATAAAAGACAATCGACGAAGAATTCATCCCTACCAAATACGACAACTACCATGCCGTGCACGAGGAACGCGATCACATAGGCTATTTCGCACCTACCGTTCCGCAAGGACGATTTTGTACATGAATACGTGTTTTCTTTCTGTAAATCGATAGATTGGTGTGTACAACACAAAAATAACCAAACTTTAGATTTATGATTAAATATGTCGCATAATATCATATTTTATATGGTGGCCAATTAGAAATTCGTCGAAGTGTATACAATGAGTTTAACCCATTGTAATATACATGTAATCAATGTCGTCTGGTAAAGGTATACAATAATCTCTAAACAAACACATATTTGTATTGATTATTTGGCCTGCACTTGGTTTACCTTAACCCACATATGGATTGTTAACTGCGCACAGTAAACTGCGTATTATTATTCTGATACTCTTTACGCTTGCTTCATTTTTACGACAGTTTGTTGACATTAGTTAAACTAAAACAACTATTCAAGAGATGGCAACCTGTGATCCTCCAACGTTATTTGATGAACTGACTTTAGATGAAGTACCAGAAACCGACAATTCGAAATCCACTTTCGGTTTCGATATAAAGACAGAACGAACGGACTTGGTGTTTTCAGTTGAAGGTCACCAATTACATGTATCACGGATAGTGTTAGAAATGATTTCACCAACGTTTGAAGCTTTATTCCGTGACAAGTCACTCGCTGGGGAACCAAATGTGGTGAATATTGAGGGTAAAGCATACAATGACTTTGTGGAATTTCTGAATTGTATCTACCCAGGGAAAATGTCAAAAGTGTCTTCCCAAAATGTTTACCAAGTCTTTCCACTGGCTTGTGAGTTCAAGGTCGACTTTCTAAAGGAAAAGTGTGAAACTGTACTGAGTGAAATGCTGTCCATCATGAAAGACGGCGACGACTTAGTTATGCAATGTTATATTGATTCGCATCGGTCAGGATTTGTCAAATTTAAAGAGGAAAGTTTGAGAGCGATTGCAAATCAACGTCTGGAGAAAATCGAAACAGCGGATAAAGCTCTTCCATTTGATGAAAATACCAAATGTAAAATTTACGAAGCTATGATGCCAGCTCTTCGATCTGAGGCTTCCAGAAATAGATTTGGAACAGTTGGTACAATTCAAGATTACACTAAACTTTTGAAGTTTGTGGATGCTAAATACAAATCAATAATGTTTGAGTTCAAGCATGTACAATCTAGAAGCAAAGAAGAAGTTCACTTAGAAAGTGAGTTGTGGGATCTTAAGATCCGTATTAAAGTCATAAAGGAAAGTGATTCAGAGTTTGTGAAAGTTAGTGTAAGTCTTGACCAACACTCTAGGATCTCACGTTGTTTACTGGCGATGAAATGGATCATAAAAAACCATCAACCGACAGAGCTTGATTTATGTTTGCTGCGCATTGGAACTATTCCAAAACATGAAAATAATTACCCATGGAATCTCAACCAAAAGTTAGAGATGGGTGAAATAGAAGATAAAGATGATGGATTCAGGAACAAGGGAAAGTATTCAATGAGTATTCATATTCTGATGAACAAACCAGAATATTCAACCAACTGACTTCTATAGCTGTGTACTCCATTTATGTTTTCATTCAATGACTTCTATAGCTGTGTACACCATTTATTATTATAATTTAATTCAATGACTTCTGCGGCTTTGTACACAATTTAATATTTCATTCAATGACTTCTAAATATGTGTCCATAATATGGTATTTAATTCAATGACTTCTATAGCTGTGTACTCCATTTAGTAGTTCATTTAATGACTGTTATATAGAGAATAACTAACTGCATGTTTTTGATATAGAATTTATGTCACAAGGGAAAAAAGGGGTAATTTGGTTAAAATCACGAAACCGTAGGTTGAGTGATTTTACACCAAATTACCCCTTTGTTCCCGAGTGACATAAATTCGATATCAAAAACATGCAGTTAGTTATTCTATTTATTATATATCTGGAATAAATCTCAAAGAAACATATAAAAAAAAATGACTTGGCCTTAGGCGTATGAATGTTACGTAACCAAATACTGCTGCTTCTATTTGGCGCCAAATGACTAGCGTTATGACGTCAAAACCGCTGACGTGACGTCATTTCCCTAGTATTCGGTCTCAGTTTTTTTAAAATTCCTAGTATTAAACCCACTTTAAATTCCAAAGATGTTCCAAATCTAATAAAAGTAGTTCCGGCAAAAATGATATCATCACTAGTGATGATATAAAAAAACTAAAAGTGTTATCGTCACAGTGTTAGTTATCATTTTTTTTAAAAATTGATATTGATTTTATGTCACTTAAATTTCAATTCAAAATTTGGATAGGTATGTAATAAAGCTATATACACAATTTAATATTCCATTCAATGACTTATATCGCTGTGTACACAACTTAATATTTCATTCAATGACATCTAAAGCTCTGAACACAATTTAATATTTCATTTAACAACTTATATAGCTGTATATTTCATTAAAAATGTCATTCACTGACTTCTATAGCCGTGTACACAATTTAATATTTCATTCAATGACTTGCATAATTGTAAACATTTGTGTGATATTTTATTCCATGATTTCCATGATTTGTAGGGATGTGATCCTCATTTAATATATCATTCAATGACTTCCTTAGCTTTGAATGCCATTTCATGTTTCATCCAACTGACTTGTAAAGATGTGTACACCATTCTGTTAATCTTAATATGTTCAATAGCTGTGTATTGAGCCGTACTATTTTAGTCGGTAACGACAAAGTCCATCAGTCCAAGGATCATGAGCTCGAAGCCCTTTAGCTTCCGACAAGGGGCTTAATATGGGAAGATGGTCAGTTGACTTGGAAGAATAATGTGAGGAGTACTCGGGCGAGAAAACCAGAATATCTTCACACATTTTATTTTACGTTCGTTGTTAACTCTTTCCAACATACAGACGATTTTTGATGCCTCTTCAGCAGACGATTTTTGGAAATAATTGTGACAACTGGAGAAACTGCTTGTAATGAGCAATTTCTAATTTTGTCACAATGTTTTCAATTTATACTAATTGTTCTTTCATTTATAAATATTTTACACATCTTTGACTAACGTTTTCAAAATAGTCTGCTGCAGATTTGTTATATGCGGGAAAGGGATTTATGTGTGCTCAAGTATGTGATTGGTAATAGGCTAAGTTTGGTATTCGTTCAGGACGACTTCGAGCTTTACTGGGTTTAACGCATACAACAAATCTGCAGCAGACGACTTTTGAAATAGTTTAGATATGCCTATGGAAAATCTCTAGAAATGAAAGTAAAATTATTGAATTAAAGTTGTAAACATTGTGACAAAAGGAGTGCATCGACTGCTGCAGAGGCGTCATAAAGCGTCTATTTGGGTGGAGTGGGGGCAAAGATTAATCCCGACAATTTTCTGATTTTGTTAAAATGACCATGAAATAATTGCACTATTTGTTTTATATTACAAGATGCATGTTTGTGTTTGTGTATATAATAAAAATGTATATATTTCTATGTTAATTTGTAATCATTTTTCATGGCATAAGCAGACATTCTGCAGGTAAGACAATAAGTGAAACTCAGTTGGACACGTAATTCAAAATAATATGAGAAAGGGTACAAGCTCGTATTTCTAAAGAGTTCAAGGTTCAGATCATCTCGTCCACCTGCTCAGTCTTATCAAAATCTACACAAATTGCCAGAATATTCTAACACTTTTCTTGTGTAAGTAATATGTGAACAGTAGAGATCAGAATATATACTGTTCACAAAAGCGAACTGGTACCTTTTCGAATGCACTGGCTTAATAATGATATTGTATGGGTTTTTTTATTAACCCTTTTGTACTTACGTCGAATCAGCTGCAGACGACCCTTTTCTAATGCACTGGCTAATTAATGATATTGTATTGTTGTATTGACCCTTTTGTACTTACATCGAATATGCTGCAGACGATTTTGAAATCATTTAGGCACAAATATGCATTTTTTTTTTTCAAATATAGAATTATGAATATTGAAATGAGTTGAAAACATTGTGATATGTCAAGAGAAATTGCTTATTATCTCCATCTCCCCAAATGTTGCTCATTATCTCCCACTTCCACAATAATGATAGTGTATGCTTAACTCTAGATAAGGGGCGTTTTTCATGGTCTAAACTCTTAAGTTGACCCTTTAACCCTATGTTGTGGGTACTCAAAAGAATCGTCTCAATGAGACGATTCTTTTGAGTACCCACATCATAGGGTTTGGTTTGATAATAAAAGAGATATTGTGGTGAAAAGGGCTGCTGTTTAGTGTTTACCCCTCTTTATCTGGACCTCTGTAACAATATGGTTTTACACCTTGTCACCTTGACAGTTTATTATATGAGGAAAGAAAAACATCTGGAACGTTGAAAGTATATTTTACATGGATTTTGAAAACGGTATGGTCAAAACAGAAATTGCTCGTTTTAACTCTTTCGCTGCCCAAAATGAATTAATTTCTTCTACAAACAATGCAGACCCGGGTGAGACAGCTCGTAAAAAGAGCTTTCTCCCTTGAATTATTCAGTGTTGCCACTAAGACATTAAATCTTACCAAATTTCCTGTTGGACGAAAAATGGAGTGGTCCAAATTTCAGCATGGAAGAGTCGACTTTATGAAATTCGGTAGTGAGAGAATTAAGGAAATTCGATAATTTAATAAGTGTTTTCAAATTTCGTCTGTTGGAGATGCGTCGAAATAGGTTCATCACTGACGCAGTTCCATTCCGTGTTGTGTTAACCCTTTCCCTCATATAGACGCTTTCTGACGCCTCTGCAGCAGACGGCTTTTTAAAAACATAGTGACAAAAGAAGAAATTGCACAAAACGTGCAATTTCTCCTTTTGCCACAATGTTTTCCAATTTTTGCCATAGGTTATCCATTCAATTATGGAGATTTTCTATTTTTTGACAGATTATGTTCAAAGTCGTCTGCTGCAGAATTGCCGTATGAGGGAAAGGGTTAAAGAAAAATTAACATCTTCTAATTATCCGACAGTTTTCCTTGACGTGTCGCAATGTCTGGCCAATTTGTCTTGTGTCTTGTAGCAGTATATCAGGAAACTAGACTACTCCATTACCTCGAACAGACGACGTTGAACCCATATACAGCAGAAGACTTTACCCTTTCCCACCTGTAGATGCAATTCTGAACGTAAACGCTTTCCCATGTACAAAGAATTTGCAGCATACCACTTTGAAAATATCTTGGAAGATAATATGAAAAAATACAAAAGAAATAGTCGAAAACATTATTGCTAAAGGAGGAAATGTTAAGATGCGTCAACATGCGTATATATGTGGGAAAGTGTTAGCAAATCAAACCACTGTTACAAGTATAACTCGACCTTTGACCCGACCTGTGATCGAATCCTATTCTCCCACTTTCGCGGCGTCCATTCTAACCATGAATAGATCCGATATCTTAGTTTACGCCACACCATCGTCATGCATCACAAACAAACCAAAAACTAATCGTAAAAAAAACCTACCCGGTTCTCATGCTTCACATGGCTTTTGATTTGTGATGCAGAAACCGCGTTCGACAATCCAGTGTACCGGACAGAACCTATCGAAATTTTGATTGGCTAAAAAACTGCATCTATTTTGCAAATCGGATCTATGCATAACATGGCAGAGGCAGTTTAAAGTATTCTTTTGGTATGAAGTTTGGTATGAGAACAGTTCAATGACATCTGGACCATTGCAAGTATTATCTTAATACGTAGTTCTCTAGATCCACTGTTTTCAAATGCCGTTTGCTGCAAAGGTGTCAATAATCGCTTGCTTCAGAGAGCCAGGCCGACACAAGCCGTCATGTGTTACTGCCCTACCGGGGCTCGGCCAGACGTTACTGGCATTAACTCTTTCAGCGCCGAATTGTTTAAAGTAGACTCTTCCATGTTCGAACTCGGACGACTCTATTTTCATGTTATAGGATTTCTGGAATATTTGTATAACTCACAGCATAACAATGCATATTTCAGGTGAGACAGCTCGTTACGAGCTGACTCACCTGAATCTGTATTGTTTGCAAAAAGCTCAATGTTGCCTTTGGCGCTGAAAGAGTTACGAGAGTGAGTAAAACACCAAAGAAGCTGTGCTTATTGTATCGAAGCGATCCTTCCTAAAACCGCGATGATTTAAACCTTTTCCACGTGCAGAATACTTTTGAAATGATATAGGTAAATGGAGAAATTACTCATATTTACTCAAAGGTGCTGAACTCCAGATTATAGATAGCACAGTCAAAGTTTTAAAACTGTTCAAAAGTTGTCTTGAAATATTAGAATCATAATTCTGGGATAAAATTAGAGTAATCAATTCACTTTCCAGTACAATAAACATCTAAATATTGATCGTTTATGTTTCATTTTTATTGGGTAGACATACCAAGTAAGTCCCATTTTGTACATTGTCATGACTTTCAATTGACTGTTTTTCAACATTGCCAGAACAGTTTTGAACTATTTATTACTTACTTTGATGTCACAATAAGCAACATTCGCAGAAGTTTCAACATTTCAAAATGTTGATCTCCATCTGGAGTTCAGCACCTTTAACTAACTCTTCCTTTCTTCGCGATGTTTTCTACTTTATTCTAGTATTGTACTTTTATACAGATTTACCATATTTTTGCCTAGATGTTTCGAAAATCGGCTGCTTTTGGAATGGGTTAACACTCCAAATATTTACACACGATGTGTTAATTAGAATGTAAATAGTGCTTAAACACGCCTAAATGCAAGGCTAATTAACCGGTGGGGAAATGAACTAATTAGCCATCGAAATTTTGTACCTAACGAAATATTGTGTGAATGAAAATGTTAAACTCGGATAAAACTTAACCTTTTCCCACATAGAACAAATCTGCAGCAGAAAACCTCTGAAGTTTTCCAGGCACATATAGGGGACAGCTCTGTAACTGACAATATAGTCATTGAACAGCTGAAGACATTGTGGTAAATTTAGAAATTGCCCACTTTTAGAAATTTCTCCTTTTGCCGAAATGTTTTTTTGAAGAGTCTGTTTATGTTGTTCTTTTGCGTTTTTATTTTATATTGCATTGTAAACCAGTTTTATAACGCATGCGCACTGACGAAGATTGTTCAATCTCAAAAACTAAATTGGATTAAAAAATATAGGCCGCGTGATAAGGATGCTGAATTAACAAACCGACGTTCCGATTTCGATCCTGCTGAATTCCGGTAGCTCAGTCGGTAGCGACGCAGCAAGAAAACCTGTTTTTAGATTTGTTTATCAACAACATATAACAGGTGATCATCACAATAACCACATGTCATCGACATTGTGCACCAGAAGCTACTAAAAAGCTTTCTCGACTTTTCACTGTATTATTTGTCTTTTTGAGAGAAAGTCGCTAGAATGGATGTTTTCGAATAGTCCTATCTAATATGGTCGTTATGAAGTAGAACGATACCAAAAACAACACGTTTTCCATATTATTACTTGTTATTTTTTGTTTATCTTTTTTTTCTTAATTATATTTCTTTTGAAAGTGACTTATTGGCCCAAGGGGGCCGGGTGTTATTTATTACTTGTTGTACCATTGTTTTGTTGATGTACAAACACATGTCACTATTATACAATATTTACTTACTTACTTATTGCAGGCGTCGATGAGATGCCTACGCAGTATGAGCAAACTGATACGAAGCTATACAACTGTGGCAAAAAAATATAATTAGTTATTTAGATTGTTACTTCTCATTACACTATTGAAACGAATAGGAACAAAATCCTACTATTTTGGTTAAATCATAAAAACATAACTGCACATTGTAATAGTTATAAATGGGCTTCTTTGGAACTGAGCCTTCACGGCATTAAATCAAAATATTTTAATGCACAGTCTTGGTGGAAACTCTCTAAATTTTACACATTTCATTAGTTTTATGAGAAAACCAGATCGTATTATATCATTGATGAGGTTTAATATCCCTTGGTAATATCTTTTTTCATCCTTTAAAATGTGCTGTCAAAATAATTTCAAAATGAGCGCATGATTTGATGTGAGAAACGTGCCAACAGTTTAAGTAGATATCTCCCCTCCCCTGTTTCATCAAACAAAGATCAGTTGGGGCCCCACCTGGCCCGGTATGGATATAGAATAAAACCATAAAATGCTATTTTTTTGTTTGACTAATTTCACATATTAACCCTTTTGCACTTACATCAAAACTGATGCACACGACTTTGAAAACATCCAAGCAAAAATGTAGACATTTTTCTATCAATAGTTGGGGCCCCACCTGGCCCGGTATGGATATAGAATAAAACCATAAAATGCTATTTTTTTTGTTTGACTAATTTCACATATTAACCCTTTTGCACTTACATCAAAACTGCTGCACACGACTTTGAAAACATCTAAGCAAAAATGTGGACATTTTTCAATCAATAGAAATAATTATTGAAATGAGTTGAAAACATTGTGATAAGCAATATCTCCCTCTGCCACAATGTTTTCAGAAGTGCGTCAATATGCATCGGTAATGGGATTGGGTTAAAGGACTGGTTTCCGGTCTGAATATACCCCGAGTTACTGTAATAAGTGCGGTTCGTTCTCGTGTTATTTCACGTGAGTTTGGAACCGGAAACCGATTTACTACCCAATTATTTTATAAGTTCCAGGATGAAATTGAGTTTACGAGTTGTTCCGGTTGACACAGATCACATTCGTCTACAAATACCATGGCAGTGGCTAACAATTATGATAATTTTATTTTACCCTTCCTCACATACAACAGATACCCAGGAGACGAAAACTTCTAGAAAAATCTAAAAGAAAAATTACGTAATTAACGAAAAGAGTTGAAAACATTGTGGCAAAATGAGAAAATGCTCATGCTGAGCAATTTCTCCTTTTGCCACACTGTTTTTAAAAGTCGTCTAGTGAAACTGTGTCTGTATATTGGAAAGGGTTAAGTAGATTATACCTTACAAGACCTCCGCCAAATGATCAGCAGATGAATTACAGTCTCTGAAATTGGAAAGAAAATAACTCCAGGAACGGCATTATTTTAATGGAGAAAATTGCCGGAAGGTTGAGTGTTATTTGAACAATCTTTGACAAGGGCTATTTAGACGTTCGTCCCCAATTGACTTCGTAAATTGAAAAACGGACAGAAATTTCTCTGAGGACAGATCAATTCCCTTAATGGCGTTGTTTCCTTTGCCTTAACATCTCACGGATGCAGACAAGATTTTGAGAAAGAAAGCGGAGAAGGAAAGGTTTAGCATTATTTTTTTGAGAAACTTGTTAACGCTTTCAACGACGTCCGTGCGTCCGTTCGTAACAACCTTGTGACCACTCTACACTGAACATCCTTCGACCGATCTTAACCAAACTTGGTATACAATTAGTATATTGCAATGTTTATAAGCCTATTTATTTTCAAGGTCATAGGTTAACGGTCAAGATCAAAATTGGACTTTGAATACCGAGTGGATGCATTGTTTATTTTTCATCAATCGCGAAACAAACCTTAAGCTTATATTAATTTACGCTCGATGTCCGCTATATACCTGGAGACATACTAGTAACCAGGACTCGTGTCGTGTGTGTGGAATAATCCCAAAGGCAGAACCCGCTTTGCACGGGGTTCGAACACGGGACCTTTGGTTCGAGAGGCCGACGCTCTTTCATTGCACTGGTGTCTTCCACGAAGGTTTGTTTTCGTGAGATGTGGTCCAAACCTTGATCGATTTACAAGAAGTGAAAATCGATATTTCTTAGCGAATTGAATTGAATTTGATATTTGACAGTTCTAAATAAGATTCAATTAAAGTTTGTTTTAATTTTGCTAAGAAAGTTATACTTCACCAGCGCAGTAACCCAATAGAAACCTACCTATTATAGATACACAGCACAATTGAAGGAAATAATTATTATAACCGACACTTTGATTTGTTTACATTAACTTTCATTGCGCTGTCGTCTGCTCCAGGAAGCTGACATGAAAAACGCGATCACGAAATTGAACATTCGACCAGACTTTTTGACATTTGACCACCAAAGAATAAATAATCCTCCAAGCGCCGACAGTGAATATTAAACCGTTTACCTGATATGATACATTTTTCTATGATTTTGAAAATATTTGAGGAGACTAATACAAGATTTTGGAGACTAGAAATATAATTCAGATACAGGATTGAAAGCAAAATACACAGGTAACAGGAGTAAATGCTCGTTTTGACCAATTTCTCTTTTTCCAACAATTTTTCAAAACAAGTCTTCTGTTACTAAGGCATCTTTATCATGACTCGTTCATCGAAGAACATTTTCCTCTCTCCACTGTACACTCTGTAAGTATTGAGGAATCAGTCGTGGCCGAGTGGTTACCGTCGGGGATATGGAACCGAGCATTCCGGGTTCGATCCATGGTGGCGGCGCAGCGGCAATGATGGAGTTCCCCTGGGAAAGGCAAATTTACCCTAGCCTAGTACTGGTTTGTTTACTACACCGGGCTCTTGAGTTGTTAGTGAACTGTCACAGTGATATAACTGAAATAATGTTGAAAACGGCGTAAAACCCCAACACAACTAAATCATAACCATTGAATCGTTCATGTAACAATAACCATCCATTTATAATTTGGATTATATAACAAGTAACTGTATTTTTGTTTGTTTGAATATTTTACGTCGCTTTCAACAAAACATTCAGTATATACATCATTAGTCGCCGGGCAGAAGCCCGCGACTTCTATTTTTAATAGCTTTTCGGAAATCACATGGGAGGGCGGCTTATTATTAGAAAGAAACAAATCTAGATGATTTGAACATATTACAATTGTGGTTGTTTACGAACACTAATAAATGACACATCTAAAATGAAATAAATATTCCGATTTTTTAATGTTTGCAGTTTTTTTTATTTCACTCGCATTTAAGTTTTTTGTCTTATTTACGAAGACAAAAGTGGTCCCTTCAAGACGTGAACCAACACCCCCTAATGCAGACTCTTATGTGTCATCATTGAGGTCAATTTCGGATTCTCCTTTTAATAGCAATTTTAACTTACTAAATGTTGTTTTCATGTTCAAAGAGATGTCTTGATTTGTGTAGAATTCATTTAATAATGTTAATCCATGAATATCTAAAGTAGGAACTGTTTCTAAGCTAAATATAGACCCTATTCTGTTGTGTAGGTTCGTGACCTTTAACATCGATTTTCGCGCATGCGCATTTCGATATGAAAAAGCGAGTGATATTATTTTATTTTAGACAAGTACAAGACGAATGTTTGACGCAAAGCGTCAAAGAGAAGCCGCAATATTTCGTTGTACATGTAGAAATAAGAAAAAAAGAACATTTTTAAATCCACAAACAATAGAACAATTTAAACTGTAGACGGTAATGCTGATATATTTCTCCTTTTGAAGACTTTTGTTTTCTTCAAATTACCTCCCTTTAAAGCAATATCAGGATATTTACCTTGTGATTCGAATAAGATTGACAAACATTGAAATTATATGAATGAATACTATTATTTAAATAAGTAACAACAGCAAAATTAAATTTAAGCCAAGATAAATGTGTACACATTTCGTTAATTTTTTATAGATACCCTAATGTAAGTATGAATATAAAATTTATAAGTAAATGTTTTCATTTCAACGTTCCTAATGTTTGAATAGACTAAGGAAAGTCAAGAATACATAAATAAATCAATGCAGTCTTTTCCGGCGACATTGATGCCTTGGCATCAACTTTCTCTTGTTCACACTATATATCAGACCATTTCCTGGGTTAAGTACCAGTTCCGCCGGTTTATTTACTATTTATCCTTACACCGTTGGATCAGACGCTGGGCCTATATTTGAGCGTAAATGCCGGAAGTCATTACTACCGATTTGATTATCTAAGGGGTCGAAACCGGGATCAAGATCACGCGGAGAAGCTCTAGCCACGACATCAATGAGTCGGTTAAAGTGTCCAATCGAAATAATATCTGTTAAGCTTATTGAACGCTTATTCATTGAGACAAAAACAACAACTTACCCTTTTCCGCACGCAACAAATCTGCAGCAAACGACTTTGTAAACTTCTATAGGCAAAATAATGAAAATTCTCTCTAAGGGAAAGCTTTATTAATAAAAGTTAAAAACATTATGACAAAAGAATGTTTTTAAATGTCATACGTTGCAGGTGCGTCGAAATGGGTATATCTTTGGGAAATCTTTAGATAAATTTATTTTCAATTGTAGCATGATTAATCATTATATACTCACACGAAAAAGAAAGTGTGCACTTGGTTAGAGGGATTTTTTTTGTTATACTTATAGAAGCAAAATATATGCAAATTTGGTATCAAAATGTCCAAAAAAGTATTGGCTATACGATGTTTTACTTTTTAAATTGAAATTTGATAATTACCAGAACATTGTTTTACGTGTGAATAACGTAGGGGTGAAAAGTAAAAGTTTCATATTTGTAATGTTTTGTAACTGCTTTTTTGTCTTCGGATATTTGTCAAGTTACGTGACAATTTATCAGTATCTGTTGTGGCCTCCTCCTGTCGGTAAATGGGTGCAATGTGTGAAGGGTTATTTTCTTCACTCATGATGATAAATCCGTATATCTAAACTTTGTAACAAAATAGTTATGCCCAATTTAAAAAAAAGTGCACACTTTCTTTTTCGTGTGAGTATATATAGTGTTGTCTTAGCCAGTACTGAGCAAGTGGGACAATACCAATAATCGGACGTTGGTATTTGAGCCCGGGACCCTCGGATTAAGAAGCTTGCGCTCTTCTTCCGAGTCGCTGTCATCTCTAGCATGTATCCCTTACCCACATAGACCTATTCTACAGCAGACGATTTTGAAATCATGTAGGAAATATGGAACATGTCTATTAATGAAGGTAACATTTTAGACGAGAGTTGAAGACAACGAGGTAACCTTTTTCAAAAGTCGTCTGCTGCAGATGTGTTAAAATTCATTTGCTTGTAAAGATAGTTAAGAGACACTTGTCAAACTGTGTTTCATGAAGAATACATTGATATGAGCAGCATCTATAGCGAGTTGGCGTCGTAACGTAACTGCGTACCGTGAAGACGCAGGCGAGCCTTTGTATCCGCACCATCTCACCCGAGTCAACACCGCCCGCATGATATGTTATCTAAACTTAACCCTTTCCCTCATACGGTAATTCTGCAGCAGACGACTTTAAACGTGTTTTGTCAAAAAAATAGAAAAATCTTCATAATTGAATGGATAACCTATGACAAAAAGTGGAAAACATTGTGGCAAAAGGAGAAATTGCACGTTTTGTGCAATTTCTTCTTTTGTCACTATGTTTTCAAAAAAGCCGTCTGCTGCAGAGGCGTCAGAAAGCGTCTATATGAGGGAAAGGGTTAAATGAATTATAATTATTCTGACAACAAAAGGAAGTTCGATCGATCCCACAAGTTTAATTTATTGGGATTTTACGCCGCTTTCAACATTATTTCAGTTATATCGGGGCGACCGACAGTTCACTTATTCATGATCCCTGGGTAAACAAACCAGTACTAGGCTAGAAAATGTGCCTTGCCCAAGGGCACTCCACTATGGCCAAGGTGCCGCGATTGGAGATCGAACCCGGGACACCCGGTTTCGAAATCCCCGACGCTAACCACTCGACCACAGCGGATTCCCCAACAAGTTTAAAGCCGATATATCAAAGCGAGATGTCATTAGGACTCGAACTCGCTATAGAAGCGGCTCATCTAGCGGAGAGAACCTTTTTCTTTGTAATTATTTAATCAGAGGAGTTTTACGCCGTTTTCAACATTCTTTTAGGTTGATCACGGCGACATCCTCGACGGAACAAGCAGCGCGTTGTTGCAGATTACTTTGGTTCCGCACAATTCACGAATAAGTCACCGGAAATAAAAATAAAAAAACACACACTTTCCGACAAACACTTTGCATGTTATATCAGAGATCATAATGACCTATCTTACCCTACACTTGTGATACATGCACTATGCTGAACCCGTTTCCACATACAACACATCTGAAGCAGACGACATTGAAAACATTTAAACAAATATGTGAGGAAATCTCTATTAATTAATACATTAGTATTGAATACAGCAGAAAAAACATTATGGCAAAAGGAGAATTTCACATTATGAGCAATGTCTTCTTTTTCCACAATGTTTTAATGAGACCTCTATTGCAGACACATCAAAATGCGTCTGCAAGTGGGAAAGGGTTAAGATTAGTTTTTCCTGGATCACGGCTCATTATATTCAAGGAGTCGTGTGTTACTGCGAGACGAGAAAATGCGAGAAGTAATGTCATCAAGCAATCCAATCAGACCTGGGGAAGGATGATTTTTGTTTTATCGTCGAATTTACGAACTCAATTGTGGACGAACGTCTAAATGGCCTCTGTCATAGGTCGTGCTAATACTGAACAGTTTTCAAAACATTTTCTTTATCAACCCTGATCCCGTTATACCCTACTTTAATTCTTTCCCACATACGTGCGCTTTCTGATGCCTCTGCAGCAGACGACTTTTGAAAACATAATAAAGCAATTTTTTCTTCTTTTCCCCACTGTTCTTTTCTAAAACTAAACATTGATATAAAGAGAATTTCCATGTATGTCTTTAGCCCTTTCCCTCATACGACAATTCTGCAGCAGACGACTTTGAACATATTTTAGCAAAAAGTAGAAAATCTCTATAATTAAATGGATAACCTATGACTAAAAGTGGAAAACATTGTGGCAAAAGAAGAAATTGCTCGTTTTGAGCAATTTCTTCTTTTGTCACTATGTTTTCAAAAAGCTGTCTGCTGCAGAGGCGTCAAAAAGTGTATATATGAGGGAAAGGGTTAAATGATTTCAACGTTTTCTTCTACTGATTTGATCAAAGACCTAATAAAGTGTTATTATAGGTCTTTGATTTGATGTATGCGTGAACGGCTTAAACGACACTTTTGTTTTATTCGGGCGTACGCCGCTTTCGAAATTATTTCTGTTGCATCCCGGCGACCGTTCACTTATTCATGATTAAACGACACTATGTTATTATATACATATATTTGAATATTTTTAAACAATGCAGATCAAGATCAGGCTGCATATTTTAAAAGCAGTCTGATCTAGGTGTATATCGTTCGCTTCTAATTTACGATTTTATTTTTTGCAGCAAACTATACTTGATAAATGTGTTAGAAGCCGTACAACAAACAATAAAGCAGATGATACAAGTTTCCGGTATATATAGGTTGTCAACCTATTATGGTTGAAGTATAAAATATCTACTATAGACTATCACGGATGAGTCAATGTTATTAGTTACCTTTGCCAAACTAAATTGGCGATTTTTAACTTGTAATACACAGCCTGACTCAGTTTGAAGCATACAGGAAACGTATAAGAACGGGATTCAACTTCTGCTGGTTTGCAAAACTGGCAAAATAGCAAATGAAATCATCAATCTGCTCTATTGCAAAAATGCCAAATAGCACTAAAACGTTGAAATGCTGGATTGCAACACTGTCGAATAGTACAAAAACGTCGATTTGTCGGATTGCAATATTGACACAAAGGCACAAAATAAAAAACGTCAATCTGCTGGATTGCAAAACCGTCAAATATCACAAAAACCTTGATCTGCAGGATTGCAAAACTGTCAAATATCACAAAAACGTTGATCTGCAGGATTGCAAAACTGTCAAATATCACAAAAACGTCGGTCTGCAGGATTGCAAAACTGTCAAAAAGCACAAGAATTCGCCGATCTGTCGGATTGCAAAACTGTCAAAAAGCACAAGAATTCGCCGATCTGTCGGATTGCAAAACTGTCAAAAAGCACAAAAACGTCGATATGTCGGTCTTCACCATAGTGTGACACGGGAGCTCATCAACCGTTACCCTTAACCAACAAATCTGCAGCAGACGACTTTGAAATCAACTAGGTAAAATATCGGAAATCTCAATAAACACAAATGGAATAATCGAACATAGTTGAAAATATTGTGACAAAATGAGGAATTGCTCAGCATGAGCATCTTCTCTTTTTTGTTACAATGTTTTCAAAAGTCGGCTGCTGCAGATGCTTCAGAATTTGAAGCCGACCATGTTGAAAATGGATACATGTCTTTAAATGGACTGATGCCCCGAGAAGGCCATACAAGCATTATTTCTGCTCTGAAATGCCACAAACCGGACGACTAGTATACGTATGGCGTGTTCAAAATTTGATTTATTTATTTGATCTATTATGTTTATCTCAAATTCCACGCACACACATTTTTGGCAAATATACCGTAATGATTATTTTAAATTACGTTTTTTTTTTTTTCAATGCATATGTTCTGTCAATGTAACCAGGTTTTAGAAGTATTGTAGGAAAAGCCGTAATCCCATTTGAAAGTGCAAGGGTATAACATACTTACCATCTTTTATATTCTGTAATGACAAATAAACGATTTCGAACATACCATAAATGCACAGCAGACATTTTGAAAACATGCATTTAAAATATGGATATGATATTCCCTGTAAAAGAAGAAATCATTATTGTAAAGAGTTGAAAATTATGATCAATGTCTTCTTTTACCACAATCTTTTCAAGTGTCGTCTGTTGTCAAAATGGCGAGGTACGTTGGAAATGATTAAGGCTACTTCAACTTCAACTTCATGAATTTATATTTTAGTTTTGTTTGTGTTCATCACTTTTGCTTGTCTGTGATTGGCTGAAATATTTTGTTCATAACCTCATGAATAACAAAAATTAACATTGGCGACGTGCTGTATTATGGAAAATTAAGTTGTAAAATACTATTATGTTTTATTACTCACTGAAATAGCCATATTAATGCAAAAATATAAGGAATGGAGCGTTTTTTTTCGTTTTCATGGGGGTATGAACAAAAAAACCTGATCACACATTCTATGAAACCGCTTCGCGATTTCATAGAGAGTGATCAGGTTTTTTTGTTCATACCCCCATGAAAACGAAAAAAAAGCTCTCCATTCCTTAAATGATCAGTTATTCGCTCTGTTATCAGTTTTTGTCATTTTCGTTAAAAGAAAATGTTAAAAGCATTTTGCAAGTTGTTTGTCATGCCTTGTTAAATAATCATATTTTAAGCATTCCAGATTTTATCGGATATAAATTGGTTTTGAAAGCCTCGTTAATTTCCCCCCCATCCTTCCTGCAGTTCGAGTCCAAGTCCTTGCCAACAGAAAGGCGTCAATGACCTAACCCAGACTAATAAAATACCAATTAAACTTTTCAAATGAGATTTCCTGAACATATCCTAAACATTGATATATTTACGTCTAAAATAATCAGGTGAATTTATGGAAGCTGCTACATTTATAACTCAGACACGATGAAATATTGCAAGATTTCGACACATTTTTTTTCTTCGAATATTTTCAGAGCAGTCCATCATTAAAAAAATAGCACGCAAGGAGGGAAACTTGTTCAGGGCAATGACCATTTGAGTCAGTGCACGAGAAAATGGGGTATAAGTTGGCATTTCTGAACAATGTAGATTCAGCTCATCATATCCACCTGCACAGTCTCTACACAAGTTCATGGGGCGTAGCTTTGCAATAATCAATGTGTAGGCAGTCTCGTGAGAAAAACAACTTTGTGGACTCTGCGTAAAGTATCGACCCGGATCAGCCTAAGCATGCCACACAGGCCTACCCGGATAGACACGTTTCGCCTCCTGTGGATTTTCTGTTTCAGGAATTACTAATCTATACATCTATCCCCCTAAGACGGAATGTGTCGGCCGGATCAGTCTGCGCGGACAGCGAAGGCTGATCTGGTCGATACATTACGCAGATGTCAATCGCCGCAGCTGCATTTTGGGGCATTTTGAGAAAAAATGTGTAGGCACGTGCTTACCGTGCCTAAAGGCAGCTACGCCCCTGAAGTTGAAATATTCCTACAAGTTTAGGTAAATTCTATGTGAACATCGTAGATCGTAATCAGACTGATCGGGATCTATACTGTTCACAAAAGCCAACTGGTACATGTTCCCATGCATTGACAAAACAGTCTAACAGCAATGTATCTGATGCAGTCGCTGTTTGGTGCCTCTATAGCGAATGGTTAATTTGAAGTCATCGCGGGAAAATGGTAAACTGCTCATATTGAATGTTCTAGGCTTTGTATTTTTTGTTTACCATTTCAAAATTAGAGATATATTTACCTAACTTACAGAAATATCTCTCTAGGTTAGAGAGATATATTTAAATCGAATAAATAGTCTAACGGCTTGCCATATTTGTGTGCCTTTCATCGTTTTTCATAGTTTTGCAATCCAAAAGATCGACGTTTTTGTGCTATTTGACAGTTTTGCAAACCAGCAGATCGACGTTTTTGTGCCATGTGACAGTTTATCAATCCAGCAGATCGACGCTTTTGTGACATCTGACAGTTTTCGCAATCCAGCGGATCGACTTTTTTGTGCCATTTGACAGATTTGCAAACCAGCAGATCGACGTTTTTGTGCCATTTGACAGTTTTGCAATCCAGCAGATTGACGTTTTTGTGTTATTTCATAGTTTTGAAATCCAGCAGTCTTAAAACACAATATACTTTCATGTAAAGGATTAGGAGAACTTAGTTACGAGTCTAGACGGGCCCGTCAGCTCCCCCTACCTCGTAAATCAGGACCAAATCACCATGTTCAAGTCATGTGCTCCCAAGTAACGGATTAGTTACTAATGGTAAGTAATACGTCACGCCTGACGAAAAGGAATCGTGAATACTCGGGCGCGTCTGTACATGACCCCACAAGCTCACCAGTGTCTTCACAGGGCGCCTTAAAGGTGCTGAACTCCAGATAGAGATCACAATTCTGAAAAATGAGCCGTCCTGCGAAAAAAACACAGCATTATGTCCTCTGCGTAATGTATCGACCCAGATCAGCCTGCGCAGTTCGCACAGACTAATCCGGGACGCCACATTTAGTCTCAGGGGAGGGGGGGGGGGGATAGAGGTTTAGAGTAATGATTCCTGAAACAGAAAATCTACAGGAGGCGAAAAGTGTCTATCCGGGTAAGCCTGCGCGGCATGCTTAGGCTGATCCGGGTCGATACTTTACGCAGAGTCCACAATGTTGGTTGTCTTGCGGGACGGCTCAAATGTTGAAATTTCTGCAAATATTGCTAATAGTGACAACAAAGTAAACGAGGTAAAGGGTTTAAACATACTAGGTTTTCGCGAAACATGTTTTTTTGGTTTAGCTTTTTTTTGACACTGGGCAGATGGATTATAAATAAGATTTAAACTATGGAATCTCGACCTCCCAATGTTAATCTCAATTGGCTAATCATTTTAAAAGTCAAGATATTGGCTCGTTCGTACGGAAAGGTACAAGTAGGCTTTCATGAAAGTTGTAGTTCCAGCTCACCTGTGCATGCAATTGTTAAAAGTTTCTATCACTTGGTGACAGGACAGATGTATAAGGTGATCTGAACCTTCATTGTTCAGAAAAGCCAATTCGTGTATTTTTCCCATGAATGGGCTCTATGACAGTGATGTAAACTAATGTCCAGTGGTATTGCTTCAAACAACGATATATTATTAATACAGTTTAGGAGAAACGTGTATTTTAAAATAACCAATCTGGTAAATTTCGTCCTTTTTATTTCAACATGTGCCCATTTTGTTACGTCTGTGATTAATGTACACAAATCATTTCTAGTCCGGCCGTTGTGTTCACGAATTGCCTGAATAGATCCACATTTTGTACCAAAACCAATCGCACGAAAAAAGCCAATACAAAAGATGCGCTACCGTGGATACATCCTCTATCATACGTGGGAAATCTGTACGAGCCTTTAATTATTTGTTTATATTCACAGGTTTTTGCTGTATTATTGATTTTCATGCCATAAGCGGCTTCCTGTTTACCCAGCATCAGTTTTCAATTTCCGGTATTATGTGTATGAATATCGACTTGCGCGGAACCGCGGAATTATTCTCTACCAGACGACAATTGAGTTCTCGCGCTTTGACAAATGACCTATTTATCCCGAAAAGAATGACAACAAAGAGCAAATCACGTCAGTTGGTGTCGTCAATACGAGACTTGTCGATGACACTTCATTAATATGTAAATTGCATTAGGAAGTCGACTCTTTTACGGCTTTTTGCAATCGTTTGTCCGCCGCAATGTTCGTCCAGAAGGACTTTAATGGGAACATCAGTAAAAATAGAAAGAGAAATAAAACGAGTGATGTGTTTTTGAAAAAAAGAATTATTTATAATGGTTATATGGAGCAAGCGACCTTCAGCGAATTTAACAAACTGCTAAGACCCGGGTCAATCGCAACGGCATTTTGGTAACGTTAGGAACGCATCATATATAGACACACTGTTTCTCTGATTTACTGTTTGCGATTATTTCAACAAATTAACATTCATGCCATATGATCATAGTTTACACTGTTTGCTGCTCATAATGATATCAGGTTCAGGAATCACAAGGACAGATTTCGAATTTTACTTACCTTATTTCGGATATGAAATTGTCCGAGTGGACTGTTTTGAAAACCAGACAAGAAAGGAAATATGTAAATATTGTAAAAGTAAAAAAAATACATATATATTGTGAGAAATTGAAAATTTGTTTGTTTTGAACTCTAACTTCTTTTCTTCTCCTCCTAAAATTGTCAACTGCATCAGTGTTTCATTTTGCTGCGCATCCCGAGTCCTAGACTCATTATATTTTGCCAGAACTCGTTAAAATGTGAGATATTTTTTTTTTTTTTTATACTGTAGGACTCATTGATTTCTGAAAAACATTTGATAGGACTCATTCATAGAAATTTCAAAATGAAACACTGACTACATATTTTCCAGCAGCCGTCTGTCTCAAGAAAGTGAATAAGTAACCCTTTCACACAGAACAAATGCAGCAGACGACCTTGAAAACATTTAGGCAAATGTGCGGAAAATATTTATTAGTGCAATAACAATAATCAACATTTTGAGCCATTTCTCCTGTTGCCAGAATAATCCGAAAAAACATCTGATGTAAATATTTCAAAAAACGCCTGCGTTAAGAAAGAGCCAACTTATAGCAAGACTGATGCCATCATGTTATGGAAATAGTTGGCTCCCATCATTACCATAATAAGGCGATAAGGATTTTAGAGTTCGAGAGAAAAACCATAATCTGTTATTCGTTTGTTAGTAATGCATCCCAAGAGATTAGGGAAGACAAATCCGAATTTATCACAAAGTCCACAAGATATTAACAATTGGTCGCGTCACACGACGAACAACGTTCAGGGTTTAAAATACGACCAACTGTGTGTGTCTCTCTCTTTCCGGTATGGTCCGGTTCCTCGTCGTTTGCCTTTATTAGTTATTAATGGATCCAGCAAGCTAATTGGGGACAAATTTTTAGTATACTTGTATGTAAATTTATCATTTCCAACATAGAAACAAATTTGCAGCAAACTTAGTCGAACATACGGAAAATATATTTAAGAGAAAGTATCCACGATTGTTAAAGATTCCATCCCCTAAACATTTGGATGCACATACAACATTATACAATGATTTAATGTGCAACTCATCCGCATTAAGGCATTAATAATCCGTAAAACAATGTCTTTGTGTGTACACTTAGTTTATGAGACGTCATGCCACGCGACATGAAGCAACAATAACTTCTGACACGTCAAAATATGTGATTGATTATACGTCACAAAATAGTAAAAGTAACAAAACTTTGCAGAACACTATCAGAGAGAGATTATAAAAATGGATAATGATGTTATAGAGTTCGTGTTAACAAATTAACAGACGGTCAATGGGATGCAACGGGTGGTTTAAAAAATTCCAGCTAACTGTTTATTCCAGTTTTTTTCTCCTGATTTTAAGGCCAGTTTCAGCTGTTCAGGCTTGTTTACATATATATGATCTGACATGAGTTGGACGAGTTTAATACAACTTTTTATGAAATGACAACGAATATCAGATTGATTCTTTTTATCACATGACGAAACACAAAAAGAAAATCGGGTTTTCCAAAGCTATTTTAATTTACACTATTTCTAGACGGAATTTACCGTTTTGTGCGCCAAAGTGACTAACGTTATGACGTCAAGCCGCTGACGTGACGTCATTTTCATAGTGATTCGGTCATGTTATATCACACACGTTACATATTATAAAGAAATACGTAATGGGTATATTAGATCGGATACATATATGATAAAAGCTTTTAGTTCTCACAACAATAGTCATGCTCAGTCACGTGAAACATCAAAATCTCGCCAGGCTGTATCAGAAAAGAAAAGAAATTCGGAGCGATCTACCGATCTGATCGAAACACCAATAGGACTACTCAATGACATAATTATTGAGTTGAAAACATTTTGGTAAAAGGAGAAATTGTTCGATATGAGCATTTATAAATTTGTAAAAAATACGTCTGCAAGTGGGAATCTCCAAATGTCTGTTTTCGTATGACATGTCGAAGGCATAATCTGCTTTAGTTTGTTTTGATTAATTTGTACGCGATGCAAATTCAATTTACGCTTTACCACATACAACAAATCTGCAGTAGACGACTTTGAATACATTATAATGACAAAAACCTGAAAAATCTCCATATATAAGATAGCTTAACAGTTGAATAAAGTTAAATACATTGTGGCCAAAGGAGAAATATTTTTCGCCTCCTGTAGAGTTTCTGTTTCAGGAATGATATTAAACTCTATACATCTATCCCCCTAGGACGGAATGTGTTGGCCCTGATTAGCCTGCGCGGACTGCGCAGGCTGATCTGGGTCGATACATTACGCAGAGACGGCTCAATTATTGAATAGGGGTAAAAACATTGTGGCGTAAGAAAACATGTGCTCATTATATTGTCAAAAGTCGTCTGTTGCACATGCGCCGAAATGCATCTGTGCGTGGGAAAGGTTTATAGTTGAGAGACATCTCTCTAGCTTATAATAGATATGTATACAATTACATAAACAAACAGTCTGTGAAATGGAATCAATAATATCCAAGTAGAGCTGTAAAAAATAATGTTCCAGGATTCCATCCCATGCATGGGTATCATCACACAGATTGACTGTATGTTTACCTGACTGAACAATGCATTTCCGTTGTTTCTAGTTGTGTAAGAACCAGTGTTTGATTGGTTAAAAAAATCGCCATCAAAGTGCATGCCAATTGTTAAAATTAGATCGTAATTGTACCATCCGACTTGCGATTGCGAAAGTTATAAGCAAGCTTATAGTAATCATGCTCGATGTCTGCTTCCTGGAGACATAACCAGTACAGGGGCGGTTTGTGTGGAAAAATCTCAAAGGCAGAACCCGCTCATCACGGGATTCAAATCCGAGACCTTTGGTACGAAAGGTCGACGCTCTATCACTGCACCACTAGCTTCGTGGTTACTGGAATAGCATGATGAACTGATGCCGCAGAAGTATGAGATTTAACTTGCAGGTAGTAATTATACTCAGAGCTATAGATAAGGTGAGTAATTTCAAATTTAAAAGTCTTTATGTGTCACTCAAACCCTGTGTTGTGGGTACTCAAAAGAACCGTCTCAGTGAGACGATTCTTTCGAGTCCCCACAACATATATATAATTTTGTTTAGTCGAAAAGGAAATATTGGTAGGAAAGACCAAAATACTCCTCCTCATCTTGTCCCGTGATAATATATATACTAGTAATCTACCAATACACGTCATGCTAAAACTAAAGTGTAGTTGAAAGCGAAATAAATAAACAAACCAGTTGAATCAATATCTAATTAGTTAAGGATTATGCACGGTGAATAAAACCGACGTTGAAATATTTCCATATTGGAATTACGATAAAATCCGAATTAATCCGGATTCTGTTCCAATTACGATATTTACGACATTGAATGGGATTTAGCAGGGAAGCCAGGCGGACTATGATAAGTCGTAACAAGACAAATGTGTCTGCCCTTTCGTCTGCATTTGTTTTGGCGAATTTAATTAGCATAAAACAGATACGTTGTATTTATAAACTTCCTTTGTAAGTGCACTTTTGAAAACATAGTGACAAAAGAAGAAATTGCACAGAACGTGCAATTTCTCCTTTTGCCACAATGTTTTCATGCAAATCATGTGTGGTGCTTTACGTCGCTTTAATCAATTGTTCAGTTATATCATGGCGGTTCCTGGGATAGGTTACCAGTACTTCTTGTCCATTTATCCTGACACAAGTGAGTCGGCGTAATGCTTACCACAACCCACAACGTCAAGAAGGGAAAGCCATGTATAGGCTGCTACCATTTTTTAAAGGTACTTGGTGCACATGTTACAATGGACGAAGGAGTGAAAGTCAATGGACTCACGATAATTCGAGTATTTGATAACTTGAACACATTGCCTAACACGACCATCATATCTTGGAACGGATATGTCTGTAGAAAACAGTGTACCAGCAGTCCTGTTTGAAAATACGAGCAATCAGAACTAACGCTAAATTTCTGTGGCGTAAGTATAGGGGATTTTTTTTCTGGTTTAATTATAATCGTTACAATAAAAATTATATTTTTTTACGATCGCGATAAATATAGCCTACGTAACGTTTACATACAGAATCTGATGACGTCATAAAACAACAACGTTAGCTGGGAAATCTGAATATATACACATGATGAATATATTTACGTGTAACCAGTTCGTAAACTATTTCCGACAGTATGTGAGAGGGTGATAATAATTGTTTTACTGACAGTAATTGAGAGTAAAAATATAAACTGGCATGAACATGACTACTGGTAAAAGAAAAGATGATAAACCGATTCAACACGAATATTATGAAATAACAATTACGCAAAGGTAATTCCCAATATTATCATTATCAGAAAATAAAGATTCAGCGTGCTGGAGAAAAATCCAAATCCTCTATTCGTTAGTTTTTAATTAAAACCCAAGAGATTGTGCAGGACTAATCCGACTTTATAACCAGCCCTTCCACCAATGGACACCGATGTCGAAAAGTGTTATTCGAAAACACAGAATGTTTCCTCGTTCTGTTGTGAAAACACAACTTATGTTTCCTCTTTCTGTTGTGAAAACACAACTTATGTTTCCTCTTTCTGTTGTGAAAACGCAGTATGTTTCCTCTTTCTGTTGTGAATACGCAGTATGTTTACTCGTTATGTTGTGAACACGCAGTATGTTTACTCGTTGTGTTGTGAACACGCAGTATGTTTACTCGTTGTGTTGTGAACACGCAGTATGTTTACTCGTTGTGTTGTGAACACGCAGTATGTTTACTCGTTATGTTGTGAACACGCAGTATGTTTACTCGTTGTGTTGTGAACACGCAGTATGTTTACTCGTTATGTTGTGAACACGCAGTATGTTTACTCGTTATGTTGTGAACACGCAGTATGTTTACTCGTTATGTTGTGAACACGCAGTATGTTTCGTCGTTGTGAAAAACGACGACGTTGTGCTACGTAACGATACAGTTATGGTTTCATAGCCAACTGAAGGTACATATATGTAGCCAAGCATTCAATATACCAAACAAAACATGTTTCACCAACACCGTCTCTGAAAACCGGCTTCGGTTCACAATTTAACGCATATTCAGCAGACGAAAACATTGTTGAAAACGGAGAAATTGCTCATGTTCAGCAATTTCTCCTTTTGCACCATTTCTTTCAACTAAAGTCAATAACATTAATTTGATAGATTATGTTCATAATTTCACAATCTGGCCTCCTTTTCGGCATTTAAGGGACATACCCTTCAAAATTAAAATTCATAATGCGTAATTTATTTCGTTAATTCAATGAAGTCATACCGTTTGTAGTCCACTATGAATGAATGAACATCTTATCATTGCGGACTATTTCGTCCACGTTGAAGTTGCAATGGTTTTTAACCTTATCACACAGTCGGAACACATTAACTTACTACCCGTAGTCACTGTATATTCGTGAACGACGTCAGTTGAGCCGAGCCGATCTGCATACGTTAAAGTTTGGATAATTCAATACTTAATTACAAATCGGTTACGTGTTGATCGTGTAATAATCAAGACAATGGATATGTTTTAATGGAATTGCGGCAAACTCCGAATTAATCCGGATACAATTTCAATCAGAATGTTTACGTCGCTGAAAATGAATTCGAGCTACGCCATGAGAAAGGTGAATTTCGGGTATATGCGACAATGGCCTTCCCTGATCAGCTTGCGTCTTCCCGCAGAGCGACAAGACACTCTTCTTTATATAATCTATTTATATATGAGCCGTGGTCTTGGAAAAATCAATATTCGCTAATTTGTCATTTTGAGCAATTTCTTCTTTTGCCACAATGTTTCTAAAGTTTGTTTATGCATGTTGGAAAGGGTTATAGAGCACTGTATCAAATAAACCAAGGATGTGGTGGTAGGGGAGTTATCTACACTTGTTGATACAGAGCAGAACAGAACAGAAGTTTATTCATACGACTTGAACACATATGGTTCATCGTCATATACATACGGTTAGTTCGTAGTTCTTGTTGGACGGTTCATACTTAAGCATCCTAGTAACGTGACGAGAACTGTTTTGCTCAAAAGAAAGACGGTTTATTCTAACCCATCCCACAACAAACAAATCTGCAGCAGACTACTTTTAAACTAACTTGGGTAAAACATGGAAATAATTCTTAATTCTATAAGTTAAAGTATTATATTTAAATTGAGTTGGAGACATTGTGTCAAAAGGAGAACGTGCTAGTTTTGAACAATTCTTCCTCGAGAAAGATGGTTAATTCCAACCCCATCCCACACACAACAAATCTGCAGCAGACTACTTTGAGTAAAACATTGAAACAATTCTATAAATTCAAGTATAATAATTAAATTGAGTTGGAGGGATTGTGGCAATAGGAGAACGTGTTAGTTTTGAGCAATTCTTCCTTCGCCACAATGTTTTCTAAATTCGTCTTCAAACGGGAAAGGTTGAAAACCAATAAGGTCGTTTTTCGTAAGACCTGACTCAAAAATGATTTAGAAATCAAGACGGGATGTAATACGTCTACAATAAGACAAATATGTCTGCTTATTTCTTGAGTGTCTGGTTAGACAAGATAACAATGTGTCGCAAAAGTTTAAAGTAAAATGATTCAGTCAGTACGTAGTGAATTTATATTTATTCTTTGTTCTTATTTCATACTTGAATACATCGACTTAACAAAAATGTTTGGTAAAAGTAGATTTTAATCATATTTAGAGAACGTTTGCCCTCTCTTCAAATATAAAGATCACTTTATACGTATTTAATTCAAACCCATATTTGTCAATCTGTTCCAACATGTGAGTAATATTAAAAATGTGCCAATTACTGAAAATAACACATTGCCATAGCAACCACATTTCAGCATGGAATTAGGTTATTGACCGAGTGTTTGTTTTATTGGGCGATTGATGAGAACCTTCTAATGAGTTATTTAATATATAGGATCGTCAATGCAAGATGTGGTCGAATAACTGGTCTGTTTTTAATGATTTTTATTGAATTACCAGCCGCTCTCCAGTACAACCAAAATTAGCGTATCTATGGTGGGAGCAGAAACGATCTTATGCCAAAGTTATAGTGCATGTTTTGTCCGCCACGTTTAGCTACGGTGGGAAACGTGGCTACAACGTGAGCAAACGTAGCACAACGTGGATAAAACGTAATCAAGTGGTAATTTTAATTTTGGACATGACAAGTTAAAATTCGTTCACGCTTTTCCGAAACGTACTACAACGTGGCGAGAACATGGTACAGCGTAGTATAACGTAGCAAAAACAAAATAGAACGTGAACATAGCGCGTCCCGCCGATTGATACGTTCTGTTGCGTTTGCTGACACGTTGTGCTGCGCTATGCTACGCTGTGGCCTCATTGCTACCACGTTCCTCGTGTCGCGTTGTGCCACTATATGACGGTGTTTTACGTTGTACGACGTTGTGATACGTTTCTGCTATGTTGTACTATGGTGTACTATGGTGTACTATGTTGTACTACGGTTTGATACGTTGTGCTACGCTATATATGATACGCGCTGTCGCATCAATGGATTTTAATACTTTCAACAGTCTTGGTAGAGGGTCATCAATGCGGGACTGTTTCGACTGAACGTGGGCGGCAGCGAGGCATAAAGAAGCACAGCGTCAAACAACGTGGCGATAACGATGCGAGACATAATCTGTCTTTGATATTCGTTGCTAGCACGTGGCTACAACGTGGCACATCGTGGCTTCCGGCTGAAATTTCCAAAATGTGGGTGTCAGAAACGGGGCACAACGGCGAGGCCACAACGGCGAGGCCACAACGTGACACTATGACTGGGGCATTACAGTACATTCATACTTTCAGATCTAAATGCATTTAGTATGTGTTAGATGTATCTTGAATAATCTGATTCTAATTCGTAGTTTTATTTAGATCTACACTGTTCGGAAGAAATACAGAGCAAATCTCGCATAGACTTTAACTCCAGGTGTCGGAAGAAAGAATAACTTAACTTTGCTAAGTTTGTTTTTATTCAATCTGCGGAAAGAATGGTGGCCGAGATGTGATTCGAGTTCTGGATAAAACTGAGCAATCGCGACTCCAGACACATGAGGCGATCTTAGAAGCTTCCAATTGAAGTCTTCTCGGAACAGCTGAAAATCCCTTCTAACTAGACAAAAATGAGCATATGTTTAGATGTGTGTAGGTGCTAATAAACATCGTGGTTTTTTTAAATTATTTTTACTTTCCGTATGTCTGCCGTTCCTTTGTTTCATTGTTCTCTCTTGCGTTGAACACTAATATGAGCTGTGTCTGGCGAACTACAGGCTCACTGATGCTCCGCAACGGAATCGTACCAATGGTAATTATACCTTTCCCTCATACGACAATTCTGCAGCAGACGACTTTGAACTTATTTTATCAAAACATAGAAAATCTCCATAGTTAAATGGATAACCTATGACAACAAGTGGAAAACATTGTGGCAAAAGGAGAAATTGCACGTTTTGTGCAATTTCTTCTTTTGTCACTATGTTTTCAAAAATCTGTCTGCTGCAGAGGCGTCAGAAAGCGTCTATATGAGGGAGAGGGTTAACGTAACGCTTTGTTTTGTTTCCTGTGTTTCACACTTATCTGAGTCGTGTCTTGCGATCTAAAGTCTTATTGATTCTCCGTAGCAGATTAATTGTTTGATGTTTTACTCCGCTTTCAACAATTTTTTCAGTTATATCATGGCTGTTCATGGGAAAGTAACGAGTCCATTAATCCTTACACCAGCCAGTCAGTCGTAATGCTAACACCGAAAACCGTGAGCAGCAAGGAGGGCAGCCATTCCTACGATTTTTAAAGTATTTTGAATGAGGCAGCTGGGGATTGAACGCGCAACCTCCTGCATTCGATGCGGACGCTCTACAACTACACCACCGTACAGGAATCGTATACTTGTAAATTAACGTAAATATAATGGAAATACATTTCTTATGTTGTTTTGTTTGTTCTTCCTTTGTCACAATATACATGTACGCAGATGCAATTAGACCCCGAAATCGCTTGATGCGGCTCAATTTAAACCCTCCCGCAACTGGTATCATCAGCATCCAATCCACTCGGAAATATCAAGACATTGGTCTCTGTTGGAGAACATAACGTGAAAACGTCTAACGTTGATAGGTAAAACACGGGTCCAGGGCACGATCCTTATACAGATAGTATTGCTGAAAGCCCAAGTTTAAATACAAATTGATAAATCTGAAGAGTATTAGAGTGCAAACATTCACAGGCTGATATTGCTTTGCATTGGTCGCAAATGTGTGTGTAGATCGTGCTTGGGGACACATGTATGTACAAATGTTGTTTACAGCCCCGTTTATATTTGATATGCAATATAATCTTAAAAACGAAATCATTACGAAATAATTGCACAGTTTTCGTTTAAGCAAAGTATTACCCCTGTTTATAGGAGATATTGTGGCAACATTTTCTTTAAAGAAAAATCTGGTTTGAAGTTAATCGGTGGATTGAAATCACGATTCTTATGTTGAAGAGTATTTTTTTTTTTTTAACTTTTAACACTGACTGCCTCAAAACTGTATTAGGGAAAACAAAGTGAATATATTGAATAAATAAACTCAGCTGTCCATTTAATTCCAAGCCCGTTGATTGTAATAAATTCTCTGCAAAATATCATTTGCATTCAATGCTTTCATTTATTAGCAAAGATAATAGTTCTCTGACAAAAAAAAAGTGCCATCACTGGGACAAAACCACTGTATTGCAATGTAATTCCCGTCCATAAAATGATATTAAAGAGACAAAAATATGACGATTAAGAACATTTAATCTTGTGAATGGCACATGAGGTTCTTAACCCTTTCCCATGCATAACAGATATGAAGTAGATGTTTCATCCTACTTATCTTTTCATGAATCAGTATGTGACTAATCGGTGAGCAGTGCATATCCAGATCAGACTGTGCTTGATCTACACTGGTCGTAAACGTTGCAAGGTCGATAACCATTACTTGTCAAAGCTTTCTAATAACATGTATCTACCTGAAAAAATACAAGAGTTATGGACTTATTTATGCTTCGGGGAAACAAATTAATCTGTCGATAGTATTACATTAATGATTCAACCCTTTCCCTCATACGACAATTCTGCAGCAGACGACTTTGAACATATTTTGTCAAAACATAGAAAAACTCCATAATTGAATGGATAACCTATGACTAAAAGTGGGAAACATTGTGGCAAAAGGAGAAATTGCACGTTTTGTGCAATTTCTTCTTTTGGCACTATGTTTTCAAAAAGCCGTCTGCTGCAGAGGAAAGGGTTAATGGTTTAACAAATAATTTGACAACAAAAGGCTTTTGTGGAACCGGCAGAAGTTATTTTCTCCCATATCAGGTTCTAGTTTCTATAGGAAATTTCAGTAATTAATAAAATTGGTTTGAGGCTTTAACAAGATTGACAAAATGACATCCCTTACCATTTAGATCACTAGTATTGAACACTTAAAACTACTACAGAAAACATTAAACATTAAATATTGCGGGGAAAAATGAGGAACTTCTCATAACAGTTGTAAGAAATTAAATGTTTATCCATTCAGGGGGAAACATATTTAGCATAAACAAATATATTACACGACCCTCTCTTGGAACGTAGTCCTCCCTTCCCTACTTCTATACGTACTTTGACGCATCTGCAGCGACGGCTTTTGATAACATTGTGACAAAAGAATAAATTGGTCATAATGAACGATTTTCCTTTTGCCACAATGTTTTCAACTCTATTCAATAATATTACTTACATTTAATGAGAGTTTCTCTTTCTTTGGTCAGATGATTTTCAAGTCGTCTTGATAAAGACCAAGTGGTCGAAAATTCAATAATTAAAGAGTATTAATGATATAAAGTGTTAAACTGACTTTCTTCCCTTTGGAAAACCTACTATACATAACGTTTTCATGGTGTGTAAATGTCATGATTTTCTGCAATGTTTTCATAGAACCAAAACATTGTAATGCCGAAAAAATAACGGACTAGATTTTCGCAAAAAAAATGATCGCTGGCTAAGCGTGCTTCTTAAAATATTAGAAGTGAAAAGCCTATTATACCTGTAGGCGTTGTCAAGGCAACCTGTTTGTTGTTTCTTATCTAATTCCGTACAGCTAAAGGCGTCAGTTAACGACAACCACACATTGTCGTAAAATGTCAAAATGCTCCCATTTTTCATAAGATATGATCACTATGGCGGATATATTTCAGCGTCACACATTTAAACCGGGGTTCCCACATGTACAAGACATCTGCAGCAGACGACTTTGAAAATGTCTAGGCAAGCATGTGAAACATCTCTATAAATAAAAGTCAAAACCAGTGAAAAGAGTTTAAAACAGTATAACAATATGAGCAATTCATCCTTTTGTCGCGTTGTTTTCATAAGTCGTCTGCTGCATATGCGTCAGATCGCGTCTATAAGTGGGAAAGGGTTTTAGACATCAACCCTTATCCTGCTGAAATCAAAACAAATTATCCTTTTGTCCAATGTATTAAAAAGATTGTATAAAATAATTAAGGAACAATTCCATATGCATGCTAATCTTGGGTCTAGATTGTCGCAAAAGAAATGACAAGCTCGCGTATTGGGGGATTTGGTTTATTAACCATTTCCCTCATATAGACGCTTTCTGGCGCCTCTGCAACAGACGGCTTTTTGAAAACATAGTGACAAAAGAAGAAATTGCTCAAAACGAGCAATTTCTCCCTTTGCCACAATGTTTTCTACTTTTAGTCATAGGTTATCCATTCAATTATAGAGATTTTCCATTTTTTGACAAAATATGTTCAAAGTCGTCTGCTGCAGAATTGTCGTATGAGGGAAAGGGTTAACCATTAACCCGTATTCACAAAGTCGATTCTTCCATGTTGAAAACTGGAACTCGTCCAATCGAAAATTCCGTGAAATCTTATTGCCAACTATACGGGAGGGTAACGAGCTGTCTCACGTGAATCTGCATTGTTTGCAAAAGCCTTTAATTGCATTTGGCAGCTAAATGGTTAATCATTTCATTCATACAAACAAATGATGACGTTTAATTCTGGTAACCACCTAGCCATTTGTATATTTAGTCTTATTGGAGTTTAAACTTAACTTATTTATTTTACATCGATTGCGAATCAAGCTTTAAGCTTATATTAATCTCGCTCGATGTCTCATTCCTGGATATATAACCAGTACTCGCGCTGTTGGTGTGGAAAAATCCCAAAGGCAGAACCCGCTCATCACGGGATTCGCACCCAAGAGGTCGACGCTCTACCACTGTACCACTGTCTTCCACTCTTATTACAGAATAATTGTATACTACATTGGAGTAGTGCATGTTGTTAAATTATTACATGCATAAATGCAGTAAATAGAGATTCAAAATATAAATTCAGCTGCAAAAACATTGCACACTCAAGAAATTATAAGAAACCGTATATGTATAGCGGTATGGTTGTTTTACAAGCTGCTGATATCCATCGGGATGAGCTAGGACTCATGTGCCTGAGATATGCATCTTAACGCAAATGTTCACGAAGTAAAACTCGAAATTGCTTTTGTATAAAACTTGAGTATAAGTCTCCAAATGATTTTATTATCGTAAGTGTACAATCCCATGTGTCATTCCATTGACCTCTAACAAGTGGAGTCTGATATATGGACCTAAAGGTTAACCAAGATCAGACTCAAACCTAAGTCACAAAATAATAACAATGATAACAATCGATCAAACTTAAAAGGGTGAACGCGTATCGAGGGCTTGGCGTGAAACGGTTGTAACTAAAATTGGTATTTTTTTACCAAGGTTAATCACCTCGCCATGAAGTCTTTATAAGCGTTAAAATCATATTTCTTGGTAAACAATGGAAATTTAGGTGCCATTGCTCGTTCTGAGCAATGGCACCTAAATTTGCATTGTTTACAAAGGGGTCAAAATTACCCCTAAACCAGGGTTTTCAAAATAGGTTTTTAGTTACAACTGTTTCAGGCCAAGCCCTCGGTATACGAATTTGATCCGAACTTTGAAATGTGGTGTCTTATAGAACTAAACACAAAGGTTCACAAAATGTTCATCGCAGACGGAGCTCTTGACATCGTCAATAAGCTGCTATTACTATACAATTCAGCCAAATGTATAAGTAAATAAAGATGTTGCTTCTATTTGCTTTGTTCCGCACTAACTTTCCTTCCCAATAATCCACGCCGAGCCCCAGTATCGAAGTCAACTATCAATCCAGGTAGTTTTGAGTACGAACCTCAGCTCAGTCACCTTTCCTACGTTAAATGTGACAGGCGTTATTCGTCTTTCACCAATGGACTAGCAGTCTATGTGGGGAAAAACAGCCGGTTGGTTGGAAAGATTGTTGTGTTGACTTCTGGTTTGAAAAAGCCAGAAAACACACAGGTATGTGAACTTGCCGTCGTGATATGACTGAAACAATTGTTGAAAACGGCGTTAAACCCAATCAACCATCGGCTGATTGTGAGTAATGAAAATGTGTTGTTTCGTTTTGCATTTGAATGTAAGGCTCTCTTTGTTTATGACACTGGTTTCAAATTTAGTCTTGTCCAAGACCACCATTGAAAAGTTTATTCTTTAGTAACGAGTGTTTTATAAGCCATGTGCATATAAGTTTATGAACAAAATTACTAAGGCGAAGGATCTCCATATAAAACATGCATATATAAAAATGCTTAAATATTTCAAATTAAAAATAGGTTTTTCAGTCCTAGTCAAACTTTCACGCCTTTTTGCAAATGATTTTGCCCCTTTTTCATAGAAGTACACTTTTTTTTACAGAAATGTTCCATATTTATCTGGATTGTTTAATTAGGTTGTCTACTACTGATGTATTGTATGAGGGAAAGGGTTAAACATGACATTAACTTTATAAACATGGACAGTAGAAAACTGGAAACCTGTATTAACCCTTTCCCTCATATAGACGCCTTCTGACGCCTCTGCAGCAGACGGCTTTTTGAAAACATAGTGACAAAAGAAGAAATTGCACAAAACGTGCAATTTCTGCTTTTGCCACAATGTTTTCCACTTTTTGTCATAGGTTATCCAATCAATTATGGAGATTTTCTATGTTTTGACAAAATACGTTCAAAGTCGTCTGCTGCAGAATTGTCGTATGAGGGAAAGGGTTAACCAAATGTGATCCTTATTTTGTTATAGAAATACACAACATGTATAACATTATAATGAACATACTTATATAGAACGTTAATAGACACTCTGTTCAACAACATATACAATAAAGAGTCACATCAGAGGTAAAAGGGGTATTGTTGAAATTTAGTAACGGTGAAGACTTGGTTGGGCCTGTGCTTACGTAGTCTAACCTGACTTTTCACTGTCCATCACTTGGAAGAACTATATATCAAACTTTTGAACAAAGACTTAAATTCAGCGCCATTTGTTTCCCTCTCGTTCAAGTTGATTTGCCAAAACTGGGATGTTGATTTGATTGATTAATTGAGTTCAACACTTTTTTTTAAGTTATATGGTGGCCAGTCACCTACCATGTGTTTCTTGGCTTTCTCATACCAGTACTCCACTCAACAGACTGGCTGCTTTTCCAGAAAGACGGTTGGCCCATTGGTAGAGATGACACTTGTCACAGTGACTTTTGTCAAACGTTGGAAAGAATATTGGCCGAGCTGCGGTTCAAACTCACAACCCTTTGATTGATAGCCCACTTCACTACAGACTGAGCTGCCCGGATGTAACAAGACCCCTTTTTGCCTGATGCTGCTAAAACTTTATCAGACAACATAAATAAACAAGAGGGCCAAGATGGCCCTAAATCGATCACCTGAATGATAGTTAATTAGAAGCAAATATCTAACTGCAAATATCTGTGAAAATGTTATCAGGAGTTCAAATGAAACTGCAAGGAGTGGACACAGAAATAGTTTATCAGTAAAAGTCATTTGTATCTTGAAATCTAACAAGAACGTTAATAAGAATGGAATTATAAAGTCTTGTCATTTTGCACCTTTCCTGATGCCGCTTCGCTGCCCTGTTTGTCAACGAAATCAATATGGCTTGAACAGTTTTTGTAGAGAGTCACCTAACTAACATTTCTGCCAAATTATCTTGGAATCTGACAAATGGATTATGGAGATGGAGTTTTTTTTAAAGTTTGGGTATTTTTTAAATATCTGATGCCGCAGCAACAAAAGTTCTACACAGAATGTAAGTCTTTGAACAATTTTGAAAGAGGACCATCAAAGGAGCATTCCTGTGAAGTAGCCGTGAAATTGGTCGAGTGGAATGGTAGGAGTTGTCATTTGTAGCTAAAAGTTCAATTTACCCCTTTTGTGATGACGCGAGATTGCTATGATTTTGTAACCACTTAATACGACTTGAACAAATTAAGTAGAAGATCACTGAAGTAAGATTCCTATTCAATTTTCTTAATTTCAGACAAGAACTTAAAACAAGAGCACCGCATACGGCACAGACGCTTGACTGATAGAAAACAGAAAGAAGAAAAAGCTGAGCTAAACAAAAAACCTTAACAGGATGACCACGCCGCCGCCACCGACGCCAGGGTCATGACAATAGCTCTCGCTTTTTTAAAAAGTCGAGCTAAAAATAGAATTTCCAAATTTTATCATATTGCCCCTTTTACCCGAATGCCATGTTTTTCAACCAAACAGTATGCCTTGAACAATCTTTGTAGAGGGTCACCAAAGGAACATTTTTACCAAACTATATTGGAATCTGACATGCAGATTCAGAGGTGAAGATTTTTAAAGTTTGGACATTTTGCCCCCTAAAATTCTGATGCTGCAGCAACCAAGTTCTCAATGGAATTTAAATCTTTGAACAATTTTGAAAGAAGGCCACCAAAGGAACACTCCTGTGAAGTTTGGATGAAATTGGTCCTGTGGTTTAGGAGGAGATCATGTTTAAAGCTAAAAGTTAACGACGGACAAAAGGTGACGGACAAAAAGAGATCAGAATAGCTCACCTTGAGCCTTTGGCTCTAGATGATCTAAAAAAAACCATTCAGAATGTATAAAATCTATGACTAAATTTCAAACCTAATCCTGCTATATGCAACTTTAAACAATATTTGATCATTCTAGTATGATCAACTTTAAATACAATTGCAAACAATAAGGACCAAGATCAGCCTGCACATTCGTGCAACCTTATCATAGTCTATTTTATTCCCTTCATCTTAATTTACTTTTTGCATAGACAAATTGCATATAACTAAATATGAAATAATCGGATCCTGGGCTATGCTTCTTGTTTTAGAAATCCAACAGGATCAAAGTTATCATTGCTTTAAAAACCCTTTCACAAATAAGATGACTTATGACAGTACAGTACAGTAGTTTAAATTATTGTTGAAATCATATAAAATTCATTATCAACAATGTTCACAGCTATGTATCAAATTGCACTTAAATCTTTCAAATGGGAAGAGGCTCCATTGTAAAACCCGAATGAAAAGCAAAACTTTGCATTTGTTTTGTTTGGGGTTAACGCTGTTTTTCAACATGATTCCAGTTATATCACAGCAACAGTTCACTTATTCATGATCCTTGGGTTAACAAACCTGTACTAAGCTAGGAAATTTGCCTTGCCTAAAGGCCCTGCACCATGACAACTTCGACTGGGTATGAAACCAGCATGAGTGCATATTTTAAAAACAAAACTTAAAACATTTTAGTAATGCTGCCGCCCAAACCAGTCATTTCATATTAAGCTCTTCTTTGACTGTTACAAGTCAATCACAAAACCAGTTCTCAAATAAATTGCACATTTTATAATATAGCACTCATATTTCTCATTGCAGCAAAAGTAGAGCAGGTGTAGTAAATAATATAATATAAATAGTGGATAATTCAGTGGGTTCATCAAAATTGCAAAGAGTATTAATTTGTAAGCCAATCCTTTGTAACTGTTTACCTTAGTTGTCAGATTTAAAAACATCTCAGTAAACAGAAATATTGAGGTATAGTATCGATTCAAAGTTGACAATACTGTGGACTGTGGGAAAAGAAGGAATGACTTGTGCAATTTCACCCTTTTTCACAATGTTTTCAAAAATGTTGAGCAAATTAAACAATGAAGACTTCATTGATAATAGTAATACTTTCCCACTTGCAGACAACTTTTGCAGCACACGTCTTTTGAAATTATTGTGGCAAAAAAAGAAAGTGATCATAATGAGCAATTTTTTTTTTGCTGCAATGTTTTTAACTCTTTTCAATTACTATACTTTCATCTATTGAGAATTTCCATGTTTTTGCCTATATGTTGACAGCTACCTGCATAAGATTAGTTGTACGTGGAAAAGGTCCTAAGACTCACAGTTGTTAATGAGGAATTACTAAAAGACAACAATAATATATTTAAACCATCTTTTGATATTATATGTGCATATCAAAAATATACATTTAACAACAGAAACAAGATGACTGTAAATCACCTGAGAGAGGATATAGTACCAAAAGTGTATTTGCAAATGCCGGGAGCATTTGATAAAGAATGGGAAAGAAATTGCAAGAAGTAGATACTGTGAACAAATAAAGTATATCAGTAAAGGTAATTTGTAATAAGGCAACCTAATTAAGCTGAAGGAAGCCAAAAGCAACAAGTAAAATGAAACAGAAATAACATGGACAGTTAGGCCAAGCTCCTGGCAGCCGAGTTTTCCAATCAAATAATATGACATAAGAACTGTTTGTTGGTCACATGAGGAGCATTTTGGCAGAATTATCTTGAAATCAGATTAGCATATTCAGAGAAGAAGAATCTTAGAATTATGTTATTTAACCAATGTGGGTTTAATAAATTTTGTAAAGCAACATATCTACCAAATAATTCTGAAATCAGACAAACAGTTTAAGCAACGAAGAATTTTAAAGTGACAAAAAACTTTAAAATTCTGAGGGCAACGTCTGTGTTAAAAATCCAACCAATATGACTTAAAAACATTATGAAGGGGGTCACTTTAGAAATATTTCTGTCAAATTTTCTTGAAATCCGACAAGCTCTTTCCAAGTAGAAGAATTTTTAAAGCTTTGCCTTTCTACCCCTTTTCTAATGCCACCTGGCAGCCATGTTTTTCAACCATTCAATTTGGCTTGAACAATTTAAGCAAAGGGTCACTTAATAGACATTTCTACTAATTGATTTTGAAATCAGATAGATTTAGAGGAGAAGAATTTTAAAATTCTGTCATTCCCCCATGCAATGCCAAAAACGGAGATGCAACTGAACAAGAGCTATTTCAACCAAGTCTATTCATTTAAATTGTTGGCTTCTAATGAATGGCAACTTAGTGGCAGAAAAATATTGTCTTAATCCCTTTCCCACTTGCAGACGTATAATGAACAACTTCTCCTTTGCCACAAAGATTTCATCTCTATTCACTGTTAAAACTTTCATTTATAAAGATTTTCCATATTTTTGCCTTCATATTTTCAAAGTCATCTGCTGCAGATGTTCTGTGAGGAAAGGGTTAACTGAAAGGCTTTATAAACATCTTACACAATAAAAATGATGACTGCTTGCCAAATAGTTATTTCTGCACAAGCAAGTGTAAAGAAATTCATCAGCTCTTGCAAAATCAGGATTATTGAATATACAGAGTTCTAGACAAGGGGAGCAAATCATGTTATTATATTCATATTTTCTCTCAAACTACTATGTTAAGGTACACAATGGAATCATCTCAGTAAAATGCTTCTATTGAGAAGCAACACTGTAGAAATAATCCAAATTGGTCGAACAATAAGAGAATTGATAGAATTCCAATGAAATTCTCTTTATTAGGGCCATTAATATTTCATGTACATGTATGTGTTTGAAAGACATGAGTAATGAAACAAGACGAAGATGAGTAATGTTTGGTGGATGTATCATTCTAAAGTACATTGAGCTTTTCCCTGACCTTGAAAGGTCAAACTTGTATACAAAGTCTAACCGTTTCTCACTTTCTTACAGAGGCATTTGCAGCAGATGACTTTTGAAAACATTTTGGCAAAAGGAGAAATTGCTCATGATGAGTCACAATATTTTCAACTCTTTTCAATTGTTATACTTTCATTCATTGAGATTTTCAATAATGTTTGCTACTTGTTTTCAAAAATGCCTGCTGCAAATTTTTTTTAGCGAGTAACTCTTTCTCATGTACAACAAATCCATAAGCCACAATGTTTTCAACTCAATCAAATAATTGAATCTAATATTCTGGTAAATTACACTTTGTTTTCTTAGATGCTTTCAAAATTGTTTTATGTAGGAACGGGTTATGAGTAATATCTGATAAAGTAGGCAGTGCTGCTTATGAAAATCAGCTCTACCATGACATATTTCGAAGTCAAACTTGGAATGTCTGTTTATGATGCCTTTTCTATGGCAAACATATATAACCTTTTCCAAAATGCAGGAACATTTTGACCCTTCTGCAGCAGACAATTTAAGACTATTATGAGCATTTTTTTACCTTTTGCAACAATGTTTTCATCTCCATTCAATAATTTTATTATCATTTTTAGAGATTGTTCGTAATTTTGCTCAGATGCATTCAAATGTCTTCTACAGCAGATTCTCTTTAAGAGGGAAAAGATTATTCTGTCGCCGGCATCATGGAAATTTGACAGAAAAAATATTATTTTCATCATAGATCAAGTACTCTTAGCCTCTAAATCAGATTTAGTTTTATCTCTTTCCGAATCTGTTTTCTCCTTTACTTCTTTTTCATCATTTCCACCTTCTTTCTTTCTCATAAAAAATGCTTTTAATTTAGCTAATGGATTCATTCTCCTTTTACTAGGATCGATGGCAACAAATGAACGAGTTGTAAGGTTATGCAGGGAACCGAATGCTATTGCCACGACAGTACAGGCAAGGCAAATGACATTATAAGGCATACTGAAGTCCGGAGTTGGGAGGGATACCAGCAAACTCTCTGTGTGTAATCTCAGGAAAAACCGCTGGGAACCATCTGACATACTGTAAAAAGAATGGATATGATAAATATCTGTGAAAACACTTCCCTATAAGTTTTGGCCTTTAACTCTGTTCTTACTAATACTTAACCTTTTCCCTCATGTAGACCCTTTTTGACGCCTCTGCAGCAGACGACTTTTGAAATCATTGTGGTAAAAGGAGAAATTGCTCATAATCAGCAATTTCTCCATTTGCCTCGATGATTTCAACTCTATTCAACAATCATACTATCATTTATAGAGATTTTCTTTATTAAGAACTTGGTAACTTCAAAGTCGTCTGCTGCAAATGTGTTGTATGTGGGAAAGGGTTTAGTAACATGTGTATATCACTATGGATAGTTCACAAAAACTCATGTGTTTTACTTTTAAGGCACCATTTCATTTTAATTCAACTTATTTCACAATGAATGTGAAATGAATACAGGATGAAAGTTAAAACATATATTGCCATGATGTTCTTAAGAATGGGCACTAGTCTGCTGCAGAGACAAATGAAATCATTACTTTAGTAAAATCAAGTGATATGTAAAAGGTATTAATTATTATGCTATCATCAAGTTTGTTATTAACCCTTTCCCATATACAACAAATCTGCAGCAGACGACTTTGAAACCTGGATCGCTCATGAGAGATTATGCAATGTGATTTTTCATGCCGTCCACAATAACTTTTTTTTTTTTATTAACCAACTTGCCTTGAAGTAATATTGTAGCAGGTCGACTAAGAAACATTTCTACGAAATTATTTGGAAATTGGCCAGATACTTCCAGCAAAGAAGATTTTTAAAGTTTTCAATATATCCATATAAGGCAAAACAGACGAAGCACAGGCAACCATTTTCCCATCTAGCAACAAGGCTTGAAGGCATCAGTTTAAATGTTACCCAAAGAATTCTTTTCGAGAATAAGATTTTTAAAATTTTCACTTTAGCCATACAGCTGTGAAATTTCATCCCAATTGACCCACTGGTTACATAGGAGAAGATGTTGATGCACGACAGAAGATGGACGCCGGACAAACGGCGATTAAAATAACTCATCTTGAACAGTTCGTTCTCAGGTGAGCTTTAAATATAAGAAAACTATAAACGGTAAAGTTTAATTATTAAATTGATTTGAAAACATTGTGGCAAAGGGAAAAGTTGCTCATTATGAGCAATAGCTCCTTTTGCCACAATGTTTCAAAAAGTTGTCTGCCTCAGTTGCACCAAAATGCTCCTATATGTTGGAAAGGGTTAAATCAAGTCGAATCAACTGTACTACCTTGAATCAAAGGTTGATGCATTTTGTGGGGGCGCAGTGTAGTGACTTCCTGTAGGCAGTTCTGTGGATATCACAGCGGAGTTAATGTAGAATCCGTGATTTGCGTCAGGTGGGTACTCGGTCCATTTTAAAAACGCCCGGTCAAACTCCATACTCACTTTCGTAACAGATCTCGGACGTAGTCGAAATACCAACTCTAACTGGTAAGACTTGCTCCTGTCCTTCCCCGGGATGAAATGAGTTTTATCTGTAAACATGTCCAAAGTAACATTGATTCACCCGTTTCCACATACAGTAAATCTGCAGCAGACGACTTTGAACGTATTTTGCCAAAACATAGAAAATCTCAATAATTGAATGGATAACCAATGACAAAAAGTGGAAAACATTGTGGCAAAAGGAGAAATTGCACGTTCTGTGCATTTCTTCTTTTGTCACTATGTTTTCAAAAAGCTGCCTGCTGCAGAGGCGTCAGAAAGCGTCTATATCATTTTGAGGGAAAGGGTTAATAGAACCGAAAACATTATGGAATACCAGAAATTTCTCTATATGATACAAAATTGTCAAAATTCTTCAGCTGCAGATGTGTCAAAAGTGACTGCATATTGGAAAGGGTTAACACCAGAGTAAACCCTTTCCCTCATAATTATAGACGCTTTCTGACGCCTCTGCAGCAGACAGCTTTTTGAAAACATAGTGACTAAAGAAGAAATTGCTCAAAACAAGCAATTTCTCCTTTTTCCACAATATCACTTTTTGTCATAGGATATCCTTTCAGTTATAGAGATTCTCTATTTTTTGACAAAATATGTTTAAAGATGTTTGCTGCAGAATTGTTGTATGAGGAAAAGGGTTAAAGCTTTAAATTTTTTGGGGAAAAAAATGGAAGTTGCATGGTGCCAGATCTTGGAAATAAGAAGAATGTTGTAACACACTAAATTTCGTTGACTTCAAAAATGTTGTTACTGTGACGATGAACTGTTCCCTGTGGCAGGAGACACAAGAAGTTCATTCATTCATTTTCTGGGGTTGTTTACCCTCGCACTAGGCTAAATGACCATTTGGCGAACAGAATGCACAAGAAGTTTTAACATGCTCATTTTATATAACATCACAGGAACAAAAGGCCTGCTACTTATTCATATCTTTTTTGGTAACTGGACATTAGTCCCTTCATATTTTTTCCATGGCAGACCCCTTCATCGTAAGATTTTTCGTAAGACATAAGCCCCTTTGTTGTTAAAGAAGCAGAACACATTATAATTGGCAAATGGTCATTAATTATTAACAGTTTTCTTGATATTAATCCTTAATCAAAATTAAATAGAATAATTGGTGAATTGCATTACAAACATGTAATCAATTTTTGAGTTACTAACAGTTTGCCAATTATTACTTATAATTGGCAAGCACTCATTAATTAATAGATGTTATTAAATTGGCTGCATGCGTGAAAAAGTTAAAAGAAAGGTGCTGATTAAAAGAAATGTATTAATTTTGTTTGTGTGATTGTTATTCATTTTTAAAATTATATATTATTGTTGAAATGTGATAAGATGTTGTTATTTTCCCTCAGAACGTTTTTTCTCTTAACCCTTTCCCTCATACGATAATTCTGCAGCAGACGAATTTAAATCGATTTTTTCAAAAAATAGAAAATCTACATAATTAAATGGATAACCTATGACAAAATGTGGAAAACATTGTGGCAAAAGGAGAAATTGCTCAAAACAAGCAATTTCTCCTTCTGCCTCAATGTTTTCCACTTTCAGTCATAGGTTATCCATTCAATTATAGAGATTTTTATTTTTTTTCAAAATATGTTCAAAGTCATCTGCTGCAGAATTGTCGTATGTGGGAAAGGGTTAAATCATTGTGGTAAAAGGACAAATTGCTCACCAAGAGCAATTTTTTCTTTTGTCAGAATGTTTTCTAAAAGCATCCGCTATATAGGCAACCAAAATGTGTCTATATCAGGGAAAGGAGGTTAAATTGCATCCACCATACTTACAAGGCACAATGGGACTTTTGCCGGTCCCTATTTTGATAGAGTTGAAGTACACTCGTAGGTACCAGGGAACCGTCTCCATGTAGACAACGGTAAGATTGGTATCGAGGTTGTTGTAGATCATACAAGTAATTCCTCCTTTCTCCAAACCATAGCCTGAAATTGCAATGTTGGTTATATGTTAACCTGATACCAAAATAATCTGAAGATGTCATTGAAAAACATCAAACCTTAATTAAAACATGGAAATATTCATTAAATAAAAATATTGATTGTACTTCACTGTTAAGAGCAATTTCTCCTCTTTGCTTCAATGTTTTCAAATGTCCTCTGCTGCAGATGTGTGTCGAAAACATTTTGAGGAAAAGAGAAACTGATAACAAAATAAATTATTTCTTCTTCTCTTTTATGTCTAATAACACTGCCTTTCCCACTTACAAGGTATCTGCAACAGACGATTTAGAGAACAACGAAGCAAACATAAGACAAATTTAGGAGAAAAGCAGACCTAAACAAATCTTAAACAAGAATGCAATGCGGACGCCAAGGACAATCAAGGGACAACAGAAGCTCATTGATGTCAGAAAATCAGATGTGCTGATAATTATTATGTGAACCGTTTCCCACATGCAGATGCTTTTGACACATCTGCAGCAGATGAATTTGCAACACTATTTTTAATCATTATACTTTCATTGATTGAGAGTTACCATGTTTTTAACTTTTTCCCTCATATAGAAATCTGAATTCTGAATTCTGACTTTTTGAAAACATGGTGCCAAAGAAGAAATTGCTCAAAACAAGCAATTTCTCCTTTTGTTACCATATTTTCAACTCCATTCAATTATTGTTCTTTCATTTAAAGAGATTTTCTGTGCTTTTGCCAAGACGTTTTCAAAATTGTTTGCTGCAGATTTGTTGTATGTGGGAAAGGGTTTATTAGATGTTTTAAAGGTTGTCTGCAGCTAATTTACCATGATTGAGCATAAGCTTTCTAGCTTCTATTGGCCCATTTGTACAATATATCATGTACAAGTATCTGACAGGTGCAGATAACTTCTAGAGTCTGGTTGCAATACCCAAGCTCTTTCTGAAAAAGACACTTTGGTACTTTTACATGCTTAGAGTATAGCACCTATACATCCAAGGTCAATCTTCTAGTTGAGTGAAGAACAACAAGCACCTCAGAAATTTTCAAGAACCTGGACTGGATTTGAACCCCAGACTTCTGCATTGACAGTCTAGCGTGTTAACATCTTGACTTTCGGGTCACTTATATTAACTGACAGGAATGATATTTCTTTTTAAAGTACTATACTTAAGTCAATAAGTGCTGAATATTGAGTGATGAGGCTAATATTATATTCCGACAAAGACTCAATTAATGTCTGCCACAAATTCTTGTCAATTGTTCAGGCCACCTGTCCATGACAAAACCATGTCCTAACACATATGATAGCTTTCTGCTGATTCATTAGCTAATTCTCTTTTTCAAACAATGCTTTAAAATATCATGATTCTCTTGTAATGACCAAGACTTGACACTTTCCCACTTGCAGACGTATTTTAGATGATGCCTTAGCAGCAAATAACATTTGAAAAGAATGTTTCAAGCAAGAAGTGCTCATAATAAGCAATTTCTCCTTTTGCCACACTGTCTTCAACTTGACTCAATAACTAATCATTTCCAGTAAATTTACAGTTTGGCTCCAATGTCTTGAAAATGGCACCAACTTTTTGAATTCGGCGAAAGTGTTTGCGCAAAGGTAGATGAGCCAGGGAGAACCCTGTTTATTTAACCCTTTCCCTCATACGGCAATTCTGCAGCAGACGTATTTTGTCAAAAAATAGAAAATCTCCATAATTGAATGGATAACCTATGACAAAAAGTGGAAAACATTGTGGCAAAAGTAGAAATTGCATGTTTTGTGCAATTTCTTCTTTTGTCACTATGTTTTCAAAAAGCTGTCTGCTGCAGAGGTGTCAGAAAGTGTCTATATGAGGGAAAGGGTTAAATATAACTGTTCATACTTTTGGCCAGATGTTTTTCAAGTTGTTGTATTGGTAAAGTGTTAACACATCTGCATCAGACGACTTTCGAAACATTGTGAAAAAGAAATTTCTCACAATCAGCAATTCCTCCTTTTGTTCCCAAATCTACTCAATATTTCTAAATTATTTTTTAGAGATTTTCCATATTTTTGTATAGTTGTTTTCAAAGTCTTCAAAAAATGTGTATCTGTGAAAGGGTTAATAAAAGTAGTACACTTTGTTTAACATTGGGTGATGAGGCAAATAATATTTTCCCACAAAAGCACAATGAAAATCTGCCTCAAAACAATTGTTCAGGCCACCTGTCTCTGACACAGCATATAATAGCATTATGCAACAGAATCAACACACAATAAGGTCATCACACATCAACTTATTTAAAATGACAATTGTACACGTATATATGTGTGACTTGTGGCAAAATATGTGTTTTTCTTCAATAGCAATATAATTTCAATCTCCTTTTTTCCCCGCAATATTTACAAATTATTATCAGCTGCAGAAGCATAAACCCTTTCCCTCATACAACAATTCTGTTCTGCAGCAGACTACTTTAAACACATTTTGTAAAAAAATAGAAAATCTCTATAATTAAATGGATAACCTATGACTAAAAGTGGTAAACATTGTGTCAAAACAGGTTCTTTCAAATACTATTTGAAAGACACTGGTCAAAAGGAGAAATTGCTTGTTTTGAGCAATTTCTTCTTTTGTCACTATGTTTTCAAAAAGCTGTCTGCTGCAGAGGCATCAGGAAGCGTTTATATAAGGGAAAGGGTTAAAGTTTGAATCATTAGTAAGTTCCCTTCTTTACACCAGAGACCTATTTATATGTCTCTGTTTACACCAATGCTATAAAAAAAATCTACTGTTGTAGGGACAATGTTTGTGAAAACCAATAATTTAATATTTTTTTATCAAATACAACATTTTTTTTTCAAATCTTAGCTATGCTGTCAAGCAGCAATAATGAATGTGAAACAAGTTAAATAATAAGTGAAGATAATTTACCATTGTTCTGTCCACTTTGTCTTTAAATAATAAACAAAATTTTGAATAAATATAGATTGCATAATTCTATCCAGTATTATATATGAATTATCATATTTATAGCTTAGATGTCTTTTTAAAGAATTAAGCATCAATATTGAATGAGGAACATGTTTACATAACTAGTCAAGATTGTTATCATTAACTGTGCATTTAATTTTTCCAATAAATACAATTTTGAATAAATATAGATTGCATAATATGTGCCTAAATATGTCATATTGAAACATACACAGAACAAAGAGTTTTTATGAAAGGGTTATAAAGATCTAAAGAAAACAATTAAAGCACCTTAGGTAATAATAACAAACAGCCTTCAGGGAGTGGGGGAGGGTGTTAAATATTTCAAATATGTTTGATCTTGTACAGGCATCAGTTGAAATTCCACTGGGCCCTTCCTACCATTCTTTAATTAATCTACACACTAATTGATTCATAATAGCTATCATAAACAATCACAAAGAAGAAGAAATCCAAACTGTTGATATGTAATTCAATGTCACAAACTGACAGCTGCACACAAAGGGCTTGTGTATATAAAGGATTGTTAAACTAATTCAAAGGCAGACAGCATTCTGGCACTGTAAGAGAAAGTGATACTCCACCTTTATCTTACCTTGGATATAAATTATTTTGATACAATTGTTGCACTTGACATTTTGGTTAGTTATTACTTTTAGAGATGGATATACAGGATTTGAGAAAGGCCTACGAATCTGCAAGTCAGCAAGTCCATGTGTTAGGTAAGCGTCTATATATTTTACTTTATTAACCCTTTTCCACATACATAAATAATAAATGCTCTCCAGAAAAACAATGATTTTGAAAACATTGCTGTAAAAGGAGGAATTGTTCATAATGAGTAATTTCCCTTTTTCCACAATGCTTTCAACTTTATCACAAATATATTTACATTTATAGTGATTTCAGGACATTAATATTCTTATACTTTAAAGACATCTTCGCTAAAGAACATGAATACTTAAACTTAAAGAATAGTTTTAAAATGCTTTTCCTTTGTGATTTTAATAACATGTTATCAGCCTTTTCAATGGGTTTTTGAACACTATTGTAAAATATTGATAGATTTTTCATTGAGTAGATTTTGTGCTTATTGAAATTTATAAATGGTAATTTAGATTTTGTATAATAAAATTAGAACAGTTACTTGTTTTTTGATGTTGCTATTATAATGACAATTAGTATATACTATAATAAGATGGTGAGTCAGGATTTAAATTGTAGCAAAATACAAATGTTTGTGCACAAAAATGAAAATCAAAGTCTTAATTAGGTCATTTTCAAATGAAGAAGACAACAATACCATAATTCAACAACTTTAAACAAAATTTAAGTACATATTTGCAAAAGTATAGAATATCAGTCTAATTGTGAATATCATTAAAGAATACAGTAGAAATGGTGAAAACATAGTTTCTAAAATTGAAATTGCTTATTATGAGCAATTTCTTTTGTCACAATGATTTCAATATGTGGGAAAAAGCTCATGCTTAGCAATATTAATTTCAATAACGTACGAAAAACAAATCAGTAAATGTTTCACCATATCCTATAAACAATTCTTCCTTTATATTTACAGAGACTTATCTTCATGAGCTAGTTCAGAGATGCGAGAGATCTGAACTGAACCCTGAAACAGACCACAACTACACCACCTTCAAACTGAAGATCATGTCAGAGATCAAAAGACTTTACGAGCATTACAGAGACGTTAAACAAGAGCAGTTCCAACAGCAATGTGCTTCCGAACTCACTGATATATTAAACCATCTACCATCCGAACACCCTAGTGACCATGATGACGACTACAGCCTGGATCCTGGCTTTCCACTTACATCCGCTCCTATTGCAGATGACCTTGGCATACACAGAGTACCGTCCATGCTTTCACCAATAGAGGAACCAGTGTTTTATGATAGTGGTGACTTTTTAGACTTCCAATCAGATTACGCTACAGAACAGTTAAGGGACGTGTGAATGTTGATTTGGGATTTAAATTTTATTTTTTTGTTATTGTTATGTTTTATGAGTAATAATAATCAAATAATGTATAGTAATTTTTTTCTCAAAACCAAGAATTTGAAACTTACTTTAAATCATTATTCAAGAGTGTATTGGCTTTTGTAGAAAAGAGGGTTATTTGTTGTGTATGTTCATAGAAATGAATTTTGAATGTTTTTATATACAAAATTGTGCTTATAAAAATGTGCTGAATATTGTTAGTGTTACTGTAAATATTGGCATTTCAAGACAAGAATGCATCGAAATATATTTTAAATAAACTACTTTTATCTCTGAATATTTCATCTCATTTGTTCTATATGTTGTAACCCAATTCTGAATTGTCCTTTCCCAACATGCAGGTGCATTTTTGATGCATCTGTAGCCGATGATAACATGAAGACATAGGGAGATATTCAAAAAGTGACATTTTCTCTTGTGCCAAGATCTTTTTAACCCCTTTCCCTCATACAACAATTCTGCAGCAGATGACTTTGAACTTATTTTGTCAAAACATAGAAAATCTCCATAGTTAAATGGATAACCTATGACAAAAAGTGGAAAACATTGTGGCAAAAGGAGAAATTGCACGTTTTGTGCAATTTCTTCTTTTGTCACTATGTTTTCAAAATGCCGTCTGCTGCAGAGGCGTCAGAAAGCGTCTATATGAGGAAAAGGGTTAATTCTGTTCCATAACTTTTTTTATAACAAATTCCATATTTTTGCCTACATGTTTGTAAAGTCATAAGCTACGGATTTCTTATATGAGGGAAAATGATTTCCAGCAATGATGCTGTAACTGTTGCCTGCTTTGAAATCACCTGTGCAAGAGAGCAACTTCTCTCTTTGTTGTTACAATGTTTTCTACTTTTTATTACTATTTTTAACCTTTCATTTATTAAGATTTCTATATTTATGCCTAGATATTATGACAGTAATTTTTGAAAATTTGTTGTAAGTGGGAAAGGGTTTTTAAATGAGATGGCAAACATAGAATATACTGCCCATTAGACAGGTTGCTCTATGTGTAATGCAACCCACAACAATTAATTTCCCACAACAAAATGAACAAGACATGGAAATTCCATGAAACCAGGTTTTCTATAATGAAAGGTGTTTGATTAAGAATTAACAGATCTGTCAAATCTTTCTGTTAATAGTTAATCAAAGCTAGTAATTCAAGTAACAGGGAATATTTCTATTGATGAAGATGAATAATTATAATTACTTTGTCAATTAAATATATCACAATTTTATCTAACAAATATCAGTTCAATACAGTCAATTGTGTGTTGATGGCCTCATTTATTAAGAACATATAATAGATAACAAATATTAAGCAACCTTTTGTTGTAAGCAGCCACATTTTAGGATCCCTAATGCCAGGTTGATAATCAGTGATCTGCCTTAACCCTTTACTTGATAGTAACGCGTTTATGCCTTTATAAAACTTACTCAATTTGAGCATGTAATAGAAATATTGTTGTTGAAGTTAGATGCTTGAGTTACAAGTTTATGAAATATGCTCATTGCAAAATAGAGTGAAATTACAAACCAACGATGAGAATAAAATCTATGTTTGGAGTTTGTCGCCATGGTTACGAAGCATTGTCACCTTGACCTTGAAGCTACAGACAAGGTTTGCATGTGACACATCATATTGATATAGTTCATATGTGTGCCAAGTTATTTGAAAATATCTCTATGCATGACAGTTATGGTCCGGACAAGAAAAGTTCAATTAAAGTCTATTTCTTATCACTGTGACCTTGACCTTGAATCTACAGATTCTTTTTTGCATTTGGCACATGGTCTTGATATGGTGCATGTTTGTGCCAAGTTATTTGAAAATATCTCTATGCATGGCAAAGTTATAAATGGTCCGGACAAGGAAAGTTGACGCCCGCCAAGCTAATAACCAGATTTTTCCTTCGGAAAACCTGGTTAAAAATCTCAATAAATGAGAGTTAAACAAACAAGATGGTTGTTTTTGTCACAAAAAATGTCTCCCCCATTGCATTTGTCAATGATTGTAATACTGAAACATTGACTTTGAACCATCTCAGTATGGTGAACATGGTGAGTTATTTTAACAAGAGGCCCATGAGGGCCTATGCTCTACTGGTATGGTTCTTTGGTCATTTTCAATCCAGAGCATGTATGTATGGTGAAGATCGGATAGTAAATGGAGGCTGTTTTGTGTTCACAAGCTGTATTATAGCAATTTTTACAATTTCATGGGCCATAATCCAGTCTTGCATGGGCGGATCTGGCTGATTTTCAAAAGGAACCAAGCTCTCATCAATATTTAACTACTATCTAAGTTTGGTGAAGATCAGATAGTAAATGGAGCCTCTATTGTGTTCACATGCTCAATTATAGCAATTTGGACAATTTCAAGGGCCATAATCCAGTCTTGCATGGGCGGATCTGGCTGGTTTACGAAAGGAACTGAGCTCTCATGGATATCTAACTACTGTATAAGTTTGGTTGAGATACAATCAAAAGTGAAGACTGTATCGTGTTATCAAGCTCTTTTATAGCCATTTTGACAATTTCAAGGGCCATAATCCAGTCATGCATTGGCAGATCTGGCTTGTTTTCGAAAGGAACCGAGCTCTCATGGATATCTAACTACTGTATAAGTTTGGTTGAGATACAATCAAAAGTGAAGACTGTATCGTGTTAACAAGCTCTTTTATAGCAATTTTGACCATTTCAAGGGCCATAATCCAGTCATGCATGGGCGGATCTGGCTGGTTTTCGAAAGGAACCGAGCTCTTATGGATATCTAACTACTGTATAAGTTTGGTTGAGATACAATCAAAAAAGAAGACTGTATTGTGTTAACAAGCTCTTTTATAGCAATTTTGACAATTTCAAGGGCCATAATCCAGTCATGCATGGGCGGATCTGGCTGGTTTTCGAAAGGAACCGAGTTCTCATGGATATCTAACTACTGTATAAGTTTAGTTGAGATACAATCAAAAGTGAAGACTGTATCGTGTTAACAAGAAATTGTTTATGGACGGACGGACGCACGCACGACGGACAAATCGCCACGACATAAGCCCTTCTGGCCTTTGGCCAGTAGAGCTAAAAACATTCAAACGGTTCAAAAGTCATTGAGCGGACACAAAATAAATTCATATGACACTTGACCTTGAACCAAAGTAGTTGTGACATGCACTCTGCACATCATCTCAGTATGGTGAACATTTGTTGTGAGTTATTTCAGAAAGGTTGAAAAGTTATTGAGCAGACATGAAATAAAGTCATATGATCGTTTCCCTCATAAAACCTTGACCTTGAACCAAAGTGATTGTAACATGCGCTCTGCACATTGTCTCAAACGGTTCAAAAGTTATGGAGTGACAGTCATGACCTTCTACCTCTAATTGCGACCTTGAACCAAAGTGGTTGTAACATGCGCTCTTGCACATCAATTAGTAAGGTTAACATTTGTGGAGAGTTATTTCAAAATCCTTCAATCAGTTCAAAAGTTATGGAGCAGACACAATTTGTGACACACAGACAGACATTAAGAGCAAAAACAATATATCCACACTTTACATGGAGGGGGGGAACATAATTACTAAATAAAGTTGAAAACATTGTGGCAAAAGGAGAAAGTTTTTGTTATGAGCAATTTCTGCATTCGCAAAAATGTTTTCAAAAGTGGTCTGATGCAGAGGCGTAAAAAATTGTCTATATGTGGGGAAGGGTTAACATACAGTGCTTTACCTGTTACATATCTGTGAGCATACAATGGTGGCGGTATCAGATTCTCATAGATAACTGGCTTGGTATAAAATCCGTTAAGATTGAAGGTTCTTCTGTTTGTCTGCTTCTTTAAATCATATACATGATATGTAACCTTCTCCCCTCCTCGGGTAAATGTTGTTACACTGTCAGCTTCTGGGGCCAGGGTTAATGTGTTATTTTCTCCCTGAATGATATTCAATATAATGCTATAGCCATTGAACTGAAATCTATCCGAGCTCTAGATAAGGGGCTTTTTGCATGTTCTAAAATCTTTAAATGACCCTTTAACCCTTTCCCTCATATAGACACTTTCTGAGGCTCTGCAACAGACAGCTTTTTGAAAACATAGTGACAAAAGAAGAAATTGCTCAAAACATGCAATTTCTCCTTTTGCCACAATGTTTTCCACTTTTAGTCATAGGTTATCCACTCAATTATAGAGATTTTCTATTTTTTGACAAATATGTTCAAAGTTGTCTGCTGCAGATTTGTTGAATGAGGGAAAGGGTTAACCCCATGTTTTGAGTATCAATATCTAAGGGTTTGTTTGGATAAAAGGATAGATAATGTCGGAGAAAAAAGCAGTATACCTCTCCTAATCTAGACTTCTGATCTTTGCTTCGATCACAAAAAAAATCATGTGTAGAAATGGTTTGAAAATATGATGAACAAGTGGACCATGTAGCCCGGACCTGGAAAAGTCAAAATGCTACATTGTTACATAGAAGAAAACCATGATGAATATGCTGGCATTTGTTACCTAACTGATATAACTGTTATTTTTTTGTAGGGGTGGCAAAATTGTCCTGAATCAGAAAAGTTGTTTCATGGGAGAAGAATTTAACTCCCTTTTATTGTGCTACCTTTAAGCCATGTTTTTCAACCAATTGCTACATGTTCACCTAAAATACGTTTCTGAATTTTGAGGTTAAATGGAAACAAGAGCAACCCAAATGATACAAATCTTGCATTTTTTTTTCATACATATGTATTATAGTCACTGTGACCTTTGACTTAAATCAGTGATACAGAAACCCGTCCAAGCTCACTTTACAATGAAACGGTGTCTGAGCTTTGGAGGAATTATGTCTCTACATGAAAGTGCTAGAGCTATGAGTATGAAGTCATTTTATACAATGTATTACAGTCAATGTGAGCTTGAACTTTGACCTAGGTTCCTGGAATTCAAACTTGTGCAAGGAGAGATAATAGTAAACATATGATTTAAGTTTCATAACAATCAGTTGCAAGAGCGATGTCATTTGGTACAACTTACAAAAGAACACATACATAAGGCGATGCTGGTGAACATGTGTGTTACATTTCAACAATCGGATAATAATTTTTTACAGAATTAAAATAGTCACTATGATCTTGACCTTTGACCTAGGTCAGTGAAACACAAACTTATACAAGAAGCGATGCTGAAGAATACATGTATCCAGTTTCATAACAGCTGGATAAAAAGGTTGCCTTAGTGATAACGTCGCCTTTAACAGACTTTAAATAGCCTTGACCTTTGACCTAGGTTTTAATTTCATCCCGATCAGATGATAAACAAAGTTGCTAGAGTGATGATGCATTTCGTACAGAAGTATAATAGTCACTTTGACCTAGGACGTTGAAACAAAAACTTGTACAAGAGGCAATGTTAGTGAACATGGGCATGAAGTTTCATAAAAACTGATAATAAATTAAGTGGCTCTAGCGATGACGTCATTTCATACAGAAGTATAATAGTGACTGTGACCTTTTACGTAGGTTGGTGAAACGGGTATTGAACATGTGAGTGAAGTTTCATGAAAATCGGATAAGAAATGAAGTCGCTAGAGCAATGACATCGTTTTGGGACACAAACATACAGACAGATCCCTAGATACCCTTGAGGACCTCGGCATGATTGGATTATCAACCAAGAAGTTAAGGGCAGATATGTTGTTTAAAGAAATTATTGATGACATACAAATTACGACAGGCACAAATTGATCAAATAGGACAGCAAAGCTCTCAGAATGGGGATCTGATTGTTTAATTTGAACACAGAACTTACACAAAAGACATTTTAGTAATGCAACCATCATCAACCGGTTGACAACAAAGCCCTCCATGTTATTATGCAGGGTGAACTGAAACCCCATCTTACCAATAATCAATATGATTTTTTAAAATAGGTTCTTATAAATTGAAATTAACTGAAGGAAAGATGGAGAATCTGGACAACCCATAGCAGTCAACTATACCAGTATGGGAAATCTTTATATGAAATTAAACATTGTTGCACAAGGAGAATTGTTCACAATGTTTTCAAAAGATATCTGTTGCAGATTGTTAAAAATGTGTCGGAACTCACCTGGTGTAATGTTGTATCCACATATAACTGACTCTTATCTGCCAAAGGACATGAATCATGGAGGGATCGTTCAAAAAGGGACTTTAAATTCCAGTCTGAAACAACAAAATTCCAGAAATTATACATCAAACTATATTAAGTCAGTTTACCAGATCTTAAACACATTTTAACACTTTCCCGCATTCAACAAATCTGCAGTAGACGACTTTTAAGACATCTAGATAAATCTATTGAATATCTCTATAAATAAAAGTATGATTATAAAATAAGGCGTAAACATTGTGGCAAAAGGAGAAATTGCTTATAATGAGCAATTTATCATTTTGCCCCATTGTTTTCAAAAGTTGTCTGCTGCAAATGTATCAAAAGCATCTACAAGGGGGAAAGGGTTAAAACATGTCTGTGCTGTAAACAAGATTTTGAGAAAAGAAGATATGATAAGCAGTGCTTTATTATGAACTTATAGATTATTCATTGTCAAAATATTCAAATCCCTGAGTGTCTGCAGTATCAGCAAATGAATCGTTTAACCCTTTCCCACATACAACAAATCTGCAGCAGAAGACTTTGAAAATCCATGGTTAAAAATATAGTAAACCTCTTAGATTAAAAGTTTAATCACTGAATAGAGTTGAAAACATTGTGGCAAAAGTAGAAATTGCTCATCATGAGCAATTTCTTCTTTTGTCAAAATGCTTTCAAAAGTTGTCTGCTGCAACGACATCAGAAAGCGTCTATAAGTGGGAAAGTATTAAGGATGATCAATTCATGCATACTTTGGGATCCTTTCCCTTGAACAGCTGGGTTAAACATGGTTGTCAGTGTTTGTTTCAACTCAATACCATCTTTGCTACATTCAGCATCCTGTAAAAATAACAAAAATATTTTAATACATATTTAAAATTAAGTTGCCGCTGTAGCCACTCAATGAGGAGGGCAGCCACTGACTGGACCCATGAATGAACCGTAAGAGCAGTAGGAACGATTGGAGTCAATGCACATCTTGATCTCCTGCAGGGATGGTGATATTGGTTTAATCTACATGTAAATGTATGCTGTTGGACCTATATCATCTGTTCTGTCCGTCGTGATATGAAGGCAGCATAAACCCCAAAACAACCAAACCATAATCTAAGTTACTTGACAAAACTTTTTTGTTCTCGTTACCTATCAAATCAATAGTGGACAGGACGATTACTTAACCATTTCTGTGCAGTAGATGACTTTGAAAACACCAAGACAAAAATACTCTATAAGTGAATGTATAATTAGTTGATTGATTGATTGATTGGGGTTTAACGCCGTTTTCAACAATTTCTCAATTATATCACGGCGGCCAGTTCACCTACTCATGCATTTCCTGGTTTTCTCACACCAGTACTCCACACAACAATCTTCCCAAGCAACTGGCTGCTTTTCCACATAGACTTAACCCATTGGTGGAAGACGAATGACGCATGTCGCATTGACTTTTGTCAATCGTCGGAAAGAAAGTTGGCCGAGCCGGGATTCTTTGTAAAATTAGTGATAGAGTGTCCCTCATATAGACGCTTTCTGACGCCTCTGCAGCAGACGGCTTTTTGAAGACATAGTGACAAAAGAAGAAATTGCACAAAACGTGCAATTTCTCCTTTTGCCACAATGTTTTCCACTTTTTGTCAAAGGTTATCCATTCAATTATGGAGATTTTCTATGTTTTGACAAAATACGTTCAAAGTCGTCTGCTACAGAATTGTCGTATGAGGGAAAGGGTTAAACTATTTGAGCAAAAAAAACGATAAATTTTGAAAACATATTCTGCTGCGGATGTGTCTGCATGTGGATTTTTGTTGAAGAAAGTACATAACTTATCAGCATGAGTACTGGTTAGGTGGACAAAAAGGCTGCTTAAAATATTGCATGGATTGTTGAATGTCAAGGGACATAACCCTGGAATAATTTCAATGATCGTTAACCCTTTCCCTCATACGACAATTCTGCAGCAGACGACTTTGAACAAATTTTAGTCAAAAAGTAGAAAATCTCCATAATTGAATGGATAACCTATGATAACCTATGAAATTCCACTGGGCCCTTCCTACCATTCTTTAACCCTTTCCCACATACCACAATTCTGCAGCAGACGACTTTGAACATATTTTGTCAAAACATGGAAAATCTCTATAATTGAATGGATAACCTATGACAAAAAGTGGAAAACATTGCGGCAAAAGGAGAAATTGCACGTTTTGTGCAATTTCTTCTTTTGTCACTATGTTTTCAAAAAGCCGTCTGCTGCAGAGGCGTCAGAAAGTGTCTATATGAGGGAAAGGGTTAACTACCATAATACATTGTCACAAATTGAGTTCAATTACTTCTGGTCAAAAAGTTTTGGATAACACACTTGAAAGGCAAAAGTAACACAGGTTTTTAACCCTTTCCCAAATACAACAAATCTTCAGCAGACAACTTTTAAAACATTTCATTAAAAATGTGGTAAACCTCTATAAATGAAGGTAAATTATTGAATAGAGTTGAAAACATGGTGGCAAAGGAAGAAATTGCTCAATATGAGCAATTTATTTAATGCTGAACGATGAGATACTGAGTTCTATAAGTGAGATATAATCCATATCACCCAAACTGTGAGTGATATAGGTATGGTGCCAAAGGGACTAACGTTATGACGTCAAACCTCTGACGTGACGTCATTTTCCTAGTATTTGGTCATGTTATACTACACAAGTAATATATAAAGAAACACGTAATGGGTATATTATTAGATCGGATACAAGCATTGTCATGTGCCTTATCTTATCTACACCCATGTATAATTCCGTATTCCATAAATTTAACAAATCAGACTTATTGTCATTTTCTGACATTGTGTAGTAAACAAATACTTTCACACAGATTCGTCTGCATGTAAACAGGTACTAAGACACTAAATAGTTCCATTATTTCATCATCAATTATCATAAAATATAAAGAAATAAGTTTGTTTCGAGTGGATATGGAATATATTTCATCTCGAAGTGATACAATTTTAAACATTTTCACTCGGGCTATGTGCTTGTGAATATATTCAATTGTATCACTTCTCGACAGGGCACTCACGAGGGGGCGATTTGGGCGAAGTGGTCGCCTAAACGTTTCTGACTTCGCCCATTCACTCGATCAAAGCGAAGTCGACTTCGCCCAAAATCTCAGTCAAAGCGAAGTTGACTTCGCCGACAATTTTGTCCTAGCATCGGACACTGTTAAAATGATCACGGTCACGCACCATGTCGAATCGATGTAGGCCTATACAGTTCGATATACACAGTTGCGTAATCAGTTATTTGACAACTGAGAGTGTATATCCATTAAAAGCTGAAGAATCGAATCATTTAACACACACAATGACGTAGAACCAATCAAAATCGTGCACTTTAGTCCAATTTGCATAATCAAAGTACCGAATGCCATATCAAATAGTATGACGCCCCCTGATAAAACATTAAATACGTATCCGATGTAAATGAGATGGAAGTCGAATTATGTTTTAACCCTTTCAATAGTATAAATAATATTATGAATCTATTCATGGTTTAATGAGATAATCGTCTTCAATAATTGAGAAAATTAGATTTTTTAGAGATTTTTTTAGGGGTTTCATAATAAATGCTGTAGCATGGGGGTGTCATACTATTTGGAATTAACCAATCAAAAGACAATACCTCAATTCTACTTGTAAAGAGTGTGTATGTTTAGCCGATACAAATAATTTACGTTGTTTATGACACTTACGACAGACTAATTTACAAAATGCCTGAAACCTTTACACGGCGAGTAAAATGTAGCCTCATTAATTATATTTCGGCGACTTTAGAACACAATGTTCGGATCGCAAACCCGATACAAATAATTTACATTGTTTATGACACTTACGACCGACTTCTTTATAAAATGCCTAACACACGGAATGGCGAGTAAAAGGTAGCTTCATTAATAATTTCTGCGACATTAGAACATAATGTTCGGATCGCAACTACTCTTAGGGAAAAACAATTTTAGAACTTCATGTGATAATCATAATTAAAATAAAATAATAAAACATTCATCTTTGTTTAAGTAAATGTGTTCTATCCCAAACGATGCGATGCGGTTACGACGCGTAACGACACAAAAAGAGATGTAATTTCTCCCTTAAGTCTCCCCACTTCTCCCTAAAGTCTCCCCACTTCGCCCTAAATTGCCCGGAGGGGGAAGTCACTTCTCCCTAAAATTTAAGCCTAGTGAGAGCCCTGCTCGATGAGATATATTCCATATCCACTGAAAACAAACAAACATCCTCTATTTCTCCTTTTGCTACAATGTTTTATAAAGTGGTCTTCTGCATTGGTGTCAGAAAGAGACCATATGTGGGAAAGGGTTTAAAGTCCTTCCCAAAATGTCGATTGCAATCCAAGTAAACTAAATAAACATATAAATTTACTCACCTGACACACAGGCCTCACATGTAAACCCAGCGACTGGTAATGGGAGTCAAACAGTTTCATACCACTGAATAGACTGGCTAGTCCCACCTGCAGTAAAACCATCAGGAGGCATGAAACAGGGAGATTTAGCTATGCAATCAGCTAAGATCTAAATAGATAAATAACTTTGCACATTCTGTCTAGGGGTCATCATAATAAAGATGTGAAAGAAAGCAGCAGACAACTTTTGAAATCAATTTGGAACATTTCACCTTTTGCGACAATGTTTTCAACTTAATTTAATAGTTATTGTATTGCCTGCCAGTCAAACAAGAAATAAGTGATTCCTTGATGTCAGCCTACCAAAGAATATGAAGGTGTACCATTCATTCCTGATAAAGACAACTTTTGACATATTTGCATCTTTGCAACTTTTGAACACATTTGATTAAAAGAAACAAGAGGGCTCATTTGGTGGTCAGGTAAGCTAGTACAAGAGGCCCAAGAGCACCAGTATAGCTCCACTGCCACAACTGAAAAACCAACTCCCTATGTTGTCTGTCTTCGTGCACAGGTGAGCTAAAAACAGCTCTTTACAGTTTTCAGCTACCAGTTTACATGTTGTATGACATTTACTGGATTATTTACCAGTATTACAAGCAACTTTCTTCTGCCACCGTTGCAATTGTCCCAATACAAGACGATAACATAGGGAAGATGGAAAGCAAATACAGCCATTGTTTCACCGTTTTATGCAGCATGTTCTCTTTTGTTTATTGTATGCACTTTTCTGTTCCAGTATATTTTAATTTTGCCTCCATGGTGAATCTGAGTGTTGAATGGTTACTACTTTGTTTGGTATACATGTATTTTTTAATATATGATATTTTGCTTTAGTAAAATTATTAACACATTCATCAATGTTTTCAAATGAGTCAGTTCGAGATTTGTCATGGTTGCTTTATATGTGAAATATTTGTAGCTCCATGGTAAAATTTCCAAATATGCTGTTTGTTAGATGAAAGTGAGAGAGTTATACATTTTAAAAAGCAGACATGAGGACAATGTGAATACCAAAAATAGAGGGCTAAATTGCTTAACCCTTTCCCACATACAATGAATACGCATCAGACGACTTTGAAAACATATGAGCAAAAACATGAAAAATCTCCAGAGGTTAAATATTTGCTGTTGAAAACCATGAGCAATTTCTCATCTTTCCACAATGTTTTTGCTGTAGAAAGGTCAGAAAGAGTGCTTGTTGGAAAGGATTAATCCGAAATATTCCTTCTCTATCTAGACCTTTGTCTTTGCTTCAGCATTTACCTGAGATTCACAAGGAAGCAATTTCTCCCATGGTGTAAGGTTTTCTGTACAAACAATTTCTCTGGGTAGAGCTGCATATCTCATAAACCTTGAATCGAAACTGTAGTACTCTGACGCGAGCCCTGCAGGTCTGAAGCTCCATTTTGGGATGACTGTTACTTTCTGGTCCATAAAATTAAGTGAGGCACAGAATAGACCTGAAAGGGCATTGACTAGTTGTGCCCATGTTGAGTCTAAGCTGAAATATACAGAGTCAGTATTATATTAGTATTATTATTAAACTAGAACTAGAACTAAAGGTGATTAATACCCCCGCCCCAACCCCTGACACATATTATATCTCACAGTATTATCTTTGACTCAGACAATTTGAATATCAGTATCAAAAAGAAATACCAAGATGATATCAAAAAATTTCCTATTTCAAGGTCAGAGGTGAAGGTCACAGGGACATGAAATTTGCGTCTTGCACATCTACTACTCCTGATTAACATTTATGCCAAGTATCAAGTAAATCAGGTTGAAACTGAAGGAGGAGTACAACAGATTAGATTTTAACCAAAAAAAAATCCTATTTCAAGGTCAGAGGTCAAGGTGAAGGTCACAGGGACATGAAATTTGCGTCTTGCACATCTACTACTCCTGATTAACATTTATGCCAAGTATGAATGCCAAGTATGAAGTAAATCAGGTTGAAACTGAAGGAGGAGTACAAGAGATTAGATTTTAACAAAAAAAATCCTATTTCAAGGTCAGAGGTCAAGGTGAAGGTCACAGGGACATGAGATTTGCGTGTTGCACATCTACTACTCCTGATTAACATTTATGCCAAGTATGAAGTAAATCAGGTTGAAACTGAAGGAGGAGTACAACAGATTAGATTTAAAAAAAAAAAAATCCTATTTCAAGGTCAGAGGTCAAGGTCACAGGAACATGAGATTTGCGTGTTGCACATCTACTACTCCTGATTAACATTTATGCCAAGTATGAAGTAAATCAGGTTGAAACTGAAGGAGGAGTACAACAGATTAGATTTTAACCAAAAAAAAATCCTATTTCAAGGTCAGAGGTCAAGGTGAAGGTCACAGGGACATGAAATTTGCGTCTTGCACATCTACTACTCCTGATTAACATTTATGCCAAGTATGAATGCCAAGTATGAAGTAAATCAGGTTGAAACTGAAGGAGGAGTACAAGAGATTAGATTTTAACAAAAAAAATCCTATTTCAAGGTCAGAGGTCAAGGTGAAGGTCACAGGGACATGAGATTTGCGTGTTGCACATCTACTACTCCTGATTAACATTTATGCCAAGTATGAAGTAAATCAGGTTGAAACTGAAGGAGGAGTACAACAGATTAGATTTAAAAAAAAAAAAAATCCTATTTCAAGGTAAGAGGTCAAGGTGAAGGTCACAGGGACATGAAACATCTACTACTCCTGATTAACATTTATGCCAAGTATCAAGTAAATCAGGTAGAAACTGAAGGAGGAGTACGACCGACCGACTAACCGACAGGCTGATTCCAGTATACTCCCTTCAAACTATGTTTGCGGGGGGGGGGGGGGTATAATGATTAAATTTGATTGCAGATGACCCCATGACACCTTTTCTGATACAGATGCCTTTTGACATTTCTGAACACTTATGGGAAAAGGAGAAATTCTTCAAAACTGACCACATCTCATTGCAGCCTAACTTTCAATGCATTTAACTTTGTTTTAAGATTGTAATTTAATCATTAGCATATAAAAGCAAACATCTCTAACTTAGACTCTAAGTATATCAAATATTGCATTATGTTTTACCCTTTTCCATATACAACAAAAATATGTGCAGCAGAAAACTTTGGAAACATCTAGGCAAATTATGGAATCTCTCTAAAAACAATTCTATTTATAATTATCATTATGGAATAGAGTTAAGATAATTTTGGCTCAAGCAACATCATGAGCAAATACACCCTTTTCAATTATGTTTTCAGGATGTTAAAAATGTGCCTGCATTCGGTAAAGGATTATTTAAGAGAAGATACTGTTTTAGGTAACTAACGTACCAAGTTCCTTTTATCAGATTTGAAAATCTCAATAACAGTTAACTCACTCTCTAGCACCAGACTGGAACCACACCCACAACTCCACACCGGGAGGGCTATCCTCTGGGGGATAACCCCAGTTTTCATATTGCCAAAGTCCCTGGGTCTGCGACAGGTGTAGCTCTTGTACTTTGTAGGTATTCAATATGTCCCCAAGTGCTTTGGGAAATAATCTATAGTGTGTGACTGAAATAATCCAACAACATTAACAAGTAAGACAATCCATATCAAAATTACATGATTTTACGAGCTCACGTAAAATCAGTTAATAAGCGGGGAATGAGGGATACATATTAATTGATTACCTTCTTTACCCTCATAACAAGATTCTCATTGGTCGATAGATCTTGTATTCCTACACATGCATATAAATTCTTTTTCCCGTGTTTTTACTGCACAGTTTGGTTTCAACAGTCAGTCGACGTTTGTGTTTAAAAAATTATGTGTTAATTGGGTATTATCAATTATTTATATATTTACATATCTAATTTCGGTAAGACTGACTGGCCTAACCTATCATGCATAAAATATCATATCTGAACTCTGTGTTTTGTTCTTCTCGTTTCATCGCTGATTATATTATAATCTTTGGAAATTATGAAGACAAGTAAATCATAACAAAAATGAACATTGTGGGAAATGGAGATTTTTTTCTTTTTTCCCACAACAGTTGATTAAAATACAACACTAGAGCACAGTATATTTTAAATACTCTGCTAAGCAGGTAACTCCACAAATATCACACTGGGTAAAATATATACAAATTCTAATTTCAGAACCATACATCTTCTACAAGGGATTTGGGATGCTTTAACGACCAGTGGCAGTGGGCCAACAGGGAATTCCTGATAAGTTTGCATTGTGTAGTAGCCTGAGCCTTAAATAATTACGCTGACGAGGTCTAATGATTCTCAAGTCACCTGAAAATAGTTGAAATACTACTTCTCTGGTGACTGTATTATAGGCAGTCTGTTTATACCAATTGACAACAGGAGCTTGGGTCATCACGAAGTTGGAATAATGAGACAATTTCTTCGTTATGTTTGTATCTTTGAGAGATAAAGATTACTCTCTTTTGATATCATAACAAAACAACCTTTACATCTTAAACATTTTCACAAATGACCTTAGTTTTATGTATATTAATTGAATATTTTCTAATGGGCAAAAGCGGTATAGCTAGATAGCGAAAACAACTTGTTTTCGCGAAAACAACTTGGATGTCACGAAAACAACTTTATATATGACTATAAAGTCCATATAACCATAATTTTTCATATTTATTAACATAATAGCACATTCAAGAACATATTACAATACATTTTAACAGTTTGTAAAAGTGTTTTTGTACTTATTATCGCGAAATAGAAAAATTACAGAGTGGCCTAAGCTAAAACGCATATAAATAAATAGAATCGGCTCACGAAAACAACTTGGCTGTCACGAAAACAACTTTATACATGAATATAAAACTAATATAACCATATTTTTTCATAATTATTAACTTAATAGTACATGCACAAACATATAAAAATTCATTTTAACAGTTTGTAATAGTGTTTTTGTATTTATTTAAATTATTATTGTGTAATAGAAAAATTACAGAGTGGCATAGGCTAACGCATATAAATAAATAGGATCGACCCATATTTTTTCATAATTATTAACTTAATAGTACAAGCATAAACATAAACAATTCATTTTAACAGTTTGTAATAGTGTTTTTGTATTTATTATCGTGTAATAGAAAAATTACAGAGTGGCATAGGCTAACACATATAAATAAATAGAATCGACTCACGAAAACAACTTGGCTGTCACGAAAACAACTTTTTATAGTTGTATAACGGCCATATAACCATATTTGTTCATAATTTTTAATTTAATTGCACATGCACAAACATATTACAATAAGTTTGTAATAGTGTCTTTGTACTTATAATTGCGAAATAGAAATGACTTGGTCTACAAGCAGCGATTTTATTTTTTTCCTTCTTTAGCTGGTACCGTTTAACGGACCCATTCACAATTACAAACGGCTCTTCACAATTTATCAAAATGGGTCCAACGGACCCATTCACAATTCTGCCCAAAAGGCTTCGACAGACCCATTCACAATTCTGGCCGTCTAGCCTAATTTTAATTTTGTAACTTGCTTTTCTGACAAAATCAAAAACATTCTCAGCCCATCGCTGTTGTTTACATTTTAAAACAAATCGCAACATTTCTTAGTGCCATATATCCATTCAGGTGTCGCAATTATTTATCCGAAACAAATATTTAACGAAATAATTATATTTCTTATTCATACAATAAGTAATGGGAGTTGGGTGATATTTCGTTTATTTATTTTTTACGCATTTCGTCTTGTCGATTTAACCACGTGTTTTTAAGAAAAAACATGGCATCCGACGAAATTTTTCGCAGATGTGAATCGGATTTTCATGAATTTAAATGATAAGCTGCATATTTTTTAGACTCAATTTAAAGTTAAATATGATTTATTTAATCGTTGCAATAGCTGTCTATGATGATAACGTTAACCGCACCGGCGGATAAATGAGAACAAAATTACTTATTGAAGACGCATGCATTTATAACTAAAGCGTCTAGATGATTACGATAAAAACGATTTGACAATGTCGAGAAATAATAAATATTATCAGAAAAGACTACCATCAGCGCCTGAAAAAGGCTATAAAACGATCGATTTTGTATTTGGTAAGGCAAAAATGGACACTAGCCATGATACTGAGCAGCGTACAGAACCTTCACCAGGGCCAAGCATGGAAACAGTTTTAACTGAACCTAACGATCCTCTAGAGTTAGGGTCTGTATCGCCTACATCTGAATCTCAAACTGTATCCCTGCTACTCAAACTGACGATTCAGTGATAGAGACTAATTAGATTGCTACACCATTGTCTTAACAACTAAATGCAAGCCTTAAAACAGACAACTGCTTATTATTAAGTTACATAGCTGTAATATTTAAATTCACAATTTTATGGAAACAACAACACTATTTTTCACAATTTCCCTGGTACCGGACCCATTCACAATTTAGGTAAAAAAATCGCTCATGAAAACAACTTCTCTAACAAAAACAACTTCTCTAACGAAAATGACTTTTCCCACAAAAACAACTTGTCCTACGAAAAAAACTCTCTAACGAAAATGATTTGGTATAAGAAATCATCTTCTCTAACGAAAACGACTTTTCCAACGAAAACGACTTTTCCAACGAAAATGACTCCTCTAACGAAAACAACTTCTCTAATCAAAATGACTTGTCGTACGAAAACATTAAATTTTGTTTAATGTTTTCCTGAAGTTATTGCAGAATGATTTAGTAAATACTTATTTTCGAATACATATTAAACTATTCGTTCTATTTTTTCCGTCAACAATGAGACAACATATTTCCGTTTCATCAGCATCATCTACGCATTTATATGGGTTTTAGCCTATGCGGATCCCGAAATACATATTTTTCGATAATAAGTACAAAATAATGTTAAAAAATGGATTTAATTTGTTAAAAATTTATTAATCAGGTGTTGTTTAAGTGATATTAAATTAAACAAGAAAATGTGTCCATGGAACACGGATGCCCCGGTTGTTAACTATATTTTGTGTGAAGTTTCATCATGATAGGACATCAGCTTCACTAAAAACTAACTTGACCAAAAACTTTAACCTGAATTGTATGGACGAACAAACAGACGAACAGACGGACGGACAGAGGGTCACAACGTCAAATCGGCACAATTTTTTAAAGAATGATATGTTAATAGTCATTTGTGTGAAGTTTCATCATGCTCGGACATCAGCTTCACTAAAATCTAACTTGACCAAAAACTTTAACCTGAGAATGGAATGGACGAACAGACAGACGAACAGACGGATGAACAGTTGGTCCAACCTCAAATTGATACAATTTTTTAAACAATGATATGTTGATTGTCATTTGTGTGAAGTTTCATAATGATAGGACATCAGGTTCACTAAAATCTAACTTGACCAAAAACTTTAACCTGAGAATGGAATGGACGAACAGACAGACGAACGGACGGACGAACAGTTGGTCCAACCTCAAATTGATACAATTTTTTAAACAATGATATGTTGATTGTCATTTGTGTGAAGTTTCATAATGATAGGACATCAGGTTCACTAAAATCTAACTTGACCAAAAACTTTAACCTGAGCGGGACGGACGAACGGACGGACTAACAGACCGGAAAACTATATGCCCCTCATACTTCGTATGCCGGGGCATAAAAATATTGTTAAATGGGTTTTAAAGTCATATAAAAAGTTGTTTTCGCTATCTAGCTAATACCCGGGCAAAAGATGTGTTGAGAAAACCCCTGCTTACATGTTTTTGGGGAAGAAATCGATTTGTTCCACTCAGTTGTGAATTGAAAATGACTCAAGATATTTCCTCTGGGCAAGGATTTTATGAACAGCTCTTCTGTAAACCTGTCTGTTGATTCTGAATTGCTTAACCAAACGCATTTTACAAGAAAAATGAATGCAATTGAAATAATATTTGCCGGCTTCATGTTTACAGTGACCATGTTACTATCACGCAGAAAATAGTAGAGCAAAGTGTTAAACTCAATTTGTTTTGATTAATTAATGAAAGGTTCATCTTATATTTAACCATTTCGCGCATACAACAAATCTGCAGCAGAAAACATTAAAACCATATAAGTAGTAGTAGGGGATAATGAAAGTGTGATCATTAAAAATAGCTTAAAACATTGTGGCAAATGGAGAAATTGCTCATTAGTAGAAATGGATTGGTGCTCCTAGTACTTTGATTACAAATAAGATGCATATTTATTTGTTGGGGGGTAATTAAAATTATCATTAACACTGTTAATTAAAATAAAATTCCAAGCAATAAATTTCATTTATTAATACTTTCAGAGACATGTGATATTTTAGAATCCGATTTTATATATATTTTTTTATTCACTGCGGATCAGGGGCACATGTTGATTTGTAAACAATGCAAACGATGTGAAATGTTGTAAGAAAATAGATAAATAGAAAGTAAAAGACAGCAAAGTGCATATTTCTCAGAACTGCTCCAGCACAAACTTTTGGTATTTATGTTCTACTTCAAATTGTAATATGTGCTGGATTATCAATAGGAAATTGTCTGCAAACCGAACATTAGCTACTTTTTTTTAAATTCCCAAATCTAGACTAGAGGGGTGGTTTCAAAATGACCAAATAAACATAAATAATCAGGTAGCTGAATTGATTAAGTGCTCGAGTTAAAATGTTTTATTTATCAGCTTTATAAAAAGTTGAAGCTTAACATATGTTGTATAAGGAAAATATAGACTAACTTCATTGTAGGATTGTTCTCCTCTAATATAAAACAGGTCTAGTGTTAAACCATCAATCTGAAAAAAAAAAAATAAAGTTAGAGGTCATGATAAAGAGGGGTATTCAGCTCTTTTCCCCACACAACATCTCTCTTATTATTCAACTAATCCCTATAATGTGGGTACTCAAAAGAATTGTCTCACTGAGACAATACTTTTGAGTACCAACAAAATAGTGCTTAGGGTCAAACGATTTTAGAATGTGAAAAACACCGCTTATCTAGAGTGCAACCCATTTACAATAACTTTTTTGTCTTTTGTCCCAGTATGCTACACCTTCTTTTTGTGACATCTGAATGAGACAATATACGATTTAAGCCTCAAACCTAAGCATTACTTATTTAGGTACATATTATTCCATACTTGATTATCTTTTAATATTGATACATAATTTAAATTTTGTAATCAAGATACAAAATTATATTTTTACCATTTCCCAAAATGTTTTAATTATTCTTTTTATAAACATTGAAAATGGTTTCAAATTTCTATCAGAAAATGAGCATTCTGCATCAGGAACTCAATTCAAATACATTCATGTATGATTCATTTTCAGTTTCTTGTACTGTTCGAATATCTATTAATTTAAATGATCAGATCTGCATGTCATTGTGTAACGTTTTTTCCCTTAGATGAAGCATTTAGTATTTTTTATCAAAGTCAAAGCAATCACAAGATCATGATTGCTATATGTTATCTCCTTGAATTTAACTTAAACTAAATGGCATATCTTTTGTAGAATTCACATGATCTACAACATACTGACTAGTTCTTTTAAAAGGCAGTTGCCAATCATTTAAAAAAATGAAGTTGTAAATAACTTAAATTTGGGTTTAGCCTTTAATCCCTTGACACTTATATCATTTTTATGTATACACAGTAACATATCTGGAGGTGCTGAAAACATAACATTAACAAAGAATTGGCATGATTCAATTTGGGTTAACACTTATTGACTTAAATCCCCTGATGCATATTTGCTTAAATACATACCTTGAGGTGCTGGTAACATTAAAGGGGCTCAGGAAAATTAACAAAAGAAATGGCCTTTTTAGCAGCAACCCTTTCCGAGGTGTAATTATTCAATTGCAGATTGAATATGGATTTTTAAATTGGCTGTCCTATGTGATGTTGACCAAGATTTTACTCTGATGTAGTTACAACCATCTTTCAGCAAACCACCTATAGGGTTTAAATTGGCAGCAGACTACTTTGAAAACATTTAGTAAAAAATATGGGAACTCTTTTTAAACGTTTCCCCCATACGACAATTCTGCAGACGACTTTGGACATATTTTGTCAAATAATGGAAAATCTCTATAATTGAATGGATAACCTATGACTAAAAGTGGAAAACATTGTGACAAAAGGAGAAATTGCTTTTCTTTTGTCACTATGTTTTCAAAAAGCTGTTTATATGAGGGAAAGGGTTAAATGAAAGAACAATTATTGAATAAAGTTGAACACGAGCAATTGATCGTTTTGCCAACAGTAGTGTTGGGACGATGATCGATTATAATCGAAAGTTGATCGGATATGAATCACGTTAGCGATAATCGATTGCAATTTACCACAATCGATTATCAATCGGTTCTCCTTTTTTGCTTCATTTATGTTTGATTAATACTCGCTTCCACAAAGAGATTACTCTAGCAGTCATGTTTGAAAACTCATACTTGGTGGGCTAGGCTCAGACAGTTCCATTCACGTACATCTGTGCGTTTTAACGCACAGATTTCAAAAGTCACGCCTGTATTTTTTAATCAATCAGAGAGCATACGTGACTGTCGCGCACAGAAAATCACTGAGTAAATAAGCTGAAATGCTCCTAAGTAAGTCTAACGATGCATATACGAATGATGAGAAAGAATGAAAAATAAACTTGGATGTGTAGACCTTTCTATAAATAACTCACAAAAATACTGTAGCTAATATGTTGACCATGTGATCGGTATGTATTTGTTACTTTGCTAATTTGTAATCTCGCGAGACAGTTAAAAGGAGAGCTTCATCCAATGGAGACGCTTTCTACTTGAAGAAATAACACCACGTGATATTTTCGCAGGGAATACATATCACGTGATTTTTTTCGCGCGCTTTCTTGAAGCTGTAGTAAACATCTCCTTATTTGGAAATCTACTACACAGCAAAGCAATTCTCATATATTCATCCATGCGATACACTTTTACAGGGTTCGAAATTGCGAGGTGAGATTTCAGGCACCATTATATTTTTGGGCCGAATAATACGCATTTCTAATCGTCGATCTTTAACAGGGTTATTTCTTTGACAAATCGCGGTAATTGCAGTGGGTTTTCAAGATTTACCGAGTGCTTTCAGTTTTGCAATATTAGCGGAAGTTTACAAGCGATACATGTCTTGTGCGCATGCCTATTCAACGGCCCCAATATTGATGACGTTTACTGCATACATTTGGGCTTTTGGAAGTCTAAAATTTGTTTTGATTTACATATGGCAAATACGATTGGCTGGAATGGTCACGTGTATATTTTAGGTTTTCCCAAGTTGTATTTCACTACGGAGATAGCATAAATGGATGTTTTTGAACTTAAAGCACACCCACTACATGATAAAAAGGACTGTGACCTATCCAAAAAATCATTTCTGTATTTAAATGTTACACTTGAGACCCAAAAAACATTGATACCACAGAACTCTTCAAATTAAAGAGCATATAAAAAAAAACAAGGTCAACGATTTAGGTCAGTCACTGAAACAGGGCAGCTTGTATGATTGATATATCAACATTCATATAAGTTTTCAAAACATTCGATCCTAGCAAAAAGAATGATACTCTAGATTCCTGTTTCCAATTAAAAAACACAATAACAAAAAGATAAATTGCTCATTTGTTTCAACTCTTTTTAGCAATTAAACTGTCATTTATTGATATGTCCATAGAAATAAGATAAAAATATAAATGTGATATGATTATGTGTGTTTATTATCATTTTCACTTCGTTCTCATTGACCTTACATGTAAACAAAAATGGCACCCCCACTTTTTTCAGAAAACTCCCACTTTATAAAAAATATCAGTTAGTTGGGGGTGCCAAAAAACCCCAGTTTGAAAAGGTGGTGGGTCCTTAACACTGCTAGCATGTAAATACAACAACTTGAGATCGAAACAAAGTGCTTTTTGGCAATAAAATGATACAACCTAGTAAAGGCCTGTATATTTTTTATCAAACATAAATATTAAGAATTTAAGCATTGCAAACATTCAATGAGGCTCGTTAAATACAATACTTTATGAACCGATTATATAATCGATGTCTAATCGAATGAGGCAAAGCGATTGTAACCGATAATCGATTGTAAAAATGGAACCGATGGCCCAACACTAGCCAACAGGTTTAACTTTTCAACAGTCGTCTGCAGCAGAGGTGCCAGAAAGCGTCTAGACTATATGTGGGAAAGGGTAAAGTGTCAAATAAGGATCTTAATTCTGATCTGAAATTCTGATGCTTTTAGGTGATACCTTTGTGTTGCATGTTACAGTTAACTTGTGATTTTGTCAACTAGAGTTATATTTCTCAGGTACAATGGTTAGTACAAGGTCCCCAAAGTCAGCAGGAGTTCTAACAAGAAAAAAGTCTGCCTCGGATCTCATCAAAGGTAGACCAAAGAGAAATGTATCTCCTAAAAATTTGGTGAGAACCTTTTGTTTATATATCATTTATATGTATCATACACTTTCAGCAAAATAACACAGAATATGCACAATCATTGTGATACAGAATTGGATGAGTGTTTATAAATAATAGCTCAAGTTGAACTATTGTGATCAAATTTTGTCCGTCATGCGTTTTTAACAATTGCCGTGTGAACACTCAACAGGCAACATGTTGCAACCATTCTTCATGAAAAATTATCCAAACATAATTATATCTCCATCACATCTTGGTCAAGTTCGAAACTGGGTCATGTGAGGTCAAAAACTAGATCACAAGGTCAAATTGAAATATCATCTTGTTAACACTTTGGTAGCCGCATTTTGAACTTGAGCATGTTAAATCTTTGTCAGAATAATTGGCTTGATGATATCTAGGCTAAGTTTTTTTGGTCAAAATCTAGTTCACTATGTTCACTATGTCAAATTGAAGAAAAATCTTCTTAACAGACCCGCTATTTACTTCAGCAGCTTGAAGCTTTGTCATATGTTGGTATTGATATCTAGTTCAAGATCAAATATCGAATATGGGTCATGTTGGGTTAAAAACTAGGTCACTAGGCCAATTTAAAGGAAACTGTTGTTAACACTTTGGAAGTTGCATTTTAAACTTAAGCATGTTGAAATTGTCAGAATAATTGTCTTGATTATATCTAGGTCAAACTTTTAATATGGGTCATGTTTGGTAAAAAACATGGTCACTAGACCAAATTAACAATCTGGAAGCATCATTTTAAACTTTAGTAAGTCAAAACTTTGTCAGAATAATTGTCCATATATAGGTTATGTCCGGTCAAAAGCTAGGCCACAAGACAAAATCTAAGGTAAATCTTTTTAAAAATGGAACCCGTATTCTTAATTTGAGCATGATGATATTTTGTCAGAAGGATTGTCCTGATGATATGATCATATCTAGGCCAAGTTCGAATATGGGTCATGTCAGGTCAAAAACAAGGTCAGGAGGTCATATTGTAGGCAAATCTAGTATAAAGCTCACCTGACTGCAAAATGAGTTATTGTGTTTGACTATGTGGTTGGCATAACTAAGGGAAGCGATACAGCGCCATCATGATCCTTTTGTATTTAAATTGCTTTGCACATGTCGGCAGTCCGTCGGTAGACCAAAGCTTGTCCGAGTGATAACTCAACAATGCCCGGACCTATGGTCCTCAATATTCACTTTGAGTTTGGGCATGACCAGTAGATGACCCCTATTGATTTTGTGGTCATCAGGTCAAAGGTCAAGGTCACTTTGACCTTGAAAGCGAAAAGCTTGTCCAAGTGATAACATGACATTGCCTGCACCCATGACCCTCAAACTGAATGGAGGCTTGGGTGACCAGTAGATGACCCCTATTGTGAGGTCATCAGGTGAAAGGTCAAGATCACAGTGACTAAACTTGTCTGACGGATAACTAAACATTGCCTGGACCTATGGCCCTCAAACTTGACTTGGAGGTTGAGCCTGACCAGTACATGACCCCTATTGATTTTGAGGTCATCAGAACAAAGGTCATGGTCACTGATCTTGAACGTGAAAAGCTTGTCCGAGTGATAACTCAACATTGCCTGCACCTATGGCTCTCAAACTTGACATTGAGGCTGGGGGTGACCAGTAGTTGACCCCTATTGATTTTGAGGTTATCGGGTCAAGGTCACCTTGACCTTGAACGCGAAATCTTGTCAGAGTGATAACGTAACATAGCCTGCACCCATGGCCCTCAAACTTAACATGGAAGCTGGGGTGACCAGTAGATGACCCCTAGTGTGAGGTCATCAGATGAAAGGTCAAGGTAACAGTGACCAAGCTTGTCCAAGTGACATATTGTTTGACAAACATCTCAGTTTTATATCAGTTATTAGTCATATTAATGTCATCACACTTGTTTCATGACTTGCTTGCTCTACTACACTACAAAGCATTCCTCAAAAGAAATGTATAAGCTCCCTTCTTACCAAAGACTTTGAGCCATTCGGTTGAAGTCAAAATGATACTGGACACAATACAATTTGTCAATCTTTTGCAAGTATATTTGGGATATTCTCCAGGCAAAGCAATCATGGGTCATTTGCGATCAGTAGAACCAGATTTGGATCTGCGCTTTTCACCAATGAATGTTTCATGTATGTGAATGATGCACAGTCAAATATTTATGAAATTCTATCTTCACTTGTTGAAAATCCATTCCGGTGTTTTACCCGCTTAATTATTTAACAGTGTTGAAAACATCATGAGCAATTTCTCCTTTTGCCACAATAGTTTAGTTTAAACTTATTTATTTCACATCGATTGCGAAACAAGCCTTGGGCTTAGATTAATCACGCTCGATGTCTGCTTCCTGGAGACTTCACCAGTACTCGCGCCGTTTGTGTGGAAAAATCCCAAAGTCAGGACCAGCTCATCACGGGACTCGAACCAGGGACCTTTGATACGAGAGGCCGACGCTCTACCTCTGCACCACTGTCTTCCACAATGGTTTCATCTCTAATCTGATATAGATGCAGCAAAATGCGTCTGAAAGATGGAAAGAGTTAAAAGAAAGTTTCAACTTTTAAGTATAGTTGGAAACATTGTAGCTAACAGAGAAATTGCTCGTCAAATTTATGACCAATGTCCTTTTTTACTACACTGTATTCATAAGTCATCTGCTGCAGATGCGTCAAAATGTGTCTGCTAGTGGGAAGGAGTGAACAATTCAAACCTTGTTTTGAAAGTTGCATTTTACAACCACTTATTTATTACAGGAGGATTCTGTAACCGGCTTATCATGGCGCGAAGAGCGGGAGCTTAAGAAGGCCCTCTATGCGTCGCTACAAGAGTCTAGACGTCAGTCAAGAGATGACAAACCCGATGACCTTGAAGACTTTGAATTTAGCAGTGGTGGTGTAACCAAAAATCTGTAAGTCAAAGATATGGGGGAAATTTGCACTTTCATTACCTTTTTAGCTCACCAGAGCACGTAGTGCTCAAGGTGAGTTATTGTCAGGGTTCACGCTGGGCTCTCGCAAACGGCGCCAATGGCGCAAGAAACAAGAAAGTGGCGCCAGAAAATAAGATTCGGCGAAAATGGCTGGCGCCAACCTATTTACATCAACTATCGATCGAAACGAGTCGGCCATTTTGACTGGTTCCCGCATTCAGCGATACGGCTTTTATTAGTCAACGCGTGTAGCGAGTACCAGCATTGTTTATCGATGTCCGATAGCTTTACAATACGATAATGGTTGTTTTTCACACCTTGTTTATCAGTTAATCAGTAAGTTTGTTAGCGATGACACGTTCCTGTGTATATCGGCATCGTGTTATGTATCAATTATACGTTGATGTGAGATTTAATTAGATGTCTTTAACTGGAAAGTTTAATACTTTAATTACAGTGCAAACCGTTTTATTCTCTCGCATTTTTGTAGCTGTTTGTGAACATTTTGTCTTTCAGGGTTATATTTAGATATAGCTACAAACTTTACATTGTTTAAAAATATATCCCAGTATGTTTGAAGTACCGACAAGGCTGTATATAAGACCCGTAGTTTTTTTAAAAATGTCAGTCAGACTTGAGAAATTCTAAGAATGGCTAAGCGATCTTTTGAGTCCGTGGATTTTCCACCTGCTAAGAAAGTTAAAATATCTGAAAATCGACTGTTCAAAGAGTCTTGGAAAAATGGAAATAGCTGGTTAAGATATGAATCAAATGTAAAAGCCATGTACTGTGATGTCTGTTTGAAATGTCAAATTTCTAATAGTTTCACAACTGGTTGCTTTGTTCTGAAGAAAGAGTCTGTGACTAAACATGCCAAAAACAAAGGTAATTGCCTATAAATTAATTTACATCAACTTCAAGTCTTGATATCTAAATTACATTGAAAACATTATGTAAAATTTAAAAGAAAATGTTTGTTGATGAGTTATATCATAATTTTCAAAAGTCAATGATAAAAAGGGTTTATGGCAATACACTATTCAGTTTACAGTCATGAAAAAATGTTAACATTTCTTTTTAAATTTTTTAGAACATGTCCATGCTATGTCAGCTGGTACTGCATCAAGACAGATGGAACAATTGATGTGAATTCATATTGATGGGCCAGATAAAGATGTTTTTAATTTTAAACTTTCATTCAAGCATTGGGCTTCAATGAAATCACGAAGAATTTTAAAGTGATATAAACAATAAGTGTTAATAGTCAATATGACATGAAAATGTGCCTGAAAAAGAGATTTAATATATATACAGTCAAACTTGTGTAAGCGGTCACATGCGATCAACGGTCACCGGCGTTAAACGGTCACTGTAAATCCCTCCCAACCAAATATACTCTATAAACTGCCTTGATCAGCGGTCCCCTTTGAAACACGGCCAGCGGCCACACTAATTGGTCGAGATTAACTGTAATCTTATTGTGTTCAACGGTCAATCAATCAACACACGACTTGGATTTGCAAGGTGTTAAATGATCGGTGTTTAATAAATACAGGTAATAAAGCATACTGTGACAATCACATTATCGGGTTTTTTCATACGCTTAATCTGTTTACATGTTAGATCTAGATTACCGAAAACAGCCGACATGTACCGAATGATAGTTGTATGATTCATCAACAAGAAGTTGCGATTTTGGTTTATTTTCTGTTTACGATGTGGGGCAAAATTGATAAATTGAAAAAGAGCGATTTAGACCGAAAGACAGTACATTTATATGTTAAAACAAAAGTTAATGTCCACTTGAAGCCCCAAGTCAATTTATATTGCCATTTCCATTTTAAATATAAAGATTATCGAGTAAAACTTTCTGCAAGAAGTAAACGTAGGTTCGGACGATATTTTTTCCGGATATGTTATTCGGCGAATTTCAAAGTGAAATAAAAAAATATTTGATAGTCAAGTTAGTTGTAAACGGCGGTTTAAACTAAATAATAGATAGCACAATGAAATATTTGATAGAAAAAAGCTACAAATCTTCATATCAATGTTTAAATACAAGTTTATAAAGACAATTAACTATTTGTAATGTAATGACTATTTTTAACAGTTACATATATAATATTATGTCAACTGACTCGAAAAAATCCGACCAAGTCATGACATTTGTGATCAGCAGCCACCTGTCTTAAGCAGCCAGTTTCATCATATCCCTTGGGTGGCTGCTGATCGCAAGTTTGACTGTATAAAAAAAAAGAAAGAAATATATATACTATATTTTATGCTTAATAAAATTTAAAGTGTATTTATGTGTATTGTTTTTAATACAACCCAATAATCTGTAATCCATGATAAATAAACAACCTGAAATGATGGTACCAGTATTTCCCAAAGTACTCTTAATTTAGGTTTTTAAGAAAAAATGGTCTGCCTCCAGTTTGGCTCCAATGTCTTGAAAATGGCACCAACTTTTTTAATTCGGCGAAAGTGTTGGCGCAAAGGAAAAATTAGCCAGGGTGAACCCTGATTGTGATCGCCTTTTGTCCGTCGTCCGTCGTCAACATTTGCTTGTTAACACTATAGGCAACATTTTGCATCCAATCTTTATGAAAGTTTATCAAATCATATATCTCCATCAACTCTAGGCCAAGTTCGAAACTGGGTAATGTGGGGTCAAAAACTAGGTCACTAGGTCAAATTTAAAGAAAATCTTGTTAACACTCTGGAAGACACATTTTTAACTTGAGCATGTTTAAACTTTGTCAGAATGTTTGTCTTAGTGATATCTATGCCAAGTTGGAAACTGGGTCATGTCCGGTCAAAAACTAGGTCACTAGGTCAAATTTAAGGAAAATCTTGTTGAAACTTTGTTAGAAAGTTTGTCTTGATGATATCTAGGCCAAGTTCAATTATGGGTAATTTTTAATCTTTGTCAGAATATTTGCTTTGAAGATATCTAGGCCAAATCAAATATGGGTTTGGTCAGGTCAAAAACTAGGTCACTAGGCCATATTGTATAAAAATCTTGTTAACACTATAGAGATTGTATTTTTGAATTGAGCAGCTTGGATTTTGTCAGAAAGTTTGTCTTTGATGATATTGCCATAGGCGCTAAAAGAGTTAAGTCTTAAAAAGCCCATTCTCAGGTGAGCGATCCAGGGCCTCATGGCCCTCTTGTTTATCATGCAGATGAATTTCGATGCATCTGCAATAGATGACTTTTTAAAACAATGCGACAATAGGAGAAATTGCAAGGGTCTTTATGAAAAATTGTCTGCTGTACAGTGTAGATACATGTGCATGCAAGAAAGGGTTTAAAAAATACGATAATCAGAGCACTTAATTTACTTAAGTTTGCACTTGTTTCTCTACAGACATAAAGAACTGGGAAATGGGAAGTTGTGGAGACCTGGTGCAGAGAAAATCCTTTTGAATCCAGATGGCATCAAGACTCATACAGACACGAAGGAGAAAGATCTCAAAAGGTAAAGTTACAATCTCATTCCTTTTCAGTTTTTGCCGGATGACACTTGGGGTCCACTCTTCCATCATGTGTCTATCTTTCTGCCATCTTGTGACTTTTGTTATACATATTTGATATGGCAAGTGGGTTCCTTCGCAACTCATATGAAAAAGAATTTGTAACTTGACAAAAATGACTGATATGGCTTTTTCCATTATATTTTAACACTTTCCACACAAATATGCATTATAAGCAATTTCTCCTTTTGTCGCAATGTTTTCAAAAGTTGTCTGCTGCATGGGCGTCTATCTGAGGGAAATATTTAAATCTGCAGCAGACATCTTCTCAAAAATGTGGACAATCTCCAAAAATGAAAATAGAAGTATCGAATAGAGCTAAAAAAAATTGTGGCAAAGAAACTTGGCCATGATGTGCAAAATCTCCTTTTGCCAAAATGGTTTTTAAAGTCATCTGTTCATTGAAGGAGATAACTATTATTCTGTATTTTTGTGTTAATCAAGATGGAATTTAACCCTTTCCCTCATATAGACGCTTTCTGATGCCTCTGCAGCAGACAGCTTTTTGAAAACATAGTGACAAAAGAAGAAATTGCACAAAACGTGCAATTTCTCCTTTTGCCACAATGTTTTCCACCTTTTGTCATGGGTTATCCATTCAATTATGGAGATGTTCTATGGTTTGACAAAATACGTTCAAAGTCATCTGCTGCAGAATTGTCGTATGAGGGAAAGGGTTAACAGAAGTGACTTATAGTGCTTTACTTTGACCCATAGTAATTTGTAATTTTCTTTCAGAACAGTACATGCATGAATTGTATGCAAAACTTGTTAAAAAATTAGTTTACAGTACAGAGTAAATAACCTTTAAAACCGCATGTGGGATCTGGTGATTGGCCATGATTTGATCAATGTGCTCAGAGTCTGGTCAGTATTGGCAATTTCCCTTTTTGCCACAATGTTTTCAAAATTTGTTTGTTTCAGATATTTCTGCAAGTGGGGGAAAGGGTTTAATAGAGAAAATAATATTTTTGGGGAGCAAAAGATTGTTTTGTTATTAACAAATTATTTTGAGTACCCACAATATGGGGTTAAGTATGGTAAATATAGAGATGTTTTGGGCAAATGACTAATTTACTCGAGGGCTCTGGGCCTTTATTCCCTTCACTGAAATCGTATCTGTAGAAAAAGAATCATGCATTTAGCATTCTGTAGTTTTCATCCCAAAATGCACATAAATAGGAAAGCTAAGATAAAGAGTGGTAAATTGGTATTTCTATCCACAAGATCTCACTTCTTACTCTTTAATCCTTTCTAACTTGCAAACACGTTTCGACAGACATCTGCAACAGACAACTTTTGAAAACATTATTACAAAATGTAGAAAATGTTAATAATGAGCAATTTCTGCCTTTGTCACAATGTTTTCTACACTATTCATAGTAAAACTTTGATTGAGTACCTTAAACATAGAGTTTTGAGATAAATACTGTCTTAGTTGAGAGCTTTTTTAAAAAATAATTATGCATGATGAATCTTATATAATCATTGCTGTAATGAGATAAGTACTTGCAATTTTAATGTGGGTTTACTGAAAATTTTCAGGACAAAATTCCATGCACAACGAAAATTTGCCGTGAATTCATTTGCAGTGTCCCATTCGGGGTCAGAAACGCGGCGATCAGACCTTAACAGGCCTGTGTCGTCATTTATTAACGGTCACCAGTAAGTTTGGTATAGTTCATAGTTTGAACCCATCACCTGATATGTGAATTTGATCTCGCCCTTTTAGTTAATGTCTAAAGAAATTAATGAAATATCTCAGCTAATTTTTGTGACACACTAGAAAACATTTTTAGAAAATGAGAAATGGTCCCATCACGAGCTATTTCTACTATTCCTACAATGTTTTAAAAATTTCCAATTACATAAAAAGCCATCTGTATCAGGGAAAGGGTTAAGCCAGTTTTGTACCTTCCCCCTTCCTTTAAACATGAGCTGTGTCTAGTGGTTTGGGTTCTTAATGCGTCAAATGTGTGCAGTGAAGAATGAGGCTAGTCTTCACTGTACTCGTTTACATTGTACATAGTTCAATACCTAAACGGACTCTATGACAAAAACTGGAAGTGTAGCGGCACTTGTTTAATGCCAAGACGTCTTTGAATGATGTCAAAGATGAATGTCATTAAGACCCCAAATGGTTAGACATACTCATATGTTTCGTTGTTTTCAGTCACTGTTGTGTTTAACATTTGAGGGTGGTTTTTGTACTTTTTTTTTCTTGATTTTTTTTTGTGCCTTATATCTTTCCCACGTACAACAAATATGCAGCAGACGACTTTGAAAACATGTAGGGGAAAATATGGAAACTTTTTATAAATTAAAATATTATTATTGAATACAGTAAAAGCATTGTGGTCTGATTGTGGCAAAAGGAGATATTGCTCATTATTAGCAAATTTATTTTTTTGTCACATTGTTTTCCAAAGTCGTCTGCTGCAGAGACGTCAGAAAGCGTCTAAATATGGGAGAGGGTTAACCCTATTGTACACATCTTCAGTAGGTAACTTTAGAAAACATTGTTTTCAAAGGAGATATTGCTCATACGGTTTTCATCACAACTCAATTATTATAGTTTGAGTTGTAGAGATTTTAAATATGTTAACCCATTACTTCACACAGACGACATTTGACGCCTGCTGTTGCAGACGACTTTTGAAAACATTGCAATAAAAGATGAAATTGCTCAAAACGAGCAATTTCACCTTTTATTGCAATATTTTCAATTCTTTATCAATATAATTCTTTCAGTTTTCTAGATTGTTGAAATTGTTAGTCTGATGATTGTAAAGCAGACGACATTTGAAAAGCCATGTGAAGTAATGGGTTAAGACAGCTGAGTACAAAGTTCTTTCTTGAGCTTTTGTGAACATACTGTATCTGTCAATTTTCCGTCTGCCGTAAACAATTTGCTTACGGACACTATTTATAACACAGTTTTCATTTTGACTTGCGGGCATGTTGAAACTGAGTCACAATGTTTGTCTTGATTATATCTAGGAAAATATCAAACATGGATCATATGTAATAAACGAAGCAACTATTCTGAATAAGAAAAATCTTTTAAACACTCTTTTTAAGGTTGCATTTTTGACTTATTAATCAAATTACTTCTTTTTAAAAGTGATATTTATGAATACCATACAGAGACATAATACATGTACTCAACTTGTAAAGTGAGCATTACAGGGCCACCATGGCCCTCTTGGTTCTAAGATGCTTACAAAGTCGTCTGATTCATATTCTTTCTGAACCGTTCCTGTGTTTACGACCTTTAATATCTTGATTTTTCTGTCTCTAAAGTTGACATTTTTCCTTCCCAAAACTTTAATGTATACATCAATACTTTTTACATTATGCTCTAATATTGGAATATTATATATTTTTTTTTACATTTTGAGCTTCAAAAGTGGACCGTGGGGACACATTATAGTCTAGATACACTGTCAGAAGTCCACTTTAAAAAGTTAACCCTTTTCCACATACCATTGCTTTCTGACTCTTCTGCTGCAGACAACTTTTGAAATCAGTGTGGCAAATTTGCTGCAATGTTTTTTTTTAACTCTATCCAATATAATACTCCCCTTTTTAGAGATATTCGATATTTTTGTGAATAAGTTTTCAAAGTCGTATGTCTCAGAATTGTTGGATGTGAGATAGTGTTTATAAAAGTAATTTTGTAAAAAAAAATAATATAGCCTCAAAGACAAACATGGTAATACATTAAACATGTAGGTTTTCCCACCAACAGACGCATTTGGAAGCATCTGCAGCAGACGACTTTTGAAAACATCATGACAAAAGGAGAAATTGCTCAAAACAAGCAATTTCTCCTTTTGCCACAGTGCTTTCATTTTTTTTTTTTCAGTAATAATATGTACAATTTCAGAGATTTTTCATATTTTGAGTAGACTTTTACAAAGTGGTCTGCTGCAGATTTGCTGTATGTGGGATAGGGTTAAGGTTATTTGCATGCTTTTCATAACGTTTAATTCCTATCATATAGCATTTAACCAAAGGGTTTTAGGTGCATGAGGTTTTGTAATCATAAGGCTTTGTGACAAGTTGAAAATGGTCCTACATTAAAAAAAAAAAGTTTTTATTTAAATAGATAAGCTTCTTTTTCCTTTTAAATAAAACTTTTTTCACATATCAAATATCAAAATAAATCATGCTAACATGTAGGTGTAAACTATTTCCCTCAGTCATGCATTGTGAGGCATATTGATTCAGACAACAATTCAAAACATTATGAATAAAAGAGTTATTGGTCATAAAGAGCTATTTCGACTATTCAATAATTCCTTCTTTCTTTTAATGAGATTTTCCAAATGCTTTTCCAAACTGTTTTCAATTTTGACTGCATCAGATTAGTTGTATGTGGGACCCTTTCCCACTTGCAGACTTCTTCAGATGCATTTGCAGCAGACGACTTTTGGAATCATTGTGGCAATAGGAGAAATTGCTCATGATGAGCAATTTCCCCACATTATTTTCAACTCTATTTAATGATTTAACTCTCATTTATGGAGATACTTCCCACATTTGCCAATATGCTTTCAAAGTCATCTGCTGCAGAATTGTCGTATATGGGACAGTGTTAAGGTGGTAAAAAGCTATGAGCTTCACTAGAATTACATCCCATGGGAACAGACTGCATGTTTTACAGGCTCTTTGATAGTTATAACAGTGTTTTGCATGATTTGACATATTCAAAGCTCTAAATAATGGGGGCCTTTTGCTTTTCCTTCACAGAACGCTAAGTTGTAGGTCTTTGAATTGTCTTTGTTGAGACAATCTTTTTTAGTTCAATATGGTTTGGTATTGATAGCAGGGTGATACTTCAAGATTAGATTCACTATAGATGTGCTTCCTTATTTAGGCCTATGTATTCTTTGAATTAGTAAGTTGTATAACTAGGAGCTTTCCGCGATTGTAAATCTTCACAAGTATGACCTAAAATAAAAATTATGGACAATTTCTTTTTTGAGAAATCAGTTTCAAAAAATGTAACTAATTGAATTTGTACATATCAAGTAGCCTGTGAGTCTACCACCATTTGTAAATGGTAAGGTCATAGCAAAGGGAAATAACTCTTTTAGCAAACATAATACTGTGTCAACTATATCTATACACTGGTAATTGATTTTTGCAAACCGTGCACACCATTTAAAAGAAATACTAAAATGGCTCCATTTCTGGAACCAATTATTTGTTATTTTTTTTATGGATTATGACCATTTGCGAAAATAAATTAAAAATTTCTTTCTTGAGAAAAATAGGCCTGGTTATACACTTAGATTCAAGAAGATTATGCGGCATATAACTGATTCTGCAGTTGTTATCGCATGTTTAGATATTTTTTAGTGTACTTTTGCTATAATGAACATTAATTTGAGCTCACCTTAGCACAAGGTGACTTATTGTGACATGCCCTCATTCAGCATCGTTGCATCAACATCTTTTCCTCTGTAACCAGTGGTTTAATTGGGATGAAACTGCATAGAAAGCATCCTCTCAATGTCCTCTCCAGATTTCATTCAAATGTTTTTGATCCATGTAGAATTCATGTAGAATTCTGGTTTGCATGGCAACCAAAAGAAATAAAAACCTTTAAATAATTCTCCTCTCAAACCCCTTGGCCGATTTTCAAATAATTTTGCAGAAATGTTCCTTGGGTGACCCTCTATTAGATCATATCAAACTATTGTGATTGGTCAAAAATTGCAGCCGCCAGTTTGTGGGGCTGTTTTGCCTTATATGGTTATAGTTGAAACTTTAAAATCTTCTCCTCCAAATATTTCTGGCCAATTTCCAAATAATTTTGATGAAAATGTTCCTTGGGTGACCCTCCACAAGATTTCTTCAAGCCATGTTGATTGGTCATAAAGCATAGTCACCAGGGGGTGTGGTATTTTGCCTCATATGATTATAGTGAAAATCTTAGAAATATTCTCTTGTGAAAGTATTAGACTGATTTTCAAAGAATTTGTCGACATGTTCCTTGAGTGACCATCTACTTGATTTAGCCATGTTGATTGGCCAAAAGACATTGTGCTGTTTTACTCTTTATGCCCAAGTGTTAGATTTTGAAAATTATTTCCTTAATGAATGAGTGAATGCATGAATGAATGTCTGATTCTGAAATACTTACTGGTACATAGACATTTCTTTGGTGACCTTGTAAGTCATATTACTTCTACAAAAGACAGACAACATAGGCTTTGGTTTACTGGAGGTAAACTGGCCCTCTTGGTCATCATTAGCCTTCCTGAACGTAAAATGAGTTATTTTTGCATGACAAATCACATACATAATCCAGGTGAGCAATCCAGGGCTCTCATGGCCCTCTTGTTTCAATATACATGTAATTAGTTAAACCTTTCAAGATGCCTTAAATTCAAGGACAGTCTGTAGTTTAAACAGTATGTTGAACATAATGAACATGAATTAGAAATGTATTTCATTCTATTAAAAGTAGATGGCCTGTTTTATAGTATGGACATGACATGTTTATCAGAACCACTTCCACTGGAATTGCCTAACTCTTTTCTACATTACACAAAAACTGCAGCAGACAACTTTGAAAGCATTTAGTAAAAAATATTGAATATTTCTATCAATGAATGAAAAAACTTTGATTAGCATCATTCTTCTATTTTCACAATGTTTTCAAAAGTTGTCTGATGCAGAAGTGTGATAAGAGTCTGTATGTAGGAACAGGTTAAGTTACATATCTGTTCATGAAGTAATGTATAATCCACCTGCAATTCATTTTCTTCACTTTGAAAGAATATCTTGAAATGCTTTTTGAGTGTGTAGTACTTTTAGAACAAGATACAGATGGATCAAGTTTGAATTTTATTTCTTGGATTCTTCTTCTAAGTAATTGCCCTTGAACTTGTTAATTTCATAGATATATAAAGATTTGGCAATAATTAAACAAAATTGTTGGGACCTGGCATCAGGCAAAGTGTTCACTGTCTAAAAGTAATTTGGTTTTGTTATTTTATCTTGTATTTCCAGAAAAAAGATTCATGCCCAAAGAAAATTTGCCCAGGGCTCCCTGCCCTCCACCTTCTCAGAAACCCAGTCTAAACCAAAGCTGAAGGTGTCTCCAGTTAAATTGTTTCCGGTCAGACCCAAGACTGAGGATTTTCTAACTTATCTGTGTTTTAGAGGTGAGTGTAATTGGTTATCCTTGTACCTGATATCAGATTTTTGGCCAAGTCAGCTTTAAGGAATGTTTAGAGTAATTTTAGCTCCACTGGCTCAAGCTTATGTCATTGCGAATTGTCTGTTGTGCGTCTGTGCGTCAACTTTTTGCTTCAAACGACTTCTCCTCCCTAACCACTTGGCCAATAGGGATGAAACTTCATGGGAAACATCATCTCAATGTCCTTTCCTAAGTTCCGTCAAATTTGTTGGATCCATGTAAAATTCTGGTTTCAATGGCAACCGAAAGAAAACACTTTAAAATTATTCTCCTCCTAAACTGGTTGGTCAATTTTCAAATAATGTTGTTGAAATGTTCCTTGGATGACCCTCTATCAGATTTCTTCAAGCCATGTTGATATGTTGAAAAACATGGCTGCCTGGGGGTGCGGGCCTATTTTATCTTATATGGATGGCTATAGTGAACAACTTAATTTTGCAAAAATGTTCACTCTACAAGTTTCCTTCAAGCCAAGGTGATTGAACAAAAAACATGGCCACCAGGTGACGGGCTGTTTGCAGATTTAATTTTTGCCTTCTGGTCCTCTTGGGCCTCTTGTTCCATCTCCTATGACGTTTCCAAAAGTTGTCCACTACAGATGCATAAAAGTCTATGTATTAGTTGAAGATTGTTGCAATGTTTCACCTTTCATAAAAAAAATTAACACCTCCGTAGACCACTCTAAAGACATAACATTGTTGACCAGAGGGGAAACTCTCAAAAAAACGCAATGTATCTTTTGCCCACAATATTCTCTGTATCTAAAGTACACTTCAGGTTTTCAAGTTGTAACAATTTTCTTCACATTCAATAAACAAAATGTACAAATAAGTTCAAACATTAACCCTTTCCCACATTTTGACGACTATGCAGCAGACCACTTTTGATAACAATGTGATATGGAGAAATCATAAATCATAATGATAAATTTCTTTTTTTGCCACAATGTCTTCAACGCTTTTCAATGTTTAAACTTTCGCTTATAGAGATTTCTGGTAATTTTGCTTAGATGTTTTCAGATTTGTCTGCTTTTGATATGTTTGATTTTATACATGTGGTAAAGAGTAAATGCATAGTTCTACCAATCTACCAAGTAATTTAAAAATGGTAGTAATGGCTGCCCTCCTTGGCACTCAGGGTTGCTGGACAAGCATTAGACTGACAGCCTGGTGTCAGGTGTAGTACTGGTAACTTACCCAGGTAACCTTGTGATATAACTGGGAAATTGTTAAAAGCGATGCAAAACACCAACCAATCAATCAATCTTAATTGATTCCAGTAGAAATCTCGCACAGTATAGTGCTAATTTGGTTATTTTTAAGGTACCCCTCTTCTGCCGCCACATCTTGACCTGATGAATGTTACAAAGGAGGATGAGTTTGAAATGGTTAACGGAAAGAACGGTACACGAGAGAGTTCGCCGGCCTCGAGTAGTACGCTGAGTCATAACAATGATGACAGTATGGATGTACCAGATGTCCTACATGTATAATGACTCGCTTTATTTAATCTTTTGTTTCCATTCGTTGATGATCAGATGGTTTAAGAGAACATGTTTTGCTGACAGTTAGCATCTCCAAAGTTTTCAGCTATCTATCTTTACTTTTTCCCACATATAACAAGTCTGCAGCTGAAGACTTTGAAAATGTGTGGGCAAAAACATGGAAAACCTCTTAAATGCAGAGTTGAAAACACTGGCAATATGAGAAATGGCTCATCATGAGCAATTTCTCCATTTTGTCACAAGTTTTGCAAAGTGTCAGAAAGCGTCTGTATGTGGGAAAGGGTTAAGAGAACATGCATGACTGACAGTTATCATCTTCAAAGTTTTCAGCCCTCTATCTTAAACATCCGCCAAATATGATACTTTCCTTGTTGACTGCTTTTGGAAACAATGAAAAAACTTATTCAGTTGTTGAGTTTCTTAGCTGCTTGCCTAATATCGAGGTCAAATGTCTAGTGTCTGTAAGTGGGAATGAGTTAAGAGCCTCAGACCTTGGTTTGATCCCCAGTCGGGTCATTCCAAAGAAATTAAAATCATAAAAGTGGCTTTGGTCATTTGTGCTGAGGGTTGCATGGAAAGCAATTTAACTGAAACTCTGGTGTTGGGATACACATGTAGTATGGGTACTTTACATTCGAAATGCCATGATGTATCTGAAATACTTTTAAAAGTTACATAGTATCTATCACTTTGGAAAAAATTCCTTGGTCACTTTGAGTTATGAGGCCTGATATTCATTGTACAGTCCAACATGTGTTTAAAGACCACCCATGGGAAGAGAATAATCTGATCTTTGTTTGAAGGTGGTCTTTAATTGCAGGTTCATTTATGCAGAAACTAATTAACCCTTTCCCTCATATAGACGCTTTCTGACGCCTCTGCAGCAGACAGCTTTTTGAAAACATATTGACAAAAGAAGAAATTGCACAAAACGTGCAATTTCTCCTTTTGCCACAATGTTTTCCACTTTTTGTCATAGGTTATCCATTCAATTATAGAGATTTTCTATTTCTTGACAAAATATGTTCAAAGTCGTCTGCTGCATAATTGTCGTATGAGGGAAAGGGTTAATTGAGAAACTAAAAGTTTGGTTGCTATGGACAGGAAATTGCTATACAGAGGTGGTGTTTATCACAGGTTAGACCGTATTGTTAATTGTTGTCCTAAATATTGCAGATGGTTATAGTTCTTATTATTCTTATAAGAAAACCCCTGTAATAAAGGCAGCAAGGGCCAGTACGAGTACCCCAGACACAGCCAGGGGTTTCTCCTATCTCAGACAACTTGTTGGTTGATAACTTTAAATAATAAACTGAAACATGACCCTTTCTTTTGTCAGAAAACTCCTGTTAAAAAAGCAGCAAGGGCGAGCGCCAGTACCCCGGACACAGCCAGGGGTTTCTCACATCTCAGAAAGAGGATCAGAGGCAGAGGAACGCCAACATCCAGATCCAATCTGCATTCTTCCTCAAGTCACAGAAAATGCTTATCAGACTCCTACTTGTCATCAAAGGTCACTGGAAAACGACCTCTAAAATCAGACAGACTCAGTCTGAAGAAAAAGGCTTTAGCGACCTTGACAGCTGCAAAAAGGTCATCTTCGTCAAAATTACGTAAAACCAAAGCAACTGCTTCAGATGGAGATATCTCGAAGAGAAAGGTAATTTACATTTTTAAATAAAATGCTTTTGGGATCAGTAATTAGTAGCATATACATCAGAATGTTAACACGCCGTGTAGTTGTTAATCCTTTCCCACATACAACAAATCTGCAGCAGACAACTTTGAAATCATCTGGAGAAAAATATGAAAAATCTATTTATTAGTAAATTAATAGAATAGAGCCGAAAACATTGTGGCTAAAGGAGAAATGGCTTATTATGAGTCATTTCTCCTTTAGTCAAAATGTATTCAAAAGTTGTTTGCTGCAGAGACATCAGAAAGCGTGTGTATGTGGAAAAGGGTAAATATGCCTCTATGGTGTACATGTAGTTGAACTGTTATACATTTACCTGATTTGATAGTTTAGGAATCATCTCTTTTGAATTTGAAAACATTTCAGGAAAACAATGTTAACCCTTACCCTCATATGACAATTCTGCAGCAGACGACTTTGAACGTATTTTGTCAAAAAATGGAAAATCTCTATAATTGAATGGATAACCTATGACTTAAAGTGGAAAACATTGTGTCAAAAGGAGAAATTGCATGTTTTGTGCAATTTCTTCTTTTGTCACTGTGTTTTCAAATAGCCGTCTGCTGCAGAGGCAACAGAGAGCGTCTATATGAGGGAAAGGGTTAACAGATACATGTATAAAATTGGAAATATAATTTTGATAACATGGTAAGAAAAGTCTACTCAAAAGCGTTAAATGTCCTACACCAGGGTAAAAGTTTAAAAGTCATTTTTTTCTCTTTCATTTCAGTATCAGAGATCAAGTAATTCTGGACTAGGAAGAGAAAGCCCAAAGAAAACTTCACCATCAAAATCGGACCAATTGCGCAAAAGAAAGTCAATGGGTGACCTGCCGGACAGAGGTCATTCTCCGCTCAAAAGGTCAAGGTTAAACATGAGCACTCGATCACGTTCATCATACAAGGAAAACCCGAGAATGAAAACTTCCAGTAAAATTGCTTCATTAAAATATGCTAATGCTATTGAAACCCATCCAAAGAAAAGATTTGGTATCTCGACAGATAAAGTGAAAAGGACGTTCAAACCACACAGACCTGTCACCAGGGCAGCATCTCACATGAAATCGGCTTTAAAGGTAGGTACATTCACTACATTGTATAATTGTTCTAACACTTCCTTGAAAACTTGAAAAACATTGAATTTAACCCCCCTTTCCCACAAGCAGATGCTTTCTGATGCCTCTGCAGCAGATGACTTTTTGAAACAATTGTGGCATAAGAAGAAATTCTCCATTTTCCACAAGGTTTCCAATTTTATTCAATAATTGTTCTTTCATTTATGGAGAATTTCCATATTTTTAAATGAATGTTTTTAAAAATTTCTGCTGCACATTTGTTGTATGTGGGAAGAAGTCAAGATTCCTTAAGCCCTAACAAATTAGAAGCAAAACAAGTGACCTTAAAATTGCATGCGAAAACTCTTTTTCCTTATTTTTAAGGCTGCTAAAATGGCTGCCAGTAAAAGACTTAAATTAGCCGGGAAGTCAGATGATCGACGGACATCTAAAAAGGAGAAGGGTAATGAGAAAGTAAAAAAGATACCTGATAGAAAGAAATCTGCGTCACCAGAAAAGAGATTAGCAGCTGATGAGAAAACTGTTTCAAATTCTTCCATTGGTATGTAGAATTAAAGTTTAGTTACAAATGTTTTCAGTCCTTAACCCTTTCCCTCTTACAGATACCTCTTAAATTATTGTGGCAAAAGGCAAAATTGCTCATTATGTTTGCCCTGATAATTTCAAAGTACCGGTAGTCTGCAGAGGATCTGTTGTATTTGGGAAAGGGTTAACCGGTAATTTAGAAACAATGTTATTTATATTTCTCAGTTTTAAAACATCAGAGAGGGAAAAATATGATACCTGGAAGTAAAGTTTGAATAATTTTCAGAAACAATGTTGTAAAAGGAGAAAGAGCTCAGTAAAGCTTGGAGTTACACTTTAATTAAGTACATTGTAACCTCGCCAAGCGGCACTACCGAGAAACAAAAACCTATATAGGACATCAATTAACCCTTTCCCTCATACGACAATTCTGCAGCAGACGACTTTGAACATATTTTGTTAAAAAATAGAAAATCTCTATAATTGAATGGATAACCTATGACTAAAAGTGGAAAACATTGTGGCAAAAGGAGAAATTGCTCGTTTTGAGCAATTTCTTCTTTTGTCACTATGTTTTCAAAAAGCCGTCTGCTGCAGAGGCATCAAAAAGCATCTGTATGAGGGAAAGGGTTAAACCTTCTCAAGTGAGGATTTATATAATACAAATTTACTCCCTTAAAAACCACCCTCTTAGATCAATTACGTAGGAACCTGTGTATAATGACCACCCATGGGAAGATAACAATTTGGTCTTTGATCACAGGTGGTCAATATTTGCAGGGTCATTTATGCAGAAAATAAGTAATTAGGAAATTAAAAGTGTGGTTGTTATAGACAGGGAATTGCTTTTCCAAGGTGGTCTTTAGTAGTTCAGGATTGACTTTACAATTCTCTGCTTCAGTCTGGTATTGCTTTGTGGAGTGGTTGCACTGTATAAAGCATGTGATATACTAAATATATAGTATATGACCCTACAACAACTTTACATCTCATCATTGTTGGAGCCTTTGCTTATTTCACTGACTTGATCCTTTCCCACATGCAGATGCATCTGAAACATACATATTTAGAAAATATTGTGACTAGAGAAGAATATGCTCATAATTAGCAATTTCTCATCTGGCCATTATGTATTTGACTCTTTTCTTTCTTAATAGAAGTTTTCCGTATTTTTGCCATGTTGCTTTCAAAGACTTCATCAGCAGGGTTAACCCTTTCCCTCATACGACAATTCTGCAGCAGACGACTTTGAACGTATTTTGTCAGAAAATAGAAAATCTCTTTAATTGAATGGATAACCTATTACTAAAAGTGGAAAACATTGTGTCAAAAGGAGAAATTGCTCGTTTTGAGCAATTTCTTCTTTTGTCACTATGTTTTTAAAAAGCCGTCTGCTGCAGAGGCATCAGAAAGGGTTAAACGTTATTGATGTTTCTACAGGTAGTAATCATTCAGGAGAAATCCGCATCAAGACGGAACAGTTTCCACAAGAAGGTGATATCCCGGCCGTGGTACAGTGTCCCACCTACTACCCTTCCGAGGACCAGTTTAAAGATCCCATACTCTACATACAGAGCATACAGCCAGAGGCCGAGCAGTATGGCATATGTAAAATTGTACCGCCCTGTAGCTGGAAGGTACGCTCTTTCTTTATCCTCTCCCTTAAACAGATGCTTTTTGACGAATTTTATGAGCAATTTTTCCATTTGCCACAATGGTTTCAATAAATATACTTTCATTAACCCTTTCCCACATACAACAAATCTGCAGCAGACGACTTTGAACATATTTTGACAAAAAATAGAATATCTCTGTAATTGAATGGATAACCTATGACTAAAAGTGGAAAACATTGTTTCAAAAGGAGAAATTGCTCGTTTTGAGCAACTTCTTCTTTTGTTACTATGTTTTCAAAAAGCCGTCTGCTGCAGAGGTGTCAGAAAGCGTCTATATGAGGGAAAGGGTTAATAGAGTTTTTTCATATTTTTACGGGTATGTTTTTCAAAGTTGTCTACTGCAGATATGTTGTTTGTGGGAAAGGGTTAACCCATTTCTTACATACATGAGAGTTTAATTATTGAAAGAGCAATAATTTCTCCTTTTGTCACAACTTTTTAAAGAAGTCGTCTGCTGCGGAGGCATAAGAAAGCGTCTGTGGGAAATGAAATGGGTAAAAATAACCAACCGTCTAATCTTTATTGTGTTCACTCCTGATGCCATCAGCAGTAGACAACTTTTTGAAAAGATTCGGGCAAGATATAATTTGTTCAAATGAGAAAATCTTTTTTCAACATTGATTTCGGCTCTGTTTTGACAAATATAATTCTAGAGTTGTTACAATTTTTTCACAAGTTATTTTTCCCAAAGAATTTGACAAGATATATATATATCTCATGAACAATCCAAAGAAACACATTTATTCTATAAAGTAAATAACTAGAGTTTATCACATCATAAAAATTATATTCATAGTAATTATTCAATCCATTTACATGGAAAACATCAGATGTAACTAGACCCAAAATCACCAGACACTGCTCATTTTGTGTTTAACCCTTCTCCACATATAACAAATCTGCAGCAGATGACTTTGATTATCGAAGACAAAAAATGGAAAATCTATCTAAATAAATGTATGATTATTAATCATACACTCATACGACAATTCTGCAGCAGACGACTTTGAATGTATTTTGTCAAACAATAGAAAATCTCTATAACTGAATGGATAACCTATGACTAAAAGTGGAAAACATTGTGGCAAAAGGAGAAATTGCTTGTTTTGAGCAATGTCTTCTTTTGTCACAACGTTTTCAAAAAGCCGTCTGCTGCAGAGGTGTCAGAAAGCGTCTATATGAGGGAAAGGGTTAATTAAATAGGTTTTTAAAACATTGTGGTAAAAGGAGACATTGCTCATTATGAGCAATGTCTCCTTTTACCACAATGTTTTCAAAAGATAACAATGCATATGCATCAAAATGCGTCTGCATGTCTGACGGGATCATATGACCTATTTTTCAGATGGAAAGTAGGGAGTTGGAGGACTTTAGGTTTCCCACACAAGTACAGTACATTCACAAGTTACTTCACAAGTAAGTTTGTATTTCAATCTTTTCATGGAAGACATATTTGAGACTGGTCACCGAGACTTGGCTCAATTGCTTGAAAGAATGAGTGGAGGAGGCTCAGGAGTCGAGATTCAAACTGTCGACCTTTGGATTGACAGCTCTTGTCATTACTGATCGGCTTTTATGGATCAGTATGATGATAATATGGTTAAACCCTTTTTGTGTCACCCTGCGTTGCATGGTAGGCACTTAGGGATTACTTTTTTTTTTGTCCGTCGTCCGTCTGTCACACCTTTTCGTCACACTTTCAATGAACAGGTGCAGGTGACACATGTGCTCCGCGGAGCACTCCATTCTAGTTCTCATACAGACACAATGTTTTCAACCCTTTTCAATAATAATGCCCCCTTCGGTTTTATATTTCCTCTTATACTTTCATACTTTCATTGATAGATATTTTCATGTCAATGTTATTCAAAGAATTTCGCTGCAGATATTGGAAAGGGATAATTGTACAAATGATGTATATATTTATCAGATGGAGCCCTTTAACAGAACAGTTGGAGTTCATCAAAACTCTGAATAAGAACAACGGAAATGATATTGTACATATACCACAGGTAATCATAGTCTTTACTCATTTTTTCTTACATTAATTGAGGAATCAGCAGTTGCAGATTGGTTAGTATCGGCGATTTAGAACAAGGCGTCCTGGGTTTGATCCCTAATCACGGCGGTCATGTTGGAATGACCTTTGGCAAGGCAGATTTGTTAGCCTTGTGATAGTTTGTTTACCAAGGGATCATGAATAAGTGAACTGTCACTGTGATATAAGTGAAATAGTGTTGAAAATGACGTTAAAAAACAAACGTGCATCAATTGTGTTCTTACAACCTGGTTCAATCTGTCTTGATCTCTTCTTTCCTCAATAATCAAGAAGTACAATGGAACCTGTGTGTAAAGACCACCCATGGGAACACAACACTATGGTCTTTGTTCACAGGTGGTCTTTAACTGTAGGGTCATTTATGCAGGAAATGAGTGATTGGGAAACTTAAAGTGTGATTTCTATAGACAGTGAATTGCTAATCAAAGGTGGTCTTTTGCACAGGTTTGACTGTAGATGCACATACATAATGTGTGTGAAGATTCCGAATGTTGATCATGCTTTCATCGGATTTAATTATCTTTCTATTATCAAGCATTTTATCGCAAATGGCCATTGGTGTTTTTATTAGCGGAATGCCTGAACAAATTGTGTCGAGTTCCAATTTTACAGATTTTAAAACTATATGCAAAAGAGACGGCTCAAAATTATAATATCAGATAAATGTTTATTTACAGTTTTAATCCTTTCCCACGTACAACCAATCTGCAGCAGATGACTTTCAAAACATCAAGGCCTAAATGAGGAAAATCTCTACTGATACAATTTAAATTATTGAATACAGTTGAAAACATTGTGGCAAAAGGAGAAATTGCTCATGATGAGCAATTTCTTCTTTTGCCACAATGTTTTCATGAGTCGTCTGCTGCAGAGGCGTTAAAAACGCGTCTTTATGTGGGAAAGGGTTAATTTGACTGTTTAAATGACGTACAGATTGGTGGTGTTGAGATTGACCTGGTAAAGCTGTATGAGCTGGTACAAAAACATGGAGGGATGAAAGGAACAGTGGGGAAGGAGAAAAAATGGATGAAAATTGCTGATATCATGAAAATACCCAAACAGGTTTGTACCTCTAGTGACAGCTTTTTCATAATGACCCTCTGTTAAATTTTACAAATAGGTTTGTATCTCAGAAATAATATTGATGACGGATTAGTTTTTCCTTTTCCTACATATAAGATGCTTTTGATGCCTGGCATCAGATGACTTTTGAAAACATTTTGACAGAAAAAGAAATTTCTCCTTTTGCCACAATGTTTTCATTTTAAATACTTTCAATAAATATACTTTCATTTATAGAGATTTTCCATAATTTTGTTTAAATGTTTTTTAAATTTGTCTTCTATTTTGTTGATTGAGGGAAAAGGTTAAAATTCATATGGACTTCAACCTTGAATATAACCCCACCTCCCCTGATACTGACATGTGTGTAAAGATGCTATAAGGCTCATGTATTCTCATAAAACTATGATTTGTTTAACTCTTTCCCAGCTATATCAATTTTTGCAGCATACAACATTGAAGGTATATCTCTCAGTAAAGATATGGAAAATCTCTCTGAATGAAACTGTTATTATTCAGAGGAGTTGAAAACATTCTGGGAAAAGAAATTGTTCATCATAAACAATTTTGTCCTTTTGCCACAATGTTTCAGAAAACACCTGTATGTGCGTTTGTTTGTATGGTGACTCAGTCATATCACTTCATTCCCTGGGTAAGTTACCAGTCAGAACTACTGGTCCATTAATCCTGACACCAGCAAGTCAGTCATAATGAGCAGCAAGGAAGAAACGCCATTACTGCCATTTTTAAAGTGTGTTTTGACCAGCTTTATACAACAATTCTGCTGCAGACGACTTTTGAAAACATTGTGGCAACGAATATAAAATCTCTATAATTGAATGGATAACCTATGACTAAAAGAGGAAAACATTGTGACAAAAGGAGAAATTGCTTGTTTTAAGCAATTTCTTCTTTTGTCACTATCTTTTCAAAAAGCCGTCTGCTGTAGAGGCATCAGAAAGCGTCTTTATGAGGCCAAGGTTTAAGTGCAACATTTTTTTTTCAGGCTGATCGTGTGTCAAAACTGTATGCGGCCTACTGTAAATATCTCTTGTCGTATGAAACCTTGTCAGACGAGGAAACTGGAAAACTGATGGATTCTGTCCAAGCTGAGAAACAAAGACAAGAAATGGAGACCAGTAAGACATCGCCTGTGTGTGAGACTTGTGTGTATAAGGTAGGATTTGTTTGTGTGTCTGAATGTTATTTGCATCTGTGTGAGACTTGTGTGTATAAGGTAAGATTTGTTTGTGTGTCTAAATGTTAGTTGCCTGTGTGTGAGACTTGTGTGTATAAGGTAGGATTTGTTTGTGTGTCTGAATGTTATTTGCCTGTGTGTGTAAGGTAGGATTTGTTTGTGTGTCTGAATGTTATTTGCCTGTGTGTGTAAGGTAGGATTTGTTTGTGTGTCTGAATGTTATTTGCATCTGTGTGAGACTTGTGTGTATAAGGTAAGATTTGTTTGTGTGTCTGAATGTTATTTGTCTGTGTGTGAGACTTGTGTGTATAAGGTAGGATTTGTTTGTGTGTCTGAATGTTATTTGCCTGTGTGTGAGACTTGTGTGTGTAAGGTAGGATTTGTTTGTGTGTCTGAATGTTATTTGCCTTTGTGTGAGACTTGTGTGTGTAAGGTAGGATTTGTTTGTGTGTCTGAATGTTATTTGCCTGTGTGTGTAAGGTAGGATTTGTTTGTGTGTCTGAATGTTATTTGCATCTGTGTGAGACTTGTGTGTATAAGGTAAGATTTGTGTGTGTGTCTGAATGTTATTTGTCTGTGTGTGAGACTTGTGTGTATAAGGTAGGATTTGTTTGTGTGTCTGAATGTTATTTGCCTGTGTGTGAGACTTGTGTGTGTAAGGTAGGATTTGTTTGTGTGTCTGAATGTTATTTGCCTGTGTGTGTAAGGTAGGATTTGTTTGTGTGTCTGAATGTTATTTGCCTGTGTGTGAGACTTGTGTGTTTAAGGTAGGATTTGTTTGTGTGTCTGAATGTTATTTGCCTGTGTGTGAGACTTGTGTGTATAAGGTAGGATTTGTTTGTGTGTCTGTATGTTATTTGTCTGTGTGTGAGACTTGTGTGTGTAAGGTAGGATTTATTTGCCTGTGTGTGAGACTTGTGTGTATAAGGTAGGATTTGTTTGTGTGTCTGTACGTTATTTGTCTGTGTGTGAGACTTGTGTGTGTAAGGTAGGATTTGTTTGTGTGTCTGAATGTTATTTGCATCTGTGTGAGACTTGTGTGTGTAAGGTAGGATTTGTTTGTGTGTCTGAATGTTATTTGCCTGTGTGTGAGACTTGTGTGTTTAAGGTAGGATTTGTTTGTGTGTCTGAATGTTATTTGCCTGTGTGTGAGACTTGTGTGTATAAGGTAGGATTTGTTTGTGTGTCTGAATGTTATTTGCCTGTGTGTGAGACTTGTGTGTGTAAGGTAGGATTGTTTGTGTGTCTGACATACAACAAATCTACGACTTTGAAAACCTTTTATAGCAATTATTGAATAAAGTTGAAAACATTCTTGCAAAAGAAGAAATTGCCACAATATTTTCAAATGTTATCTACTGTAGAGGTGTCAAAAAGCATCAGTATTTGGAAAAAGGTCAGTTTGGCGATCTCCTTTTCATAATGTATTACATTTTCAACAAATTTTTAGTCATATTAAAGTGGCCAGTTGCTTGTGTGTTTCCTCACACCAATACCCCACACAAATTCTTTCCAAGCACCTGGCTGCTTTTCCGCATAGACTGTTAGCAGCCCATTGGTGGCAGACAAATGACATTTGTCACATTGACTTTTGTCAAACATCTCTAAGGATTTTGGCTGAGCTGGGGTTCAAACTCACAACCCCTGGATTGGCAGCTCACAGGGCTCGGCTCTATGTATTAAAACTTGTCTAAGTACTACAAAAAGCATTAGGAGCTGTCTGTATCAGGGAAAGCCCTTTAGTCAATATATAAAATGTTTTAACCCTTTCCCACATATTAAAAATCCGCAGCAGACGAATTTGAAAACATACTGGCAAAAATTCGGAAAAATCTCAATAAATGAGAGTTAGAGTATCAAATAGAGCTGAAATAGTTCATTATGAGCAATTTCTCCTTTTGCCAGTGTTTTCAAAAGTCGTCTGCAGCAGACGCGTCAAAACTTGTACATGCAGGAAAGGGTCGAAATTCTGGAATGTCGTCTTAAAATGCATGGGGTAAAGGGTTAATTGACTGAATTATATTTTTACAGGGCAAGTCCCAACCCCTGTCATCATTCCACAGAGCAGCTAGAAATACCCAGTGTTTGTTTGGGAGAGAGAATTTTAATAAACCAGATGATGTGGAGGTGAGTTACAATTATGTTTTTTATGTCCTCAGCTGGGTGACAGTCGGTAGCGACGCTGGCTGTTGTGAGTTCGAATCCCGGCTCGGTCAACTTCCTTCCCGATGTTTGACAAAAGTCAATGCGACATGCGTCATTCGTCTTCCATCAATGGGCTAAGTCTATGTGAAAAAGCAGCCAGTTGCTTGGGAAGATTGTTGTGTGGAGTACTGGTGTGAGAAAACCAGGAAATACATGAGTAGGTGAACTGGCCGCCGTGATATGATTGAGAAATTGTTAAAAATGGCTTTAAACCCCAATCAATCAATCAGCTGGGTCAGCATGTTGCTTTGCACCGGGTTTTAAACAAAAAAATGTATCATGCTGCCTTGTCCAGGCAGACTGCCTCCGTGGATGTAGTGGTAGAGTGTCCACCTCGGGTGGGGGAGGTCATGGGTTCGATCACCAACTGGGTTATACAAAATACTTCTCCTTGGCGCTCAGGGTTGCTGGGTGAGCATTACAACTGACTGGCTGATGTCAGGAAAAATGGATCAGTAGTACTGGTAACCTACCCAAGAAATGCCGTGATATAACTGTAAAATTGTTAAAAGCAGCATAAAACACCAAACAATCGGTCAATCAATTGTCCAGGCAGTATCACCATTACTATTGTACCTGTTGTTACCAAAATTGGGTCAACTGGAGGTAACAGATTGGGTACAAAGATGCATCTTGGGAAGTTGATGTGTTATGTACTGAAATTTGGTCAACAACACGTAGATGGACCATTCTTTTCTTCATAAATTTATATTTAGCAGATTCTGAGCTGATTTGCTGATGCGAACATTTTGTTATGCAGATGACTTTTGAAAAACATTGTAGGAAAAGAATAAACTGCTTAAAACAAACACGTTTTCCTTTACCACAACATAATCATTTAATAGTTACTGTGTATCAATATTGTAATTACAGTTTTCAAGATTGTTCAAGATTTTCTAATTTCAATCATCATAAGATATTGTGTAACCTTTCCAATATACAACACATCTGAAAGAGAGTTCTAAATAATGTTTAATTATTATCGCTGGTCTATAAACATTTCAGATAGATTACTGGGAGACAGTAGAGAAGTCAGATGACCATGTGACTGTCCAATCAGCGAGTCTCGATACCAGCATCTTTGGAAGTATGTTTCCTGTTAGACGGGATAACCCTTATGCAAGGTAAAGTACAATTGTTGACATGATTATGTTATTTATCATCTCTCTGTCTTTCTATCTTTACTCTGGTTATTGTAAGGTGATTATAAACAACATGGGGTAGGGATGAATTGCTTGTTTTGAATTGGAAATTCAGTGTGTTAGTGGTTACTTTTGTACCATATAATATCATTAACCTCTACAACTTCAAAGCAAATCAATAGCTCAGGGTGATACTGGCTTATGTGTTTGGTATTTAAGATACAGTTACAACTGTTTTGCACTAAGCCATTGAAATTAGATAATAAAACTGTTTGCAAAGTCTAGATGCAACAAACACATAACAAGTCAATTTATTAATTAAACCTTTCCCATATACAAGAAATCTGCAGCAGATGACTTTAAAAACATAGACACATTACAAAAATAACTCTAAAAATGAAAGTTGATTACTGAAAAGTGTTTAAAATATTTTGGCAAAAGGAGAAATTCCTCAATATAAGCAATGTCATGATGTATGATTTTTCAGTGTTTTACATGACTTTCTGTTTCTATTACAGACATGGTTGGAATTTACACAATCTTGTAGAAAGTAAAGGGTCAATACTACATCACCTGGGTCTGATAGCAGGTATGTTTGTGAAGGGACCTTTTGACTAATGAGAAATTAATGCTGTTGTTCTGTAGTATTTCAGTTTGATCAGGGGACCAGTTCACCAACCATGCGTTTTTCCTGGCTTTCTTAGACCAGTAAAACACACATCATTGCTCCCAGGCAATTGACTACCTTTCCATATAGATTTTTAGATAATTGATGGTAGGACATTTACACTCTCCACAGAGGGAGGACTTAACTAGTCTTTTCCCACCAATATCTCTCCTAAAACTTAATCAAAACCTATGTTGTGGCTACTCTAAAGAATCGTCACGCCTCACTGAGCAATTCTTTTGAGTACTCACAATATAGGGCTTCAGTGTTAATAAGTATTTTGGAATGTGAAATACGCACACCATATCTAGAGCTCTGTCTTCACAATGACCTTTGTCATTCATTGGAATGAATGTTTGATCAGCCAGGAATTTAACTCTCAGCCCCTTGATTGATAGCCCTCTTTAGTACTGGAGCAGATAAGGATGAATATATTTAAATGTTAAAACTTCTCTTTTGGGTAATAAACCCTTGTGAGCAATGCCACCTATATCCTTCAGTGCCTTTATAAATATAAATGAGTCTTTTTCCAATTGTTAAGGTCTTTTCTTCTGATCTTCTGAAAGTAAACCACTCAAAAAATGACATTGCACAGCAATTTTTCTCTCATTAAATAGATTGCATGTTGTAGGAGGTCAAATAAGGATTTCAGGATCTGAGTTGTAAACTTTTTGTACGATATTTCCAGGCATAACAGTTCCCACATTAAATATAGGCATGCTGTATTCCACCAAATGCCTGAGTTCTAATGGCCATAATTTACCCACAGTGCAATATTTACATCAGGGACCTGGTCTAGTTTGGTAAGTAACCTTGACCTACTTTTGTTTTTAGCTCTACTGGCCAAAGGCCAGAGGGCTTATGCGATGGCGTTGTGTCTGTCGTCTGTGCGTCCGTCCATAAACAATTACTTGTGAACGCGATAAAGTCTTCAGTTTTGATTGTTTCTCAATCAAACTTATACATTAGTTAGATAACCATGAAAGCTCGGTTCTTTTCACAAACCAGCCAGATCCGCCCTTGCAAGACTGGATTATGGCCCTTGAAATTGTCAAAGTTGCTATAATACAGCTTGTGAACACAATAGAGCTTCCTTTTACTATCCGATCTTCACCAAACTTAGATAGTAGTTAAATACTGATGAGAGCTTGGTTCCTTTCGCAAACCAGCCAGATCCGCCCATGCAAGACTGGATTATGGCCCTTGAAATTGTCAAAATTGCTATAATAGAGCTAGTGAACACAATAGAGCCTCTATTTACTATCCGATCTTCACCAAACTTAGATAGTAGTTAAAATATTGATATTATATACAAAACATGCTTATTCTTCTTCCCTTTGTTGCCCATTCATACATCCTCTGGATTGAAAATGACCGAAGAACCATGCCAGTAGAGCATAGGCCCTCATGGGTCTCTTGTTCAGAGTCACTTGCTGTGTTCATAACATAGGTGATATAAAGCTCTTTTCTGTTGAATTTTATTGATGTTAACCATGAAGAATAAGTATAAATATTTTAAAGAAGGTAAAATGAAATGTGTAAATAAAACCTTTCCCTTTTAGTATATCAAATATAAAGCTAAAAGTCTTTGTTTAATTAAGGTTTTACTCCATTTTCTGCTGCAGATTTTGTTGTATGTGAGAAAGGGTTAATCTGAATTGAAATTAAAGTTTTGACTTATAAATTACAAGAATAGAATGAATGATTTCTGTTTCCATTGTTTTCAGGTATGCGGTTCCAAAACAAGAAACAGACAAACTAAAGTCTGCCCTTAGAAAAATCTTGCCCTATCATACTAGAGAGAGAGGGTTTACAACAGAACATGAATCAGTCATGGTGAGAAAATAATAGACCTTGAGGGTCCAGGTCTGATAATACTTGGGTCATGTGGACAATGATTGACAGCTTTAGGGTCGATAGTTAAGTCAGTAACATCAAGGTCTGAATATCCTGGGGGTCATTTGGACAATGATTGAGCTCTTGAGGGTAGATAGTTAAGTCAGTAACATCAAGGTCTGAATATCCTGGGAGTCATGTGGACAATGATTGAGCTCTTGAGGGTAGATAGTTAAGTCAGTAACATCAAGGTCTGAATATCCTGGGGGTCATTTGGACAATGATTGAGCTCTTGAGGGTAGATAGTTAAGTCAGTAACATCAAGGTCTGAATATCCTGGGGGTCATTTGGACAATGATTGAGCTCTTGAGGGTAGATAGTTAAGTCAGTAACATCAAGGTCTGAATATCCTGGGGGTCATGTGGACATTAATTGACTTCTTGAGGGTCGATAGCTCAGTCATTAACATACAGGACTGAATATCCTGGGGGGTCATGTGGACAATGATTGACATTTTGAAAGTTTTGTCTAATTTAAAGATAATGTGGTAGAAATATTCCTTATAAATATGAATCTACATAATTTGATCTTGAAAGCCATATTGATTGATTGATAAACATCTGAAAAGTGGTTAAATGGAAATATCCCAAACATTAGCAGTTACACATCTGCTACTATGTTATAATGGCCACCGTGTTCATGTGACCGAGTCAAATGTAGATGTGTAAGACACATTGATCTATAAAAGGTCCACCAATGTGTAGGTTATAATTATTCTATTTACATGCAAGATTGTTTTGTATTGTTTTAACCTTTTATCTGAAATGATATTGAAAAAGTCTTCTACTTTAACGTTAACGTAGCCTTAAGGAAAAAAGTACAGTATTAGCAAAATCTGAAAGTATGATTCTGACACAGAGTTGAAGCTATTGCAGACACATCTACAGCAAACAACTCTTTAAGACATTGTGACAAAAGTAAAAATTGCTCATGATGAGCAATTCATCCTTTGCCACAATGTTTTCTGCAATATTCAATAATACTTTCACGAGTTTTTCCATATTTTACCAAGATGATTTTATAGTTGTTGGCTGCAGATTTGTTATATGAGGAAAAGGGTTAATAGCAACTGCATTTCTTCCCTTCAGGTGCCTCCATTTAAGTTGACAGAGAGAGGCGTGTCAATGAGTCGATGTGTCCAATCAGAGAGGGAGTTTGTTGTTGTGTTCTCCTCGGTCCATTACAGTAACATCAGTCTGGGATATAACCTGTCCGAGTCAGTACAATATGGTACACAGGAATGGATCCCTTATGGTTGTCAGGCTGCAAAGGTATTGTATTGTCCTCATTAAATCAAGCAAGTACAAAGAAATCTTTGCATGAAGGATGAATTTCATGTGCTTGCTGACCCCTTTCCTATACAACAATACACATTTCTACCCATCTGTAGCAATCAACATTTGAAAACATTATGGGTAAAGGAGGAATTTAACCCTTTCCCAGGTGCAGCAGCACTGAGATAACTGGAGCAGACAACCCTTGGAATACATCACAACAAAAGGAGAAGTGCTCATGAAACTGCTCTTTTTGCCACAATGTATTCAACTCTATTCAAAGATTAAGCTTTTACTTATAGGGGTTTATGGACCTTAACCCTTTGCCCCATACAGACACTTTCTGAGGACTCGGCAGCAGAGGGCTCTTGAAGACATAGTGCTCAATTTCTCCTTTTCCCCAATGTTTTCAACTCAACCGAACAAAGGTCATCAGTACAGACTTAGGTCTGGTTAATAAGTTACTTGTTTATTACAGTATTTGACCTCTATCCAAGTTCTGTTGAATTAGATGAGCAATATATGACCATCATGGTCCTCTTGCTTCACAATATTTTCAGGAACCATTTGCCTGTACATGTTTAATCCCTTTAAGACCCAATTCAAAATTCAAAAGAATTGACTCTGTAAGAAAGCTAGGTTTTAACCCTTTCCTACGTGCAGACACATTTTTACACATCTGCAGTAGACACAATATTGAAAACATAGGCAAAGGGTGAAATTGATCTTAATGAGGAATTGTTCCTATTGCCACAATGTACATTTTAACCAAATGTTTTCAAAGTCATCAGCTGCAGTTAGTTATGTGGGAGAGGGTTAATAGAGAGAGATCTTGTTGAGCAAGAAATGGGATGTAGAAGTTTGTTCTTATTGCATCCAATTTCCAATTTCGGTTGTTATTATGCATGGCACCCCCCCCCCCCCCCCCCGCCCCAATTCTTAGATGTTTTTAACCCTTTCCCACATACGAAAAATCTGCAGTGGACTTTGAAAATGTCTATACGAAAGCATGAAAAACCTGTTTTATTGAATAGACTTGAACTAATTGTGGCAAAAGGAGAAATTGATAATTATGAGCATTGGCCACAATGTTTTCAGAAGTTGTCTGTTGCAGATGTAAAGCAATCTTTATGTTACAGATCAAAAGCCATCTTTATGATGAAATCTCTCAAAATATTATATCCGGCAGACTAAACTGAACAATTAATTAATCTTTTCTGTTTTTCAGGACCTCAGTGTGAATTACGATGTTGAACTTTTTTCCATGGATGCCATGTTGATATTTCTGGCTAGAGAACCAACAACTCCCAATAATACTTTGTCGATACTGTTACCGTATTTTGAAAAACTTGTGTAAGTATTTATGGGCCATGTCCCTATTTAAGCCAATTTTGAACTTGATGAACAGTGTAGATCTAGGTCAGGCCTAGTCTTGAGTAACCTGTCTCTACCATTACCTTATTGGATCAGGCATACAAATCATAAATGACAGTGCCCTTTGGACATAATGTATCAAGCAAAATGCTCATTTTCTACATAAATGACCATGTGAACAAAGACCAGATTGATCTATCGCCATGGATGGTCTTTATTTGATTGTTTTATTGGCGATTTACGCCGCTTTCAACATTATTTCACTTTATCACGGCGACAGTTCACTTATTCATGATCCCTGGGTAAACAAACCAGTACTAGACTAGAAAAAGTGCCTTGCCCAAGGGCACTCCACCATGACCGTCGTGCCACGACTGGGGATCGAACCTGGATGGTCTTTAAACACAGGTTTGACTATATGCAAAAGTGATTTATAAGGGGAGGTGACCATATAGTTGATTCATGCCAGACACACTTGGGGTACCAGCTAGGCAAGCTGTGCTCCTGCACAATCTGCTAAGGACCTTTCCTGTATGCAGTTTATTTGACAAACACCCTCAGAGACTCGTTCTTACCGTTCTTCAATTTCATCTAATTGCTTTTAATTTCAAAATCTTTGAAAGTCCTTACATCTGTACATCCGCATTCTCACTTATGCCTTTGCTGTCCGTCTTCATGTATTGTAGTCCTAAATGCTTTTTTTTTTTTTTAAAAATCTATATTTATATTGGCACCAGCATGCTGTCATTGCACCTTTGATTGATGCGAAAGAAACAATACCTCAATAGCAAGATATGGCTAATTTTAAACAATTTATATAATATGAATTTGTAAATTTGATTGCCCACAATATATGTTTAATTGCTTTATAAAAGAAATTTACTATTATGAAGCAAAGAGCTTACTATTTTTTCCAAGTTTAGGATTCTATGTCTTATATTTACAGAGAGCGCGAGATTGTTGAAAGAAAGAAGCTGTATGAAGCAGGTTTAAAGGAGTCAGAAAGACTTCATGACAAACTCGACAAACCCACACAGAAAACCGAAGTCCTGGAGGAAATTATTATATGTGATAATTCAAATAAGATCTGCTATTTATCTATGGTATGTATTTAAGTTGAAACATGCATATTCAGGCATTAAAAAGGCGTTTTTTTAATGCAAACTTTAGCCTCACTTTAATTTCAATATGAATATTCAAAAGATTTTTAACCCTTTCCCACATGCAACAAATCTACAGCAGACGACTTTGAAAGCAGCTTTGCAACTGAATTTGAAAATTATCTGTAAATGAAAGTTTAATAATTGAATAGGTTTAAAACATATGAGCAGTTTCTACATTTGCCACAATGTTTTCAAATGTTGTCTGCTGCAGATGCGTCTTCAAGTGGGAAAGGGTTAACAAGAATTTGGTTAAGTCTTGGATACTAATCAGTAAATTACCCATGTCTTGCAAATGAAATGCACTAGACACTCCTCGTTTCTTAATAATATCCTTACAAACATTCATGTTTTATTAGCTCACCTAAGCACGAAGTGCAAGGTGAGCTTTTGTGATCACTCACCGTCCGGCGTCCGTCGTCGTCGTCGTCGGCGTCTGTTAACAATTTCCTACAAATGACTTCTTCTACTAAACCATCGAACAGATTTCAAAATAACTTCACAGGAATGGTCCTTAGGTAGTCCTCTTTCAAAGTTGTTCAAAGAAATTAATTCCAAGTAGAACTTTGGTTGCTGCGGCATCAGAAAAGGGGAAAATTACCAAATCTTAAAAAATCTTCTTGTCCAAAAGTACTGGCCCGATTTGAAAATTATTTTGCACAAATGTTCCTTGGGGTACCCTCTACCAAGATTGTTCAAATATTTCCGATCCGTTGAAAAACATGGCCGCCAGGGGGCGGAGCTTATTTTCCTTATATGTGCATTGTTAAAACTTTAAAAATCTTCTTGTCCAAAAGTACTGGCCCGATTTGAAAATTATTTTGCACAAATGTTCCTTGGGACACTCTTTACCAAGATTGTTCAAATATTTCCAATCCGTTGAAAAACATGGCCGCCAGGGGGCGGAGCTTGTTTTCCTTATATGTGCATTGTTAAACTTTGAAAAATCTTCTTGTCCAAAAGTACTGGGCCGATTTGAAAATTTGTTTGCACAAATGTTCCTTGGTGCACCCTTTACCAAGATTGTTCAAATATTTTTGATCCGTTGAAAAACATGGCCGCCAGGGGGCGGAGCTTGTTTTCCTTATATGTGCATTGTTAAAACTTTAAAAATCTTCTTGTCCAAAAGTACTGGCCCAATTTGAAAATTATTTTGCACAAATGTTCCTTAGGGCACCCTTTACCAAGATTGTTCAAATATTTCCGATCCGTTGAAAAGCATGGCCGCCAGGCGTCGGAGCTAGTTTTCCTTATATGTGCATTGTTAAAACTTTAAAAATCTTCTTGTCCAAAAGAACTGGCCCGATTTAAAAATTATTTTGCACAAATGTTCCTTGGGGAACCCTTTACCAAGATTTTACAAATATTTCCAATCCGTTGAAAAACATGGGGGCTAGGGGGCGGAGCTTGTTTTCCTTATATGTGCATTGTTAAAACTTTAAGAAATCTTCTTGTCCAAAAGTACTGGCCCGATTTAAAAATTATTTTGCTCAAATGTTCCTTGGGGCACCCTTTACCAAGATTGTTTAAATATTTTTGATCCGTTGAAAAACATGGCCGCCAGGGGGCGGAGCTTGTTTTCCTTATATGTGCATTGTTAAAACTTTAAAAATCTTCTTGTCCAAAAGTATTGGCCTAAAAAGAGTAAAAACTTTGAAAACTATTGAAGTTCTATTAAATCAGGTGAGCGATATAGGGCCATCATGGCCCTCTTGTTGAAATGGAGGCTAATGTAGCTCATGAATATGTTTTTAGAATTTTCAGGCATTAAACACCCATGCAAACAATGTGTAGTCAGTCTGTAAAGCAGGGAGATGTTTAGGGATCACTTCTGCGTTGTCTGTCGGTCATGCTGGGTATAAATTGATTATAACTTTGTTTCTGTTTGACAGATTCACTTTCAACAGGAGAATGTAACAATACAACGAAAATAATTATATGTTTTAAATTATCTCCCATTTGCTTTTTGTTTTTATCTACCGTATATCCGCGGCCATTAGTCGAGGGTCCGTTTTGACCCCAATTTCGGTGGTTTTGAGGTTACTCTCAGCCATAAGTCGGGGGTCGACTTTTTAAAAATAGGAATACCTTACTGAAATAAATGATTTGAATTTGAAAAAAAAAAGCTTATAAACGTAAATGTTGCGTAAAATTACATTCAATTACAATTCAATTGCAGCAATTTGTGTAGTTGACTTCGCCGACAATTTTGTCCTATCATCGGACACTGTTAAAATGATCACGGTCATTCACCATGTCAAATCGATTTATACAGTTCTCGATATACACTGTTGCGTAATCAGTAATTTGACAACTGAGAGTGTAAATCCATTAAAAGCTGAAGAATCGAATCATTTAACACACACAATGACGTAGAACCGACTGTCCAGGACAATCAAAATCGTGCTCTTCAGTCCAATTTGCATAAACAAAGAACCAATTGTCAAAATGTAAATGAGATGGAAGTCGAATTATGTTTTAACCCTTTCAATAGTATAAATAATATTGTGAATCTATTCATGGTTTAACGAGATAATCGTCTTCAATAATTGAGAAATTGAGAATTTTTCAGATATTTTTTTGGGGGGATTCATAATAAATGCTGTAGCATGGGGATGGCGTAATATTTGGAATTAACCAATCAAAGGACAATACCTCAATTCTACTTGTAAAGAGAGTGTATGTTTGGCCGATACAGATAATTTACATTGATTATGACACTTACGACAGACTTCTTTACAAAATGCCTGAAACCTTTACACGGCGAGTAAAATGTGGCTTCATTAATTATATTTCGGCGACTTTAGAACACAATGTTCGCAAACCCGATACAAAAATCAATGTTCGTAAAAAAGTACGGTAACTTTATATCCAACACAAAAAAATCTAGAATTTTTACCCAACCTAATATTTTCCCTCAAAACTTTTAATATTTAATTTTACTTTGTCATTCAGTCATAAGTTGGAGTCCCTGCTTCAACACCAAAATTTGAGTCTCAAAAATTCGACTTATGGCCACAGATATACGGTAGCCATTTATCTCACTTATTAAATTTTGCAGATGAGACATGTTTTCAGTTGAATTCTAGTGTTGTGTTATATACATTTGCAGGTATTAAATACCCATGAAAACAGTGCATTTTCTCTCGAACAAGGCCTGTTACACATACAGAAGCGAAAGAATCTGAAGAATTGTAAATTGATGTATAGATACTCCGAGGTAAGTGTAACATGTTGACCTTCAAACTTGCACACCCGGCCAGGTCATACCTTTAAAATGGTAGAAATGGCTTTCTATTCTTAGTGCTAAGGATTAAGGGGTAAACATTACGACAGAACCACTGGTGTTAATGAACCAGTAGTACAGGTAACTTACCCAGGAAATGCCATGATATATCTGAAACATTGTTGAAATCAGCTTAACTCTTTCAGCGCCACAGGCAATATTGAGGCTTTTGCAAACAATGCAGATTCAGGTGAGACAGCTCGTAACGAGCTGTCTCACCTGAAATCGGCATTGTTTGCCTTGTAGTTATCAAAATAGTCCACACTTTTATTATATGAGAAATGGAGACGCCCGATTGTGAACATGGAAGAGTCTACTTTAAACAATTCGGCGCTAAAAGAGTTAAACACCGAACTAACAAACAAATTTGAGAGATTGTGTGTAAGTGACTTGGCTACTTTCTTTGATAAAGTTCTTACCCTGAAAGGTTGATGCCAAGGTATTAAGATTTCTAATCCAACAAGGGACGCTGAAAGCATTGATTGGTAAATATTCGTCACCCTTGCACTTTTATTCCAAAATTTGAGAACGAATTTCCAGTTAAGGTTTATGTTGCAGTTTAAAATTGGACAGATTATGTGTAAGTGTCGTGGCTAGTTCAGTATGAAGAGTACTCGCCCCGAAAGCGAGTGGTCCGGGTTTCAAGTCCTGAACTGGCTGAATTTAATACTTTCTTTGTGATATTCATTTCACATGACTTTTGAATTGGTTTTATTGCCTGCCATCTGTTCTTCTCTATGTCTATCCATCATGCTTTGGTGTGTTAATTCTAGTGGTAGAGACATCCGATATGGGAACAGGTCAAAATGATTAAATTTACAACACAGTTTACAACTGAACCTCGTCTGCTGATTTCGGGTCTTATTGCGCCTGCATACAGTGAAGGTGCCTGTCTGCCTTTATGTTATATATGTATACACCTAGATGCATATTCTGACAAAAAAAAACAAGAGGTGTAGCCCCAGGGGTTGTATGTCAGTGATACTTTAATGATATATCAAATTGGAGAGTCATTAACCCTTATCCTACAGACAGACGCTTTCTGACGCATCTGCAGCAGACAACTTTTCATAACATTGTGGCAAAAGGAGAAATTTCTCAAAATGAGCTATTTCACCTTTTTGTCACAATGTTTTCAACCCTATTCAATAATTGTACTTTCATTTTTCAGACATATACCCTTTTTCTGCCTAAATGTCGTAAAAGATGTCTGCTGCAGATTTGTTGTATGTTGGTACGGGTTAAGACACCATATCACCAGATGGTTCAATTATCTTTGTAACTTAAACTCAAAATGTTCATGAAATTTCACCCTTTCCCACCTGCATTTTGACGCAATAGCAGCAGACGACTTTTGAAAATATTGTGGCCTTGGGTGAAATTGCTTTGGTCACAATGTTTTCAACTTTATTTAACAATTAAGCTATCTTTTATGGAGATTTTTTAGGTTTTTGTCACTGTTTTCAAAGTCGTCTGCTGTAGATTTGTTGTATGTGGGAAAGGGTTAACCTAATGATAAACCTTTAGGTGACAAGAACTTCAAACCATCAAGGAGGCTGTCTTACAGATATGTGTCATTACTGGTTCTTGTTTTTGCTTTTCAGGACGAGTTGAAAGTACTGTTAAAAGATGTGAGACATAGGTTAAAAGTGGGGACCAGCTCCAGTCCTAACAGTACAAGCCCAAAGCGGAAACCAATCAGAAAAACAGAATCAAAATATGCTGTATCTTCACCTTGAATTCTTTCTCGACATAGTTTTGTTTTGAGTAGTGAGAACTGGAACACCAACCCTTTTAGCGTTATAACCTGATTCATTTTAAGAGTCGTGAGAGGAAATCTAGTTGTATAATTTAGATAAAGAGGAAATCTGATTGTATAATTTAGATAAAGAGGTAACCCTGTCCCACATACAGACACTTTCTGACGCCGTTGCAGCAGACAACTTTTTAATACAAAATGGCAAATGGAGCAATTTCACTATTTGCCACAATGTTTACAACTCCATTTAATAATTATATTTCCATTTAAAGAGATTTTCCATATTAGAGGTTGTATGTTTTCAAAGTTGTCTTCTGCAGATTTCTTTTATGATGGAAAGGGGGATAAACTATAAACATATTGGGAAAAGATCAAATGCTTACGTTGAGCAGTTTCGCCTATTTCCACAATGATCTCAAAAGTTGCCTGCTGGAGAGGCACCTTTATTCATCTGTATCAAGTAAAGGGTTAAATACAGGGGTCAATTCAGAGGGGAAAGTGTAATATAGATCGCCATTAGGAACTGACAAAGAATATGTTAAAGACATCAACCTTTTCCTGCATTGTTTTATTTACTATTTTACAATATGACTGTGTAATTTTAAAAACTGTTGCCATTTTTGTATGATGAGAAAACAGTGATCAAACAACAGGACTGTGTAATTTTAAAAACTGTTGCCATTTTAGTATGATGAGAAAACCGTGATCAAACAACAGCATATATTTTTTTATTCATCTTTCAACTGGAATGAATAATAACTACATGTACAAGTATAACAATGAAATTGGAAAGCATTTGTAAAATATTGTCCTTACTTAGTTCGCTCAAACATAACAAGAACACAAACTCTATGTTGTGTGTATAGAAATGTGATGGTGTGTGAAATTCGGGCTGCATCTGGCAAATAGGGGTATTGTTGCGGTACCCATTTGGGCATCATGTTGTTTGGCATTGGGGTTTCAACCAGTCCTTATTTAAACATCAGAAGTCACACATAAATGTAGGTGGACAATATAACATGTGTTGAAACTGTTTCATAACCATAGACTTGCCTGAGCCTTCACTGCCCACGTAATGTTGGTATAATAGGTTACATGTAAATAGAGTTGATTTTTAAGTCATTGATCTCCATTCTGTTTGTCATTGGTAGTACAAAGGTAGAAGTAGTATCATATGACCCTTTTAGCCTGGAGCAGCTGTTTTCATTCTGTTAAGAATCTCTTAATTGTTGTATATTGATAATAAATAAAATGTTTATGTCTCTGTATATTGTCATTACATTCTGGTGGTGTGTACTTTTATCTAGTCCACCCTGAGAACAAAATGCTTACGTTGAGCTATTGTGAACACCCGACGTGCGATGTCCATCATGTTTTGTGCACACAATCTTCTTAAATACATGTACAATTTCAATCACATTACAAAGGAATGATTTATGGTTGCTTCTTTTTCAAAGATATACAAATATATTATTCTATAAAGAATGTTCGTTGTAGCATTGGAAAAGGAGCCTGCAAAAAACGTACAGCCAGTTTGCAAAACTTGGTAAAATTTTGCCTGAAACTTTTTAATCGATTGTTAAATAATTTCACAGAAATTTACGTTGGCTTACTTCCTAGAAAGAGTGTTCAAGCCATCTTGATAACTTAAAACATGACCGCTTCTGGTATCAAAATATTTTCAAAGAAATTCGCAATGGTGAGCCTATTCCATGATTTTCAAGCATATTTTCATAGGTCAATACATAGTAGCATTAATACACAGGTTCAAAGCTAACACAAAAAAGTCAAAGCCACAATGTAGCCCGATAATTTTGTGAACCTACACTGATCGCCTACATTGGCAGGGAGACACAGAAATCAAGTCTCCGTTTTTTGTCTAACCATTTGAGCCGTTCAAGCAGAAAACCAACCGTGTGGAGTCTGCGCAAAGTATCGATCCGGATTAGCTTAAGCATTCGGCGCAGGCTTACCCGGACAGACACATTTCACCTACTGTGGATTTTCATAAATCATTACTCTATACCTCTTTCTACTGAGACGGAATGTGTAACCTGGATTAGGCTGATCTGTGTCGACACATTACGTAGAGTCCATAATGTTGGGTTTTCTCATGGAACGGCTCATTTCTCATATAACATGTTGGCAGTGGTACATGATGTCCTTTGAATAAATTATCTCTGTCTAGTTTGAGGCTAGACACGCCTGGACTGAAAATGCCACTTGGGTTTCTATTCACGCGGATAATTGACAGAAGTCATTGCGAGCAGCTTCATTCGTTGTGCACCATATGGTGTCTCTATGTTGGGACAGTAGCCATGTGCATGGGAAGTATGTGGTGAGAAATACATGAGTAGCTGATATGGCCGACATGATATAACGGAAATTGTGTTAAGAACCAAATCGAGTTAGGAAAATACATCTTTGGAAACATACTAGACATTGAACTAGCTATGTGATATCTTCCGGCAATTGTTGAAGACGACATTAAAGGGACTGACTAGTTCTTGGACTAAAGCCTAACTCTTCTTAAAGTATTACGGATAGTTGTCCACGGGAAATAGGTACAAATTGGCCTTTCTGAATAGTGTAGGTTCAGATCTGCCCCCTTCTTATCAAAATCTACACAAGTTTACAGAAGCATTGAACACACTTATGTAAGCAATATGGTTAACAACGTAGATCTTAATTAGACTGTGTTGATGCCAAGGTTGGTCTGGATCTACACTTAATAACGTGCTCATTTATGAAAAACGATGCTAATCAATGTGCAGTAATGTCTTCATCTTCTTATTCTTCGTTACAGTTTTCCTGGTTTGTTATTAGTTTGCACACAATGTATTATTGTCCATCCTTCACAACACCAATGGAGTCCAATCGGTACCGTTTTAATAAGTTTTGACTAATCTGTATAGTTTCCTTCGTCTGGAAATTGAAACACAGACGTTGTAGATCTTAACACTTTACCTCGTATAGACTCATTGGCAGCCGACAACTTTTGAACACATTGTGGTAAAAAGAGCAATAAGTGCTCCTTTTGCCACACTGATTTCATCTTTATTTATTACTTGTTCTATTATTTATAGAGAATTCCACATGTTTCGAAGTCGTCGTCAACAGATTTGTATATGGGAAGGTTAAAACCTAATAATGCATGGTTATGCTACACACTTAATATGTAGTTATGATCCGTTGGAACTAATCTTTAGATTTACAATTATCGCATGGATTAAAGCAGAATAATCACGTACACTAGTCTAAACCACCCCGGTGATGTACTGGTAGAGCGTCGGGTGCGAGAATGTCGCTGATTCGATCCCCGTCCAGGTCTGACCAAATACTTAAAAAAATTTAGTAATGGCTGCCCGCCTTGGCGTTCAGGGTTGCGGGTTCAGTGAAGGCGGCGTAAAACACAAAACAATCAATCAATATTACTCAAGATAAATTATAGGTTGATTTTTTTTCAGTAATACCAATTCACCCAACGTGTGCTTCCCGGCTATCTCGCTTCTATACGCAAAACATCATTTCATTGTCAATAGGGTACCTTCTTTCGTCGACTATTTATCCCCTTGGTGGGTGACGCTCGTCACAATGACTGTGACAATCATAAGAAAGAATGGATAGCCGAGCCGGGGTATGAACTTAAGACCCCTGGATTGATAGCCCTCGTCGCTACCGACTGCGCTGTCACGACTAGACATATAGGACTATCTTGAATTTTAAGAAAATCGGCATGAAATATACACTTTTGAATTATGTCTTAATGTCTTGGAAGAAGAAAACGAGTTAAAGAAGCCATAGTCAATAATAAATAACGTTTTATTTTCGCACACTGTTTTGAAATTGATTTATAAAGGAAACCGTTTCTCACACGCAAGACGCATTTTGGCGCATCTGCAGGAGACGCCTTTTTATTAATGCAAAATTATTTACAAAAGAAGAAATTGAAAATCATGCTTTTATTTTACAAATGTTTGCCAAGACGTTTTCAAAGTCGGTTGCATTTGGGAAAACGTTAAACACACCAGTTGAAATCTAATACTATTTAGCAGAGACCATTACTTAATAAATAGGATTATTGTAATAATCCGTATTCCTTCATTACTGATTTAATTACCATTTGTTTCCCTTCAAATGTCAAGTTACACGTTAGTGATATATTTTAAAACCGAAAGAATAAATTAACTGCGCTGCAGGAAAGTCAACCACAGTTCATTTGAGACCACTTTAGATGTGCACTATTCGCAGCAAAATGTGTACGTTATTAAATACACAAAGGGCATGTAAACAGTATATTCTTAATGGGCGTGTGACTTTGAATATACATGTTGTATACTCTTGTTGACCGGACTATCCTGACATAATTTTATTCTTGAACTTGGAAGCATTGCAAAGTTATTATCTATTTATATACATGTGCGAGTTAAGAACAAGCATTGGTTATATATATATATATATAAAACAGAAGAAGCTACATAAATAATGAAATAATGACCCTGTGAAGACACCTTTGTGTGACAAGTATTTATAACCCCTTTCTCTGTGACGACGTCTGTTTATTATATGCGCGTATGTACATGCGATCTTCGTATATCTAACTCATGCTATACCCAACCCAACCATAGGACATCAGTGTGGATTGAGGTCAAGCTGCGTGGTTACTCTGTCACTGTTCGCTAGCAAGTCGCAGACGTTTTCATGACTATATGTACTCGGAAAACATTTACTTTGTATACGTAGGCAGATATAAATACACTAAGGTTTTATTTAATAGGATAGGTTAAAGAACCCTTGCCGACATACTGACGCCTCAGCAGCAGACATCTTTTGAAAACATTGTGGTAAAAGGAGAAACTGCTCATAATGAGCAATGTCCTCCGTTTACCACAATGCTTTCAACAATATTCAATTACATCAGATTTTCCATATGTTTGCCTTCGTGTATATTTTTTCAAATGCGTCTACGGCAAATTTGTTGCATATTGGAAAGGGGTAAAAAAAGGATTTTGATCGAAAACCTGATTATTTGTAGTAGGGACCAAACGTTACAATAAGAAAGAAATTCAATTGTAATTACATAAATCTATCACTGAAAACAGTCTAAAACGATCAATTTGTTAGTTTTCGCTAATGTCTTTCATTCATGTTTGTGGACATGGACAGTGTTCATTGTAATTGTAGCCGTGTGTATTTAAGCTCCTTATTTAGTCATTTCGGAAACGCTTTATGGTCAATTTCGTCGACAAGATTCCATAAAGTCATCTATTAATTTGAAGAAAGGGTTATTTAGGTTAAGGGTTTGAAATTTAAAATATTTTTTAATACTTTTGCGAATGGTGGATTATATTTAATTACGGTATATACGACGATAAGAAATATGGTGTTTATTTATACGTTTAGACAAAAACAAATTTCAGCATTGGTGTAGAAAATCAGGATTTATTTTTGCTTTTAAAAAGTTGAGGTAAGATATTTTCTATCGGTGTGTTAAGTTGTAAGACAATATATCACAAGAAAGGCAAACGCTGTGTGATTATTGGAGAAAAAAATCATGAATTTCAATAGAGTTGGTAATTTATTCCGGTCATCATGAAGCCTGGCTAAATAGCTTTATATACATTTTAAACAATTAAGAGCAAATGACAAGCACATTAAATTGTACTCGTATTCATCAGGTAAGATGGGTATATCATGTTCTAAAATCCATATTTTATTCAAACCTTTTGTAGTTTTGTTGTAGTTATTCGGGAGAGGATCTGAGTACCCACAACATAGTGTTTTTATCAATGGTTATAAGAGAGATATAGTCCTTTGCAGTATCTACACCTCTGCCCTCTACGTCATGAAATCATACTAAATTATGTTTCAGTGTGCGATATCAATACAGTATGTGTATCTTGTACCTTTCTATACGTAAAAATGACTTTGGGGAGAAAAAAAACAATCTAGCTACAATGTTTCCACCGTACTCTTGTCAAATGTTGTTCTAGCGGCGACAATAAAGAGCCGCCATTAGTTCCGATTATTTATTAAAACGCACTGAGACAAGCGTCACTTTTCTTTTATCACTCATTACTAAATGAACCCTACAATAATGTATTGTTAATCAGATGTTTCATTTGTTTTAGTATGACCCAAGCCAGACAGAATGCGACCTTCAAGGAGGCTACTATTACTATTGTCCCCCAATCGCTTCTACGATTATATTGTCCCCCCCCCCCCCCAATCGCTTCTACGATTATATTGTTCCCCAATCGCTTCTACGATTAGATTGTCCCCCAATTGCTTCTACCATTAGATGTCCCCAAATCTCTTCTACGATTAGATTGTCCCCCAATCACTTCTACCATTAGATGTCCACAAATCTCTTCTACGATTAAATTGTCCATCCAATCGCTTCTACGATCATATTGTTTCCAAATCGCTTCTACGATTATATTTTCCCTCTAATCGCTTATACGATTATATTGTTCCCCAATCGCTTCTACGATAAGATTGTCCCTCTAATCGCTTCTACGATTATATTGTTCCCCAATCGCTTCTACGATAAGATTGTCCCTCCCCCAATCGCTTCTACGATTAGATTGTCCCAAAACGCTTCTACGATTATATTGTTCCCCAATCGCTTCTACGATTAGATTGTTCCCCAATCGCTTCTACGATAAGATTGTCCCTCCCCCAATCGCTTCTACGATTAGGGTGTCTCAAATCGCTTCTACGATTATATTGTTCCCCAATCGCTTCTACGATTATATTGTTTCCCAATCGCTTCTATTATTAAATTTTCCCCCAATCGCTTCTACGATTAGATTGTTCCCCCAATCGCTTCTACGATTAGATTGTCCCTCCCCCAATCACTTCTACGATTAGATTGTCCCCCAATCGCTTCTACGATTGTAATGTTTCCCAATCGCTTCTATGATTAGATTGTTCCCCCAATCGCTTCTACGATTATATTGTTCCCCAATCGCTTCTACGATTAGGTTTTCTCAAATTATTCTACGATTATATTGTTCCCCAATCGCTTCTACGATTATATTGTTTCACAATCGCTTCTATGATTAGATTGTTCCCCCAATCACTTCTACGATTGTATTGTTCCCCAATCGCTTCTACGATTAGATTGTTCCCCAATCGCTTCTACGATTAGATTGTTCCCCCAATCGCTTCTACGATTAGATTATCCCTCCCCAATCACTTCTACGATTAGATTGTCCCCCAATCGCTTCTACGATTATAGTGTTCCCAATCGCTTCTACGATTGTAATGTTTCCCAATCGCTTCTATGATTAGATTGTTCCCCCATTCGCTTCTACGATTATATTGTTCCCCAATCGCTTCTACGATAAGATTGTCCCTCCCCCAATCGCTTTTACGATTAAATTGTCCCAAATCGCTTCTACGATTATATTGTTCCCCAATCGCTTCTACGATTATATTGTTTCCCAATCGCTTCTATGATAAGATTGTTCCCCCAATCGCTTCTACGATTATATTGTTCCCCCAATCGCTTCTACGATTAGATTGTCCCTCCACCAATCACTTCTACGATTATATTGTTCCCCAATCGCTTCTATGATTAGATTGATCCCCCAAACGCTTATACGATTATATTGTTCCCCAATCGCTTCTACGATTAGATTGTTCCCCCAATCGCTTCTACGATTAGATTGTTCCCCCATCGCTTCTACGATTATATTGTCCCTCCACCAATCACTTCTACGATTAGATTGTCCCCCAATCGCTTCTACGATTATAGTGTTCCCAATCGCTTCTACGATTGTAATGTTTCCCAATCGCTTCTATGATGAGATTGTTCCCCCAATCGCTTCTACGATTATAGTGTTCCCCAATCGCTTCTACGATTAGATTGTTCCCCAATCGCTTCTACGATTGATTTGCAACCCCCCACCCCCCCCCCCCCCCCCCCTCTTCTACTTTTCGATTGTTTTCCCCAAGCGCTTCTACGATTAGATTGTACCCGCAATCCCTTATACTTTTCGATTGTTCCCCAATTGCTTCTACGATTATATGGTTCCCTAATCGCTTCTACGATTATATTGTCCCCCAATCGCTTCTACGATTATATTGTTCCCCAATCGCTTTTACGATTATATTTTTCCCCCAATCGCTTCTACGATTATATTGTTCTCCAATTGCTTCTACGATGATTATATTATTCCCCAATCGCTTCTACAATTAGATTGTTCTCCCAATCGCTTCTACGGTTATATTGTTCCCCAAACGCTTCTATGATTAGATTGTCCCCAATCGCTTGTACGATTATATTGTTCGCCAATTGCTTCTACGATTATATTGTTCCCCAATCGCTTCTACGAATATAGTGTAATTCGCGCGCTTCTTATATTAATTTACGGCTAAATGGCGAACACAGAATACCCTGATCAAACTGCGTGACAGACATTTCTTAGTCTTCGCTAGTAACAAAGATCCGAAGTTCGGGTTTCCTTTGGTAGGGTCTTTATTATATCTGGTTGAACTGCGCGACATACATTTCTTAGTCTTCGCTAGTCGCAAAGATCCGAAGTTCGGTTTTCCTTTGGTGGGGTCTATATTATATCTGGTTGAACTGCGCGTATGCTTGGTTCGCCGGTACACCTATCTGTTTGGGACCAACACGGCCATTGTATATAACATTTGTTTTCTTTTAATTACAGAGAAGATAATTAAGAAAGCATGAGTTCCGTGACCCACAGTTCAAGGTCAAAAGCCTCCATTACAACGATTGATGATGCGACCTTCACGATGGTCGTTGCCATAGATATTGGGACGTCGTATTCCGGCTATGCGTATTGCAACAGGTAAACAAGACTCGGGTCTCATGATAATATAGGTCTACCGTGGAAATATGACCCACGATTTTAGTTATTTATCATTTCACTTAATTTGCTTATGGCTGATACCCGGCTCGGATTTTAACCGATTGAGAGTAATTCATGCGACATGCTTTTGATGTTATCAGAACTCTACTTTGGAAGTATTTTGGTACAACCACATAGCTTAACCATTTTTTACGTACAATGCATCTGTAACAAACGAATTTGAAAACATAAAGGCAAAAATATGAAAAATATCTGTAAATGAAAGTGCAAGTATATTAATTGAACAGTTGAAAACGTTATGACAAAAGGAAATTTAGTTTTTTAGCAATTTCTCTTTTTTATAACAATGTTTTCGAAAGACGTCCGCTGCAGAGGCGTCAAAAAGCGTCTTTATAAGGTAAAGTTTTGCATATATCGATGACTTCCAGTTTGTAAAGGGTAAGTTAATTCCGAATCTGTAAACATGTTTACTGCGCTACACTACAGGTGATCCAATCATCTGTCCGCGCATGCTAATCCGGGCCGACACATTCCGTCTTAGGGGGAAAGAGGTATAAAGTAATGATTCTTAAAACAGAAAATTCACAGGCGGTGAAAAGTGTCTGTCCGGGTTTGCCTGCGCGGCATGTTTAGGCTGATCCGGGTCCTCAATGTTGGTTTTCTCGCGGTACGGCTCAGGTATGTTTTGGAAACACTGCGCTATCATGAGGATTTGGAATCGACGAGGCGGTTATTGGGAAGGGAGTGCGCTTTGGCATATAGCCTAACTGATACGTCATTCAGGGATTATGAATGAATGTTCTGACGCAAAACCACAATTAAGCACAGACCAATCATTGTACGAAACAGGTGACATTTGACATGATGGGCGATTGATTCTTCTCCCCACATATTTTCTTCACAATTATCAATTATAATTTCCTAAAATGTTTTCCATTTTGAAGTCTCTAAAGTATGAACATAGTTGATTGATTTTAATTTAATCAACAAATAAAAAAGTTGTGTAAGCTTAATTAAGGATTGTTGATAACAATCTGATTCATCCGCATTTCGGTTACAGTCGCTTCTTAAGCCTTTCGCAATACGGTTGCATTGACTAAACTTATACTTTTGAATAGTCAAGATTTGGGAAATTTCAAATCACAGTTGTATGACAATACAGGGCTTGTTTTGCCTAAATATGTGTATCCCCTTTTAATCCTCAGGCGTGAATTAGAAGAAAGTGTTGACAACATTTTATTAAATCCACTGTGGACGAACTCGGACAAGACGGTGTCAACGTTTAAAGCGCCATCTCATTTACTACTCAATGAGAAGCGAGAGTTTGAGGCATTCGGGTACGAGGCCGAAAAGCGTTACGCAGATTTACACCAACAGGGGCGCCATCAGCGATGTTTCTTCTTCCGGCGATTTAAAAGTAAACTTCATGGACAACAGGTACCGCGGTTGTTAAAAGTCTGTGGAATCTTAGACGCATCTGCAGCAGACAATTTTTGAAATAATTTTGAAAGTGGGGAAAATACCCAATGTGAGCAATTTCTCCTATTGCCACAATGTTTTCAACTTTAAATCAAATGTAAACACGTGTTCAATTACTACAATCTTCATACTTTTGTGTTTCAAAAGCAGACCAATCTTAAAATAACACACTGGGTAAACATTTAAAATTGATTACCATATTATAAGCCAAATAAAACATTGATGATACAAAACAGTATTAACCATCTTGTTACATTGATATAAAGAGAGCTTTATAAAACTACGTTAATTGTACAAAATTGCGGATGCATATGGCCATCTGCATTTTCACAGTTCGGCGCTTGTGCTAAAATATTCCATGTTGTCCGGAGATAAAAATATTTTAAGAAAGAGATTTGAACTTCGTGCATTTTCTTTTAACAAATACGAGTATTTAAAATATACAGACTTGCTTTTTTTTTTTTTTGCAGAGCCTAAAAATCTCAAACGCCATAAAAGATGAAACTGGAAAAGCCATGCCCGCTCTTAAAATATTCTCCATTGCCATCCGGTTCCTGAAGAGCCACCTTCTAAACGCATTACGCATGCGCAGGAAGGATGTGTCAGCGGAGGACATCAAATGGATTGTGACTGTGCCTGCATTTTGGAGTGACACTTTGAAACAATTCATGAGACATGCGGCAGTTAAGGTATGTGATTATCGTTAAAATGTCAGCCGAATCTGGCGTAAAAGAGTCTTGCTGCATTAACGAACATAGACTATTCAGATGAGCCCATTAGAACCTTGCCCGCCCCTTGACAATAAAAAAGGCATCGACATAGTATCTTTCAAAATACGAGAAGTGTACCTGATGATGCCAGGATCAGACACCTTGCCTATATGTATTAGATGTTATCACTGTAACAAATTAACGCTTTTGATTGTCAATCCAGGTGTTGTGAGTTCAAACCACAGCTCGGTCAACATTCTTTCCGACGTTTGACAAACGCAAATGCGACAAAGTGCAATTCGTCTTTCATCGTTAGACAAACAGTGTCTGTGTAAAAGCGGCCAGTTACTTGAAAAGACTGTTGTCTTGAGTGCGAAATCCAGGACAAACATGTATATGTTAACTTGCCGCCGTGATATTACTGAAACGGCGTTAATCTCCAATTAATCAACAGCGCTATTACGTGTTAGGTCTCGAGTAACAGGTACCAAGAGAGCTTGAGAAGAGAAAGTATGAAAGCGATGTTAAATAAAAGGCTAAAAAGAGATGACAAGTCAATATCTGCTAGATTAACCCTTTGCCATAAACGGCACATTTGACGCAGACGAATTTGAAAAAAAACATATAGCCATTGCACAAAGTTGAAAACATTGTAGCAATTTGAGAAAATGCTCATGATGAAAAGGCGTTTGCTGCAGATGCTTAATTGGTATGATTTGCATACATGGAATATTGACGTTTGTTAATTATACAGGCAGGTATACCAAGTGAAAGACTGAAGCTTGGCCTAGATTCGGAAGTAGCCTCAATTTTAATGCAGAATCTGAACCCGACGAAAGGAATGGGACGCTTACCAATCACAATGGCAGGAGCATCGTATGTTGTGGCTGATATCGGAGGTATGATCGAGTCACTTGAAATCCAACCATTGAAACAGACAATGTGTGATGTCATTGCAGCAGACAACTTTTAAAACATTTAGTGGGAATTGAAGGAATTGCTGAAAACTAGCGATTTCTCGAGTAACCTAAAATGATTTAAACTCTATTATTGAAATACTATCTCAGTTTTCTAGATGATATAATATTTTCCTCAATTGTGAAGAAATCTCAGATTAGAAAAAATGTTAAGTGTAGTATTGCTTTCTGAAGCCTTTGCAACAAGATGAGGTTTTTTAAACATTGAAACAAAATGAGAATGTTGATTATTCTTGCCTACATGTTTTAATATTGTATGCTGCAGATTTGTTGTTTGTGGGAAAGGGTTTAACGGATCTCGAAAAGCTCTAAGAATCTTTGAATTAATTGATTGCGAAATGAGAAATTCGCGTGTGTCACGGCCATAACACTATAAACCGTTTAATGTGCTGATAAAGTCAAGTCTAACGATCACAAGTGTTCAATTTTAAGCATTCTCAATACCTCAGTTAGAGGATGAACATAGTACAAGAACTAGACCTCAAGCTTGTACTATAATTATCTCCCGTGTTTGTGTCGATAGATAATTGTCAATCTCATTAAAACCAAATATAATCTTCGCTACAGCAACAAGCGCTCGTATGTTTCTGATGAATGTCTTTTAAGAGTCGTCTCAGATTGGCATTTTCATCATCCAATCAAATTGTCGTCTACACAATCGTTAGGTATAAACAGGGGAACTATCCCAATAACGCATATACATAAATAAGAAAGAGAAGAGGTGATCGATGGCCTTATATTGGTTGTATCGTGTAATTTCATTGGACAGAAAAACGAGAAACTGCTTATGACTTTTACATTGTATAGGGTTAATTAGAAAAACGTCATTTGAGGCGGTGTCGTCAGATACAATAAACACACAGTGAATAGTTATTAGGTCCCATTTAAATGAAATTGGTTATTAGATAAACTATATAATCGCATTGCAGGTGGCAAGACCGATATCGTTTACCACGAAAGACGCCAGGATGGCCGCCTAAAGGAGATGTGTAAAGGTGGAGGTTGCTTTGTTGGTACGGGTCATATCGACAATGCATTTCTACAGTTTCTTGTCCGACTGCTTGGTGCACCCGTAGTACGAGAATTCATGGACGAATGTAAAATAGACTTTTTAGATCTTCTAAGAGAGTTTGACTCCGCAAAGAAATACTTGTCCCCAGTGCACCGAAACCAGCTCTCCATTCGTATTCCAGATGGCCTGGAACGATTCTGTCGTCAGAAGCACAATAGCGAAACAATAGCAAGCGTTGCTGGTAAATCTGTGTATAGAGAAAAAGTTCGAATGGTTGATGATAAAATGAAAATAGATTATGTTCTAGCAGTCGATTTCTTTAAGGCCGGATGTTCCGAAATCGCTCGCAATATCAAGAATGTTCTAACCAACACTCAAGCAAAAGATTCTTCATATTTGGTTCTTGTCGGAGGCTTGGCTGATTCCCCGGTTTTACAGGATATACTTAGAACAGAACTTGAAAAGGGAACCAAAATACAACGTATCATAGTTCCACCGGAACCGGAAATCGCAGTTCTGAAGGGGGCGGTGCTTTTTGGGCACCAGCCGAGTGCCATATTCCAAAGGGTCATGAGGTACACGTACGGGTTACGGAAGGCCAAACTTTTTAATCCCGACATTCACCCTGAAGAAAAACACATCAATTTTCACGGTATTGACTTCATCACGGATGTTTTCTGCCCGTTCATTACCGCTGGTACCCGTGCTCCTGTGGGATTTATGTCATATGACTCTTTGACTTCCATTGAACCTTTCCAAAAGGCCATCGAAATTGACATTTATTTTACACAGGAAACCGATCCTGTCTACGTCACAGATAAAAACGTGCACCTGCTGGGTAAGATTCAGTACCAGATACCGAACCCGTCAAAAGAGGAAAGGACGATTTATATCGAGTTTATATTTGGTGATACTGAACTCGTGATCAATATCACTGACAGGAAGACGGCGTCTAGATTTAAAAATACGTTTCCGGAAATTGAAAAATGATGAAAAATTGTTGTGTTGAAATCAAGTTAATGTACAGCCAAACCGTTAGTGTAGGTCACCTGAATAAAGCTACCACTTGTATTAAGCAACCACTTTTTCAGGTTACTTTATATAGTTTTAACCTTATTTATTTTAAATCGATTGCGAAACAAGCTTTAAGCTTATATTATTCATGCTCGATGTCTGCTTCCTGGATACTTAACCAGTACTTTATATATAGTATTAAAGAGCCACCTCCCTGATTCAAAGGGTCATATTTTTTTAAACCTATTTGTGTTACTTTGCTTGTGTATAACGAATGTTTGCATATTACATAAATCCATCTTGATGCCAGCCTCATATATTCATAGCCTGGAGTTACCTGTCCCTGCCATTACATTATCGGGTCAGGCAAACACTAATAATGGCGATGCCCGTTAGCCACGGTGTAGCAAGAAACAGGCTATAGAGACAACATTTGTGTGGTTCAAACCGCTTTACCCTTTCAAACTCCGAAAAAAGTTTGCTTCGTTATTCATGTACTCGTATTGTTTCCAAATATCAAGATGATATGGTCCACTTTACAGTTAAGGAAAATCAGTTGTATAATTACTGATTTACTTTCTATGCAATATCGTTATAAGAGGGCCGCCATCGTTGGTTTATGCCAGAAGTACTTATATGCTATATTACGCCCGGTACCAGAGAATGTGTTTACTCTTCACGTTTTCGGACCTTTTGATCACGAGGCCGGCACCCAGCATTGACTCACATGCTTACACCACAAGTTAATCTATTGAGTGATCTTATTTGGCCTTGATTAGTTTAAACTTTAAACATATGTATTCATTCAGTTGAAGCACATATAAGTTTATGTAGGCAATGTATACAGAGAAGTAGATGAATGGATTAGAAAACATGCAAATTATGCTTATATTAATTCTTCTCCTTGATGGTTGTATTTACATTAATACATTTGCAAATTAGAGTTAGTTTAATATATTTGATAATCATAGCCTTTACTGAAAGTTCAAAACGATGACAATTTGGTATATTATCTTATTTTGCTTTGTTTCCCCCAGTCGCCCCCAATACCTAGAAAGAAACATATTTCTCATTACAGTTACATGTAGATTAATAGTCAACTCTCTGACTGGCAGATATATAGTTCTGAACACGCTGGAACACAACAACATTGTTTTCAAATGTCATATATTCATTGCCATAAAGTTAATTTTCTAAGAAAGTAATGGGATGTTGTCTCTAAAGCCCCACACTCAACAAGCGGTGATGGTATAATGTTTTTTTTTGTGTGAAAAAGTTATAGTTCAGATTGCTAAGTCGTAGTCGACAGTGGTGAATTTGATCTAGTCTTTTTCCAAAATTACATAGTGGCGATGATCTAGATGAACGCTTTTTTATTGATGCTTTAAATTGGCTTAAAGTCGGTGCATTCCTAATGTTAGAAGCTAGTGCATAGTGGAGGGTAGAAACGACAATGGCCTGGTTTCAAATGCTAAGTCCGGAGAGGTGTGTTATTAAACACGTGTATATATATATATATATTAACAACCGAAATAAAATCAAACGTCACTAACTGTTACCTGTTTAAACTATTTGTTGCACGTTTGCCGGCACAAATACATGCAAAATGGTGACATAGTTACTCTCGGCTGTTTATTGTCTACTCGGAGCGTGAGAAAAGTGACATTTCTTTCGCTTTAGATATCCAGCATTTGGTTAATTGGTATACTCTTCGAGCAGAGTTGATCGAAATGAGATGGTTCACTGAAGATCAGAGACGTTAAAATGGTATGCATTAGCATTTGTTTTATACATATCAATCCAGGGGTCGAGAGTTCTAACCACGGCTCGGCCATTTATTATCCCCGAAGTTTGATTGAAAAAAGTCATTGTGACTAGCGACTTTCGTCCTCCACCAAAATAGTTTATGTGGGAAGCTAGCAAAATTCCTTTGATGAGTGTTGTGTGTAGTACATGTGCGAACATTCAGATTAAACACATAGGATAAACTGGTCGCCATGATATTACATAAATATCGTTGAAAACTCAGATAAACTCCAATCAATAAATCTATAAAGATAATTTTCAAATAAATGCTGAGTAGGGCGAAAAGGAGTTCTCTGTCGTTTTATGCACCACGTAAATCTTCATAGGTGGGAACGCCAGTTGGACACCATTCAACTTCAAATACTGTTTGTTTTTTCTCTTTTACCCGTACTAGTCTGCCCCTTGTCAGAATATATGGAAATTTAAAAGGTGGGCGATATAGGTTCTATGTCCATAAGTATTATATGGAGACACTGTAGCATAAACTACTAGTATTTGAAGCAAGTATTTACATCTAGGGTCATATACACATGCTCTGGACGGTGCACAAGTATGATATGGGGACAATGTAGCATAAACCATTTGATGTAAGTATTTACAGCTAGGGTCATATACACATGCTCTGATTGGACGGTGCACACGTATGATATGGGGACAATGTAGCATAAACCATTTGATGTAAGTATTTACATCTAGGGTCATATACACATGCTCTGATTGGACGGTGCACACGTATGATATGGGGACAATGTAGCATAAACCATTTGATGTAAGTATTTACAGCTAGGGTCATATACACATGCTCTGATTGGACTGTGCACTAGTATGATATGGAGACAATGTAGCATACACCATTTGATGTAAGTATTTACAGCTAGGGTCATATACACATGCTCTGATTGGACTGTGCACTAGACTAGTATGATATGGAGACAATGTAGCATAAACCATTTCATGTAAGTATTTACAGCTAGGGTCATATAAAGATGCTCTGATTTGACTGTGCATATGCATCTAAGCGCATGCTCTTAAACCCGTTTTCACCTGACGCGGTTCAATTTGTTGATTGAATGATTGTTTAGTGTTTAACGACGCTTTCAACAATTTTTTCAGTTATATCACGGCGTTTCCTAGGTAAGTTACCAGTACTACTGGTCCATTTATTCTGACACCAGTCAGTCAGTCGTAATGCTAAGCCCGCAGCCCTGGGTGTATGACCTGACCGGGGATGGTTCAATGTGTAATGCTACAGGAAAAAGACTCACCCATACGCCTTTCATGAGTTTATTTTTCATGCATAATAACAATATACACCTGCTTATAATAATATCAGAGGCAAATATATGAATTTAAAAAACTTAACATGGTCCACGCTATCAAAAAGGCTTTTTACGTTCCTCTACGTTTTTGGTATAGCCAATCCATGTAAACTTTCAATCGGCTCGCTCACGTTATTGGCCTGGGGCTTTAGCTTTTTTTTTTCGGAGTTGGCAGCCTGCCAATTGCTGTTAGCACCAAAAAACGCATGAGAAACTGCGCGAGAAAAATAGTTCATCATGGATTTAACAAAACTACATTTAAAAGATTAGGATCTCCCCCATAAATATCATTTTAATGGTGCTGGAACATCAGTGAGAAACTTAAGTCGTGAGTACTCCAATATAAGTTTAAGAAATGCTTTAGAAATAATGCGCCGAGAGATCAACTATGGACGCTTGTTAACATTATTAAAATTAGCGAAGAGGAACGGAAAAAAAGAAAGAAGTCACGTGAAATATACAGTGGCGGATTAACCGGGGGCCGTAGGCCCCGTGCGTCGAAAAATGAATGGTAAACAAAGAAAAAGCGTGGCAAATGTAGTGGCGGATTTAGCGGGGGCCATTAGAAAGAAGTCACGTGAAATATACAGTGGCGGATTAACCGGAGGCCGTAGGGCCCGTGCGTCGAAAAAATCCAGCCTTCCAACAGCCCCCAGGCCGTCAGCACTGCAGTGCTTTTATTTTTTACGAAAGGAGATCTCGGAAATACTTATACGCTATCGTTGATGCTACGCTTCTTCCGCAAATGAAACGTAATGCACGTCCGATACTAAATATTTCCATTTACGAATAAATATAAATAATGCGGGTAACTGGATATCATCGTAAAACATATTACTTAAAACAGTGCATTTCCAATGAGTGCCAAACAATGTATATTCTGGTTGAATCCTTATTTTGAAATCACATTACACGGTCGGCTTACGACAGAAAGGTAATACGAAGAACATCATAGTAGTAATGTGTATAAATCCACTGCGCTTTTACACTTTCCAACATGCGAACGCTTTCTGACGCATCTGCAGCAGACGACTTTTGAATTTTTTTTGACTGATTGATCAAGATGAGCATTTTCGCATTTTGTCACAATGTTTTCAACTCTGTTTAATAATAATCCTTTCATTTATAGTTTGTTTCCATGTTTTAGCCAAGATGTTTTCAAATTTGTATGCTTCAGATTTGTTGTATGTGGAAATGGTTGAACATTTAAATTTTTTCCCCTGCGATCGAACCGCGTCAGGTGAAATGTGTCTTGTTCCACACACAAACAGTGAAGTCTCACGTGAGATTGGTGAGTGTGTGAATATGCATTTAGTATCACCAGAATCTCAACTGTTCACCAACAGTATGTAATTGTTTATTAATGTTACCCACAGGTGTGGATCTACATTCTTGAACAACACATTTAACATTAAGTTACCAAACACGTCCCGCTGGGCCAATAAGTCACAATAAATATAAGTAACTCCTGACGAAATACAAGAAGTATAGTTCAACGCCTACATTCACGGTATACTGAAATGTTAAATGCAATATGAACCATGTTTTGCCTTACAGGACTCAATTGCTTTGTTTCAAATTTCAAAAAACGGCCAGCCTGATAAAATAACGAGAAATCACCGTTCACGAAGGGGCGGAAAAGTATGTTTACTTTTCATTAATGTTTTCTTGTCTGTCAAGTAAACACTCAGTTCCGTTTCTCCCAGTACCACATCAACATACACCGTTCTGGCCTCCTCTGAAGGCATTGGTATATTAAATTCCAGTTTACCTAACTGCTGAACACCTTCGTCGGTTACAAAGTTATTTGCAAGCTTTGGCGATGAAAATATATCTATTTCTATTTTCTTCTGATGTGGCTCCGTTGATGTCAGAACTTGGTGTGCTTGAAATCCTACGGGAACTCGCGTACCGACCGACAAGAAAGGTGAGAATATGTCCAGGACATACTCCGTGCTATTGAGAACAGCCCTCTTTTCTGGTGCATACATTTCTGGGTTGTACAATCGAGCTATGCGAAGTCCGAGAGTCTCTTTGTTTACCCGGCATGCAATACTACACGGATTGTTGCCAAACATGATAGCCCCTTTAATGGTAGCCATGTCTGCTTCAGGAGGGACTATGATTTTCTTAATTTGAGTTTTACCAACAAGTTCTTTATGCATTATTTCTTGTACGACTTCAGATGAAGCAAACGCACCAGTCAATACCAATATATTCACATCGTCGGTTGTTTTAACAGCTTTTAATGTATTTTCAATCAGTTTAGCCATTTCAAGAGTTGTAGCTCTAAAGAATTCGTTACTGACCACGGCGTCGATCCTAAGCCGCTGTGCGAGGTACTTTACACGACCCTGATAAACCGACCGAAATACCACATTAGCGATGGTGTCGTTAAACTGGTGTTTACGACAGATCATCTCAAGACACGCTGGTACCCGTATCTCCATATACGACGTTGTCTTCGGCGTTACGAGTCGTTTCTGCATCTCGAACTCTTTCATAACGATCAGAAACTCTTTTCTGTGGTATTCTATGAAATCGTTAAGGATGTCTTGACCGAGCAGTTTGGCTAGAAACTGTACGAATATATTGTCCACCTCTCCGGCCCCTAGTTTAGTTCCACCACCTCTGCTGATCTCCCTGAGTCCGTCTTTTCTCTTTTCGTGGAATACTATTTCTGTGATACCACCTGCAATGTATGAAATCGTCTGGGTTACACGATAATCAATCATTGGAGGTTATAAAATAAATGGGAGTCAAGATCAAATTACATACCTGTTTAGTAGGTTTCTAGACCATTTTTTTAGGTGCTTCGGTGATACTTCTAGGACTACCGCCTACATGAGGAACACGGTCGAACCTGATTAGACTGCCGCTTTTTCGCGGATTTCGCTTTTCGGAAAGTCCCGAAGGACAAACACTTAGAAACATAATTATTATCTTTGTATATAGCTTTACATACTGGTAGTACAACACATACTGCAATCGCCTGACGTAACCCTTTTATATTAACCCTCACCCACCTAGACGCATTTTGAAGCATCTGCAGCAGACGACAATTTCTCCTTTTGCCACGATTACTTTTTTCAGTAATTATACCTACATTTATAGAGATTTTCCATGTTTTTAAGTAGACATTTTCAAAGTCGTCTGCTACAGATTTGCTTTTTGTGGGACACGGTTAAAGTCGAATATTAAATGTGAATAGGCATCACCTCTTTTGCGCCCGAGTTATAAGGGTATGGTACCATAGTTGGCCTTCAAAAATTGAAAAACAGGTTTTAGAACAATTGTCACTTGAATACTTTTAATATAAGTCAACTCTTTCCTACAGTATTGACCCCCTCTCGTCGATCTGGAAGGTATATGAACCCTTTCCAACATACAGATGCGCAGCAGACGGCTTTTGAGAACAGTGTGGCAAATAAAGAAATTGTTCATAATTCATCTCTTTACTATTAAAGTTCCTTTTATAGAGATTTTCAGTATATTTTAGGGCATGTTTTCAAAATCATCTGCTGTATGTTTGTTGTACGTTGAAAGGGGTTTATGGACTTGATGTTTGTCACTCATGTTTACCGGTCCGTTTTCCAGCTCCCTTAAAAGCTAAATTAAAAGACGTCACTTACCTCCAAGATTTGCCAGGGCATATTTGACTCCGGATTTCATAATTGGAAGCCTGTCTCCGATCATATTTGAGGGAATGTTTTGACAGAAGATGGACGCCGCTTCAGGCTCTAAACACAGCTTGATCATGTCTGATGGAAGCCCAGCCTTAAATGAATTATTTTCACGTTTACCTTATACCGACAGATACGCACGACAACTGTTGGAAAAAAGCAGGAGAAACTGCTTCAACTGAGAATGTTATTTTCCCTTTATACACAATGTTTTCAACCCTGTATTCATTTTATTCTTCCAATTAACTAACACAAAATATAACATGATTTCCAAAACAGACGGACCAAGAAACATGAGCAATGAGAACTGTTGCTTTATTGTTTTCAAAGACATAACATATCTATTCCAGGAATTTGTTCGTATTAATCCTTTCCCACATTCATAAAATCTGCAGCAGACGACTTAAAACATGAAATAATGTGGGAAACAGTCATAAATGAAAGTATGCTGATTTTAAAACTTTGTGGCTATAGAAGGAAATCATTATGGGCAATTTCTGCATTTGTCACAAAGTCGTCTTTTGCAGATGTGTCAGAAAGCGTCTGTTTGTGGGATACGGTTAAACAGTTGCAGTCAATATAAGAAATACTCGAGTTAAAGCGTGTCCACTGTTTTTATATTGTATGGACTTTTAAAAATAATATATATATACCTTTTCAGCTGCCCTTCTTATAAACTGTTTGGTGAGTTCTCCCCAGACGGCGGGTATGGTGATCACCCATCGGATCTCGTCGGCGTCAACGTCTTTACCATGAAGACAGATATCGTTCATTAACTGTGACTTCATGTAACGTATAGACATGGAGAATACAGACAGTGCGGTACACTGCTTACCGTTCTCTTCTGTGATAAGAGAATTGCACCGAAGATCCTGTAAAACATAAATATTATAGCTTTCATTGACTTCGTGTTATGAATGATTGGTGACAGATACGGTTCATTAACCAAGACGTCATGTAACATATGAACATAGAGGCACACCTTGTTCATTAACCTTGGGTTATTGTTACATAAAGACATGACTACATATATCGTTCATTAACAAATACTTACTAAAAGTACTGAAAGTACTTAAGGTAGAATTGCAACCGTTTAAGAGCTGCAGAAGTGCGTATAAACATATTTATCTAAAAAAAAAATCCCCACCATACAGACAAGTAATGATGCATCAGGCCAGAGAAATACTTCTAAGATCATAAATTCGTGTTTATCTTGTTAAAATAAATTGACATGGTACTTTTTTTTAATGATCAATCATATTACCCAATATCTCTATGGAAATCCCACAATGAGCATTCATGACAGTACAGTGTCTTCCTATTTATTGACTGTACTGGACCAACGGATGCATTCAGAGTATGTAATCTAGTAATGCAATATATTAATGTTTACAATGATAACAGTACACTTAGAAGTGTAATATACCAAAACGGTTGTTATTTGAATGATTTTCATCTCCAGTATTATACTTAACTTTTAGTGTCTGTTAAATGAAATGTATTGCAAGCTTCTATTTTGACATAGGAATGCATTTTTAAAACTTTTTCAATTTGCCCCTTTTTACATGCCGCCTGATTACTGTGTTTATCAACCAATCAATATGATTATATTTGTAGATGTCATCCACTGGACATTGCTACAACATCGTATTGGTATCAAACAAGCAAATTCAGGTGGAAATATTTATAAAACTTGGGCATATATCACCCTTTCCAAAAGTCGTTTGCTGCAGAGGCGTCACAAAGGGTCTGTAAGTGCGTAAGGGTTGATATATTTTGATTATTTTTCTGAATATTTTAGAATAAAATAGAAAACATTGTGGCAAAAGGAGATATTGCTCTCTATGAAAAGTTATCTGTTGCAAGTGCATCTGCAAGTGGTCAAACATGCTAGTAAAATATCACAAACAAATCTACGTTGATTAAAGATATAGATGTTGCTCAACTTTTTTGTTACTAAAGGGAACAAAGGATAATTTGTTCAGGCAGTGTTTACAAACTTGAGTATATTGGCGAAGTGATATCCTTATTTACACATTCAGAAACTTGTAATTTTAATAGATAACCTAGAATAAGTGGATTTTGTTGATGCTTATTTGATTTTTGCTTATGTTTGCCTTCGTAATTCAGTCAAGATTTTGTTGCACTATTTTTTTGGCGTACTAAATTTGGTAGAAATGGTGTTCTCAGTCATTTATCTTCAAATCTTCACATGAAACTATGGTAGCCTTGCTATGAAATTCTACCAAAAATGGTAGTAATAGCTACCCTGCTTGGCGCCCAGGGTTGCGGGTTTAGCATTACAACTGACTGGCTGGTGTCAGGATAAATGGGCCAGAAGTACCGGTAACCTACCCAGGAAATTGTTGCTCGGTAGGTCATTTTGTCACAATGTTTTCAATGGTTGTCTGATACAAATGCGATAAAAGTCGTCCGAAAAAGGAAACCGGTTTACTACTTTCTCACTGGAAGTTAATTCTTCATTACCTTAATGCCGAAGATCTTGGTTTTAAATCTCCTGAAGTAGTAACATTTTGAATGTTTGTTTTCCTTCATAAGGTCGAAGTAGAGTTTCTGTGCCTCGTACCCGTATGCTTCGAATTCCTTCTTTTCGTTCAATAGAATACATGTTGGCGTCCGTGGTGATGTCGTCTGCCTGTCTGTGGTGACCCAAACAGGATTCATAACTGAAAGAATCAAAGGACTGGATGCACTTACAGTCGATTGGCAGAAACTATGCTATCAAGAAATAAGTGGTATAAAACATACATTCAACTTTTACAAGTTTTTGAAAACAATATATTATAAATAATCAACGTCTAACGTTACATTATCGCTGTCAATGGAGCACCTTTTTGAGGTTAATGTCGACTTTGGGTCGGTGAGTTTGCAGTACAGAAACACTGTTTTCGACGTCTTCGCCATCTCCATGCATAGGCATAATCAGCAGTAAAGACTGCCCAAGGTTTGGACGTCAACAAGTGTCCACCAAATGGTAAAACATACAAATGGCGTCCACTAACATATATATACGATACCCGACACAGTTGCATGCAATAAATACACTGCAGGACATGACAGCCTTGTGGCAGTTCTACAACTGCCTGGATACCTTTTTGTGCTAATGTCTTACGTTGCATTGGTACTGAGGATCGAACCCGGGACGCCCAGCTTAAAATCCCCGACGCTAACCACTCGACCACGGCTGCTTCCTGTTGGAAAATCAAGGCATTTATAGGTCGGAAAATAACCGAATTTATTATTTCGAAGTTCCTTTAAAGTAATTTTCTGTTAAGGTATAATTTCCATTGTGTATGAGTGGTCCGGTGGTCTAGTTGTTGACAGGCTTGACTGTCAATCCAGAGGTCCGGGGTTCAAATCCCGGTCCGGGTTCTGGGTTTTTCTTATGTGCTTAAAATGTCTCCCACCCAACTAGAGGTCAATTACTGGTCATTTTAAGGAAGAAGTGCCTTGCGTGTGTCAGTGCTATACACTGAGAAAGTTAAAGAACCAAGGGGTCTTTTCGGAAAGAGCTATGGTATAGCGCCTTATATCTAACTGTATCCCTTGAAATAATCTGCACCTGTCAGATGCTTGTACACGATATAGTGTACACTACCAACTGAACGTATAGAAGCTAGGAAAGCTTATGCTCCATCAGAGCAATTGGTCTCTATAATTACGAATCATTACATATTAAGAATACTTAATTAGCACACTACCTATATGTTGATGAGTGACAGCCTTTCCATCACGTGACTCGCAGTAGGCGTATCCAGAGTACGAGGTTCCGATTTCAATGGCAGCCACAAAGTTAAACCCTCCCTCGTTCTCCCCAAACAGTCCACGTTTCTTACTGAGATTGGGTTTCTTCTTCTTCAATATCGACATCTGACGCTCCAATATGGCATCAGTTTTGCTGAGCGTGGTCCTAGACCTTTCCAAAGCTATCTGAATGAAATAAGTAAAATATTTGAATACAGGAGAGAAGTCATTGCCTCGTGATAATGGGTACATACCATGTCATTGAGGCAGTTTTGAAAACACTTTACAGCATACATACGCCTTTTGATGCCTTTGTAGCTGAAAAACATTGTGACAAAAGGAGAAATTGCCATCTTGAGCAATTTCTCCTTTTGCTACAGCATTTTTTCAACTTTATTCAAGAATTGTTCTTTCAATAATAGAGAGTTGCCATATTGGTGACTCAATATATTCGAATTCGTCTGCTGCAGATCTGCTGTATGCTGGAACGGGTAAAGAGAAGGAATCGGCTACCTAAATAGGCACGAATTGATGAATGTATGATACCATTTGATTGGTAGAAGTAGATTCAATGCCGTTATCGTCAGTTTTTCAGTAGTATAACGCCAGTAAGCCCATCTAGCTATGTGTTCCCCAGCGTTCATGCTATATACAGTGCCCGTCACTTCAGTCTTCACAGACAAGCGAATACATCATTATGTCCATTGCTTTCTTTGTTTTGTTTGGGTTTTAGCCGTTTTCAACCTTATTACAGTTATATCACGACGACAGTTAACTTATTCATGGTCCCTGTGTAAACAAACCAGTACACGGCTAGGAAATGTGCCTTGCCCACGAGAACTCCACCATGACCACAGCGCCGCGACTGGGAATCAAACCCGAGACGCACGGTTCCAAATCCCCAACGCTAACCACTCGGCCACGGCGGATTCCTTCGGTGCATTGCACTCGAAAATAGAAATACATGGTACCTTCGTGAATGTTCGTGTACCCAAGTATATCTACGTACACCAAGCCGTGTATACAATGGACCGATTGATGTATGCACATGTCCGCGGTCAATTAAACATCACAATGAGTATTATGTTCAAAGGCGGGTGTTTTTTCCTCTCTCAAAATGATGGAAAGTTTAACGATTATAGACAATTCGTTTGGTCAGGTTAAAATAAAATGTGTTTCATCGGAAGTAAATAAACTGGCATACCAAAGTAAAATCATAGTGGAAAATGAAGAAGTTTAAAGGAATTTCTAGTTTTATCATAATTATTTCAAAGGTAATTCGGTACAGAGGCGTCGACAGTATTGTATAGGGGTTAACACCATCGATCGCGATAGGAAGTCCTGTTCCATTCTGGCTTTTGGTGATTGTTTGGTGTTTTAAGCCATTTTCAACAATTTCTCAGTTATAGCACGGCATTTCCTGTGTACGACTGGCCCATTTATCCTGACACCAGCCAATCAGTCGTAATGCTAATCCCGCAATCCTGAACACCAAGGCTTTGGTATGGTCGTCTGGCTTTTTGTACAACATGATTTAGCCTTGCCTTGGTACCATATGAACTAGTCTGGCTTTGTGTACCACATGCACTAGTTTGGCTTTGATACCACTTGGATTAGTCTGCTTTGGTACCACATGAACTAATCTGGCTTTGGTACCACATGAACTAGTCTGGCTTTTGTACCACATGAACTAGTATGACTTTGGTACCACATGAACTAGTTTGGCTTTGGTACCACATGAACTAGTTTGGCTTTGGTAAAACACGAACTAGTTTGGCTTTGAAACCACATGAACTAGTTTGGCTTTGATACCACTTGGACTAGTCTGTTTTGGTACAGCATGAACTAGTTTGGCTTTGGTACCACATGAAGGATTTCAAAACGTTTCATGCCGCTTTCAACGGTTTTTCAGTTATAATTCCTGGGTAATTTACCAGTATTGTCGGTAAGATTAATCTTCCTGATACCAATGCATCAATCTTAATGTGATACTCGTGACTCTGTGCGCAAAGGAGTTAATGCATGGCTATCATTTGTAAAGTATTTGGTATGATCGACCGGGGGTCGAAGCCCGATATTCCGCTCCCTGGGCGGACATTCTAACCACTAGAGGGTAGGCGAATAGTTAAGGTTGTAATTTGACATTGCGTACGCACAGTTTCGCATGATCCTCCATTATTCTTGTTTGCCACCTTTTGGCTGTTTTCTTTGCTTCTGAAACCAATGAACATGTTATGGAAGCATGCGTTTAAAAACTGAAATAACATTAAAAGCCTTACCCTATGCGACATCTTGTTAACAACGGGTGAAGTCAAACAATAAAGGTTTAAATGTTAATAATTTTAAGAATTCCAAATAAGGTAAACCCAAACATTATGATTGCTCTCCCTAGGAGCCATTTTGAATGTTTATCGTAGTAATAGAGCAAGCATAACACGACTGTAACCTGTAACCCTTTATGGCCTCTTTCAAAGGAACAGACGATTTCTCACTTCTTATGTAGCAGACGATTCTTTAAAAGATAGCGGATAAAGGAGTAATTGCTCCAAACGAACGATTTATCTTTTTCTCACAATATTTTCAACTCGGTAACAAGATCATACTTCCGAATTCAATCATGGCAATTATTTCATATATGAATATTTAACAAACATTAATAAAAATAAAAAAAACATTAATCTTTATGGTAAAGAGATACAAGTTTTAAATGAAAAGGGTTTAAATTAAATAGTTCACTAATTCAAAACTTGTATTAATCTTTTTATAATCCCAATCGGAGGTTTACTTACCTCTATATCGATTTGACATTTAATTTAAAACAAACGGAAATTAGGTTAATTATTTATTTTTTCAACAGTATTGTATTTATATATCGGCGTTTTCTGGACAAATAAACCCTTTCCCGTTTATAGACACTTTCTGACGCCTCTGTAGCAGACGACTTTTGAAATCGTTGTGAACAAGAAGAAATTGCTTATAATAAGCAATTTATCCATTTGTCACAATGATTTCAACTCTATTCAATAATCTTAATATTACCATTTATGTCGATTTTTCCCGGCAATGTTCAAAGTCGTCTACCGCAGAGTTAACCCTTTCCTAAATACAACAAATATGTAGCAGAATACTTTGAAAACGTCTAAGCAAAAACACAGAAAAACATTTTGTATGAATATAGAATTACTGAAAAAAAAATGAAAACATTGTGGCAAAAGGAGAAATTGCTCGTTTTGAGCAATTTCTCCTTTTGATCAAAATGTTTTCAAAAGTCGTCTGCTGCATAGGCGTCAGAAAGCGTCTGTATGTGGGGAAGGGTTAATACATGTATGTAAGAAAGGGTTACCAGTAATATCGGTAAGCTTATCCTAACAGGGGTGGATTAATCGTCATGCTATCCCAGTCATCTGGAGTGCCAAGGAGGGAAGCGGCGGTCATTACAGAAACTATGTGAAGTTCATTCCTCTCACGTTAACTCTTTCAGCGCCGAATTGTTTAAAGTAGACTCTTCCATTTTTGTCACTTAAAGGCAAACAATGCTGATTTCAGGTGAGACAGCTCGTTACGAGCTGACTCGCCTGAATCTGCATTGTTTGCAAAAACCTCAATATTGCCTGTGGCGCTGAAAGAGTTAATGAATTGATTGTACCTAAGTTTCAATCTAATGTTCGAGGGGTCGTGAGTGATTTCATGAATATTCTGACCGACCGATTAACAAATAATCATTTAGACAGATGTATTAGTCCTCTTTCGGTGGGCTACATGATCTTCCTTGGAAAGAATCTAGATTGGGAAATAAAGCTAGATTGCTTTGTGGAAAAATAGGGTAAAAAGACCAGGAGTCATACGGGTAGATGAACTGTGACTATCGTTACATCACTGAAATACTATTGCAAACGTAACAACTTCAACCAATGATAAAGCAGCATTATTGACCGTCTCCTTCGTATTGTAAATCTTTTTTTCTTTATCACAGCCTATATTTCTTTTGCTATATGATTCTCTTAAAGCGTCCGCATAGGGGAGCACGATACCGGGGTTCGATCCACAGGTCGATAATACTTCAGACATTAAAAATGGTAGTAATGGCCCCAATCATTAAGCTTAATGTTTCCCCCCCGGGGGGGGGGGGGGGTAGCATTGCGACTGATGTACCGGTGTCGGGATAAATCTACTGGTAATTAACGCAGGAAACGTCGTGACATAACTGAACGGTTGTTGAAAGTGGCGCCAAAACATTCAAACAATCAAACACATGTCAGTTGCATGTCTAGGTGGTATATATAGGGTCTGACATGAGTTGTCATTTCATATAAAGTTGTATTACACGAGTTCAAAAAATGTGTTATTAAGCGAGCCTTTTTTTATGAAATGACAACGTATATCAGGTTCTTTTTATCACATGACGAAACACAAAAAGAAAATCGGTTTTTTTTCCCAAACCATATGGCACAATGCTCGTCATGAGATAAACAGGGGAGACAATGTACCACTGTTTAAGCTGTATTAATTATTGACTTATCTGACTGTTATCTGCTCTTGTTATTATTTTGCTATTTAACGGAAATTACCGGACATTTACGTAATATTCGGTATGTATACATCGATAGTGATACCGGAAGGCAGAGGCTACTTCATTGTCTACTGGTAACACGGGATTATAAGGAAACTACACAGAAACCTGTCTCAAAATAAAGTTCAGTATATATTTACCAAAATAGCAAAGAAAACATACAGGTTGACCAACCATTTTTCGTGTTATGAGGTCAAATAGAAGGTCATCATTATCCCGCACTGAATTTTACTTTCAATTTCAGAAAATACAGGATGTTCTGAAAATGGCTATTAGAGTGTTAATATAGCTAAAAGCAAACACTATTTTGGTTATAAATCAATTATTGATTATTTGGTGTTTTACGCCTCTTTAAACAGTTTAGACAGTTTTTTCACGACGTATCCTGGGTAAGTTACCAGTACTACTGGTCCATTTATCATGACGCCAACAAGTCAGTCGAATGCTAACCCCGCAACCCTTGGGGCCAAGGAGGGCAGCCATTACTACCATGTTTAACGAATTTGGTATGACCCGGCCGGGTATCGAACCCGCGATATCTGCACCCGAGGCGGACGCTTTCCAACTACACCACCGAACACGTGGTCTCTAAAACGGAAGTATAATTATTGAATAAGGTTCATAGCATTTAGCTCATCATGAGCAAGTTATACTTTTCCTATATTGTTTTTGAAAAGGCGTCTGCTACAGATGCGTCGGAATGCCTCTGAAAGTGGGAAAGGGTTACTGATTATTGTTCGGATAACAACTTTTAAAGTTGACGAAAGGACCTAATCAAAGAGACCCTATCTCAAGTTGTATTAGTAATGTTTTGATGACATTAAAGGGCAGACTAGATCAATATAGGATTATTAAATCTTACCAAAGCATAATTGTTAATCATCGTGCTTTATTGTAAATCACTTGACTTGCATATGAATAAATGAATGAACGTACAGTGTTTTATGGCGCATCGACAACTAAGGTCATATTGCGCGCATATAAAATAAGAAATGAGAAGTAACACTATTCAAAAATCAAGTACAGTATATTGGTTAAAAGAAGATGATGTTAAATGATTTTCAGAACTAAAATCTATGTAATGTGAATGAGATGTAGTACGTAGTATAAATAAGAGTCAATATGTGTGTATCAGATGTGATTACGTTATATCTTTAGTTTCAATCACAGTGCCGTTTCTATGAAGAAAACTAATATCTTTTGTTTTTAATATTGTCTGTTAACCTCTAAAAGCCAACTAATAAAATAGATGCAATCTTATCTGTTGGTGTTAACAAAGGGAATATCTGTTTCACATTGTTTTTCATTATAAGAATTGACGTCTTAACACGACTTTTATCTTTTTATCTTTTTAAAATCAGCTTCGTTTTTGTTATTGCGCAGTAGATCTAGTTTTGTTTATTCGATTGATACACCATTTCAATAATAGTTCAGTTATATCACTGAAACAGCACACATTTAAGCCGTTCCGCGAGAAAACCAACAGTGTGGACTCGGCGTAAAGTATCGACTCGGATTAGGCTAAGCATGCCGCGCAGGCTAACTCGTACAGACACTTTTCGGCTCAATTGCATAGTTCTTTGAAGTAGCGACTTCTTTCACTCGAGGTCGAGAGTTCGAACCTATGCTCCGCCAGTTATTATTATCCATGATTGACAAAAGTCATTATGAATAGCTTCATTCGTTTCCCATCAATGGTCATTAGAAAAGTTAGTAGTACTTGTAGGAAATGTTAAAAAGGACCAAAATGTCATTACTTTATTTTAAATAAAATATATGTCAAATAAAAGTTAAATGAATGTTCTACATTATACCATAAGTGCCTTTTTAACTTTTAACTTTTAAATAAAAGATATTCACTGAAGAATATGTGAAAATTAACGGGAAAATGCCGTTTTGACGGTTTATATGTAAGTAAGATGGACATTTGGGTGACTGTATTCAAAGTTAAAAAGGGCCAAAATGTTATTATGATAAAACACATACAAAAATATATTTATATTAAGGGGATATTTTTTCTTGAAAACTTGACAAGTGAATGTTCGTGCTATCGCAATCACTGACAATGTTCAACAAATATGAAATTGTTTATAGGTTCTATGCAAGATACCTCGGGATTCTTGGAAGCGCCGTGTTCGAGTGGTTAGCGTCGTGTATTTGAAAACGGGCGTCCCGGGTTCGATCCCATGTCGCGGCACTACGGTCATGGTGGAGTGTCCTTTGACAAGGCAAATTTTCTAGCCTAGTACTGGTTTGTTTACCCAGGGTCATGAATTAGTGAACTGTCGCTGTGATATAAGATAAATAATGTTGAAAACGGTGTAAAACATCAATTAAAAAAATGTTTCTTTGAAGAGTATAATCTGCCGGGCGAAATATACATTGCGGCATTTTTACGGAAAACTAAAGTCGTAGTAAATTAAATTTGAAAAGCAATCCTTCCCTCATGGAAATACCTAAACACTACGTCAAGATTGAGTTCGGCGATCCTGTGATGTAACTGTTTAGATCAATGTATTCACTGTGGAGCGCACTTGGGCAAGTCACATTTGCTAGCCTTGTACAGGTGTGTTAATTCAGGAAACATGAAGACGTGAACTGTCGCCATGATATTATTGAAATAATTTTGAAAACGGCGTAAAAAACAATTAAAATAAAAATAAGATCAACTTAAACTAAAATAACGGAACATGTTTCCTTCAAATTTAACCTTGAGTGTGTTTTCCACATACAATACATATGCAGCAGACACGTTTGAAGACATCAATGCCAAACTATAGACATCAAAGAGCGTCTTCATGTGGAAAAGCGTTTAAGTTTTCGATTTTATTTGTAGAAATCTCTCTTTCGTGGGAAATATTGTTATCGACATTTTGGCATATTCTAACAAGCATAAATAGTCACGCGACCGAGAAAGTAGAACCTCGTCTTTATAGGTTAGATTTACATTACGCAAAGTCCATAATGTCGGTTTTCTCGTGCGACGGCCCATATGATATACTTGAATCACTAACCACACGCAACTAGGAACTTTTGTTTATGTGTATATTCGGATATGGAACGTCTTTACTATCTTAATATGTTGTATTGTATTATACGCCGTACATTTACACGTATACGAGGTACATGTGCCTTTTCTGTTATACATGGTGGTTATTTAATAATATGCAATGCAAAAAAGTGTAGATACACTAGAATAATCTTTATGTGGTGTACCAACAAATCATATGCAATACAAACAACATTATATGCAGTTCAAATGACATTATATGCAGTCATTTTTTCAAAACATGTGGTGGTAGTTTGATTAATATACAGTAGATTTACCTTTATATGTGGTGCATTTTTTCTGAATAGATATGGCATAGTGTATATGGATACACGTTGTCAACAATGTATCATCGACATGTTAACAAACCAAACCAAAGCAGATATGTTTGAAACAACACGAATTGCCTGCCAATAACCGAGCAGCGACCATTAAGCATAATATTTCCTGTTCAGTTGACACTAAATATCTACACTGTATATTAGAATCATGCTGTTACATGTAAATGACAGACAATCGAAAAGCATGCTAGAGTTATGTTTGTTGTGCAATTCACATCTGCAGGTCATAGGTTTCCTATAAACCAAGTTTGAAATTGATGCATTGAACATTTACTCAGACAATGGCCGAAGAAAACATTGGCAAATAGAGATTATACCTAATAAACTCACATCATATTTATGTTCGAAATATTGGATCGTTCTCCTGATCACAATGTATAAGTGTGACCATGAAATTAATCTACCAAACAGAAACAGCGTTTAGACCAATGAATACAAACCGTGAATAAAAAAGACGGAAAGACAGTCGGTCTCTCCAGACAAAGTATACTCAGCTTGGTGAAAGAACAAGAGCCCTTCCATGTGTTTCGAGAAAGTCATATATATATATATATATATATATATAATAAGTGAGA